>CM016619.1:70444218-71644218 GCA_005393395.2 Gossypium australe | reverse complement strand
ACCACGTACATAAATATGTACACCCTGTCCTTCAATATTCACATCCCAGTCCCCATGTATATATATATATATATGTATCATGACAAAACAATGTTAAGATGAGTATACATCGCATGCTTACCACAACTTTACACATAAATCACAGGTAGATTAATATCATTAAATACTGACCTGATTAACCGATTACCCACCATGGGTAGTCACCATCTCTGCCATATTTCCGGCCACCACACATACTTATACACATATATAAAACAACACATACAAACAACAAGAGAGCAGTGCGATAACTACACACCTTATAAGCAAAAGTCGCCTAAACCCGAACCCTGTAGCCTACACAACTTGCACTATGCGATTTGTTGAACTCCTCCTACACAACTATGTTAGATTCGATTTCTAACATTAATGAACCAAAATACATGGCCTTTGGCCTAAGATTACACTTGCTTTACCTTGAGTATCCGAATCCCAAAAGGTTCCCTTCTAACCATTGGCTACAACCAAATCCCGAAATCCTTCACTAACGCTGAGATCGATTGCACCCTTGTTTGAAACCACAGAGATATTCGGCTATAAAGATGAATGATTGACTTTGAAGAAGAAAGAGATGAAGAAATCGGCTAGATGGTGCTTGTTGCGTACAAAGAGAGATTCGGCCCTTAACAAATAAGAAGAAAAGAGATGAAGTTTAGAGAGATTCGACAATGATGAACTTTTGGAAGAAAGAGAGATTCGGCCAAAGCAAAGTAAAAAGAAAAGAAAAGAATGGAAGAGAAGAACAAGAAAAGAAATAATCTAAAATGGCTATATGGTTTCGGTTATGGAGGAGAATGAATCAAAGAAGAAGTTTTTGAAATTGGTGTACATTCGGCCAAAGAAGAAATAAAAAGAAATAAGATGAAAGAAAAATGCTCCTTTCAATGGTAGTATACTTTCGGCACAAAGAGGAAAAAAAGTTTGAGAGGAAAAGAAAATAATATCAATTTGGTCAAGAATAATAGCCAAAACCAAAGCAGAACTTTACCTATTGCCCAAGACACATTCGGCTAGGGAGTGAGATTTTGGAGAGAAAAGAAAATGGTGCTAAAAAATGCTAAAGAATTTGACCATCTATCCCCTAATTCCTTTCAATAATCGGCCAACCCCCCCTAGCCTCCATACTGTCCACATACATGGTCAATAAACCATAAAAGAAATTTCCAAAACATCATTCCTTACATCAAGCCTTATGTCCCCCTAACTTACCATAAGCTTAAGATTTCATTCCTTAAGTTAGCACTTGCCTTTTTCCTTAGTCTACTATCCATAAAAGAAAATAGTCCAACCTTACCTTAATTAAAGTTTGACCAACACATGCCATACAAATGCAAAAATAAAAGTCACCTTAAGTCTAACCATGGGATTCGAACCTAAGCCCCCCTCACACTGCTTGTGGTGTCACTTTTCTAGGCCCTAAGTGGCGCCTCCCTTGTCATTTTGCCAACTGGTTACTTGTGATTAAATCCTCCAACAAAGTTTCTTAAGGCCTATCTTGACTAGCTCCCTTTTAAGAATTAAAAATCTAATATTTTTTTCCAAGGCATTCTCCTACATTCTAAAGTTCCTGAAACTCCCAAAGCACACTCAATCCACACATAGGCATGCTACCACATACAATTAAGTTAAAACGCATAACCCCTAAATCCCGGATATTACAATTCTACCCCCTTAAAAAATAATTTCGGCCTCGAAATTACCAACTAACTAACAGTCGTACATCCTCACTCACCACACTACGCTTTTGCTGCGCACTCTGATCTTAATAAAACGAATGAGTTGACCTGATATCCATTAAGGCTGTAAAGGGTAATCCAGCAATAAGAAACGTACCCGTGCCCACATCTGGCGCATCACCTTCTTCGTGACGTTTGGCTGCATAAACCAATCTTGGCTGTCTCGCATCTGAACCCCCAGCACCTCGGCCTGGTGTTCCACGACATCGGCCGGAACCATTCCCTCCATGGTTCAGACCACGACCCATCGTTGCCTGCTGACCATCTCTGCCCGGCTGCACATATCCTTGACCTACTGTCCGAGCCCTATTCAGATCCTGAGGACAATCTTTAATCAAATGAGACTTAGACTTACACCTAAAACACTCCCGATCCCGTCCCCAACATTCTCCAACATGAAACTTTCCACATCGAGCACACGGACGGTCCCGATTTCCAGCAGCTGGCATAGAAACACGAGCAGAATTCTCAACCCTCGATCTTTTCTGAAGACTCCCAGATGATTCTGACGGCTCAAAACTCCTCTTACTCTGGTTCCTATCCCTATCTCTATTCTGCCTCTCGGCCCTCTTGACCTCCTCGGCTATCTGCGCCCTATCCACTAAGACTGCAAAGTCCCTCTCTCGATGCGGATCAATCAATACTCGCAGCTCATCTCGTAACCCATCCTTAAATCTAACACACCGCTCGTAATCAGTAGCTACAATCCCTCTAGCATACCGACTTAACCGTAGAAACTTCGCTTCATACTCAGCTACCGACTTATTTCCTTGCACTAAATTCAGAAACGCCTTTCTCTGAGAGTCTATATAGCTAGCTCCGACGTATTTCCCTTCAAACTTAACCTTAAAATACCCCCAATCCACTCGATCCACAGGGATACTCTCCTTGACAGTGAGCTACCATTGGTAGGCCTCATCTCGAAGCAGCGAAACAGCACCTTTCAGCTTTTCCTTAGTAGTGCAATCCAAATCGTCCATGATCCTCTCGACTGCCTCTAACCAATACTCCGCTACACTCGGAGCTACCCCAGACACCCCTCTGAATACCTCAGCTCCGTTAGATTTAAGTCTCTCAGCCACTGACTTCCGAGCCCCATTTCCCATACTAGCTCCCGCTACTCGCTCTAGAACTCGCAACATAGCCTGTGATACTGCGTCATCTCCTCCAGTTTGCTCTTGGAATTCTGCCCCTACAGCCGGTGGCGGAGCTTCATTTTCGAAACCCTGACCAGACCTAACTGGTTCCGACACAGCCATTCTGCCTCTGCCGCATCCACGACGACCACGTCCCCTAGAACTCATGTCTACTATCGCGATTTAATCTGATTTAAGAAATTTTATGCATTAGTAGTAGTTCTTTCGATCTACCAAAGTTTTCATCTCAAGTTTTCTACTCTAATTCTAAGAGTCACATTCAGTCATCAACAACATTCACTACACTACTTTGGCATTTTGCCATTCCCAACCCAGGGATATTTTCGTAATTCATCCTATAGAGGTATTTTAGTAATAAATCAGGGTAAAAAAATATCTTTATAAATCAAAGGCATTCTGGAATTTTCAAAACTCGAGGTTATTTTGAAAATTTTTCCAAATCAAAGGTATTGCGGCAATTTCAGAAATCGGGGTCATTTCGGTAATTTTGTAAATCAAGGGTAATTTAGTAAATTTTTTTTCAAACCGGGATATTCTGGTCATTTTCAAATCTTAAGGTAGTTTTTACAAAACAGTGTAACTAGTCCCTTTCGGGTTTTAATTATCGGTTAAGCCGGTGAATAAGTCCTCTTGGTTAGGGTGAACCGTTACTACGCACCAGTTAGGATTCGAGTGAAGAGGAGGTGAGTCACTAGGACAGCTTAAATACCAAGCTCCCACCGAATCCAATCCTAGACATGCACACAACCGTTGCCACACCCTAACTCGGTGACTTACTCACAGGTTTGTTTGGTTGCTCTTAAGTCTTATGTATTTTGTGTTGAAGTAAGCTAGTCCTAGGGTTCAACAGCTCCTAATCTACTAATCTACAATCCCATAATGCCCATAAAGTTTCACATACCAATCACTTCAGTAGTTAGGGGTACTTACCTGGTGGACTTCGGGCTAGAGATACAGGAGCCATGCCAGAACAAACCTGAAATAGTTCATGAAAGTCTATCTTTTTGAAAAGCCCATCTTCGAAAAAAAATGTTTTTGGCCCAAAAACCCTCAAAGCCGAGTTTTGAACCTTGCTCTGATACCAAATTGTAACACCCCAAACCCGGCCCAAGCACCATGGCCAAATTTAGAACGCTACTGAGGAAAAAGTTTGAAAAAAATTTAACATAAAGGTGAAAACTTAATAATTTTTAGTCATTTATAAAACATTGTACATTTAAAATTCTTAAGTAAAAATTATGTTGTCACAAATTTCCAGATTTAAAACTTTAATATAAGTTTTTAAGATATAAATAGGTTCCAAAAATCATTTCCAGTTATTAGTACAATAACAATTTAATTTCAAACCATAAAAAGTTCCCAAATACTTTAAGTGGCCTTATTACAATAAAGATTTACTCAAAAGTACTAAAAATATAAAGTGCATAAAACAAATAAACATCTTCTGCATGGCCACCTCATATCCGCTCCAGCCCGGTCCAAGAATCATGTATCACCTGTATTGTTTGAAAAAAATAGGGTAAGTCAAACCGACTCAGTGTATAGTTATTCCACATGCCTCCACAAATGGGCTTGGCCCACATCCACACAGTCCACATAATCAATCATGCAAAATGAATCCCAACCCAACCTAGAGTCCATCCGCTACACACCCCCGTACCTGCCGCACACACCAGGGGATTACTAAATCGCCCTCCAACCGCTACACACCTCCTTGGCAGACCTGCTGCCCAAGGCCGTGGCTTAGCCACCGATCACCTAAGTGACCCCACATATCTATATCCACGAGGTGACTCAAGGTCATCCTCAATCCACGATGATGCACACAGCTATCATCCGCCCACGATGTGGCACATAGCCAACACCCCACCTTGATGAAGCACGTAGCCAACATCAAGCGCCAATGTAGCTCAAGGCTAACATCGGACCACGTACATAAATATGTACACCCTGTCCTTCAATATTCACATCCCAGTCCCCATGTATATATATATATGTATCATGACAAAACAATGTTAAGATGAGTATACATCGCATGCTTACCACAACTTTACACATAAATCACAAGTAGATTAATATCATTAAATACTGACCTGATTAACCGATTACCCACCATGGGTAGTCACCATCTCTGCTATATTTCCGGCCACCACACAGATCTTATACACATGTATAAAACAACACATACAAACAACAAGAGAGCAGTGCGATAACTACACACCTTATAAGCAAAAGTCGCCTAAACCCAAACCCCGTAGCCTACACAATTTGCACCATGTGATTTGTTGAACTCCTCCTACACAACTATGTTAGATTCGATTTCTAACATTAATGAACCACAATACATGGCCTTTGGCCTAAGATTACACTTGCTTTACCTTGAGTATCTGAATCCCAAAAGGTTCCCTTCTAACCGTCAGCTACAACCAAATCCCGAAATCCTCCACTAACGCTGAGATCGATTGCACCCTTGTTTGAAACCACGGAGGTATTCGGCTATAAAGATGAATGATTGACTTTGAAAAAGAAAGAGATGAAGAAATCGGCTAGATGGTGCTTGTTGCGTACAAAGAGAGATTCTGCCCTTAACAAATAAGAAGAAAAGAGATGAAGTTTAGAGAGATTTGACAATGATGAACTTTTGGAAGAAAGAGAGATTCGGCCAAAGCAAAGTAAAAAGAAAAGAAAAGAATGGAAGAGAAGAACAAGAAAAGAAATAATCTAAAATGGCTATATGGTTTCGGTTATGGAGGAGAATGAATCGAAGAAGAAGTTTTTGAAATTGGTGTACATTCGGCCAAAGAAGAAATAAAAAGAAATAAGATGAAAGAAAAATGCTCCTTTCAATGGTAGTATACTTTCGGCACAAAGAGGAAAAAAAGTTTGAGAGGAAAAGAAAATAATATCAATTTGGTCAAGAATAATAGCCAAAACCAAAGCAAAACTTTACCTATTGCCCAAGACACATTCGGCTAGGGAGTGAGATTTTGGAGAGAAAAGAAAATGGTACTAAAAAATGCTAAAGAATTTGACCAACTATCCCCTAATTCCTTTCAATAATCGGCCAACCCCCTAGCCTCCATACCGTCCACATACATGGTCAATAGACCATAAAAGAAATTTCCAAAACATCATTCCTTACATCAAGCCTTATGTCCCCCTAACTTACCATAAGTTTAAGATTTCATTCCTTAAGTTAGCACTTGCCTTTTTCCTTAGTCTACTATCCATAAAAGAAAATAGTCCAACCTTACCTTAATTAAAGTTTGACCAACACATGCCATACAAATGCAAAAATAAAAGTCACCTTAAGTCTAACCATGGGATTCGAACCTAAGCCCCCCTCACACTGCTTGTGGCGTCACTTTCCTAGGCCCTAAGTGGCGCTTCCCTTGCCATTTTGCCAACTGGTTACTTGTGATTAAATCCTCCAATAAATTTTCCTAGGGCCTATCTTGACTAGCTCCCTTTTAAGAGTTAAAAATCTAATATTTTTTTCCAAGGCATTCTCCTACATTCTAAAGTTCTTGAAACTCCCAAAGCACACTCAATCCACACATAGGCATGCTTCCACATACAATTAAGTTAAAACGCATAACCCCTAAATCCCGGATATTACATTCTGCATGAGATTAGGATAATGATGATCGGGGAAGTGTAATCTGGTGGCTTTGCCACATATTCCTGTGGCTCTACCACAATCTCTATAGTGGCTATGCCACATGTATTTTGTTATTCTGGTGGTTTCGGCACAAATTCGGCGATGAGCAGCGTGACTGCCATCGAGGTGTGTAGCGGATGGAGGGTTGATTGTGGAAATCCCTACAGGTGTGTTGGGCTTGTACGGGTGGTGTGTACCGGACGAATTATTAGCTTGGGTTGGGTTGCATTGCATGTATTATCTGTTTTACCATGTTAATAGGGCTAAGGCCTAGTTTGATTCTGTATGGGCCTCAGGCCAATTTGCTTCTGTATGGGCTTCAGCCCAGTCTATGTCCGTATGGGCTCGGGCCTAGTTAGTAACCAATCTTGCAGGTGATCCCCAGCGTTGAGGATTTGGAGCTGTGAAGCACTACGTAGTGGCCATACATCGAAATTTTAGTAAATTTTCGATTACTTTACTTTGAGATTTATTTAAATTTAGGTTTAATATTTTGTAATAAGGCGATTGGACGTAGGGTTTCTTTTAAACTTTCATTTCCATTATTGCTATTAATTATAAGTTTTAATATGAGGGTTTTCCTAAAGACTTTAATAACTGTTTTCTAAAATCTCACATTTTCTGCAACTCACCGAATCGGATTTCTGATGTAAACAAAGTTTTCGGAATTAATGACAATAATAACATTTTACAAGAAAGCCATAAAAACAAATTCTAATTTCCACGAACGACAAAACTCAAAGTTTCAAAAGAATGCGAACTTTTTAACGAATGCGCATTTAGTTTTAAACCGCCTCTCTAAGTGACATGCCAGATTCGGTCATAACATCTAGGCCGAATTTGGGGTGTTAAATTTTGTGGTATCAGAGCCAGGTTGTAAAACTCGACTATGGAATGGGTTCGAAAATGTTTTTCAAAAATTAGTTTGAAATATGGTTTAGAGAATATATGTCTTTTTGTAAGTATGGCACCCGAGTGTCTGGCACCAAATCCGTAAGTCTCCTGACTTTGTTTGATAATATGATGAAATGATTTTAGAAAGAAACTACTAGAGTTAGTGATAGTGTTCGCTATAGGAGCTAAGATTGTAGAGACTGAGACATTAGGAAATTCGATCTGCGAAAACAACTCTTATACTTACTTTACATAAAACATCTGTTAATAAACATTGGAATTATATACTGATTCATAAAATTTCTAATCAGATTAACTTGATTCAGTAACATAAGTACAAGAGGACGTGGACGTGGTGCACGCGGTCGTGGTAGAGGCTGGGGTGCTGAGGCTGGACCCTCAGAATCAGGGCATGTGCCAGAAGGCGAAGTGCCAGCATCGCCAGTAGCGGAAGCAGGGTCTCAAGATCAAACTGGAGGGGATGATGCTTTGTCCCAAGCTATGCTCCGAGTTTTGGAACGGGTTGCTGGAGCAAGTACTCGGTCGGTGGCCCGAAAATCCATTCCTGAGTGACTCCGGTCAAACAAGGCTGAAGTTTTTAGGGGTATTTTTGGTGTGGCCCCAAATGTAGCTGAATATTAGTTAGAGGCAGTTGAGCGAATTATGGATGACCTGGACTGCACAACAGAGGAAAAATTGAAGGGAGTAGTGTCTCTCCTACGAGATGAGGCATATCAGTGGTGGCTTATAGTGAGGGAAGGTACTCAAGCGGATCGTATCACCTGGGACTTTTTTAGGACAGCGTTTTAGGGAAAATATGTCGAGGCAAGTTATGTGGATGCCCAGAGGAAGGCATTTTTGAATTTGGTCCAAGGGAATAAATCTGTCGCAGAATATGAGGCGGAATTTCTGGGCTTAAGTCGTTACGCTCGAGATATAGTTGCAACCAGTTATGAGTGCTGTGTACGGTTCGAGGATGGTCTGCGGGACGAGCTGCGAGTACTGATAGCTTCGCAGTAGGAAAGAGATTTTTCCATTTTGATTGAAAAAGCAACAAATTGCCGAAGAAGTGAAAGGTTTTGAGAGGCAAAATCGAGATAAGGATAAAGGCAAGAATAAGAGAGGTTTTGGGACGTCAAGTTCTTCTGGGGGTTTCCAAAAGAGGCCTAGGTTAGGTGGGCCAGCTCGAGTTGGGAGGCCAGTTGCTGTGGGTCAGTGGCGACCTTGTGCGCAGTGTGGGAAAACACATCCGATGGAATGTTGGAGAAGATCTGGTGGGTGTTTCAAATGTAGGTCTAGGGATCATCTAGTTAAGAACTGTCCACGGGAGTTTGTTAGGGTGTAGACGGTAGGTCATGGATTTGTGCAGCCAGGAAGAGGTGGACAGCAGCCACCGAGAGGTCGTGGTCCAGCCAGAGGGGGAAGTGGGTTTGGACGAGGTCGTGGAGCACCAAGTAGAGGTACTGGGAATACAGATGCAAGGCAGCCAGGGTTGGTTTATGCGGCTAGACAACGAGAGGATGGCGACGCATCGAACGTTATAACTGGTACGTTTCTTATATTTCATGTGCCATTTACAGATTTGATAGATATTGGATCTACTCATTCATATGTTGCTTGTACTGTGTTTGGGACTATGGCTATAAAATCTGATATCGCTGCTAGAGAAATGTCTGTGATTAGCCCTTTAGGACAATCTGTGATAGTGAACCAGCTGTTTAGAAATGTGCCTTCAGAAGTGCAAGGGATTGTTTTCCTGGCAGACTTGATGGAACTGCCGTTCGACGAGTTTGATCTTAATTAGGCAAGGACTGGTTAGTTAAGCACCATGCGAACTTGGATTGCGCTGCTAAATGTATGATATTAAAGACTTTAGAGAACGAGGAGGTAATGGCGATAGGATAATGAAGGGATTATCTATCTCATGTGATTTCGACATTAAAGGCTGAGAAGTTGGTGCGAAAAGGGCATCAGGCGTTTCTAGCTTTTGTCAGTGCATCTGGTGCTAAGGAATTGTCAGTTGGGGATGTCAGAACCGTGAAGGAGTTCTCGGACGTTTTTCCTGAAGAGCTTCCAGGATTGCCTCTAAATCGTGAGGTGGAATTTGGCATTGAGCTACTTCCGGGAACGGCTCCGGTGTCCATCGCCCCATATAGGATGGCGCCGAATGAGCTAGTAGAACTAAAAGCTCAGATTCAAGAGTTGTTGGATCGTGGATTTATCCGACCAAGTGTATCTCCGTGGGGAGCGCCGATATTGTTCGTGAAGAAAAAGGATGGGTCAATGCGTATGTGCATTGACTATCGTCAGTTGAACAAGTTAACTATTAAGAACAAATACCTGGTACCAAGGATTGACGATTTGTTCGATCAGCTACGATGAGCTTCTATTTTCTCGAAGATCGATTTAAGATCGGGATATCATCAGCTAAGGGTCAAGGAGGCAGATATATACAAGATAGCTTTCCGAACTTATTACGGGCATTACGAGTTTTTGGTTATGCCGTTTGGATTAATGAACGCACCAGCCACTTTTATGGATATGATGAACCGGGTCTTTCAACCATATCTAGATCGGTTCATGATTGTATTCATAGATGACATTTTGGTGTACTCGAGAACGGAGGAGGAGCATGATTCACATCTTCGAGTTGTGCTGCAGATATTGAGAGAGAAGCAACTTTACGCCAAATTCAGTAAGTGTGAGTTTTGGCTGAAGGAAGTAACCTTTTTGGGGCATGTTGTGTCTACCGAGGGGATTAGGATGGATCCTTGGAAGGTTGAAGCCGTGTTGGATTGGAAGCCACCGAAGTCAGTATCTGAAATTCAAAGATTTTTGGGTTTGGCTGGGTACTACAGAAGGTTTGTGGAGGGGTGTTCGTTGATTGCTGCACCCCTAACTAAGTTACTGCGTAATGGAGTACCGTTTGTTTGGGCCGATAAACAGCAAGAAAGTTTTGAGAAGTTAAAGAAGATTCTGACCGAGGCACCAGTGTTGATTCAGCCTGAGGCTGGGAAGGAATTTGTTGTCTATTGTGATGCATCGCACACAGGTATGGGTTGTGTGCTAATGCAAGAAGGGAAGGTGGTAGCGTATGCATCTCGTCAACTAAGGCCGTATGAGATGAACTATCCTACTCATGACTTGGAACTAGCTGTAGTGGTGTTAGCACTGAAGATATGGAGACACTACCTGTATGGGGAAAAGTCGATTATCTATACCGACCACAAAAGTCTGAAATATCTCCTTACCCAAAAAGAGCTGAACCTAAGGCAACGGAGATGGATAGAGTTGCTGAAAGACTATGACTGCTCGATTGAGTATCATCCGGGTAAAGCCAATGTGGTGGCAGATGCATTAAGTCGTAAGGCGGTATCGGAGTTGTGAGTAATGTTTGCTCATCTCAGTCTTTATGAAGATGGTAGCTTGTTAGCAGAAATTCAGGTGAAACCGACATGGGTAGGTCAGATTAAAGAGAAGCAATCCTTAGATGAATCGTTGGGTTCTCGACTTCAACAAGTGAAAAGTGGGGAGACAGTGGATTTTGGGTTGAACAGTGAAGGGGTATTATGTTTTCGTGGAAGAATTTGTATGCCGAAGGACTCTGAGTTGAGACAGATGATTCTGTGGGAGGCGCATAGTAGCCCATACGCTATGCATCCTGGTGGAAACAAGATGTACCGAGACCTGCATGAACGGTACTGGTGGCAAGGGTTGAAGCGGGAAGTTATCAACTTTGTGAGCAAGTGTTTGACTTGTCAGCAAGTGAAGGCGGAACACCAGCTACCTTCGGGATTGCTACAACTGGTGAAAATTCCACTTTGGAAATGGGAGAGAATAACAATGATTTTGTTAGTGGGCTACCCCTGACGCCTACTGATCGCTGCAAATCAGAGCTTTAAATATTTATAAAAGAATGATCAAACCTAGAGACTAACTCTGACAACCATATTAAGGCAAGTGTACCTATCGAACAGTAGTATAGCTTAGGCAAGACCGATTATCGAACCCAAAGGAACTAAAAGTATTAATACTCACTTTCTTTTTATTATTTAGCCTTAAAGTTAGAGTGAAGATTACTTTTAAACTAAATTGAGGACAACTAAACTAAGGACACAAAGACAAGAAGACGAATTAGAAAATAACCTTGAAGAAAAACACAGTTGATTTTGATGATACGTTCGGGAAGAATCCACCTAGACTTCACTTAGTATCTAACCCTAGATTATATGATTTCTTTTACTTAGCTTAATCCGTGAGACTCCCTAACCTATATTAAACCCTCTCTCGAGGCGAATAACGCCTAACCCTAGGTTAATTAGTGAAACTCTCGTTCACTTATAGTAACCCCCTAGGATAGCAGTAAATCGATCAATGGACTCCCATATTAGGTTTCACCCTAATCCGGCAAAATCTCGTAACCCTATCTCTAGGCGTCCGATCAACTCCGCTTAATTGTGTTAGATCTTCTCTTAGGCAGGGTCTATTCCTCCTCCACCTAAGCACATTAGATTTGGATTAAGCAACATAATTAAGAACAAACTAAGTAATTTATCATATAAATTTAAAAATCAAATAATAAAATCTATCTAGGTTTCATCCCCTTCAGGTATCTGAGGGGTTTAGTTCATAATTAATAAACAAAACATCGCAAGAGAAAAGATAAAATAAAACATAAGAAAACCCTAAAAACCCCTGAAGGAATTGAAGGAGAATTCCACCGTCTTGAGTATAATTCCAGCGTCTTGGGATGGATCAACTGGCTATCCTCACGTTACTCCCTAACTTTGACCTTCTCAGCTTGGCTCCTTGGCCTAGCTTTTGCTCTTTCGGCTTCTGCCGAACTCCTCTTTCAAGTTGCCCCCTTGGGTGTTTATATAGACTTTGTGATGCCTTGCTTGGCCCCTAAGTATCCTAATTTAAGTAGAATTCCTACTAGGGTGATTGAATAGGCTTTGGAATGTGTTTCTTTGCCTCCAAGTATCCAAATCCGAATGAAATTGCTCTTTCCAGCGACAGGGACACGGCCATGGCACACGCCTGTGTGAATCGTGGCCAGGCCGTGTTCAAACTTTTCATGAGGCACGACCGTGTGGTATTTGGGCCAGGCCGTGTTGATTTCTCTCTTGGCCCAATTTGGTTCGTTTTAAGCCCGTTTTACGTTCTTTTCATCCTTGGGTGCTTTCCTGAGTATAAGACACGTATAAGACACGAAAAGAAAGGATTAAGAGCACCTTTTTACATAAATCAAAGGATAAATCATCCAAAAGTATGCTAAATGTGGGATTAAAATGTTACTTTTATGGTTTATCAAATACCCCCACACTTAAGCTTTTGCTTGTCCTTAAGCAAAATTCTTAACTCATAATTAAAACGAACTTCCTTGATTCATAAAATTCATCAATCATGCTTATCATAATTCAAAGATAATTCATACATGGATAATTCAACTCAAAAGAGTCTTAAAGATTCAAACAATCAAAGTCATATATTTATAGCATGAAAACATAGGCATTTTCCCTTTACCTGAATAGTTACCTCTGATTTAAAATTGACAAGAGTTGACATCCTCACTAAAGATTCACTCAAATCACTCAAAGTGTTTAAGGTTCAAAATTAAGCACTCAATAAGTCGAACATGAAAAGTTAATCCTATAGGCTTGCATGAAAATCAAATCTCCACCACTGTAAAATGAGATGATACACAAATCAAAAGGTCTTTAGCAGGGTTGTAACGGGCCTTAGGTTAAGGGTATGGATAAAGGCTGAATTAGGAGGTTAGAATCGAGACTGACCTGAAAAATTACCTAACTAGAAAAATGAACTATTCCTAAATAATTACATCAATTGAAAACTAATAATACGGGCTTCCTCTTCTTCTTTTTCTCTTTTTTTTTTCAAGATTTGAGATTTAAACATGTAAGCTTACTAATAATGAATATACTTTGTTTTTTTAACAAATTTATAATAATAACAAACTTTAACAACTGAAATAGAGAACATAGTTAGGTAACTGCTCAAAATCAAATCTCGACAAAAAGGGTAGTTAAAAAGAATGGTGATAACAAATACAAAGGGTTTTGGGTTAATGTTAGTAGGTAAGTCAATGAAAAGGGTTGTTAGGCTTAAACGGGGTTCACTAGGGGTTAATTGTGGAGGTAGGCTTTTTAGTGGAGTGAGTGGGTTAAAACCTAGGTGCCTTTATCATCTCTGTATATCAAATCATAACTGTGGTCTCAACATGTATAAACGAGGCAAGTTGTAGAATAACAAATCAATGTTGACACACTCATAATAAAAAGTGAGCATGAAAGAATGTATGCTCTAAAAGGCTCAAAATCTCACAAAAATTATGGGTATTTTGATGTCAACCTCGTAAATTTTAAATTTCAAAGTAATATTCAGATTCAGGTAGACAACCTAAAAAACATTTAATTCTGAAAAATAGACTTATCATGCTTGATTCTCTAGTATCCTTCAATTTTAATCATCAATGCACAATTATCAATGACTTACTCCAAAACATATCAACAAAGATCATAAATCATAGGAAATTCCATTTGAATCATAATATGAGAGACTTTACTTTTGAACAAGGCATAATTCAGGGATTTTCAAATAATACTATAGTTAACCCCCCCACACTTAAGATGTACATTGCCCTCAATGTACAAAGATGGATAATAGCAAAATAATCATAGAAATCATAAGATGGGGAGAGAAGTGAAACTTCCTGAATTTTGGATGAAGTCAATGAAAAGAAACCGAATAGGATTGGAGGTGAACGTGGGGAAGCGTCTCGACCCGTTTGAAATTGAATCCTCGAAGCAGTCGGTCTGATTTTATTGTATCCTAAGCTAAATATAAATATCATAAAGAATAAGAAGAATAAAATAAAATAAAATAAAGTAAAAAAATAATGTAATGAAAATAAAATTAAAATAAAAACAAAAATAAATAATGGAAAATGAAAGACAACTAAAAAAAAAGAGAGAATGAGGTTTAAATAGAGATGTAGCCTGTGGTTTGGGATTTTGAATTTTAGGTGCGTTCAGGTGAGGTAGCCATGGCTGTGTTATAGCTGACATGCTCGTGCTCGACAAATCAATAACTTCACACAGGTAGGTAGCACGGGCATGTTTATCCTGTGGTATGCAAGTCGGTGAGTTTACATGGTCGTGGGGCACGGGAGTATGTATCCCGTGCTTAACAAGTCAGTAGCCTCGTACGAGTAGTTAGCACGGGCGTGGCCTAGTATCGCAGCCCGTGTTAGGAAAAGAAATTCTTCTCTGGTTGTGCACGGCTACTGGCACGCCCATGGTTCATCCCCTGGCTTCCACACGGCCACGGGAATGCCCGTGTGTAAGGCCGTGTGTCCTAGAAATCTGCTCTTTGGTTAGTTTATGGTTAGGTGCTTAAAAGGAAAAATAAAAGGAAAATAATAAAAAATTAAAAAATAAAAAATGAAAAAAAATGTAAAAATAGGGTTAGTGCTCGGGTTGCCTCCTGAGAAGCGCTCGTTTATAGTCTTAAGCTAGACTTTACCTTTCATCCTTATGGTCATGGTGGTTTGAGGAGGTGAAAATCCTTTCTCATGCGATCACTTCGGTTATAGATATATAGTTGAAGTCGAGTAATGTTTACCTCAAAAGTGTCGAATTTAGGATTGCTTACCTCGACTGTGCCGTATAGGAAGACGTTAAGTACCTCAAAAGTGATTTCTTCGTTTGTCTTGAGCTCTGAATTGGTGATTCGAGGGTCCTCCTTATTCAACAATACCTGATCCCCTAATTTGAAGTGATTCGTTGTTCCTATTAGCTCGTCTGGGAGCTCCTTCGGTTTCACTTCGTGCGGTTCCTGTTCTTTTAGTTTGTCAACCCTAAGGCTTTGTTCCGTATGTATTTCTTCTTTGTTGGCACGAGGTCTAAGATCTAGCTCAGCTAAGTGATTTCGTGATGCTTCCTGTAAAGAAGGTTGAACCAAATGATTATCAATAGAGTTAACGTTCGTACCTTTATTACTCGATGCCCTAGCTGAGTCAAGAGCTTGAAGAGTGATTGTTTCGTCGTCTACACGAAGTGTGAGTTCGCCGAATTCTTCCTCTGTGTGGTCTTTCTTTATTGCATCAGGTTATGGCTGGAAACACGAAAATTTATATACTTTTTCATGCCCTTTTTGACCCAATTTCATGTGGTTCCGAGTAAATTCTTGTCTAAAAATAATTAAATATTATAAAATAATTAATTTATGCTAAAAATATGAACATGCTGAATTTTAATTGATTTTATAGTAAATTGTGTTTAAATTTTGACTATTTTCGACAGAATCGCAAAGAGGGAAAAAATCGGCTCGGTAGACACTGCTCGAAGAATTAAACCGAGAGGCGATTTGAAGTGTCAAGGCGACTCTATTTCTAGTCCAATACGGTCCAATTATGAATATTTAATCATAATTTAATTAGTTTTAATTTATTCCCCATTTAATTTGGGCTAAGTAAATTATTATTAATTAATTATGAGAAAAGGGTTCAGTTAAACCGCACTGGTTGAACCGAACCGGTTGAACCGAACCAGCCACCAATTGGGCAGCCCAAACCGTCCACAATGAAGGCCCAAACCAGCTTATTTGCTGATTTATTCAGCTTGCAGAGGAGCCCTTGAAGATCTTTCAAAATCTCATTCAAACCCCTCCAAAATTCAAGGCTTTTAAGATTTGTCCAAGCTAATTTTAGCAAAGTTGAATCCATCAACTTTGCCACATAGGATGGCCAGCCAAGAGGGACTCTTTGCTGCTGATTTCTTGCTATTTTTAGCAGCCCCTAAACACTATAAATACAACCCCTAGCTGCTCATTCAAAGCATCCCTCAATTCTCCAACATTCTCTCATTCTCTCTTCTTTTCTCTCAATTTTTCTCCTTTCATTTTCATTCCATTTTCCCCTTGTTCTTGTGCCGATTTCCCCTCTTGGAAAAGAGGTGTTTTCCAGCCATTTGAAGCAGCAATTGAAGTGTTCATAAGCCCCCTTGATAGCCAAGGACAACGAAGAACGAATGAGGAATCAATCAGACAAGTCACGAGAGCCACTGGATTTGTTTCTCGTTCCTATCTCTTTAAATTATTTGTTGTTGTTTTGACGAACATGTTTATGAATATTCATGCTTTTGAAATGTTTAATTTAATCAATTTAGCTTGAATTTAATTTGTGTTGGTTTGATTTCATTTCGTCCTATTAGATTATTAAAATTATGTTTATGCTGTTAAATGCCTCGATGAAATGTTTGATTAAGTAAAATTATGTTAAGTTATCTGGCATTATAATTGTTTAGATAGCTAATGAATTAATTATATAAACGCATTGAAATTGTAATTAATGGACACAATACTTAATCTGTGCATGTTTAATTCTTCTAAGGTAGCTGAAGATTAAATTAGCATTATATTTGACGATATGTATGCCTTGCATAACTTGCAGGATTTTTTGTGATTAAATTATTTCAAAGTAAAAATGTAACACCCTGGTTCTAGGGGTTAGGCTTTTGGTGCTTAGCTCAGGTGTTGGCACACTTCAGTGCGTGGTTGGTGAGTTTTAGGGGTCTTGAGAACCCTAGGTGGTGGTAGAAGGCTTTAGAAAATTTTTAGTTTTAGGGGTTAAAAGGGGAGCTTGGATAGAGGGGGCCTTAAGAGAATTTTTGGTGGAAATAAGGCACAAAGATTGGTGTGGCAGAGTGGCAAGGAGGCGCCACTCTAGAGCTTGGAGAAGTGACGCCTCAAGGGTGCTTTGGGGTCTCAGGATCGAGCTGCAAAGGCAGCATTTTCTTTTGGTTTTGCGTCATGAGCAACGGGGGAGAGTTGATTTCGGCCAAGGCACTTAAAAGATGGATATTTGACTTGTTCAAAATGTTTTGAATGGATGGCTAGGAGTAGAGTTGGGTTGGTTTATTTTTGAATTTATTTGAAGGGTTGGTGTAGAGTATTTTTAGGAGAGAATCAAGGGTTTGAGTGGAGGAAGATGAGTGGGACGGCTAGGGGGGTTTGGAGGGGTAGCAAATTCTATTTAAAGGGTGTGAGCTTTCCTTATGCCGAATTTTAGCCCTTTCCCCTTCATTTTTCTACTCTTCTCTTCTCATACTCTAACCTCATCAAAACACCTCTCTTGCTTCACTAAATTCACCTTAGCCGAAACTTTAAGTCACCTTTTCTTCCATTCTTTCTTCTTCATCTATTCTCGATTCAACCATCTTCAAAAGTCGAAGAGCCTTCCTCCTTTTATGTTGTGTTAGCCGAATCTCTTTTTGAGCCTTACCCTTATTTCTACGCTTTATTCTTCTCTAGAACGTTGATTCTCAAAGGTTGCTATCAAACCGAATCTGGGGTTAGTAAGGTGGTAAGGTCTCCTTTCTTTTATCGATTTCTCTCTTTTCTTTTCTTGGTTGGTTGAAATCAAGATGCTAATCAGGTGTTTTCGTTGGCCGAATCATGGAGGGCTAGGTTGAGGGTCTTCTGCTCTTAGCTGGCGTTAAGGGTGCTAAGGGGGCTCTCGGGATTTGATTTATCAAGGTAAGGGAGTGGTGAGTATTCGACCACAAATGGTACGTTTTTAGGTGATGACCGATTCTTCTGTGGATTGTTTAGGAATTTCGACAAGGTTCTCAATCAAGTAACATTCTCAGGATTTGATCGATTGTGCTAGTAATAAGGTGCGTAATCTACGCACTATTTCTGCGATTGTTGGTTTGTTAATGTGAACATATGCATGATGGGTAGTAGCCAATTATAATGGCTTAAGTGGTAGATACCATGTGTTGGGCAATCGGATGCCAGGTAAGTAAGTGGTGGTATTATATTATTGTGTTGTATGTCTGCTTATGATGTGATAATTAACATGTGATGTCTACCCTTATATTTTGTTATAATCTGCCATGTTATACTTGTACATACATACATGGGAGGTGGATTGGAGCGAGGAAGGGGAGAAGTGTACACATGATGTACGTGGTCTAACGTTAGCTCAGGCTACATTAGCGCTTGAGGGTTAGCTGAGTGCTACCTCAAGGGAGGTGTGGCTCGGTGCCCATCTCGGCGGTTGATGGCTATGTGCATCACCGTAGACGGTTTACGATATCGGGATCACTTTGGTTGATCGGTGGCTCAGCCACGGCCTCGAGCAGCGAGTTTGCCGAGGTAAGGATTATGGATCACGAGGTGATCAGTGGTGGTTTATCCACGGCCTCAGGCAGGGAGTCTGCTAAGGTTGGTGTTACGGTTGGATAGTAGGTTGGGCTGAAATGCATCCTTGCATAATTTGGTTTCGAGGTCTGTGTGGGTATGGGCCAAGCCCATACGTATGGAATATGTGTTGTGATTATGCACTGAGTCAATGGACTCACTCTATTTTTCCTAACCATTTCAGGTGATGCGTAGAGTTGGACCGGGATCGGAAAGGACACAAGGTGGCCCATGCAGAAAGAAGAATTTAAATATTTTAAGCTTAATTATATTAAGTATTTGGGTTTAAATATTGATGTAATAAGGGCCTTTTGATTTTATTTACTTTGGGAATTATTTTATTATTGTTTTAAATTATGATTGGATCATATTAAATTACTACGTGGAAACGAATTTATTTTGACAACTTATTTATTCAAAATTAGTCTTTTATAAACACTAAAGTTTACTTTTGGCATTTTATAATATTTATATGATATCAAGGTTTTTCGTACAAATAAACATGGATTTTCAAAGGTTAATAAATTTACTGTTTTACTTTAAGTCAAGAAGAATTTTCCACCGTCTTTTCCGCAAGTGACATAACCAGATTCGGTCGTAGTGAATGGGCCGGGTTTAGGGATGTTACAGATTGGTATCAGAGCCCGGTTCAAAACTCGGCTTTGAGGGTTTTGGGCCTAAAAACGTTTTCAAAATGGGCTTTTTGAAAAATGGGCTTTTATAAAAGTTTTCAGGTTATTCTGGCATGGCACCTGTGTCTCCGGCCCGAAGTCCACCAGGTAAGTACTTCTAGCTTTTGAAGTGTTTTGTTTGTGTGATTTATTATGGGCTTAGGTTGGGCTCGTAGATTAGAATATTAAGACTTTTTGGAACCTAAGATTAGTTTACTCAAACTTGTGCATAAGACTTAAGGCTAATAAACAAACCTGTGAAATAAGTCGCCGAGTTAAGGTGTGGTAACCACTGTACGCATGTCTAGGAGTGGCATTCAGTAAGAGCTTGGTATTTAAGCAGTCCTAGCGACTCACCTCTTCTTTACTTGAATCCTACCTGGTGCGTAGCTACGGTTCACCTTAACCAAGAGGACTTGTTCATAAGCTAAACCGGTTATTAAAACCCGAAAGGGAATTAGCCTTGCTATTTTTTTTAAAACCTTCTGTTTTAAAATTTTCAACTTTACCCCTTTGGTTTGTGAAACCCTAAATCTGATTTTGAAGGACGTTTTTTACAAAATTCCCAAAATGCCCTAGTGGCAAAATTACGAAAATGCCCCTGTATTGCAAAATTTCCGTATTACCCTCAACTTTTGCTAAATGCTCTTTACTTTGCGAAATACCAAAATCTCGAGTTTTCGAAATATTAAGATACCCTAGTTTGTAAAAATTACAAAAATACCCCTGGTTGATAAAATTACTAAAATGCCCTTGATTTCTAAATTTTCAGATTTCTCTCGACTTTTACTGAAATATTCCTACTTTACCAAAGATCAGAAAATCTTATTTTGTGAAATATTGTGATATTCTGATTTCGAGAATTTACGAAAATGCCCATGATTTTCAAAATTACACAAAAATAACCCTACTTTCTGAAATTTTGCAACACACTTTGTTCGAAACAAAATTTTCAAGATGACCCCTGAGATTTTGTAAATTTTAAAATATCTTTAAGTTGGAAAACTATTTTCAAAATTGACCCCGAGTTATTACCGAAATACCCCTCTTTAGGAAATGACGGAATTACCCCTGGGTAGGGAATGAAACTTGATTGCTCGAAAGAATTACTCTCAGAAACCTCTTTTCATAAAAATTGCTCGTGGATAAAATAGTGGAACAAAATTTCTAATGCATAAAACTTTCTAAACAGACTAAATCGAGGCGCTAGATATGAGTTCTAGGGGACGTGGTCGCAATACTCGTGGATGTGGTAGAGGCAGGATGTCAGTATCGGAACCGGTTGGGTCTCGCCATGGGTCAGAGAGTGATGTGCCTCCACCAGCTGTTGAGGTTGAACAGCAGGATCAGACTGGAGGAGACGACGCAGTATCGCAGGCTATGCTGCGGGTGCTTGAGCGAGTGGCAGGAGCCAATGGGGGCAGTGGGACTCGGAAGTCAGTACCCGAAAGACTTAGGTCGAATGGAGCCGAAGTTTTCAGAGGAGTGTCTGGGGTAGCTCCGAATATGGCAGAGTACTGGCTTGAGGCAGTGGAAAGAATTATGGACGACTTAGACTTAGCTGCTGAGGAGAAGCTTAAGGGTGTTGTTTCGTTGCTGCGAGATGAGGCCTACCAGTGGTGGCTCACTGTTAAGGAAAGTGCACCTGCCGATCGAGTGGATTGGGGCTACTTTAAGATCAAGTTCGAAGGGAAGTATGTCGGAGCGAGCTACGTGGACGCTCAGAGGAAGGCGTTCCTCAATCTGGTGCAAGGTGGCAAATCGATAGCAGAGTACGAAGCTGAGTTTCTACGTTTGAGCCGGTATGCTCGGGGCATTGTGGCGACTGATTATGAAAGATGAGTCAGATTTGAAGATGGGCTACGGGATGAACTGCGAGTTTTGATTGCTCCGCAACGAGAACGAGACTTCGCCATTTTAGTGGAGAAAGCTCGGATAGCTGAGGAGGTCAAGAAGGCTGAGAGGCAGAATAAGGATAGAGAAAGAGAAAGAAACTGAGATAAGAGGAGCATTGGATCGTCAGAATCGTTAGAGAGATTTCAGAAAAGACCGAGAGTCGAGACTCTTGTTCGTATTGCTAAGCCAGCCGCCGGAAATCCGGATCGTCCGTGTGCTCAATGTGGAAGGTATCATGTTGGTGAGTGCTGGAATCGGGTTCGAGAATGCTTTAGATGCAAGTCCAAGTCTCATCTGGTTAAGGATTGTCCCCAGGATCCGAATAGGACTCGGACAGTAGGACAAGGTTATGTACAGCCGGGCAGAGGTGGTCAGCAGGCGACAAGGGGTCTTGGTCCGAACCATGGAGGGAATGGTCCCGGCCGAGGTCGTGGAGCAATAGGCCGCGGTGATGGTGGCACTGAGGCAAGACAGCCAAGTTTGGTTTATGCAGTTCGTCAGAGGGAGGATAATGATGTGCCTGATGCGTCAGCGGGTAAGTATTTTATGTTTGGAATATTCCTTGTTGTTTCGTTTGTTTTGGTGACTGTTTGTTTTGTTGCTCGTAAAATATCTAGAACCTTGAGAATGAACTTAGAATCTGTGCCTAGAAGTATGGTAGCTCTTTAGGATCAGAGTGCGCAGCCATAGTATAGTGGAGGAATTGGACTGTTAGTCTAGACAAGTAATTTCGAGGACGAAATTATTTTAAGGAGGGTAGAATTGTAACACCCTGGTTCTAGGGGTTAGGCTTTTGGTGCTTAGCTCAGGTGTTGGCACACTTCAGTGTGTGGTTGGGTGAGTTTTAGGGGTCCTGAGAACCCTAGGTGGTGGTAGAAGGCTTTAGAAAATTTTTAGTTTTAGGGGTTAAAAGGGGAGCTTGGATAGAGGGGGCCTTAAGAGAATTTTTGGTGGAAATAAGGCACAAAGATTGGTGTGGCAGAGTGGCAAGGAGGCGCCACTCTAGAGCTTGGAGAAGTGACGCCTCAAGGGTGCTTTGGGGTCTCAGGATCGAGCTGCAAAGGCAGCATTTTCTTTTGGTTTTGCGTCATGAGCAAGGGGGAGAGTTGGTTTCGGCCAAGGCACTTAAAAGATGGATATTTGACTTGTTCAAAATGTTTTGAATGGATGGCTAGGAGTAGAGTTAGGTTGGTTTATTTTTGAATTTATTTGAAGGGTTGGTGTAGAGTATTTTTAGGAGAGAATCAAGGGTTTGAGTGGAGGAAGATGAGTGGGACGGCTAGGGGGGTTTGGAGGGGTAGCAAATTCTATTTAAAGGGTGTGAGCTTTCCTTATGCCGAATTTTAGCCCTTTCCCCTTCATTTTTCTACTCTTCTCTTCTCATACTCTAACCTCATCAAAACACCTCTCTTGCTTCACTAAATTCACCTTAGCCGAAACTTTAAGTCACCTTTTCTTCCATTCTTTCTTCTTCATCTATTCTCGATTCAACCATCATCAAAAGTCGAAGAGCCTTCCTCCTTTTATGTTGTGTTAGCCGAATCTCTTTTTGAGCCTTACCCTTATTTCTTCGCTTTCTTCTTCTCTAGAACGTTGATTCTCAAAGGTTGCTATCAAACCGAATCTGGGGTTAGTAAGGTGGTAAGGTCTCCTTTCTTTTATCGGTTTCTCTCTTTTCTTTTCTTGGTTGGTTGAAATCAAGATGCTAATCAGGTGTTTTCGTTGGCCGAATCATGGAGGGCTAGGTTGAGGGTCTTCTGCTTTTAGCTGGCGTTAAGGGTGCTAAGGGGGCTCTCGGGATTTGATTTATCAAGGTAAGGGAGTGGTGAGTTCGGCCACAAATGGTACGTTTTTAGGTGATGACCGATTCTTCTGTGGATTGTTTAGGAATTTCGACAAGGTTCTCAATCAAGTAACGTTCTCAGGATTTGATCGATTGTGCTAGTAATAAGGTGCGTAATCTACGCACTATTTCTGCGATTGTTGGTTTGCTAATGTGAACATATGCATGATGGGTAGTAGCCAATTATAATGGCTTAAGTGGTAGATACCATGTGTTGGGCAATCGGATGCCAGGTAAGTAAGTGGTGGTATTATATTATTGTGTTGTATGTCTGCTTATGATGTGATAATTAACATGTGATGTCTACCCTTATATTTTGTTATAATCTGCCATGTTATACTTGTACATACATACATGGGAGGTGGATTGGAGCGAGGAAGGGGAGAAGTGTACACATGATGTACGTGGTCTAACGTTAGCTCAGGCTACATTAGCGCTTGAGGGTTAGCTGAGTGCTACCTCAAGGGAGGTGTGGCTCGGTGCCCATCTCGGCGGTTGATGGCTATGTGCATCACCGTAGATGGTTTACGATATCGGGTTCACTTTGGTTGATCGGTGGCTCAGCCACGGCCTCGAGCAGCGAGTTTGCCGAGGTAAGGATTATGGATCACGAGGTGATCAGTGGTGGTTTATCCACGGCCTCAGGCAGGGAGTCTGCTAAGGTTGGTGTTACGGTTGGATAGTAGGTTGGGCTGAAATGCATCCTTGCATGATTTGGTTTCGAGGTCTGTGTGGGTATGGGCCAAGCCCATACGTATGGAATATGTGTTGTGATTATGCACTGAGTCAGTGGACTCACTCTATTTTTCCTAACCATTTCAGGTGATGCGTAGAGTTGGACCGGGATCGGAAAGGACACAAGGTGGCCCATGCAGAAAGAAGAATTTAAATATTTTAAGCTTAATTATATTAAGTATTTGGGTTTAAATATTGATGTAATAAGGGCCTTTTGATTTTATTTACTTTGGGAATTATTTTATTATTGTCTTAAATTATGATTGGATCATATTAAATTACTACGTGGAAACGAATTTATTTTGACAACTTATTTATTCAAAATTAGTCTTATATAATCACTAAAGTTTACTTTTGGCATTTTATAATATTTATATGATATCAAGGTTTTTCGTACAAATAAACATGGATTTTCAAAGGTTAATAAATTTACTGTTTTACTTTAAGTCAAGAAGAATTTTCCACCGTCTTTTCCGCAAGTGACATAACCAGATTCGGTCGTAGTGAATGGGCCGGGTTTGGGGATGTTACAAAAAAAATACTTTGTTACTTCACATGATCTTTTATATGCTTGTTAGGTTGAATTAATCGGTTGCATCGACATAGGAATATGCGAGAGATTGTTTAATTTAATGAGTATGTATGTGCAATAACATGTTTACTTTTTTGCAGTCTGTTTAATCGGTCGAATTGGTATAGAAATATGTACAAGAGATAAATGGATTTTTGATTTGTAATTGTGTTCATAAGTTAGCAAATTACCGAGTTGCCATGTTTTAACAAGTATAAACACAACTTTAATAATTCTAAGGTAAGAAATATGATTAAACCAACACAATTATGTCATCTTGATTAAAATCAGTTTTTGAAATCGCACATTTGAACTTTGTTTTATTTTAATTTACTCTGTTTTTCTTTTAGTTTTCAAGTAGTTTTCAAAAATCAAATATTTTTTTTCCTAACCAAAGTGTTTGAAATTATTTCATAAATAATTCTTTTACAGTCCCTGTGGGTACGATAACTCGACATTTACTTGTCACTTTATTACTTGTTACGATTGTGTACACTTGCACATTTCCACCGTTCCAAGTTTTTGGTGCCGTTGTCGGGGACTGTTTTTCAAAGTCATTATTTGTGAATCTGTTTTACATTTTGGTTTATTTATTTTCTTGTTTAAATTTTAACTTAATTAATTTTTCTGTGAATATTTCAGGTGTTTATGAGTATTGACCAGATTATTGACTTACTCCCTGTGGACCCTGAAATAGAACGAACCTTTCGTCAACGAAGAAGACAAGCAAACCAGAGAAGGACTGAAGGAATGAATCTCGAGAATATAAACCAAGGAAACGAAGCAAATCCTGCTCAGAATCCTATCCTTATTGCTGATGATAGGGATAGAGCCTTAAGACAGTATGCCGTGCCAGTGTTTAACGATCTTAATCCGGGTATTAGGAGACCTGAAATCGAGGCACAATAATTCGAGCTGAAGCCTGTCATGTTCCAGATGCTTCAGACAGTGGGCCAATTCAGCGAGATGCCTACTGAAGATCCTCATCGTCATTTAAGACTATTCATGGAAGTGAGCGATTCTTTCAAGTTAGCCGGAGTACCCGAAGATGCCTTAAGATTGAAGTTGTTCCCATATTCGTTAAGGGACAGAGCTCGTGCCTGGTTAAATTCATTGCCATCGAACTCCATTTCTACATGGCAAGAGTTAGCCGAGAGATTCCTCATGAAGTATTTTCCGCCAAGCAAAAATGCTAAACTGAGGAACGAGATCACTGCTTTCCGTCAAATGGATGAAGAATCCTTGTATGAGGCATGGGAAAGATTTAAGGAGCTATTACGAAAATGCCCTCAGCATGGAATTCCTCATTGCATTCAACTTGAGACATTCTATAATGGTCTCAACGCTCACACAAGGATGGTAGTGGATGCCTCTGCTAATGGTGCTCTCTAAGTCTTATAACGAGGCTTATGAAATTATTGAGAGGATTGCCAGCAATAACTATCAGTGGCCAACTAACCGACCAGCGTCAGGAAGATGAGTTGCTGGAATTCATGAAGTAGACGCCCTTACCTCACTTGCATCTCAGGTATCATCGATATCCTCAATGCTTAAAAATCTTACTGCTAATGGGTCTAATAGTTTTGCAGCACAGCCGACTAATCAATTTGAGAATATAGCCTGTGTTTATTGTGGGGAGGGACATTTGTTCGTAGAATGTCCATCGAACCCTGAATTTGTTTACTACATGGGCAATCAGAACCAAAACCGAGGAAGGCAAGGGCTGCAGTCCAACTTTTATAACCCATCGTGGAGAAATCACCCGAATTTTTCCTGGAGTAACCAAGGGGCTGGAACCAGTTACACCCAACCAAGACAGACCCAGCCGCCAAATTTTTCGCAACAAGTCCAGAAGCCAGTTCAACCTGAAGCATCCAATAGTCTGGACAGTTTGCTAAAGGCATATCTAGCAAAGAATGATGCCTTAATCCAGAGCCAAGCAGCTACATTGAAGAATTTGGAGAATCAAGTGGGCCAGCTTGCGACTAAACTTAGGAACCGACCACAAGGTGCTTTACCTAGTGACACAGAAAATCTGAGAAATCTGGGGAAAGAACACTGCAAAGCGTTACAACTGAGGAGTGGAAAGATAGTAGAGCCCAACACTGTCGAAGTTGAAAAGGAGCAAGCTGATGCTCAAGAAGAAGTTCAACCAAGTGTTGACACACCAGTTTCGCCAAAACCAAAATCTGCATGACCCATCAAAGTAACCGCAGGACCAGTTAATTTTGATCTCCCAACAACGTCGTTAGATGCAGATTTACCGCCAAAGGCGAATCAACCGAAACCAGTTCCAGTACTGAAACCACCGCCACCCTACCCTCAAAGACTTCAGAAGCCGAAGCAAGAAATTCAATTCAAGAAGTTCTTAGACGTACTCAAGCAACTTCACATCAACATCCCGTTGGTCGAAGCACTTGAGCAAATGCCGAACTACGTGAAGTTCATGAAAGATATTCTGTCTAAGAAACGAAGACTTGGAGAATTTGAGACGGTAGCTCTGACGAAGGAATGCAGTGCATATCTTCAGAACAAATTACCCCCAAAATTGAAAGATCATGGATGTTTCACCATACCATGCAATATTGGATCAACATATTATGGTAAAGAATTATGTGACTTAGGTGCAAGTATTAACTTGATGCCTATGTCAATATTTAGGAAATTGGGGATAGGAGAAGTTAGACTAACTACGGTTACACTTCAACTAGCAGATCGATCCTTAACACATCCAGAAGGAAAAATCGAGGACGTATTGGTACGCGTAGATAAGTTTATCATTCCTGCTGACTTTGTAATTCTAATTTTGAAGCAGATAAAGAAGTGCCAATTATCCTAGGGAGACCATTCCTAGAAACTAGAAGGACTCTTATTGATGTGCAGAAGGGCGAGCTGACTATGCGTGTTCAGGACGATCAGGTAACATTTGATGTTTTTAAGTCAATGCATTTCCTGACACTATGGATGATTGTTCTGCAGTGACCGATTTAGAGGAATTAATAGTAGAGAAGGAACTTAACAGTGTTGATGACCCTTTGGAAAGAATTTTGACATCGGATCCCCCAAATGAGGAAGAGGAGGATGAATACTTAGCTTCGCTCGAAGCTAATCAAAAGAGATTTAATATGCAAACTCGTTTTGAGTCTTTGGAATTAGATAACAAAGATTACATGCAGCCAAAAGCATCAACCGAGGATCCACCTAAGTTAGAACTCAAGGTATTACCTTCACACTTAAAATATGTTTATTTAGGTAACGCCTCTACTTTGCCTGTGATTGTTTCAGCAGAATTAACAACTGAACAAGAAGAGAAGCTTATCATAGTTTTGAAACAATTCAAGAAGGCTATCGGATGGACCATAGCTGACATTCGCGGTATTAGCCCATCTGTATGTATGCACAAGATCATATTAGAAGATGGCGAGAAAGGAACGATTGATGGACAGTGAAGACTGAACCCAATCATGAAAGATGTCGTGAAGAAGGAAATTATCAAATGGTTGGATGCGGGTATAATTTACCCCATCTCAGATAGTTCATGGGTAAGTCCAGTCCAGTGCGTACTGAAGAAAGGAGGTATCACGGTTGTGGAGAACGAGAACAACGAGTTGATACCAACGAGGACAGTTACGGGATAGAGAATCTGTATCGATTACCGGAAGCTGAACAAGGCGACTAGGAAAGATCACTTTCCTTTATCGTTCTTAGACCAAATGCTGGATAGACTCGCAGAACGAGATTACTACTGTTTTCTCGACGGATACTCAGGGTATAATCAGATTACGGTAGCACCGGAAGATCAACACAAAACGACATTCACCTGTCCGTACGGTACATTTGCATTTAGACGCATGCCATTTGGTTTATGTAATGCACCTGCTACATTCCGAAGATGTATGATGTCTATTTTTACTGACATGGTTGAGAAATACTTGGAAGTTTTCATGGACGATTTCTCAGTATTTAGAGATACTTACTGTTGGAACGTCGGATACCTCATGGCGCAACAGGATAAAATTAGATCCGGGGATCCAAATCATGAATCCATGTGTGAGGAACGAATCGGGGTGAAATAAAGGTTTTGAAATTACCAAAACTTCAATCTGAGTAGACAGCGACGCCTTGTCAACAAGAGTTTTGATCTACTGTCGAATCATGCCACAACCTTTTCCGATGTCGGCCTCTACGTAATCCACCCGGTTTGACTATGAACGGAAGAAATCTCCAAAACTGTTTTGGAGGTTTATTTGCTTGACGGCTGCTAGACCTAACAAGCAATCACTTAGGGTTTTCCCATAAGCTTTGTCTCTTTTAAATACCTTTTATATTAGGTATCCTTTTAATTGGGCCTTTTATAATGGGTATCTTTTTCATTGGGCCCATTTAATTGGTATCCTTTTAATACCCTTTTATAATTGGTATCTCTTGAATGTATCATAAGATTAAATAAATACAATAAAGTTTTTAACCGAAAATTATAATTACATTAATTATATCCAAAAATTATAATTACATTAATTATAATAAGGATTTCGGTAAACTATATTTATTTAAATTTATATATGAATCAAATTCATATATTAATAGAATTATGTTGTCATTATGTGTACAACATCCTTGTACATATAATATGTTCAATATTTGATTTACCAATTAAATTAATTCTTTAATTAATTTAATTCATGTGACAACCAAAAAACAATACCAATTATATTTTAATCCGTTCATTTAAACCATAGGGTGTGACCCTGTAGGTTATTGCAACGTTAGCAGTAATAATAAAACGATTCTAATGTCACAAACAATGAGTGGCATCTAGCAATGCATCATTGCTACCTAAGTTACAAGAAGTCATGATTCCACATAACTTTTTGTGATTAACCTTTCATGCATTAATCCTTAAGTCCTTTGTCTCTGGAATGGACACAAGTCATGGAATAGTCACACTTGTATAGTCCATCCCATGTTTCTTGATATCTTGAGTAGACTATGATATACAAATTAGTATGACATCTCATGTCAACTTATTTGAGCATGGCCATGCATTTCTAGTCTCACTCAATTAAGTGGCCTAAGATATTACTCCCATTATGTAGGAGGGACTTATCCTATATTGATCAACCATATCCCTTTACATAGGTTGTGGTATATCCAACATTAGCCTTTATAGAACAACCAGTTACGGTGTACGTTTGACTGTATCAAAATATACAACTCACAATGTTGAGATAATAATTATCTCAAGTCTGAGGATCATATATATATTAATCACTATGAGTAATGTTGTGACAATTACATAATAATCCAATAAACATACTCATAACGGGTCAATCCAATATGTTGTTCTCTAACACACATATTCATGCATTGATTTTGACAATCCACATCAATGACAACTCTTTATCATCAATCAACTACATGTTAGTCTTAATGCATTATTGTTGCCCTAGTCAACAATAATACTCGACTAAGGAACTTTTAAGAATAATCATATTATTCTCAGGACATTATTATAAAACAGTTTATTTGTATACACAGATAGAAAAACTGAAATAATAATGACAACGCTTTATATTAATAAATATGGTAAATAAAGTATGTTATTACAACCATCTCATGATTGATCTTTGGGCATACTCTTACCATCTCCCACTAACACTAAGACCAATCACTCATATATCTAATACCAAGTGACTTAGTGTGACGATCATGCTTCTGCTGTGTCAGAGGCTTGGTCAGGGGATCAGCAATGTTATCATCTGAAGGTACTCTGCATATCTCTACATCCCCTCGATCGATAATCTCTCGAATAATATGGTAGCGTCTAAGTATATGTTTGGATCACTGGTGAGATCTGGGTTCTTTAGCTTGTGCAATAGCTCCATTATTATCACATCAGAGTTCTATAGCATCTGATACGCTAGGCACAACCCCTAGTTCAGTAATGAACTTCTTGATCCAAACCGCTTCCTTTGCTGCCTCACTGGCTGCAATATACTCAGCCTCTGTTGTAGAATCAGCTACTATACTTTGCTTTGAACTCTTCCAGCTCACAGCACTACCATTAAGGCAAAACACAAAACCTGATTGCGATCGAGAATCGTCCTTGTCAGTTTGGAAGCTGGCATCAGTGTAACCTTTTACACTTAACTCTTCCTCACCTCCATATAATAGGAACGTATCCTTAGTTCTTCTTAAGTACTTAAGGATACTCTTGACTGTGGTCCAGTGACCTTCACCGGGATCTACTTGATACCTGCTCGTCATACTTAAGGCATACGAGACATCTGGACGAGTACATAACATAGCATACATGATAGATCCAATAGCGGAAGCATATGGAATTTTACTCATACATTCTCTCTCTTGTGGAGTTGAAGGACACATTTCCTTCGAGAGTGAAATACCATGTCTCATAGGTAGGAATCCTCTTTTAGATTCTTCCATACTGAACATTTTCAGTACTTTATCTATGTATGTACTTTGGCTTAGACCTAGTAGTCGTCTTGATCTATCTCTATAGATCTTGACTCCTAAGATATAAGTGGCTTCGCCCAAGTCCTTCATAGAAAAACAACTTCTTAACCAAGTCTTAATAGACTGCAAGGTAGGTATGTCATTTCCCATGATAAGTATGTTATCCACATATAGTACCAATAATGTGATAGTGCTCCCACTAACTTTCTTGTAAACACATGGTTCATCTTCATTTTTGATAAAACCAAACTCTTTGATTGCATCGTTAAAACGAATATTCCAACTTCGAGAAGCTTGCTTTAATCCATAAATGGATCTTTGTAGCTTACATATCTTTCTAGCATCCTTTGGATTTACAAAACCTTCAGGTTGTGTCATATACACATCCTCTTCAAGTTTCCCGTTAAGGAAAGCTGTTTTGACATCCATCTGCTAGATTTCATAATCATGAAATGCAGCTATGGCGAGCAAGATCCTGATGGATTTAAACATAGCTACAGGAGAAAAGGTTTCATCATAGCCAACACCATGAATTTGGCGAAAACCTTTAGTGACTAATCGCCCTTTGTATGTTTGTACATTACCATCCATGTCTGTTTTCTTTTTGAAAACCCATTTGCACCCTATAGGTTTAACCCCTTCGGGTGGGTCAATCAAAGTCCATACTTGGTTTTCATACATGGAATCCATCTCAGATCTCATGGCCTTAAGCCATTTCTCAGAGTCTAGGCTCGTCACCGCTTCTTGATAAGTCCTAGGCTCATCTTGATCTATAAGAAGAACGTCACCATGTGTTGTAATGAGAAATCCATATCTCTCAGGTGCACGGCGTTCTCTTAAAGATCTACGCGGTGGTTGTGTTTCTACAGCAGTTGTTTGTTCCTCAATTTCTTGTGGAATTTGCTTTTGTTCAATCTCTGGTTCAGTGGTATCTTGTGATTCTTGAATTTCTTCAAGTTCAATCTTCCTCCCACTTCCTTTTCTAGAAGTAAATTCTCTCTCTAGGAAGACACCAGTTCGAGCAACAAAAATTTTGTTCTCAGTGGGATTAAAAAAATAATATCCTTTGCTTTCTTTTGGATACCCCACAAAAATACTCCTTTCAGATTTGGGTTCAAGCTTAGTAGACGTCTAACATTTAACATAAGCTTCACAACCCCAAATTTTCATAAAAGACATACTAGGACATTTCCCAGTCCACATCTCATATGGCGTCTTCTGAACCGATTTAGATGGAACACGATTTAGTGTGAAAGCAGCAGTCTCAAGTGCATGTCCCCAAAAGGAAGTCGGTAGATCAGCATGACTCATCATGGATCGAACCATGTCTAATAAAGTTCGATTTCTTCTCTCAGATACTCCATTCCATTGAGGAGTACCAGGAGGAGTAAGTTGTGAGACAATCCCACATTCTTTCAAAAGATCATCAAACTCTAGGCTCAAATACTCTCCACCTCGATCAGATCGAAGTGACTTGATAGTTTTTCCTAATTGATTTTGTTCTTCATTTTTGAATTCCTTGAACTTTTCAAGGGACTCAGACTTATGGCGCATGAGATAAACATACCCATATCTACTGAACTCATCAGTGATAGTAATGAAGTAGTGAAATCCACCTCTGGCCTGTGTATTTATTGGTCCACATACATCAGAATGTATTAGGCCCAATAAATCACTAGCTCGTTCACCTTTTCCAGAAAAAGGAGATTTAGTCATTTTTCCCAATAAGCAAGATTCACATACTTCAAATTGTTCAAAAACAAATGAATTCAGGAGACCATCTTTATGGAGTTTGGATATGCGTTTCTCACTTATGTGGCCCAAACGACAATGCCAAAGATAAGTTTGATTTGAGTCATTTATTTTAGATCTTTTAGTATTTATGTTGTAAATGGGATTCGTTTGATCTAAAATATAGAGGCCATTTATCAATTGTGCCGAACCATAAAAAACATTATTGAGATAAAAGGAACAACAATTATTCTTAATAATTATCTCAAAACCAATTTTGTCTAAACAAGAAATTGAAATAATGTTTTTAGTCAAACTGGGCACAAGATAACAATCCTCTAAACATAAATCAAGTCCACTAGGCAAAGATAAAGTATATGTTCCCACAGCTAATGCAGTAACTTTTGCTCCATTTCCAACTCGTAGGTCCACATCTCCTCTAGCCAAAGTCCTACTCCTTTGTAGTCCCTGTATAGATGTACAAATATGAGAACCACAACCAGTATCTAATACCCAAGAAGTAGTAGTTGATAAATTAATATCAAAAACATAAATACCTGAAGCAGACATTCCGCTTGCTTTAGCCTTCTTGACTTCCTCAAGATAGACAGGGCAGTTCCGTTTCCAATGTCCAGTCACACCACAATGAAAACAGTTTCCTTCCTTAGACACCCCACCTTTAGGTTTCAGTGCAGCCTTTCCTTTTCCAAATTTGGGCTTACCTTTGCCCTTCGGTTTTGTTTGAACTTTGGCCTTTCCCTTGCCCTTGTTATTACGGACCATCAGTATGGGCTTGGGTCCAACCTTTTTCAAGTTGCCTTCAGCAGTTCGTAACATACTGAGCAATTGTGGTAGAGTCTTGTCAATTTCATTCATATTGAAATTGAGGACAAACTGGCTGTAGCTATCCGGCAATGATTGTAAAATAACATAAGTGGCCAACTCTTGGCTCAATGGAAACCCAAGCTTAGACAGGCTTTCAATATAGCCAATCATCTTAAGGACATGAGGTCCTACTGGGCTTCCTTCAGCCAACTTACATTGGAATAGGGCCTTAGAGATATCAAACCTCTCTTGCCGTGCTTGTCCCTGATAAAGTTCTTTCAGGTGCTCGATCATATCATAAGCAACCATGTCCTCATGTTGCTTCTGAAGTTCAGGATTCATAGTGGCAAGCATAAGACATCCAACATCTATCATGTCATCGAGATACTTCTTGTAAGCATCTCTATCAGTCCTCGAGGCATTAGCGGGTGGTTCATTAGGAAGTGGTTGTTCAATGACATATAATTTCCGTTCTTGTTTAAGGACAATCCTCAAGTTACGGAACCAATCAAGAAAATTCAAACCATTCAATTTGTCCTTCTCAAGGACCGATCGCAATGATAGTGTACTAGTGTTTGCAGCCATAATATATCTACAACAATTAAATATGCATGTGAGTAAATTTACCAATTTTATATCAATCATTAAAAAGACTTTATTAAATGATATTCCCACTATTTTATTTCAAAATTAATAACCCTCGTATATTAATTTCGGAAAAACTTTCTCAAAAGTATTTCTAGTAGGTTAAGGATCCATATTTCACCACCTCTTAAGTCAGCTTTGGCTTTACTCTTAAGATTATGGTTATTTAGGTAAGCAACATTTGCTAATTACATCATATGTAACTCCTAATATTTGGTGAACAACTCTTGTTCTAATCATCTTATGATTTATCCAATTTACTTGCCTCTAGGTTTCTAATCCTATTAGAGTAACCTAGTTAAGTCATTAACCAATTTTTTTTAACCAGCCAATATCACTTGTTTATTCTTCGCATTTAACCAAGATAAATACTAGTACTTCGCTTTGGCAGAACCTACATAGTATTGATCGAGGCCTTAACGAGGGCAAAATTGGAAGGCCATATTGACTTAATATTTTAATAGAGGGATTTTATTAAGGTTGTTGCATCTCACCAATTATGGTCTACTTTAGCCCATTTAGTCTTCTAATCGATCTCATCAATTAATAGAGTTTATTATCATCAAGTTTTAATATATATAATTGGCATGCTTTAGACATCCATAGCATCTCATACATGAATAAATAAAGCAATAAATAAATGCAATAGTTATAGCCCATAAATTAAAGTGGTTCAACCCAAGCCAATGGGAAAACCAAAAAGAAACCTAAAGGTGTAAGCCATTTCACAAGCTATCATTCACAATCATTGTCCCACCTTCCTTCTTGTTTGGCCCACAGCAACTCTTGCAAATTACAATATGCAGAAACTCGTTTTACATACGAGGGAATAAGATGAGAAGAAAAATACAAGAGAATAGTAGTAAGGCACGACACGCAGGCCGTATTTAAAAAAAATACAACCTTTTATCGAATGGGTCATTGGGCTATAACTATGCATTTCAAACACCATGCATGTCAAAAATAGCATACATAATTCAATGGTTTTTGTTTTTGCTAAGGTGAATTATAAAATATCCTTTCAACCTTTTGTGGCCCATCAAGTTTATAAATTTCTTTTATTAACAAAACTTTTTGCAGGGGTCTGAGGAGGTCGGAGGAAGTGGGCCGAAGGCCCGCGTCATTGACTAGGGGTGCGGGGGCAGAGCCCCCACGGTATGGACCAGGGGTACGGGGCAGAGCCTCCGCGGTACGAATCGCATACCCCAGTCAAATGAAACCTCACGATTTGATAACTTTTTATCAACAGAATCGTGTTTTTAGGATTTTAATCCTTGAGGTTTCATATCTGAACAACCCTTGTTCCAGTAGCTAGTTAACACTTACTGGAAACTATAAATACCACCGTCGCATTATTACAGATTTGTTAATAGTTAACAGTAATAACATAAAATCGAATAGGCCACAACACCATGATTAACATTTAATCAATTACCGAAAGGAACAGTTATCAGGTTATGCTTAAACGATTTAAACAATCGAAAATACAATAAGATCAAAACATGCATCTCATACAATTCCATCACCCAAGTATTTAAACTCGAGTTCGTATCACACAAGTGGCTCTGATACCACTATTGGAACGCCGGTACCCCATGGCGCAGCAGAATAAAATTAGATCCGGCGATCCAAATCATGAATCCATGTGTGAGGAACGAATCGGGGTGAAATAAAGGTTTTGAAATTACCAAAACTTCAATCTGAGTAGACAGCGACGCCTTGTCAACAAGAGTTTTGATCTACTGTCGAATCAAGCCACAACCTTTTCCGATGTCGGCCTCTACGTAATCCACCCGGTTTGACTATGAACGGAAGAAATCTCCAAAACTGTTTTGGAGGTTTATTTGCTTGACGGCTGCTAGACCTAACAAGCAATCACTTAGGGTTTTCCCATAAGCTTTGTCTCTTTTAAATACCTTTTATATTGGGTATCCTTTTAATTGGGCCTTTTATAATGGGTATCTTTTTCATTGGGCCCATTTAATTGGTATCCTTTTAATACCCTTTTATAATTGGTATCTCTTGAATGTATCATAAGATTAAATAAATACAATAAAGTTTTTAACCGAAAATTATAATTACATTAATTATATCCGAAAATTATAATTACATTAATTATAATAAGGATTTCGGTAAACTATATTTATTTAAATTTATATATGAATCAAATTCATATATTAATAGAATTATGTTGTCATTATGTGTACAACATCCTTGTACATATAATATGTTCAATATTTGATTGCCCAATTAAATTAATTCTTTAATTAATTTAATTCATGTGACAACCAAAAAACAATACCAATTATATTTTATTCCGTTCATTTAAACCATAGGGTGTGACCCTGTAGGTTCTTGCAACGTTAGCAGTAATAATAGAACGATTCTAATGTCACAAACAATGAGTGGCATCTAGCAATGCATCATTGCTACCTAAGTTACAAGAAGTCATGATTCCACATAACTTTTTGTGATTAACCTTTCATGCATTAATCCTTAAGTCCTTTGTCTCTGGAATGGACACAAGTCATGGAATAGTCACACTTGTATAGTCCATCCCATGTTTCTTGATATCTTGAGTAGACTATGATATACAAATTAGTATGACATCTCATGTCAACTTATTTGAGCATGGCCATGCATTTCTAGTCTCACTCAATCAAGTGGCCTAAGATATTACTCCCATTATGTAGGAGGGACTTATCCTATATTGATCAACCATATCCCTTTACATAGATTGTGGTATATCCAACATCAGCCTTTATAGAACAACCAGTTACGGTGTACGTTTGACTGTATCAAAATATACAACTCAAGATGTTGAGATAATAATTATCTCAAGTCTGAGGATCATATACATATTAATCACTATGAGTAATGTTGTGACAATTACATAATAATCCAATAAACATAATCATAACGGGTCAATCCAATATGTTGTTCTCTAACACACATATTCATGCATTGATTTTGACAATCCACATCAATGACAACTCTTTATCATCAATCAACTACATGTTAGTCTTAATGCATTATTGTTGTCCTAGTCAATAATAATACTCGACTAAGGATCTTTTAAGAATAATCATATTATTCTCAGGACATTATTATAAAACAGTTTATTTGTATACACAGATAGAAAAACTAAAATAATAATGACAATGCTTTATATTAATAAATATGGTAAATAAAGTATGTTATTACAACCATCTCATGATTGATCTTTGGGCATACTCTTACACTTACGAGGATTGTTTAGCCAATCTAGCGAAGGTACTAAGGCGATGCGAAGAGACGAATCTCATACTCAATTGGGAAAAATGTCATTTCATGGTACGAGAAGGAATTGTTCTAGGCCATCGGATAACGAGACATGGGATCGAGGTGGACAAGGCAAAAGTAGATGTTATTGAGAAACTCCCACCTCCAACATCTGTAAAAGGTGTTAGGAGCTTTTTGGGACACGCCGGGTTTTATCGATGGTTTATCAAGGACTTTTCCAAAGTGGCTAAGCCCTTATGCAAGTAATTGGAGAAGGACTCGATATTCAAGTTTGACGAGGATTGTTTAAAAGCCTTCAATGATCTGAAGAATCGATTAGTCACGGCACCTATAATCATCACACTAGACTGGGATTCGCCATTCATATTGATGTGTGACGCAAGTGACTTCGCCATTGGAGCTGTCATGGGCCAGCGAAGGAACAAAGTTTTTCATCCTATGTACTACGCAAGCAGAACTCTAACCGGAGCCCAAATGAACTATACGGTAACAGAAAAAGAGTTACTTGCTATTGTCTTTGCTTTTGACAAGTTTCGATCTTATCTTGTAGGTACCAATGTGATTGTCTATACAGACCACTCCGCGATTAAGTACTTATTAGCCAAGAAAGATGCTAAGCCGAGATTGATCCGGTGGGTGCTTCTACTCCAAGAGTTCGATCTAGAAATTCAAGATCGAAGAGGAGTAGAGAACCAAGTAGCAGATCACCTATCCAGATTGGAGCCGAAAGAGGAAAATTCTTCACTTTTACCGATCCATAAGACATTTCCAGATGAACAAATACTGAAGGTAACTCATGTCCATAATACTCCTTGGTTTGCTGACTTTGCTAACTATTTAGCTTGTGGTTTGATGCCAATTGATAAAACATATTAGCAAAGAAAAACATTTCTTCACGATGTAAAGTATTATTTTTGGGAAGAGCCGTATTAGTTCAAAAAGTGCGCATATCAGATGATTAGAAGATGTGTGACAGAGGATGAAATGCCGAAAATTTTATACCACTGTCATTCAGCTCCAAGTGGAGGACACTTTGGAGGTACTCGTACAGCGGCCAAAGTATTGCAAGCCGGATTCTTTTGGCCAACACTATTCAAGGATGCATATGCTTACATAAAGAATTGTGATCGATGTCAGAGGGTTGGAAACGTATCCAATAGAGATGAGATGCCTCGAACAAATATCATTGAGGTAGAATTGTTCGATGTGTGGGGTATTGATTTCCTTGGCCCTTTTCCTCCGTCTTTTGGTCACAAGTATATATTGGTAGCAGTAGATTATGTGTCCAAATGGGTCGAGGCTGAAGCTTATTCGACGAACGATGCTAAAGTTGTGATGAAGTTTTTGCAGAAACATGTGTTTACAAGGTTCGGAACCCCAAGAGCTATTATCAGCGATGAAGGTACCCACTTTGTGAACAAGTGGTTAAAATGGTTGCTAGATAAGCATGGAGTGAAACACAAGGTTGCCACAGCTTACCATCCGCAGACAAATGGGCAAGCTGAACTGGCAAATAAGGAGATCAAAGGCACACTCGAGAAGGTAGTTTGCCCAAACTGACGAGATTGGTCCAAGAGACTAGATGACGCTTTATGGGCCTACAGAACGGCATACAAGACACCCTTAGGAATGTCACCCTATCGGTTGGTCTTTGGGAAAGCATGCCATCTACCTCTGGAGTTAGAGCATAAAGCTTACTGGGCTCTTCGACAACTCAATTTGGATCTCAAGCTTGCTAAAGAAAAACGAATGCTCCAACTCAACGAGCTAGAGGAATTTCGAATGTTCTCATATGAAAATGCCAAGTTACTCAAAGAAAGACTCAACAAATGGCATGACAGGCATATCCGAGTTCGAGAGTTTGAAGCAGGTCAGCAAGGCTTGCTATTTAATTCCAGACTAAAATTCTTTCCGGGTAAGTTAAAGTCACGTTGGTCTGGTCCATTTACGATTCACCGTGTCTATCCATACGGGGTTATTGAACTCCAAGGTAAGAGAGTTAATTTTCAAGTCAATGCTCAGCGTTTGAAACATTATTACGGAGGAAACCCTGAACGGGATAAAATCTCGTTCAGTTTATCTAACCGTTAGTTTTTATTGCTTCCAATAAAATATTTAGGGAATATTTCCGGGTTTATTATGCTCAAATAAATTCTGTCTAGGAGATTGGAACTTAAGCGGGACCGCTTGTGACCCCTCCAATCTTTCCTGGGAATTGATTTTTGCATAATTTTCCAAGGAATTAGCCCCTGAACAGCAAAATAAATTTTTATTTTTCCAAATAAAAAGGTCAATTTTGACCTAAGGCTTAAATTGCAACTCAATTTCAAATTTTCATTAAGTCTAAGGACTTAATTGAATTATTTTCAAAATATGGTTGCTATTTTCATAAATAATAAAAACTAGGTGTCTTTTTTTGTAAATATTTTTAAAAAAGGCATCTAAAATAAACATTTTTATTCAATTTCATATTTATAAATTATTGATAAACTTTAATATATAATTATATTCATTATAATTTATATATTAACTTTTATAAATTTAGCTTAGGATTAGAATTATTTTTATTTTTCATATTTATCTTAATAATTAAATGACAATTGATAATTTAGTTATATTTATTTAATTATTAATTGTTGTTTATCATAAGTTAAATTAGAATTAAACTCTAACTTTTAATGCTTAAGAGTTCTAGTCTAGTTTATACTCCTCCATCTATAAATTGCACTCACCATTCACCCATCACTCAACTTCCCATCCACCAAAACACCAATTGCCGCAAGCCCCTAGCCCCCAAGCCTTCATTCAGCCAGCAGCAGCAGCTCCAGCTCCAGCACACGCCAACGCCGACTCCTACCAGGCCAAGACTCGCACGCCTGCTGCTTCTCCAGCCGCCCACTTGTGCGCACCATTGTTGTGGCCTGCCTTGCGCACCACCTGCTCGTGTGCCACCTGCTGCAGCTCTCTTGCGCGGCACCCGCTTGCTGCATTGTGTGCCTATGGACACATCTCCCTTTCCCCAACCTAAGCCAACCCTCCTTTAAACTCATTAGTATTTTTTTTTATTTTTTTTAGAGCTCTTAAAATCTACAAGGTAAGTGGTAAGAATAATTTTCTTTTAAAATTTTAATTTTTATTCAATTATTTAATTCTTTTCAACTTATTGAAATATTGATAATTGTTAGTAAATTTTATTTTTAAAATTTAATTTTTTTTCAATTACTTAATATTTCAATTTATTGAAATATTAGTAATTGCTATTAAATTTTATTTTTAATTTCTATTCAATTATTGAATTTTCAATTTGTTGAATTAATTAAATTATTTAACTGATTTTTATTCTTTCCATCCTGTGTTCAAGTCCATCATGACTCGTAAAAGAACTCGTGCCTCCGCTCAAATTGACAAAACACAAAGCAAATTTCACTATGAAGAAGCCAAAATAAAATACGAAAGTATCTTCAAGAATCAACAGATGCATCCAGAAAAAGGCTTCACATTGAACGAAAACAACTACAGAGATTTTATGGCTCGTATTCGTCAAGTTGCTGAAGCCCTCAATTGGGAATTGTTTTGTGAAAAGAGACCAAGTGTGGATGAAGAATTAGTTCGTGAATTCTACGCGAACTTAACTTCAAGCGAACTGACCGAAGTTCCAGTCCGCGGAATCAAGGTACCAATAAATTCTAGTGCTATTAATGAGTTCTTTGAATTACCTGATTTTGACAACGATGAATATTCCTCTCTGTTGAGCAATATTAAGCCTGAAAATCTACAAGAAATCCTCGAAGAACTCACAGTTCCAGGTTCTAAGTGGACTGTGTCAAAGCTAGGAATCCACACTTGTCGAAGAGAGTATTTGACACCACTTGCGAAGGTACGGTTCTATTTCATTCGTTTCAGCTTGATGCCTAGTTCACATGGGACAACAATTTCTTTAGAGCGAATGGTCCTACTATACTCAATTTTGACTGGAAAGACCATTGATGTGGGAAAAATCATCCTGAGAGAAATGCGAAATTGTGCTGTTAGACGCTCTGGCCCTGCCTATTTCCCCTTTACGATCGCAATTCTGTGCTTAAAAGCAAAACTCCTTGCGGACGTAAAGAAGACAGAGTATAGTCAAGGCACAATTACCGATTGGGATCTCTACCGAGTAGCCGGAGATTCTGTTCTCCAGCAATAAGTTGAAGAAAGTGAGGATTCCGAAGAAGAAGAAGAATATGAACCCACAAAAATCCTACGAGCAATCAAATGAAGTCCCTAGGGAGGCAGAATCAGAAGCTGAACCTGATATCGAGCCCTCAATGTTTAGAGCTCCACCGCCTAGCCCAGATTGTCGTGATGAGTTGTCAAAGCTTATGGATTTAATGCAACACATGCAATGGCAGCAACAAGCATATTGGCGATACGCAAAAATAAGAGATGATTCGATGAGGAGTGCTCTCAAGAAAATTTATAATGACCCTTTTATTTTTGTGCCTGAGTTTCCAGATTTTTTATATGAGCCATGGGTTCCATCCTCGAAGAAGGAGCTAAGCGATTCATACAGAGGCAATACTAATGAAGCAAAAGAAGAGTCGAATTCTGAAGGATCGGCAAACAAATAAAAAAGGGGAGGACTTCAACTTTTATTTCTTTCTTAAGTAATCTTAGGATTAGGTCAATTAGGAGTTTTTATTTATGCATAATAAAATAAGAGATAGGAAGCATGAATAAAAATTGAACAAGGCTCAAAGGATAAAGTGTGGCAATAGATATATACATGTCTAGGATTGGATTTTAGAAAGAGCCTGGTACTTAAGCAGTCAATTTGACTCACCTCCTCTTTTCTAATTATCCTACCTGGTGTATAGTATTTATTCACTTTAAACAATGAGGACATTGTTCACTTTAAGTAGGGGGACCAAAAATTGAATTGATTCCATTCAGAATAAAATGTTCTTTTAATTATGCTTAGGATATATTTTTTTTGTTCAATAAATTGAAATTTTGTTAATTATGCTAAACTTTGGTTTTAATAAAGTTCTGTTATTTCAATAATTTATTATGTTAGCTTAATAAAGATGTGAATGCATTTTTAATAAAAGCATACAAATTCATACCATAAAATTTTTAGTTCCTTACGAAAAAATTAGGCATGCATGAAAGCTTAAGTCTTTAGAATTGACTCAGTAATTTCTTGAGGCGAAATCCTAGGAAGCATGGAATATCGAAAATGATTTAGGCAAACTTTTGTTTGGACTGTTTGAGCCTTTCAAGCTGACCCCGATGAAATTATCCTTTGAAACCCAATTTTGAGACTATATGACCTAATTTTATTTGGACCTATACAACATTTAGCCATCAACTTTCTCTTAATTACTTCTAAAATCATCCCAAACACTAGACTCAGTACTATTCAAAAGATCGTTTGAAAATAAGTTTGGGGGAGTTGAAAAGAAGTATCAAATGCTCGAAAAATTGGTGTACATGAAGCAAGTGCTCGAGTTTGAATTTGAAAAAAAAAAACATGTACTCAAAATGAAATAAGTGTTTGAAAGAGCATAAGTTGGGTATCAAGGATGGAAGTTCCGAAGGTTCGATATCAAGCTGAGTCTAGGGTTTTAAGCCAAAAATTTCTATCTTTTACCTACCCTTAAGCCCAGCCACATTACAACCTTATTAAAGACCTATTGATTCGAGATTCCCATGTTACCTACATTAGTGGAGAGAAATTGCTATGTTCAACATATGAAGACATTAAGTTAAGCTTAGTGATTGTAGTTTAATTTTTGAATAAAGGAATTAAAATCAATTTGGTAGTGAAGAACAAGTCTTTATTAAAGAAACATTTAGTCTAATTTCGCTAGTATGATAATTGTTGGAGGTAATTTGAACGATATGAATGCTTAAGTTGCATAACTATCAAATTTCTTATCTTTGAGCTTGAGTATATTCGATTCATAATTTTGAAAAGAAAGTTGTTCTGAAAGAAGTTTTTCAAAGGTGTTTCTGAGAAAATACTTTTCAATCTTGTGCATTACTCGGGACGAGCAATGAATTAATTTTGAGGGTGTGGAAACACGAAAATTTATATACTTTTTCATGCCCTTTTTGACCCAATTTCATGTGGTTCCGAGTAAATTCTTGTCGAAAAATAATTAAATATTATAAAATAATTAATTTATGCTAAAAATATGAACATGCTGAATTTTAATTAATTTTATAGTTAATTGTGTTTAAATTTTGATTATTTTCGACAGAATCGCAAAGAGGGAAAAAATCGGCTCGGCAGACATTGCTCGAAGAATTAAACCGAGAGGCAATTTGAAGTGTCAAGGCAACTCTATTTCTAGTCCAAGACGGTCCAATTATGAAGATTTAATCATAATTTAATTAGTTTTAATTTATTCCCCATTTAATTTGGGCTAAGTAAATTATTATTAATTAATTATGGGAAAAGGGTCCAGTTAAACCGCACTGGTTGAACCGAACCGGTTGAACCGAACCAGCCACCAATTGGGCAGCCCAAACCGTCCACAATGAAGGCCCAAATCAGCTTATTTGCTGATTTATTCAGCTTGCAAAGGAGCCCTTGAAGATCTTTCAAAATCTCATTCAAACCCCTCCAAAATTCAAGGCTTTTAAGATTTGTCCAAGCTAATTTTAGCAAAGTTGAATACATCAACTTTGCCACATAGGATGGCCGGCCAAGAGGGACTCTTTGCTGCTGATTTCTTGCTATTTTTAGCAGCCCTTAAACACTATAAATACAGCCCCTAGCTTCTCATTCAAAGCATCCCTCAATTCTCCAACATTCTCTCATTCTCTCTTCTTTTCTCTCAACTTTTCTCCTTTCATTTTCATTCCATTTTCCCCTTGTTCTTGTGCCGATTTCCCCTCTTGGAAAAGAGGTGTTTTCCATCCATTTGAAGCAGCAATTGAAGTGTTCGTAAGCCCCCTTGATAGCCAAGGACAACGCAGAACGAAGGAGGAATCAATCAGACAAGTCACGGAGAGCCACCGGATTTGTTTCTCGTTCCTATCTCTTTAAATTATTTGTTGTTGTTTTGACGAACATGTTTATGAATATTCATGCTTTTGAAATGTTTAATTTAATAAATTTAGCTTGAGTTTAATTTGTGTTGGTTCGATTTCATTTCACCCTCTTAGATTATTAAAATTATGTTTATGCTGTTAAAGGCCTCGGTGAAATGTTTGATTAAGTAAAATTATGTTAAGTTATCTGGCATTATAATTGTTTAAATAGCTAATGAATTAATTATTTAAACGCATTGAAATTGTAATTAATGGACACAATACTTAATCTGTGCATGTTTAATTCTTCTAAGGTAGCTGAAGATTAAATTAGCATTATATTTGACGATATGTATGCCTTGCATAACTTGCAGGATTTTTTGTGATTAAATTGTTTCAAAGTAAAAAAATACTTTGTTACTTCACATGATCTTTTATATGCTTGTTAGGTTGAACTAATCGGTTGCATCGACATAAGAATATGCGAGAGATTGTATAATTTAATGAGTATGTATGTGCAATAACATGTTTACTTTTTTGCAGTCTGTTTAATCGGTCGAATTGGGATAGAAATATGTACAAGAGATAAATGGATTTTTGATTTGTAAATGTGTTCATAAGTTAGCAAATTACCGAGTTGCCATGTTTTAACAAGTATAAACACAACTTTAATAATTCTAAGGTAAGAAATATGATTAAACCAACAAAATTATGTCATCTTGATTAAAATCAGTTTTTGAAATCGCACATTTGAACTTTGTTTTATTTTAATTTACTCTGTTTTTCTTTAAGTTTTCAAGTAGTTTTCAAAAATCAAATATTTTTTTTTCCTAACCAAAGTGTTTGAAATTATTTCATAAATAATTCTTTTACAGTCCCTGTGGGTATGATAACTCGACATTTACTTGTCACTTTATTACTTGTTACGATTGTGTACACTTGCACATTTCCACCGTTCCAATGGCACACGAGGTTGGTACTCTATAATCACCGGTTTTTGTAAATCATGGCACACCTCAACTTTATCTTCACTTACCACAGGTTCTTCCCTTAGGTTTGGTTCGTCTAACCCTTCGCTATCATACATGGCTTGATTTTGCTCTCTCGGGTTAGTTTCAGTATTGCTTGGCAAGCTTTCTTGTGGTAGTTCAGACATTAACTTTGAGAGTTGTTTGACTGCATTAGTGACTTCTTTGACTGACTTAGTAAGTTCCCCGATTCGGCTCTCGTTGCTTTTAATTGTTCTCTTAGTTTCTTGGAGACGTTTTTCTGTGTCTGCTGAGAATTTTGCATGCATTTCCTCAATGTCCAACTCCTCTTCCTGTTGGTGAGGTAGTTGTTGAAAATCTGGAGAAATGTCCGGTCTTTGGCTATTTTGATCATCCCACGAGAAGTTGTGATGGTACCTCAAACCTGTATTATAAGTGTCACTATAAAAATTATTTTGAGGTCTAGAATAGTTACCCGTGGAACACCCCAAACTCGGCCCACGAGCCCTGACCGGATCTGGCATGTTCCTTGAGTAAAACGGTTCAAAACTTGTTTGTTTCTTTGGAAAACTTTGGTTGGTTTTGAAGAATAATTGATTCGTGTTGGGTTCGAGTTGTAAACGAGTTTATGTTGAAGTCTAGATTTTGATAAAACTTTATTTTCAAGACCATAAGTTGAAAACATTGTCGAGTTCTTAGAGTTTACTATTTAAACTGAAAACCATTTGGGTTAGGTGTCAAAACATTTCAAGATTTATTTTTAAGAAAAATTACTTAAACTTTAATTTGATAAGAATCGTGTCATAATAAAATAATTAAAAATGCATGCATAAGCAGTCTCATGTTAGTGGCCTTTTTACATCAAATGAAAACCCGAAATAAATCCAAGATACTTAAATAAAATAGGAAGTCCAAAATAAAATAAAATTCTGAGCTGAGCATGGCCACCACTAAGTTCCTGCCGACCCGGTCCATCACTGAGCGTCACCTGAAAAAAAAATATCCCACAACGGGGTGAGTCAAACAGACTCAGTGTGTATAACCACCAACACTAAGTCTCAACAGTGTATGGCATATCAAATCATACATATACATATAGCACATATAAATAATTATGCATTCCCGAACCCAACCTAGATAACCATCCGCTACACATGACCCGTACCAACCATCACACCGTGGGGACTACTAAGTCGACCCTCCATCCGCCACACCCCATCGAAGGCAGTCACTGCAGACGACGTGCTCATCGCCCTTATATATATTGTGGCATAGCCACCAGATAGTTATTTGTGACATAAGTCACAACATTCAGATTTCGTGACATAAGTCACCACATTCAGATATTGTGGTATAAAACCACCAGATCACTTCCCCTTTTCAAATTCACCCATATGCCCCATGTCATACAAATATGCATAAACCATGTCATATTCCTTATTCACATTCTTATAGTTTCACATATGTGCCATAACAGATCATATTATACTCATAGTAGGAGTAGGTAAACATACCTGAGTACTTTGTACCATGGCATGGTACCCTAGCCATATCTTTCACATTCTTATTAACACATGCATTAAAATAATACCATAAATCTATTAAGACTAAGGGTAGGGCTACACACCTGGTATTAACGCTTTATTGAAATCCTGAAAACCCGATCTAATGCTTTAGATCCTTAATTCCTTCATTCTGCCAACACTTAGTATTTTAGCAAAATCCTATTCGGCTATGTAATCAAATCCTGAATGATTATCACAATTTAATCCTTACCTTGCTGCCGATTTGATTACTAATCAAATCCCGAAAACTTGTGATGTTCCTTCTTGCAATCGGCTAGATACTATATCACTTAACTAATTAGTTTCCGGCTTTTGAATAAATAAGAAACATATCTAAATCACTATATATGGCCTTGGTCGAATGTTAGATTCACTTACCTTGTCAATCTTAAATCCCGAAAAGTAATCTCTTGGCTATGAAGATGTCGAAATCCTACAGGGTACATGTTAGATCCACTTCTAACATTTAATCATAGGCCGAATATCACATAACTTACCTTGCGATATTAAAGTCCCGAAAGATCCCTTCTCTTGTAGTCGACTATAGGCAATTCCCGAAAGATCCTTCAGGTATTCAGCCAAAGAACAACAATGAGATTAGTACCTTGATTTCGGCTAAAAGAAAAGAGCGATGACCATAGAATCCTTACCCTTAATATTGAAATCGGCAACACCTTTACTTGAACCCACAGAGCTATTCGGCTATGGCCTAGATGTTGATCAATTGATTTCGGCTTTTGGGGCTTAATGAGAAATCAGTTATGGTCTAGAAAGAACTTACTTTCAGCTTGTAAAAGATTGTGAAGAGAAGAAGAAAAAGATTGAGCAATTTCGGCAATAGTGATAGGTAAAGATTCGGCTAGCACAAGGAATATTTCGGCTTTTGATGCTAAGGAGAATTTAGCTAGGCTTACCTGTGTTTTCGGTTTTGCCAAAATAAAAGAGAAGAGGAGGTTCACTAGAGAATTCGACAGAGGAACAAAAAGAGAAAATAAAAGAATGAAGAATGCCACACTTCTCCCCTTTTGCCGAAATTACTATACCTAGAGCCCCTTATTCGGCCATCTCCTCCTCTTACTATCAAATTCCTTGTTATTCTCCTATTTTCTCTCTTTCTCATCTATAATAAAATAATTAAGATAAAACAGCAATTATCCTTGCCCTTAGCCGAAAATTTATAAAGAATTTAATCACATCTAAAGCTCTTCCACCTAGTCTCCCCATGACGTCCACTACTGCCCATTTCTGCTGCAAAATAAAACTCCTTTTTGCTTCCCATGCAGCTCGAACCCAAGCCCTTCACACATGCTTGTGGCGTCACTTACTAGGCCTTAAGCGGCGCCTTGCAGCCACTTTAACAAGCCCAATTTCATGTCCGAATTCCCCTACTAATTTTCTTAAGGCCTTATCAGACTTAGCTTCCTCTTTTAATCTTTAAAAGTCAAATAATTTCTAAGGCATTTTTCCTACCTTCTAAAGTTCTAAAAATAAAATTCATAGGACACATTCATAATATACACAACCATGCTACCTCATACAATTTAGTATTAATACATAAGCTATAATCCAGGATATTACATTTCTACCCCCTTAAAATAATTTCGACCTCGAAATTACCTGGCTGAAATAAGTGAGGGTATTGCTGTCGCATTGCCTCTTCTGGCTCCCACGATGCTTCTTCCGATCCATGATTACGCCATAACACTTTGACTATAGGAACTGACTTCCTCCGTAACACTTTCACATCTCGTTCCAAAATCTGAATCGGCTCCTCCTCGTAGGACAAATCTGGCCTTAGCTCCACCTTTTCAACCGGTACTACATGAGATGGATCCGATATATAACGACGTAGCATGGAAACATGAAATACGTCGTGCATCTGCTTCAACTCCGGTGGCAACTCTAACTGGTATGCCACTGGTCCAACTCGCTTCAATACCCGATAAGGTCCTATAAACCTTGGACTTAACTTCCCTTTGCGACCAAATCTCATTACCTTCTTCCAATGCGACACTTTAAGAAACACTTGATCTCCCACATCAAATTCTATTTCCTTTCGCTTGAGATCCGCGTACGACTTTTGCCTGTCAGATGCCTCCTTCAACCATGCTCGAATCACACTAACCTTCTCTTCGGATTCCGCCACTAACTCTGGACCCAAAACTTGACGTTCCCCTAACTCCGTCCAGCACATAGGAGTGCGCCACTTCCGTCCATATAGCGCTTCATACGGTGCCATCCGAATACTAGCTTGATAGCTGTTGTTGTATGCAAATTCCGCTAAAGGCAAATATTCTTCCCAACTTCCTCTGAAGTCTATCACACAGCCTCTCAACATATCCTCTAACACTTGAATTACTCGTTCAGACTGACCGTCCGACTGTGGATGAAAAGCCGTACTGAAGTCTAATCTGGTGTCTAAAGCCTGATGTAGTGCTTTCCAAAACTGAGAAGTAAACCTCGGATCCCTATCCGAGATAATCGATACCGACACTCCATGCAACCTCACAATCTCTGCCACATATAACGTCGCCAACTTCTGCAAAGAATAATCAACCCGCACTGGAATGAAATGCGCGGACTTTGTCAATCGATCCACTATCACCCACACCGAGTCCTTCTTAGTAGGCGTAAGGGGAAACCCACTAACGAAGCCCATGGTGATTCTCTCCCACTTCCACTGTGGAATCTTTATTAGATGAAGCAACCCTGACGGAACTTGGTGTTCAGCCTTAACTTGCTGACACGTTAAGCACTTCCCTACGAACTTGGTAACTTCCTTCTTAAGACCAGGCCACCAAAACTGTTCCCTTAGATCTCGGTACAACTTACTACCTCCAGGATGCATAGCATAAGGGCTACTATGCGATTCCTGAAGAATCCTCCGCCTATGTTCTTCGTTCTTCGGCATACAGACCTTACCCTTGAAACACAATACTCCATCGTCATTAATACCATAATCTTCCAACTCCCCACTCTGCACTTGCCGTAGCTTAGCACTTAGATCATTATCAACCAACTGTCCCTCTTTCACTTCATTCAACCACGTCGGCTTAACTTGCAGCTCTGCCAGCAGACTTCCGTCATCATACAAGCTCAGATGTGCAAACATCGCCCTCAGATTCGACACTACCTTCCGACTTAGGGCATCCGCCACTACATTTGCCTTGCCCGGATGATGCTTTATTGAACAATCGTAATCCTTCAATAATTCAACCCACCTTCGCTGTCTCAGGTTCAACTCCTTCTGAGTCAACAGATACTTAAGACTCTTGTGGTCAGTGTAGATCACTGACTTTTCTCCATAAAGATAGTGCCTCCACACCTTAAGAGCAAAGACCACTACCGCCAATTCCAAATCATGAGTCGGGTAGTTAACCTCATGTGGCCTTAATTGTCGAGACGCATAAGCGACTACTTTCCCGTCTTGCATCAGAACACATCCTAATCTGGTATGGGAAGCGTCACAATACACCCCAAAATCCTTCCCTGCCTGCGGCTGAATCAAAACCGGAGCTTCAGTCAAAACCCTCTTAAGCTTCTCAAAACTCTCCTGTTGCTTTTCTGTCCATACGAAAGGTACTTCCTTTCTCAACAACTTCTTCAAAGGCGCGGCTATTGATGAGAACCCTTCTACGAACCTGCTGTAGTAACTTGCCAATCCCAATAAACTACGAACCTCAGCCACCGACTTAGGTGGTTTCCAATCTAGCACCGCCTCAATTTTCCTAGGATCCACCCTTATTCCTTCTACAGACACCACATGTCCTAAGAACGCAACTTCCTTAAGCCAAAATTCACACTTGCTGAATTTGGCATAGAGCTTCTTCTCTCTTAACACTTGCAACACTATCCGAAGATGCTCATCATGTTCCTCCTCAGACTTGGAATACACTAAGATGTCGTCGATGAACACAACGACAAATCGATCCAAGTAAGGTTGAAAAACCCGATTCATCATATCCATGAACGCAGCTGGGGCGTTCGTCAATCCAAACGGCATTACCACGAACTCAAAATGCCCATACCTTGTCCGAAAAGCTGTCTTATGGATATCCACTTCCTTCACCTTAAGCTGATGATATGCAGACCTTAGATCTATCTTCGAGAAAATCGCTGCCCCCTTAAGCTGATCGAACAAGTCATCAATCTTCGGCAAAGGGTACTTGTTCTTGATAGTCAGCTTATTCAACTGACGATAATCTATGCACATATGCATAGTTCCGTCCTTCTTCTTCACAAACAAGATTGGTGCTCCCCATGGAAACACACTGGGTCGAATAAACCCACGATCAAGCAACTCTTGGATTTGAGCCTTGAGCTCAACCAACTCCTTGGGTGCCATTCTGTACGGGGTGATTGACACAGGAGCTGTACCAGGTAGCAAATCAATTCCAAACTCCACCTCCCAATCCGGGGGTATTCCAGGTAACTCCTCCGGAAAGACATCCACAAATTCCCTTACGATTCTAACTCCACTAACTCCCTCTTCCTTCGCATCCATCGCACTAACGAAAGCCAAGAATGCCTTGCATCCTTTCCAAACCATCTTATCAGCCTTTAGTGCTGAAACTACGTTAGACAGGTAGTTTCTTCTTTCTCCTACCATGATTACCGCCTCACCCTCCGGCGTCCTTAACTCCATTCGCTTAGCGGCACAATCCAATATGGCTCGATGCTCCACCAGCCAATCCATGCCAAGTATGAGATCGAATTCTCCGAAGGGTAGTTCCATTAAGTCAGCCGAGAATACTGCTCCTTGAATCTCTAAAGGTACTTTTCGAAACATCTTATTCACCACTACAGTTTGACCTAGTGGGCTTACTACAGTCATCTCCCTATCAGATAGTTCAGAGGCTATGCCTAGAGTTTCAACTACTCTACATGCAATATAGGAATGGGTAGAGCCAACATCAACCAAAGCAAAGTAAGGCTTGCCAAATATAAGAACCGTACCGGTTATGACGTCCGATGCGTCTCCAACCTCTCTCCGGTGAACTGCATATGCCAAGCCCGGCTGTCTTGCCTCTGTATTACCAGCACCTCTGCCAGGTGTTCCACATCCTCTTCTAGCACCGTTTCCTCTACCATTCGGACCACGCCCTCGCTGAGACTGCTGTCTGCCTCTTCCAGCCTGATTAAAACCCTGAGCTGCTGGTCGATTCCCATCCGGTTTCATAGGACAGTCCTTAATCATATGATCCTTGGACCCACACTTGAAACATATTCCTGTCTTCTTCCAACACTCTCCTAGGTGCTTCTTTCCACACTGGTCACAGGTACGATACTGCCCTCCTGTCGCAACCTGCTGACCTCGCGGCCCATCAACTCTAGGCTTCTTTTGAATATTCCCAGAAGACCCTGATGGTCCAAATCCTCTCTTCTGCTTATTCCGGTCCGTGTTCTGCCTCACAAAGTCCTTAATTCCTTTGGCTACCTTAGCCTTCTCTACCAACACAGCAAACTCCCGCTCTTGTTGTGGAGCTATCAATAACCTCAGATCATCCCTCAGTCCGTCCTCAAACCGGACACACCGCTCATGCTCCGTAGCCACGATTCCTCGAGCATACCGGCTCAATCTTAGGAATTCAGCCTCGTACTCTGCCAGGGACTTGTTCCCTTGAACCAGCCCTAGAAATGCATTCCTTTGCGCATCTATATAATGAGTACCAACATACTTCTTCTGGTATGCCGCCTTAACATACTCCCAAGTGAGTTCCTCAGCCGTAGCACCATCTCGAACTGTGAGCCATCATTGATATGACTCATCGCGAAGAAGCGACACCATTCCTTTCACTTTCTCCTCAGCCGTCAGATCCAACTCATCCATAATTTGCTCGGTCGCCTCCAACCAATACTCAGCAGTACTGGGTGCCACACCAGATACGCCACAGAACACCTCAGCTCCATTGGCTCGGAGTCGCTCGGGTACAGATTTCCGAGCTCCCATATTTCCACCTGCTCTAGCCACCATCTCTAGAACTCGCAACACCGCCTGCGATACAGCATCATCCCCCGTCTGATCTTGCTGCTCAACACCAACAGCTGGTGGTGGGGGTGGTGGTGGTACCTCATTTTCAGACCCTTGACCCGACCTAACGGGTTCCGACACAATCATTCTGCCTCGACCACGTCCTCGCACATTACGATCACGTCCCCTAGAGCTCATGTCTACGATTGCGCTTTAATCTGATTTAAGAAATTTTATGTATTAGTATTTGTTCCACTGTTTATTCGCGAACAATTTTATGAAAAGAGCTTAATAGTAGTTCTTTTGATCATTCAAAGTTTTCATTTCAAGTTTTCTACCCTAATTCAGAGAAATACACACATTCAATAGTATCTATCACCCACACATTCATCATTCGAACATTTTTGTCTGTTCCTATCCCAGGGGTATTTTCATCATTTGTCCTATAGGGGTATTTTGGTACTAAATCGAGGTCCATTGGAAAATCTTAATAAGTCAAGGCACTCTGAAAATTTCAAACTCGAGGGTATTTTGGAAATTTTTCCCAAATCAAAGATGTTGCAGAAATTTTGGAAATCGGGGTTATTTTGGTAATTTCGTAAACCAGGGGTAATTTGGTAAATTTCCCAATCAGGGTATCTTGAATTTTCGCAAAATAGGGTTTTTGGATACTTTTGCAAAGTAAGAAAATTTTATTAAAATCGAGGATAGTATGGTAATTTTAGAAACCCAGGGCATTTTTGTAATTTTTCAACCAGGGGTATTTAGGTAATTTTGTAAATCGGGAATATTTCAGAAAAATTTTATAGAATAGTTTTTACAAATCAAAAGGGTAATTTGAGGATTTTAAAACTAGGGTTTTTATAAAAGTACGGCTAGTCCCTTTCGGGTTTTAGTTATTAGGTTTAGCCCGTGAATAAATCCTCTTGGTTAGGGTGAACCGTCACTACGCACCAGGTAGGATTCGAGTGAAGAGGAGGTGAGTCACTAGGACTGCTTAAATACCAAGCTCCCACCGAAACCAATCATAGACATGCGCACAATGGTTGCCACAGCCTAACTCGGCAACTTAGTCACAGGTTTGTTTAATTAGGCATTAAAGTTTTATGGAATTGTTGGGGTAAACTAGTCCTATAGTTCAAGTACTTAATATACTAATCTACGTTCCATTTATACCCTTCTACAAATCATACTATAAATCACACAATAGATAGGGTTACTTACCTGGTGGACTTCGGGTTGGAGACTTAGGTGCCATGCCAGAAAAACCTGCTCAATTCCAAAAAGATTTTCATAAAACTTATTTGGGCTCGATTTGAAAACTTTGTGGGCTTTAAACCCAAGGCTGAGAGTTTTAAAATTGGGCTCTGATACCAAATTGAAACACCCCAAACCCGGCCCATGAGCCCTGACCGGATCTGGCATGTTCCTTGAGTAAAACGGTTCAAAACTTGTTTGTTTCTTTGGAAAACTTTGGTTGGTTTTGAAGAATAATTGATTTGTGTTGTGTTCGAGTTGTAAACGAGTTTATGTTGAAGTCTAGATTTTGATAAAACTTTATTTTCAAGACCATAAGTTGAAAACATTGTCGAGTTCTTAGAGTTTACTATTTAAACTGAAAATCATTTGGGTTAGGTGTCAAAACATTTCAAGATTTATTTTTAAGAAAAATTACTTAAACTTTAATTTGATAAGAATCGTGTCATAATAAAATAATTAAAAATGCATGCATAAGCAGTCTCATGTTAGTGGCCTTTTTACATCAAATGAAAACCCGAAATAAATCCAAGATACTTAAATAAAATAGGAAGTCCAAAATAAAATAAAATTCTGAGCTGAGCATGGCCACCACTAAGTTCCTGCCGACCCGGTCCATCACTGAGCGTCACCTGAAAAAAAAATATCCCACAACGGGGTGAGTCAAACAGACTCAGTGTGTATAACCACCAACACTAAGTCCCAACAGTGTATGGCATATCAAATCATACATATACATATAGCACATACAAATAATTATGCATTCCCGAACCCAACCTAGATAGCCATCCGCTACACATCACCCGTACCAACCATCACACCGTGGGGACTACTAAGTCGACCCTCCATCCGCTACACACCATCGAAGGCAGTCGCTACAGACGACGTGCTCATCGCCCTTATATATATTGTGGCATAGCCACCAGATAGTTATTTGTGACATAAGTCACCACATTCAGATTTCGTGACATAAGTCACCACATTCAGATATTGTGGTATAAAACCACTAGATCACTTCCCCTTTTCAAATTCACCCATATGCCCCATGTCATACAAATATGCATAAACCATGTCATATTCCTTATTCACATTCTTATAGTTTCACATATGTGTCATAACAGATCATATTATACTCATAGTAGGAGTATGTAAACGTACCTGAGTACTTTGTACCATGGCATGGTACCCTAGCCATATCTTTCACATTCTTATTAACACATGCATTAAAATAATACCATAAATCTATTAAGACTAAGGGTAGGGCTACACACCTGGTATTAACGCTTTATTGAAATCCCAAAAACCCGATCTAATGCTTTAGATCCTTAATTCCTACATTCGACCAACATTTAGTATTTTAGCAAAAGCCTGTTCGGCTATGTAATCAAATCCTGAATGATTATCACAATTTAATCCTTACCTTGCTGTCGATTTGATTACTAATCAAATCCCGAAAACTTGTGATGTTCCTTCTTGCAATCGGCTAGATACTATATCACTTAACTAATTAGTTTCCGGCTTTTGAATAAATAAGAAACATATCTAAATCACTATATATGGCCTTGGCCGAATGTCAGATTCACTTACCTTGTGAATCTTAAATCCCGAAAAGTAATCTCTTGGCTATGAAGATGTCGAAATCCTACAGGGTACATGTTAGATCCACTTCTAACATTTAATCATAGGCCGAATATCACATAACTTACCTTGCGATTTTAAAGTCCCGAAAGATCTCTTCTCTTGTAGTCGACTATAGGCAATTCGCAAAAGATCCTTCAAGTATTCGGCCAAAGAACAACAATGAGATTAGTACCTTGATTTCGGCTAAAAGAAAAGAGTGAAATGATGACCATAGAATCCTTGCCCTTAATATTGAAATCGGCAACACCTTTACTTGAACCCACAGAGCTATTCGGCTATGGCCTAGATGTTGATCAATTGATTTCGGCTTTTGGGGCTTAATGAGAAATCGGTTATGGTCTAGAAAGAACTTACTTTCGGCTTTCAAAAGATTGTGAAGAGAAGAAGAAAAAGATTGAGCAATTTCGGCAATAGTGACAGGTAAAGATTCGGCTAGCACAAGGAATATTTCGACTTTTGATGCTAAGGAGAATTCGGCTAGGCTTACCTGTGTTTTCGGTTTTGCCAAAATAAAAGAGAAGAGGAGGTTCACTAAAGAATTCGGCAGAGGAACAAAAAGAGAAAAGAAAAGAATGAAGAATGCCACACTTCTCCCCTTTTGCCGAAATTACTATACCTAGAGCCCCATATTCGGCCATCTCCTCCTCTTACTATCAAATTCCTTGTTATTCTCCTATTTTCTCTCTTTCTCATCTATAATAAAATAATTAAGATAAAACATCAATTATCCTTGCCCTTAGCCGAAAATTTATAAAGAATTTAATCACATCTAAAGCTCTTTCACCTAGTCTCCCCATGCTGTCCACTACTGCCCATTTCTGCTACAAAATAAAACTCCTTTTTGCTTCCCATGCAGCTCGAACCCAAGCCCTTCACACATGCTTGTGGCGTCACTTACTAGGCCTTAAGTGGCACCTTGCAGCCACTTTAACAAGCCCAATTTCATGTCCAAATTCCCCTACTAATTTTCTTAAGACCTTATCAGACTTAGCTTCCTCTTTTAAACTTTAAAAAGTCAAATAATTTCTAAGGCATTTTTCCTACCTTCTAAAGTTCTAAAAATAAAATTCATAGGACACATTCATAATATACACAAGCATGCTACCTCATACAATTTAGTATTAATGCATAAGCTATAATCTAGGATATTACGACCCGTATAGTGAGCTTGCTCGTTTTCCATGCCATATCCGTAGGGTGGGTACTCAGGATTCGCCACGCCTCCTAGATTCGAATCATATTGCATTACTGGGTGTACCTGCGATAGACTATGTAGATAATCAACCTTTTCATTCATCATCTCTAGCTGGTTAGATAACCTAGTGACCAGGTCGAGGTTGAAAATAATGGCGGCTTTTGTTGGCGTTGTCCTCATAACTTGCCACTGATAGTTATTTAGCGCCATCTCCTCTATATACTGTAATTATCAGCAAATCAAATAAAAGAAAAATTAGCAAAGTAAAAAAATTAAAACTAAAAAAAATTGCAATAAAAAAGGCTAAAGTAATAAAAATTAAGCTTTCTTAATATTTTAGTTCCCCGACAACAGTGCCAAAAACTTGATCGTTGCAAATCAGAGCTTTAAATATTTATAAAAGAATGATCAAACCTGGAGACTAACTCTGACAATGATATTAAGGCAAGTGTACCTATCGAACAGTAGCATAGCTTAGGCAAGACCGGTTATCGAACCCAAAGGAACTAAAAGTATTAATACTCACTTGCTTTTTATTATTTAGCCTTAAAGTTAGAGTAAAGATTACTTTTAAACTAAATTGATGATAACTAAACTAAGGACACAAAGACAAGAAGACAAATTAGAAAATAACCTTGAAGAAAAACACAATTGATTTTGACGATACCTTCGGGAAGAATCCACCTAGACTTCACTTAGTATCTAACCCTAGATTATATGATTTCTTTTACTTAGCTTGATCTGTGAGACTCCCTAACCTATATTAAACCTTCTCTCGAGGTGAATAACTTCTAACCCTAGGTTAATTAGTGGAACTCTCGTTCGCTTATAATAACCCCCTAGGATAGCAGTAAGTCGATCAATGGACTCCCATATTAGGTTTCACCCTAATCCGGCAAAATCTCGTAACCCTATCTCTAGGCGTCCGATCAACTCCGCTTAATTATGTTAGATCTTCTCTTAGGCACGGTCTATTCCTCCTCCACCTAAGCACATTAGATTTGGATTAAGTAACATAATTAAGAACAAACTAAGTAATTTATCATATAACTTTAAAAATCAAATAATAAAATCCATCTAGGTTCCATCCCCTTAAGGTATCTGAGGGGTTTAGTTCATAATGAATAAACAATTCATTGCAAGAGAAAAGATAAAATAAAACATAAGAAAACCCTAAAACCCCCTGAACAAATTGAAGGAGAATTCCGCCGTCATGAGTATAATTCCGGCGTCTTGGGATGGATCAACTGGCTATCCTCGCGTTACTCCTTAACTTTGACCTTTTCAGCTTGGCTCCTTGGCCTAGCTTTCGCTCTTTCGGCTTCTGCCGAACTCCTCTTTCAAGTTGCCCCCTTGGGTGTTTATATAGAATTTGTGATGCCTTGCTTGGCCCCTAAGTATCCTAATTTGAATAGAATTCCTACTAGGGTGTTTGAATAGGCTTTGGAATGTGTTTCTTTGCCTCCAAGTATCCAAATCCGAATGAAATTGCTCTTTCCAGCGACAGGGACACGGCCATGGCACACGCCCGTGTGAATCGTGGCCAGACCGTGTTCAGACTTTTAGTGAGGCAGGACCGTGTGGTATTTGGGCCAGGCTGTCTCGATTTCTCTCTTGGCCCAATCTAGTTCGTTTTAAGCCCGTTTTACGTTCTTTTCATCCTTGGGTGCTTTCCTGAGTATAAGACACGAAAAGAAAGGATTAAGAGCACCTTTTTACATAAATCAAAGGATAAATCATCCAAAAGTACGCTAAATGTGGGATTAAAATATGTTACTTTTACGGTTTATCACCTACTAAGAAAGATTTAGTGTGGGTAATCATTGACCGGTTGACTAAATCTGCTCACTTCATACCGGTCCGTGCTGACTACTCGCTTCAGAAGTTGGCCAAGCTGTATGTGGCGGAAATTGTGAGGCTACATGGGGTGCCAGTGTCTATCATATCGGACAGGGACCCAAGATTTACATCTCAGTTCTGGAAGACATTACATGAAGCTTTGGGTACAAGATTGGACTTCAGCATAGCGTTCCATGGTCAGTCGGAGAGGGTAATCCAGATCTTGGAGGATATGTTAAGGGGCTGCGTGATTGACTTTAGTGGGGGGTTATGTCTTCTTGAAGGTCTCACCTTGGAAGAAGGTTTTATGATTTAGACGGAAGGGTAAGTTGAGCCCCAGATTCATCGGGCCTTATCGGTTAGTGAAGCGTGTGGGGCCGGTCGCTTATCAGCTTGAGTTGCCTCCTGTGTTAAATCAGATACATGATGTATTCCATGTTTTGATGCTGAGGCGCTACCGTTCAGATCCTTCTCATGTTGTGCCGATAGAAGAAATTGGGGTAAGACCTGATCTGTCTTTTGAAGAAGAACCAGTTCAGATTTTGGATCGGAATGTTAAAGTGTTGAGGAGGAAGTCTATTCCGCTGGTCAAAGTGTTGTGGCGTAATCTTGGTTCAGAAGAAGCCACGAGAGAGCTGGAAGAGGCAATGCGACAGCAATACCCTCACCTCTTTTAATCAGGTAAATTTCGAGGCCGAAATTTCTTTAAGAGGGGTAGAACTGTAACATCCTAAAAATAGGGGTCTGGCTTTTTTGTGTTATTGCATGTGTTGTGCTCGATAAGCTTGTTATTTGGGTGTGTTCCGAGGTCCTGGGAAGGCTCGTGGTCGAGCCAAAGCTCTGGTCAAAGTTTGGTTTTTGGGCACTTTAGTGAGGTGAGCTAGTGGAGGCAGGACTTAAGTTTAATTGTTGGTACATGACTAACACAAGGGAGCTGGTGGTGGAGTGGTGTTGGTGTCAACATGAATGCAAGGGGAGTGGGGTTCGAATCCCACAAGTAGCAGTTAGGGGTTTTATTTTTGTGTTCAGGTAAGGGAGGTAGCTCAATTGAGACCAAACACTGCCTTGGTAGTTGAGGACTTGGTCAAGGGATTTGAATGGATGATGGAGAGTGGATTGAGGAGCAAGTTGAGGAGAGAATCATGAGATTTGAGGGTGAGAGTTAGTGCTTGGCCGAATGTGGGATGTGGAGAGGAGAAATTCAGCTAGAGGTTGTTGTTGGGGTGAAAATTCAGCATTTTGGTAAAGGGGAGCATAAACCGAAGCCTTTGGATGTTTTCTGCCGAAATTCTCTAAGAGCATTTTAGTTTTTCTTTTTCATTTTTGTCATTTGCTATTCTCTTTGCCGAAACTCCTTCTCTTTACTTACCTTTCTGACTCTTTCTCTTATCTCTTCAAGCACTATTCTCTTTCATTTGTGATTGCCAAAAACACCAATAGTCGTAACCTTATTTCTTCTTCTTTATTTCTATATTTTTCTCTATTAACCAAACCTCTACTTTTTCCCAGTTTGAAGCGGTTCTTCTCTTCTTTTAGTTGAACACTTGTAGTCTCTTTTGTCTGCCGGATCTATCTTGGCTATTCGGCACTGTTGTGAGCACAAGGTAGTGCCTTTTTCTTATTTCTTTGCCATCAGTTCTTGTTTTTCCCTTCGCTCTAAAATCCAAAATTCTCACTCTGTTCCTTCTTTCTAAGGCCGAACCTGTTAGAGTGCTAGCACACTCTCTTTCGACCTCTTTTTAGCTTTGGGCTCTCGTAAAGTGGGTGGTAAGTAAGTCATGGCCGAATATAGGTGATGGATGGACGTTCTTATTCTAAGTTTATTTAGGCTGAAAGGCTGTTTCGTTGTCATTTTGAGATAACATCGCTAACTCGTACTTTTGTTTAAGGGACTTGATTTTGGTGAACGGGGAAGTGAACTGAACTCTCACTGTAGCAAAGAAGTGCCGTTATTCTTGGTAAGTAGTCTAGTGTGTTGTCTTTTTCAACCTTAGAGTTGTGTCATATTTTGATTAAGACTAATGGTAAAGGATATGGATTCATAGGTGCGTAATCTCGAGGATTCAATCTACGCTCATAACAGGTGTGTAATCTCACACCCTTTCGAATACATGTTTGAGATGTTCTGTGACTCGGTGGAAAGCCGAAAAGCCGGAAACTGGCATTTGTGACCACTCGAGCGTGCGAACGCTCGTAGTGGTAAATCAAGACACAGTAAAGACAGTAAGTCGCTGAGAGTGTCACCAGCACTCTTGCGAAACTAAGGCTGGAATGGGCTTAACCGAGCTGATTGGGCTTAACGGGCCCAATGGGCTTTTCGACCCACATGGGAAATTTTTTTGAAAAACGGTCCAAGGGTAATGGTGGTTACGAAATCTGGAAAATTGAGACCGAAAACATGCAAAATGGGCCACACGAGTGTGTGGCCCGTTTGGGCCTGAAATGGATTTTTGGCCCATTAGCTCCGTAGAGATCCCATAAGGATCCTGTGTCGCAAGAGACGGCATTAGGTTTTCGAAAAGTCGTGATTAGATAAAATTATCAAAATACCCTTAGTGGGTAAATTACCAAAATACCCTCAGTGGGTAAATCACTGTTATACCCTCAAGGGTGGATTTAGCATGATAGTGTAGTTTTCGGTATATTTGCTATGTTGGTACATTTTTGCATACATTAAATTATTATTATGTCACGACATTCTGCATGAGATTGGGATAATGATGATTGGGGAAGTGTAATTTAGTGGCTCTGCCACATATTCCGGTGGCTCTGCCACAATCTGTATAGTGGCTATGCCACATGTATTCTGTTATTCTGGTGGCTTCGCCACAAATTCGGTGATGAGCAACGTGATTGCCATCGAAGTGTGTAGCGGATGGAAGGTTGATTGTAGAAATCTCCACAGGTATGTTGGGCTGGTACGAGTGGTGTGTAGCAGATGGATTATTAGGTTGGGTTGGGTTGCATTGCATGTATTATCTGTTTTACCATGTTAATAGGGCTAAGGCCCAGTTTGATTCTGTATGAGCCTCAGGCCAGTTTGCTTCTGTATGGGCTTCGGCCCAGTCTGTTTCCATATGGGTCGGGCCTAGTTAGTAACCGATTAGGGGACTACACATTGAGTTCTCGTAACTCACCCCTCTGTTTAATCTTGCAAGTGATCCCAGCGTTGAGGATTTTGAGTTGTGAAGTACTACGTGGTGGCCATAGATCGAAATTTTAGTAAATTTCCGATTTACTTTACTTTGAGATTTATTTAAATTTGGGTTTAATATTTTGTAATAAGGCCATTGGACTTAAGGTTTCTTTTAAACTTTCATTTCCGTTATTGTTATTAATTATAAGTTTTAATATGAGGGTTTTCCTAAAGACTTTAATAACTGTTTTCCAAAATCTCACATTTACTGCAACTCATCGAGTTAGATTTCTGATGTAAACAAAGTTTTTGGAGTTAATGACAATAATAACGCTTTACAAGAAAACCATAAAATCAAATTTTGATTTCCACGAACGACCAAACTCGAAGTTTCGAAAGAATGTGAACTTTTTAACGAATGCGCACTTAGTTTTAAACCGCTTCTCTACGTGACACTCCAGATCCGGTCATAACGTCTAGGCCGGTTTGGGGTGTTACACGAAACGTATGCAAATTTCCCAATCGTCTACGAGGAGGAAATTAAGTCTTTAGGAAAAGTAGTCGGAATTGAGGTTGAATTTGCGGAAGCTTGAATATGTTTTCTTTTGGAAAGGTTTTTAAGATAGGAATGGAGGTGATTTAGTGGTGGAGATGGTTTAGATGAAGGAAGAATAGGTTTGGATTTGGTGATGGAAAAGAAATAGGAATGATAAGGATTTCTGGTTTAAGGAAAAGTGGATAAGTAATGATAAGTTGGTGACAATGGAAAGAAAGAGCTTAAACATAAAAACGATTCAACACTCGAAGTGTCATCCCGGTTTCTATAGTTGTTTAAGGTGGAAGAATGGAATCGAAGATGGACCAAAGACCCGTTATCTAGAAAGATAAGAACCAACGGTATAAATTGATGAAAGAACAAGTCTAGATGCCACAAGCAACTTGATAAGTCTAAGAAACTTGTACGAAAACGAAGAGGAGAATATCTCACTCGGTGAACAAAATTTCATGTAGTTTAATCAAAGTTTAAAAACTGTCTACAAGTGAAATGTGCAAAGCATTTATAAGCCAACAAGAGCTAGCCGAATAGTTACTTAGCAAAAGCTTAAAGACTAAGTTAATCTAACTAGAAAAGACTAGAAAAATCTGGAATTAAACCCATTGATCTTTTTGACTAAATTCGACTGAATGTGGCCTTAATTGGAGTGGATGGATTCAGCAAATGGAAGCTTATTGGACGTTGTCTAGAAGGCTGATTGTTCTGCAAGAATTTGCTGGAAAAATCTGGAGTAAAGTCCCTTAAACTCCTTGGCAAAATTTGGCTAATTAGAAGACAATTGGTCAGCTTCTAGATGGAGCAATTTGACTTGGCCGAATATGGACAGCTCCCTAACTTGATTTTCGGATGGAAATAATGAAGCTTCTTTTGGCCATTGTTTTTCACGAGATTGGCCCTTGGAAAACACCAACCAGCCTCTTAAATGTTGTGCATGCTCCAACATCTCCAACATCCTCTTAAATGGTTGTTCACGCATGAAGAAGCAACCCATCAATGCCTTTAACTCGGCTCCTTTAATGCAGCCCGTTGATGGCCGAATGAATTTCTTTGAGAGCTAAAAAGCCTTGGCTGAAAAGGCACATTGGAGACGCCAACAATCAGCTTCTTTGATGTTCACGAAATGGCACCATAAATGCATGCTGAACAACTCATTAGTTCGGCCAACATACATGCATTAAATTCGGCTCACTTACTTTGAGAAAAGGAGTCAGCAATAATTGGCTTTAATTGCCGCCCCAACCAAGCACCAACATCACATTAAATGATGTTCTAAGCATGCTGCACATTAATTTTAGGTTTAAAACATCTTTAAAACATGTAATAAAATGAGACAAAATTAATTAGACTAAGACAAATTATATCCAACACTAAATTTAATATTTAGACACATTTAAATTGCTGTAGGAATATATATAAATAATGATTCAATTTATTTAAAGTATTTAAAATTAAAGAATCAGCTCAATGAGCTGGAGCGAGCTCGAGTGAGCACAAATCGAGCCCAAATGGACTAATCCGGCTCAATTTGGAAATGCACCAAAGTGCATATCAGCTTCACGGCACTTGGGGCATTGAATTCGAGCTCCATAAATTTGAAAATCGTTGGTGCCCCGGCCGTGCCCGTATCAGTAAGTTAGCCTCTCTAGTTAGAAATTTTATCTAAAATGCCTTTGAAAATGAACTAGGAGAACTTGTAACACCCCTCACCCGTATTCAATCTCAAAATAGGTTTTCAGAGTATTACTGGACTTATAACACAATTACACATACATTTACTCATACATTTCCAAATTTCATTCAAATTTCACTCAAATATCAATCAACACATTCATATCGTCCCTAATACGAGCCTTCGAGGCCCTAAACATGCATTGGAATTGGTTTGGGACTAAACCAATAACTTTGGAAACTTTTTAAAACACTTAGAAAATTTTTTCAAAAACAAGGGACACACGCCCGTCTGGCCCGCCCGTGTGTCTTACACGGCCAATAGACATGCCCGTGTCACAGGCCATGTGGACATTTGAAATGGGAGCACATGGCCATGTCCCAGCCTATGCCAGACCCCATGTAACTTTCTATCTTGGGTCACACGGCCAACATACATGCCCGTGTGCCCTAAAAATGGCCATACACACCTGGGTGCCAGGCCATGTGCTAGGCCGTGCCAAACCTTAGGGTATACTGACTTATGCCACGACCAGGTCACATGCCCGTGTGTGAGGCCGTGTGGAGCATACTGACTTAATTTTAATTTCAACACCAGGGGACACACAGCCGTGTACATGACCGTGTTCGTACACGGCTGAGACACAGGCCCATGTCTCTGCCTGTGTAGACAAAAATAGGCTCTTTGCCAAGCCAATTTGCCACCCAACCTACATCAAATTTCAAGGCACCATTATATAGCATAAATAAGCATTCAATCAACCTCAACTAAACATCATTTATTCCATTTCAATACCCACAAATACAAGGCTTACAATATCACAATATGCAATCCAAATACATATCATCAATATAGTCATTTCCAAACATGCATCAAATTGCCTAAACTCATAAGCATACTAATTACTAATTCATCGAACATTTAACATTCACCATACCTATTTTCATCAAGCATCAAATACCATCATAACTAGCATTTATAGGGCAATTACCAAACTCAAACAAAGGCCATTTGCACATTTATATAAATCATCAAATTCACCATTATAAGCCAACTTACATGGCTACATATATACAAACCAAACCTTAGATATTTATAAGCCAATTCAAATGGCTAAATTCACAAGCATCACATATATCAAAATGACCAAAATCCCTATACATGCCATATGACCCAGAACTTAATTTCCAAAGTACCAAGTGATAGTTGGCTAGTGTAAAGCAATCTCCGACGATCCCTGAATATGAGCTAGCTTTAAAATCACTATAAAACACATAGAAATAGACAAAGTAAGCTTTATAGCTTAGTAAGCTCGTATATCATTTAAAATCAACTTACCAAATGTGCACAATTTAAACTAATCAAACATAATATACAATTCACATATAGAATCATCATCCTATTACAATTTCATTCACAAGATTAGTTATCACTTTTATAATCTCTTTATTTCAATGCTTGTACAGTTCACGTACATACCTGTACCATTCTGTATCAAACTCATAACTCATCTACATCTTTGACGTACCCGTTTATACATTCGAAATATTTTTGGATACTCGAAAAACTCACACACTTAGTGCCAAATAAATAGTAGAAGTTGTATCAATCTCACACACTAAGTGCCAATATATATATATATATAGCTGAAGCTATTTTGATCACGCACACTAAGTGCAAATATATATAGACGAAGCTATCTCAATTTCACACACCAAGTGCAAATATATAGCCGAAGGTATCTCGATCTCGCACACTAAGTGCCCATAATTAACTGAATCATCGTCGAACACGACTGTAGTCTCATATACACAATTTACACAATATCAAATCATTTAAAGCATAATTATAACAATACTTATTACATACGAACTTACCTCGAAATCAAAAATGACGAAATAGATCGTTTAGCCCAAAAATTTGTTTTTCCCCTAATCTAAGTCCGAATCTCGCTTTTCTTGATCTATTCAATTTAGTCCAAAATTCGCTTTAAGGCATTTTTACACAACCGCCCCTAATATTTCACATCTTTTACAATTTAGTCCTTATTTCATAAAATAAAAAATTCATGAAATTCAATACTAACCCATGCTATCCGAATTACCATTAGATCTCTAGCAACCCATATTTTTCATTTATTTCACATTTTAACCAAAAAGTTTCAACATTTCACAATTTAATCCCTAATTTACATTTTTACTAAAAATTACTTAACAAAACTTGTATAACTATCATCAAACATTCAAAATCTATCATCAAACATAAAAATAAATGCTTATTCATAAATGGAAACTTTCTAAATCTTTAATAGTTTTGCAAAATAGTCCCTGGGCTAGCTAGACCCAGTTGCAACGATCTCAAAAACATAAAAATCATTAAAAACAAGACAAAAATTATACCTTAATTGGCAAGATAGCATAGCCAAATGAAGAGCATAAAAATGGCATCTTCTAGCCCTAATAATCAGTTGATGAAGAACATAAAAGATGATAACAATGTTCTGTTTAATTAATTTATTAACATGTTTTTACAAAGTACAAAAATAACCTTATTATAAAACCATTTAATATCATCCATTTTATGTCCATCATTGTCCACTAAATATATAAAGGGTGTAATTATAACATAAGGACCTCTACTTTAAGGTTCTATAGCTATTAGATACCTTTAGCTAATAGAACTCAAGTTTTACACTTTACGCGATTTAGTCCTTTTTATCAAATTAAGCATTTAAACAATAAAATTTCTTAACGAAAATTTCACACAATCATTTTATCATGATGTAAATATTAAAATAATAATAAAATAATAATTTTGACATTAGATTTGTGGTCTCAAAACCACTGTTCAGATTTGACTAAAAATGGGCTATTACATAACTAATGAAGTAAAACCATCGATGGCCACAAACCCCTCAAATTTAAACATTGAAAAATTATATTTCGTATTGTCAACAATTCTTTGTAAGGACATATGGTTGATGGTTCAGTATCATAGGTGGGAATGTTTCTGTGGAACCCTTGAAAACTCTATTGTGGTCCCTGTGGTACAATAATTTTATGCATCATTTAGGGAATAGGAGTCTAGAAGACTAGAGGGTGCCATATAGGAAACAATATTGATACGAGGGAAAGAGTTACAAGTCACCCTTCGAGTTATTGCTGAAATTTATAACACTCCATATTATGAAAATGATTTTGTGGAGGAAAGTGATTTAAAATATTTTAGAGACATAATATGGATAATGTTATAAATTATTTAACGGAAGGAAGGGGTGAGTGGACATATCACCCTGGTATTGATATTACAACATCCTGTAATCAACCAATTATGTTTTCGATCAAAAAACTGTGGACATAATTCTTATGTACTTGAGTTTCTACTACTTTAAATGGCTTTAATGTCAATACATTTTGAGCGATTTTGCTATATGCTGTTTTGCATAAGAAACAGGTGTAATATCCTAGAATTAGGGGTTATGCGTTTATGCATAATTCAAGTGATAGTGGGCTTAGTGTGTGTTTGGATATGTTTTAAGGGTTTTTAGAATTTTAGAATGTAAGGGAATGCCTTAGAAAAATATTAGATTTTTAGTCTTAGAAGGGGAGCTAAGCAAAATTGGCCTTAAGAAAATTAGTTTGAGGTTTTAATCACAAGGTGTCAATTGGTAAAGTGGCAAGTGGAGTGCGGAGTGTACTAATGGTCTTAGGTTCGAATCCCATGGATGGCAATTAGGTGACTTTTATTTTTGCATGTGTGTGGCATGTGTCGGTCAACTCTAATTAAGATAAGGTTGGACTTTATCATTTATGGATAGTAGACTAAGGGAATAAGGCAAGTTATTAGTTAAGGTATGGACTCAAGGTGTTATGGAAGGATAAGGGGACATAAGGCTTGATGTATGGGTGATGTTTTGGAAATATTTTTATGGTCATTTTGACCATGAATGTGGACTTATAGATGGCTGGGGGGGTTGGCCGAATATTGTATGGGATTAGGGGGGAGGATAGTTGGCCAAATTCTTGGCATTTTGTGCATCTTTTTCCCTCTTCTCCAAAATTATTCTCCTTAGCCGAATGTGTTATTGGCTTTAGGTGGAAACTTTGTTTTTGTTTTGGCTATCATTTCTTTGACCATATTGGTATTCTCTTTTTCTTCTTTTCCTCTCTTCTCTTTGAAGCCAAAACCGAATGTTGAAATGGCCATATGTGCATTTTGTATCTTTTCTTCTTCCCATTTCCTTTGCCCAAAGTTGAACCCTATAGACTCTCATTCCCTTTTTCTTCTTCACACATTCTTGAAGCTGAAATCTCTCCACCATTGTTCACCATTACCAAATCCTCCTAAGCCTTTATCATTCTTCCATTCTTCTCTTCTCTAACTCTAAACTTTTTCTTTTGTTAGCCGAAATACCCTTGAGATAACCGAATATTTCATCTTCTTTGGAGAGCCATAGCCGAATCCTTATTGAAGGTTCTGTCAATTACTTGCTTGGGATCTCTCTCTTTTCAAACGTGTAGTGTCAAGGGAAGATAGCGTTAAGGAGTAAGGTTTCTCTCGGGATTTGAAGTGTTCAAGGGATTTCGATAACTTCATAGACCAGTGGTGATTCGGGATTTAGTTAAGCAAGGTAGGTGATTTGTAGTATTCGGCCATAGGCCATTTTATGAGTTTAAGTGATGACCGATTTCTGATTTTGGTTCTTAGGAGCAAATCGACAGGAATAAGGGAGTTTCGGGATTGAGTAGACTCTGCCAAAAAGGTGTGTAGTTATTGCACTGTTCTCTTGATTGTTTATGTGTGTATGTTTTTATATATGTGTATATGATGTGATAGTAGCCGAAATAAGGGCTAAGATGGTGGATACCCATGGTGGGTGATCGAATAATCAGGTCAGTACTTTATGATATTAAATGATCACTGATGAATATGTGAAATGATGATAAGCGTGTGTTATATACTCTATTAAATGATATTTTTGTCATGTTATATATATATGTATGGGAATTTGGGACATGAATATTGAAGGACAGGGTGTACATTATATACGTGGTCTGATGTTAGCCTTGTGCTATATTGGTGCTTGATGTTAGCTATGTGCTTCATCAAGGTGGGGTGTTGGCTATGTGCCACCTCTTGGCGGATGATAGCTGTGTGCATCACCGTGGATTGAGGATGACCTCGAGTCACCTCGTGGATATTGACATGTGGGGTCACTTAGGTGATCGGTGGCTCAGCCACGGCCTTGGACAGCAGGTCTGCCAAGGTAGGTGTAATGGATGGACACTAGGTTGTGTTGGGCTTCATGTTGCATATTTATGTATGTGGACTGTGTGGAAATGGGCCAAGCCCATATGTGGAGACATGTGAAATAATTACACACTGAGTCTATGTGACTCACCCAATTTTTCTCAAACCTTACAGGTGATGCATAAAGATTGGACCAGGTTGGAGTGGATACGAGGTGGCCCATGCAGAAGAGGATTTTGTTTATACAATTTATGTTTCAGGTATTTATTTATTGTAATAAGGGCGTCCTAAAGTATTTAAGGATTCTTATTATGTTTTAAGTTGGACTGTCGATTATATTAATATCTGAAAATGTTTTATCTTTAGCAACTTTCCTTTTAAAATATATGATAAAGTTTTTAACCGAAGAATTTGAAACAATGTAATTTAAGTCGGAATTTTAATTACCCAATGTTTTATTAAAGACAATAAATTTTTATGTTTTACTCTAAGTCAAAATATTTTTCAAACGTATTCCGCAGTGGCATTCTAAATTCGACCGTGGCTCGTGGGCCGGGTTTGGGGATGTTACAGTTTGGTATCAGAGCCTGGTTCAAAACTCGGCTTTGAGGGCTTTGGGCCCAAAAACATTTTCATAAGATGGGCTTTTCAAAAATATAGGCTTTCATGAAGTTTTTAGGTTTATTCTGGCATGGCACCTCTATCTCCGACCCGAAGTCCACCAGGTAAGTACCTCTAATTGTTGTGTGAATTATTATATGATTGGTATGTGGGTATGATGGGAATGTAGATTAGTATATTAAGTTATTGAACTTCAGGATTAGCTTACTCCAACACAGAATTGCATAAAGTTTTAAAGCCTAATTAAACAAACCTATGAGTAAGTCACCGAGTTAGGGTGTGGCAACCATTGTGCGCATGTCTAGGATTGGTTTCGGTGGGAGCTTGGTATTTAAGCAGTCCTAGTGACTCACCTCCTCTCCACTCGAATCCTACCTGGTGCGTAGTAACGGTTCACCCTAACCAAGAGGACTTATTCACGGGCTAAACTCGATAATTAAAACCCGAAAGGGACTAGCCATACTGTTTTATAAAAACCTTAAGTTTTCAAAATTACTCCTTTGATTTGTAAAACCATTTTATACTTGGAAAATTTTTCGAAATATTTCCAATTTACAAAATTACCCAAATACCCCTAGGTGTAAAATTACCAAGATGCCCTTGGTTTATAAAATTATCATACTACCCACGACTTTTGTAAAAACATTCTTACTTTACAACAATACCAAAAACTCCTATTTTACAAAATAGTAAGATACCCTGATTTGGGAAAATTTACTAAAATGCCCCTGACTTCCAAAATTACCAAAATAACCCCGATTTCCAAAATTTCTGCAATACCATTGATTTGGTAGAATTTTCAAAATAACCTCGAGATTTGTATATTCTGGAATACCCTTTATTATTTTGTTCGTTGTAAAGTCAGCTTATTTTTGTATTGCTGGTGAAGTGTTTGGAACCTTGACTGTGAACCTTGAGATTGTGCATAGGAAATATGTTAGTTTTATTAAGATCAGAGTGCGCAGCAGTAGCGTAGTGTGGTGAGTTAGGATGTACGATTGTTCGTTAGTAAGTAATTTCGAGGACCAAATTATTTTTAAGGAGGGTAGAACTGTAATATCCTAGAATTAGGGGTTATGCGTTTATGCATAATTCAAGTGATAGAGGGCTTAGTGTGTGTTTGGATATGTTTTAAGGGTTTTTAAAATTTTAGAATGTAAGGGAATGCCTTAGAAAAATATTAGATTTTAGTCTTAGAAGGGGAGCTAAGAAAAATTGGCCTTAAGAAAATTAGTTTGAGGTTTTAATCACAATGAGTCTATTGGTAAAGTGGCAAGTGGAGTGTGGAGTGTACTAATGGTCTTAGGTTCGAATCCCATGGATGGCAATTAGGTGACTTTTATTTTTGCATGTGTATGGCATGTGTCGGTCAACTCTAATTAAGATAATGTTGGACTTTATCATTTATGGATAGTAGACTAAGGGAATAAGGCAAGTTATTAGTTAAGGTATGGAATCAAGGTGTTATGGAAGGATAAGGGGACATAAGGCTTGATGTATGGGTGATGTTTTGGAAATGTCATTTTGACCATGAATGTGGACGCATAGATGGCTAGGAGGGGTTGGCCGAATATTGTATGGGATTAGGGGGGAGGATAGTTGGCCAAATTCTTGGCATTTTGTGCATCTTTTTCCCTCTTCTCCAAAATTATTCTCCTTAGCCGAATGTGTTATTGGCTTTAGGTGGAAACTTTGTTTTTGTTTTGGCTATCATTTCTTTGACCATATTGGTATTCTCATTTTCTTCTTTTCCTCTCTTCTCTTTGAAGCCAAAACCGAATGTTGAAATGGCCATATGTGCATTTTGTATCTTTTCTTCTTCCCATTTCCTTTGCCCAAAGTCGAACCCTATAGACTCTCATTCCCTTTTTCTTCTTCACACATTCTTGAAGCCGAAATCTCTCCACCATTGTTCACCATTGCCAAATCCTCCTAAGCCTCTATCATTCTTCCATTCTTCTCTTCTCTAACTCTAAACTTGATCTTTTGTTAGTCGAAATACCCTTGAGATAACCGAATATTTCATCTTCTTTGGAGAGCCATAGCCGAATCCTTATTGAAGGTGCTGTCAATTACTTGCTTGGGATCTCTCTCTTTTCAAACGTGTAGTGTCAAGGGAAGATAGCATTAAGGAGTAAGGTTTCTCTCGGGTTTTGAAGTGTTCCAGGAATTTCGACAACTTCATAGACCAGTGGTGATTCGGGTTTAGTTAAGCAAGGTAGGTGATTTGTAGTATTTGGCCATAGGCCATTTTATGAGTTTAATTGATGACCGATTTCTGATTTTGGTTCTTAGGAGCAAATCGACAGGAATAAGGGAGTTTCAGGATTGAGTAGACTGTGCCAAAAAGGTGTGTAGTTATTGCACTGTTCTCTTGATTGTTTATGTGTGTATGTTGTTATATATGTGTATATGATGTGATAGTAGCCGAAATAAGGGCTAAGATGGTGGATACCCATGGTGGGTGATCGAATAATCAGGTCAGTACTTTATGATATTAAATGATCACTGATGAATATGTGAAATGATGATGAGCGTGTGTTATATACTCTATTAAATCATATTTTTGTCATGTTATATATATATATGCATGGGAATTTGGGACATGAATATTGAAGGACAGGGTGAACATTATGTACGTGGTCTGATGTTAGCCTTGTGCTACATTGGCGCTTGATGTTAGCTATGTGCTTCATCAAGGTGGGGTGTTGGCTATGTGCCACCTCCTGGCGGATGATAGCTGTGTGCATCACCGTGGATTGAGGATGACCTCGAGTCACCTCGTGGATATTGACATGTGGGGTCACTTAGGTGATCGGTGGCTTAGCCACGGCCTTGGGCAGCAGGTCTGCCAAGGTAGGTGTAATGGATGGACACTAGGTTGTGTTGGGCTTCATGTTGCATATTTATGTATGTGGACTGTGTAGAAATGGGCCAAGCCCATATGTGGAGACATGTGAAATAATTACACACTGAGTCTGCGTGACTCACCCAATTTTTCTCAAACCTTACAGGTGATGCATAAAGCTTGGACCGGGTTGGAGTGGATACGAGGTGGCCCATGCAGAAGAGGATTTTGTTTATACAATTTATGTTTCAGGTATTTATTTATTGTAATAAGGGCGTCCTAAAGTATTTAAGGATTCTTATTATGTTTTAAGTTGGACTGTCGATTATATTAATATCTGAAAATGTTTTATCTTTAGCAACTTTCCTTTTAAAATATATGATAAAGTTTTTAACCGAAGAATTTGAAACAATGTAATTTAAGTCGGAATTTTAATTACCCAAAGTTTTATTAAAGACAATAAATTTTTATGTTTTACTCTAAGTCAAAATATTTTTCAAACGTATTCCGCAGTGGCATTCTAAATTCGGCCGTGGCTCGTGGGCCGGGTTTGGGGATGTTACAGTTTGGTATCAGAGCCTGGTTCAAAACTCGGCTTTGAGGGTTTTGGGCCCAAAAACATTTTCATAAGATGGGCTTTTCAAAATATAGGCTTTCATGAAGTTTTCAGGTTTATTCTGGCATGGCACCTCTATCTCCGACCCGAAGTCCACCAGGTAAGTACCTCTAATTGTTGTGTGAATTATTATATGATTGGTATGTGGGTATGATGGGAACGTAGATTAGTATATTAAGTTATTGAACTTTAGGATTAGCTTACTCCAACACAGAATTGCATAAAGTTTTAAAGCCTAATTAAACAAACCTATGAGTAAGTCGCCGAGTTAGGGTGTGGCAACCATTGTGCGCATGTCTAGGATTGGTTTCGGTGGGAACGGTTCACCCTAACCAAGAGGACTTATTCACGGGCTAAACTCGATAATTAAAACCCGAAAGGGACTAGCCATACTGTTTTATAAAAACCTTAAGTTTTCAAAATTACTCCTTTGATTTGTAAAACCATTTTATACTTGGAAAATTTTTCGAAATATTTCCGATTTACAAAATTACCCAAATACCCCTAGGTGTAAAATTACCAAAATGCCCTTGGTTTATAAAATTATCATACTACCCACGACTTTTGTAAAAACATTCTTACATTACAACAATACCAAAAACTCCTATTTTACAAAATAGTAAGATACCCTGATTTGGGAAAATTTACTAAAATGCCCCTGACTTCCAAAATTACCAAAATAACCCCGATTTCCAAAATTTCTACAATACCATTGATTTGGTAGAATTTTCAAAATAACCTCGAGATTTGTATATTCTGGAATACCCTTTATTGTTTTGTTCGTTGTAAAGTCAGCTTATTTTTGTATTGCTGGTGAAGTGTTTGGAACCTTGACTGTGAACCTTGAGTCTGTGCATAGGAAATATGTTAGTTTTATTAAGATCAGAGTCCGCAGCAGTAGCGTAGTGTGGTGAGTTAGGATGTACGATTGTTCGTTAGTAAGTAATTTCGAGGACGAAATTATTTTTAAGGAGGGTAGAACTGTAATATCCTAGAATTAGGGGTTATGCGTTTATGCATAATTCAAGTGATAGAGGGCTTAGTGTGTGTTTGGATATGTTTTAAGGGTTTTTAGAATTTTAGAATGTAAGGGAATGCCTTAGAAAAATATTAGATTTTCAGTCTTAGAAGGGGAGCTAAGCAAAATTGGCCTTAAGAAAATTAGTTTGAGGTTTTAATCACAAGGTGTCATTTGGTAAAGTGGCAAGTGGAGTGTGGAGTGTACTAATGGTCTTAGGTTCGAATCCCATGGATGGCAATTAGGTGACTTTTATTTTTGCATGTGTATGGCATGTGTCGGTCAACTCTAATTAAGATAAGGTTGGACTTTATCATTTATGGATAGTAGACTAAGGGAATAAGGCAAGTTATTAGTTAAGGTATGGAATCAAGGTGTTATGGAAGGATAAGGGGACATAAGGCTTGATGTATGGGTGATGTTTTGGAAATATTTTTATGGTCATTTTGACCATGAATGTGGACGCATAGATGGCTAGGGGGGTTGTGTAACAGTCAGAATTTGACCCTAATCGGAACAGTGGTTTCGGGACCACGAATCCGAGTTTGAGAAATAATTTAATTTTATAATTAGAGTTGGTGATATGTAAATTAATGGGTGTGAAAAGTTTCGCATAAAAATTTAACTGTTTGGTGCTCAATTAGTTAAATAGGACTAAATCGCGTCACTGGTAAAAGTGGCCTTTATTTGATTTATGGTTAAATGGATGTGGCTTTATTTTAGTAAAGTCCTTAAAGGGTAATATACCCATTTTAAAGTGTAGTGGACAGCAATGTGGCCTTATGCGCAGGTTTTCAAGAATTATTATTATGTTAAAGATTTTATTATAATTGTTTTATAATTTATAACTATATTATAATAAAACCAACATGAAAGTGGGATTTATTCTTCCCTTCTTCCACCGAATAACAAATAAAAGAAAAGGATGATGGAGCTTGATACATTCGGCCATTTTGCTAACTAAATTAAAGGTTAGTTTTTAATTGGTTTTCAATAATTCCTTCGTTTTTGAAATCGTTGTCTTGAATACTTCAAGACTCATGCTTGAATTTTGATTTTGATGAATTATGAAAGATTTATGTTAGATTTATATGTTCTGTATTGAGATGTTGGTAAATTTGAGTGAATAAGGCTAAATTGAGTGGTCTTTCTTGATATGAGTATTCTAGTTGCAAATTGACCTTTTTGAAATTTATAGTGGACGATAATATGGTCTATTAATATGTTTGCTGATGTGTTAAATATATAATATATATATTATTAATTTGATGTTTATGTTATGTGGATGAGTATGTGTTAAATTATTATTTATTAATTCGTGTGTTCGGGTGACCAATTTAAGTGAAAGGATTGAATAGTTAAAATAGTATTTATATAATTGAAGGGCCTAATTGAATTGTTTCTTGAATAAATGGTTTTGCATGTCAAATTGCCCAAAAGGCTAGTAGGTGGACGGCAACTTGATGAAATTTTGTTTTAAATTATTATAACTATTATAATATGATTGGTGGTTAAAGAATAGAAAAATGTTAGTATCATTTTAACACTTATAATAATAATACAAAGTGAGAGGAAAGAGGGGGGTCTCTTGCTCATCTTCTTGGCCGAAACTTTAAGGGAGGAGAAGGCTTGGTTCTCCATTTTTCTTTAGGCTTGCATGTCTCATTGAGGTAAGCTTTTAAGCTAGATTTTTGTAAATTCTTGCATTTTTGAGTTAGTCCTCCTAGGTACTATCTAAATCATGTGAAAATATTTGAATTTAAGAACGTGCTAAGATTCGGCCATGGATGGAAGGTCTTGTTTGGTTGAGTTTGATGGTAAGACGATATGCATGTGTGTGAGATTGGTATGTTTTGAATGAGAAAATTTGATAATTGTAGTAGGATGATTAGATCGTGAAAGCTCATAATGTGGGGGAGTGATATGCTAAATAATTGAAGGGTATAGGTTGGTTTGTGCATAAGGGAGATTCGGTCATTAAGGAGTCAATTTAAATTTTGTATATCTTTCATTGTATGGCCGTGGGGACTAAAATGAAAAGCAAGTAAATTTGAGGGGTAAAAAGGGGAAACCCTTGTAATTTCGAATGAGGGTCAAAATGAATAGCATTATAAGTTTTGAACGGGCTTAGGTGTAATTCGGCCTTAGCTCAATAATGCATAAAATAGATTTAATTCGAATGAAAAGAAATTTGTATTAAAGTGTAAGAAATTCAAATTTTGAGTCATGAATTGAAAGAATAGGGTAATTGAGCATCTCAAATACGAATAAATGACATGAAAAACATTTGTTATATTTGAAAATGAGAAGTATACGATGTGCTAATGAATTATTAGTGGAATTACCGAATGAAGCATGGGAATATTAAAATAGATTGTTTGAATGGAGTCTATTATTTGCATGTAAGTATGTGTATCTATTGACTAGTTGAATTAAGCATATTGAAATTTGTTTCTCTTCAATTGTTGAATTTAATGTGGATTGGGGTTTAACATCCATGTTAGCTGAATGTGTGGATGGCTTATATGTGATAATCGGTGGCATTGCTTTGGATAAACAATTGTGATTTGAGTAGTAGTAATTAAATATGAATATTGGAAATAGGTGAGGGAATTGAATAGTTATTTTAATGTATATATATATAGGTGTGGCCGAATGTGATATAAGGTGAAAAAAAAATAAATAAAAAGATAGAAGTTGTTTTGAACTATAAGGACTTATTTGTAAACATTGTAAAAGTCAGGGGTAAATTCGTAACTTATTAAATTATGTGTTTAAGGATCATTTTAATGAGAAAAAGTGATGAAGGAGTTGATTTGAACATACTTAGATCAAGATCATAAAGAAAAGAGTTTAGATCGGGGGAAGGCGAAATTGAACGAGTAATCGGGAAGCCTTATCCATCGACTTCCGAGGTAAGTTTTTAAGAAATCGGATTAATTTGAATTATCGCTATATTAAATTGTACATGTTTGAGTGACATAACAAATTTTATTGTCAAATTGCCGAATAAGGCACAGGAATTATTATACGTGGTAGCCGAATGCGGATTAATAAATACATGTATATATCTATAACCATTGAATAATTAAGTTGGCAAAATATACGCACTTGTGATAAGAGATATATATATATAATTATAAATATGTACGCTAAAGGGTGGCTTAGATGAATCGTTATTTTAAAAGTATAATTTAATATGATTACGCTTAGTTCGATTGATATATGATGTTCGAAAAATTCGTACAAGAATCATGAAGTATATAAAAGTTTCGATATATGAATTGGTTGCGAAACAACTTTATAAATATGATAGTATTCGGGCTTTAAGCCTAGCAGGCTTTGTGCCGGTGTATAATAACAGGCTTGAAGCCTAGCAGGCTCTGTGCCGGTGTATTACATGATACTTTATGCCTAGCTAATTTTTACGGGAGTAACGGTAAGAAAAAAAAAATCAAACGTGCAAAATGAGTTAAAGTGAACAGGTATGTAACAATTTATTTTCTTTTTCAGAAATAAGGTAAGTTAATTATTTGATATGTGATACAAGTTAAAAATGACGTTAATGGTAGTGAATGTGTACATGAAAAGCCATGTATGGATTAATGCACAAATATGTGATATTACTGTTTGATTTTTGAGCTTATATTCGGCCTAATGTTACATGAGGAATAAATTGAATTGTAAAATTTATATTAATATTAAAAGATTTATGTGCATTCGATTAGTAGGTATTTCAAATGTGAACCTTTAACGTGTTTATAGGGATTAAGCATATATATATATTTGGCGAAATTAAGGTCTATGGGTTATTAAACATATTAATGATCAATGTGTGTTTGGAAATGTTATAATTCAGGCGTGGAAAAATGTTTGGTAGTTAAATTTCATAAGTATGGCTTGTTTGTACCTTAATAAATTATCAATGTCATGGAGGTAATATTTGAATTAAATTAAGCTATGAAGTAAGTGAATGAAACCATATGTTTAAGCATATGATTGGTTATATTCGGTTTAATGTTATAAATATATATATGATATGTAAATGCGAAATTCATATTCATGCCAAAGTTTATATGTGCAATTGTCTATAAGGCAATTGAATGCGAGATTATGACTAAGGAAATGTGAATTGTATAAACGTATTATGATAGTATGTGTTCGGTTAAATGAAATTTCTATTGCTACCGAGTGAAAAGAGATGCTTGTTTGGACAAAACTTATTTCATGTTTAGTTACATATGAATATTTGAATTTACAAGTATGGTTTGGTTATGTTTTATTAGATTATTATTGTTATTGGGTTATTATTTGCATATGACTTACTAAGCTACGATAGCTTAACCCGTGTGTGTTTAATATTGTTCCATTTTATAGATTTGATCTAGCTACGGGCTCGAGAAAACGTCAGCAGAGTCAACCACACTATCGCCTTCCTTTGGTATTTTGAATTTTGGTTGCGATTTAGAAGGCATGTATAGGCTAGATAAAGTTTTAAAAACATACAATGTTTGACCTTGTATATAACAGCCATGCGAATATGGCTAAATATTTAGTTAAGTATGTTTTTTTGGGGTTTTTGTCATAAATGTCGGTAATATTGGTACTCTTTTAAATCGATGATGTTATAATATCATGTGAATGTTTTAAGTACAAGCTAACTTTCGTAAATGATTAAAATGCATGGATAGTACGAATTGCATGTGAGTATATTCGGTTATAAGCTAGAAATCATATTTAGTATAGAAACAGTCTTTAATTACAGCAGTGAAGTAATTTCGAAAAATCACCAAAAATAGGATAAGTTGAATTAGATGGTGAATGAGGTATAGAATTAAACCTTACTGTGTCTATTTTTACACGAAAGAGACAGAGTAGGCAAAAGATTCATACATTATGAGATAATTAAGTTTTAGTGAGACCTGCTCTGAATGAATTCGTCAGTCACTGTTCTGTTTTGGAAAAATTGCCATAAATTGTACAAAAATAATTAAGAAGTATGGTTTATATGTGTATAACCCTTAATGAGTCTATTTTTCATTGGTATAAACAAGAACATCATAGGAAATTTGTGCAATCAGATAACTGCAGTTTTATAGGGACAGGTCAGAATTGTCAAGCAGTGTAATAAGGGTAACTTTGAAGAATAAACTGTACGAATTGGCCACATGAAAAATTCTGGAAAAATTATGGTGAATAGTTATACGAGTCTAGTTTCAAGGAAAATTTACGGATCTAAATCTCGAGTTTTGTAACTCGAGTTATGGCCGATATAGTCAGCGTGACGCAGTTGGACAGCTTTAAAAATTTTACTCCCCGAGTTAATGGTCACGTCTAGTAATGCCACGTACTCGATTCCGGCAAGGGTTTCGGGTAAGGGGTGTTACAATTGATTGGTATCAGAGCTTACGGTTTAGTCGATTCTAGGACTACTGTAGCGCGTGTGAGTCTAGCTATACATGCCTTAAATTATAATGCGATAGTGTGGTGACTCCCAACTCTGATGAAAAAAAAAAATAAAATAAAATATATTGGTGATGAGTTGACACTCATAAAGGTATGACTCAAAGCGTATGGCATTTTTGTTATTGATAAAAGTTATAATTATATGAGCGTACGAGTTATGACAATTGAGTTATGATGTTATATGAGAATTTTGATAGTGACTTAGTGATTAGAGTTGGCTTATGAACTATGTGTTAAGAACAAAAGTGATTATAAGCAAATAATTATCGTACATTATTTTCGTAAATTAGCATGTGCTGAAACTTGAAATTATTGTAATTATATGTGAATTAGCCGAATTTAGCTAAGTATAAAATTGATTCGGTTAAGTTATTTGTGTGATATGTGCTATTGAGTGTTCGTATAATGAGTTTGAAATACATCAAAGATTCGATATATGAAATGATTCAGGGGAGAACATTTTAGGTACTACTATTCAGGCTATGAGCCTAGCAAGCCTTGGGCTGGTGAATGTATCGGGCTTTATGCCTAGCAGGCTTATTGCCGGTGAATGATTATCAGACCTCGGGTCTAGCAGGCTTATTGCCGGTGAATGATTATCAGACCTCGGGTCTAGCAAGCTTATTGCCGGTGAATGATTATCGGACCTCGGGTCTAGCAGGCTTATTGCCGGTGAATGATCATCGGACCTTGGGTCTAGCAGGCTTAATGCCGGTGTGTGATTCAGGCTCATGCCTAGCAAATTTTATACCGGTGACTTATAATACGAGCTTATGCTTACGAAATGATTGAATTATGGTGGCAAATGAACAAGCTTAAGCTTATTCAAGTGAATTTAATTATTTGGCCATAAGGTATATAATGACTTAAGTACAAATTATACGTGATGTTTATTGATTAAGTAAGTAATAGATAATGTGTTTGTCTATTCGACATTTTGGATATGTGGATAATATGATATTGATTTGATGTTGTTTACTTGTAACATCAGGGTATTCAATGGATGTATGAGTATTTATATAAATAAGTTCGGCCATATGGAGATTTTATGAATGTGCAATCGGACATGTGGAATTATTTATATAAATATATGTACTTTCGATTGTATGATGTTAAGTTGTATATGGTAATTATTAAATTGGTTATTTGTGATAGTATGCATTATGTACATTTATGTGCGAGTTAACTTGAGGATGACAGAATCAGACAGATGAATAATGAGTAAATTGTATTAATGGTTGAATACAATGGTTATAGTTGAGTAGTTACTATGATTCTTTTGGGCATTCTAGGTGTACACTTTTCCTCAGAAGTTTATGTGACTGTTTAAATTCAAAAGAAAAGCAAGTCTTATCGTACGAGAACGTTAGCTAAACATTAATAGATGAAGGTATTGTTGATCTAGTTGGGTTACATTCGACATTGTTATGTCTTTCTAAAAAAAAAAAAAAAAAAATTACTCCATTATGTGGATACAAAAGTCGACGGTAAAGTCGGTACGAAGTTAACGTTCTGTTTCTACTGGTTATTGTTCTGTTGAAGATACGTGAAGATTATACTGCTTTTGTTACTGGGGATTCCAGTATTTATAAATGACATTGTTCTTCCCGTACATGTTTTGGGATAGTATTGGAATTGATATCATTCTATACGGGCTGTAATTTTCAGATATCTTGTATAGCTTCACATGTTGAAATTTCACTATTCCAGTTTTCTTATGATTCCATGTGACTGTCTACAAGAGATCTCTATATGACAGAAATGACTATGTTTAATATGGTTATAATTCCTGGCTTGAAATGTGAGACTACAGTAGTACCATCCCCAGAGTTATAGAAGCTATGTCTCTATAATGGTCGCTACTAAAATCATATTTGATCCTTTACTGTGTTCAAATGCTTCTTTAACAGCCAGGATAAGTTTTATTATAAGGTTGAGACATCGTTCCTAGTAAGACCAAATGAGTTCTCCTTGGTTAAGATAATTTAAGTAGAATTCAAAGTTTCGGTGATTAATTGTTGCTTCGAGATACAGTGTCTATGCCGAGAAACTCTGAGATTGCATAACCATTGTTATAGGTGGCTTACAGTATCAGTTAGTTTGATCGTACGAGAGTAACATGATGTGTGACATTCTGAGATTTAATATATATGAATGAGTGTGAACTATGATATCCCTGGCTTTGTGGGTTATAGACATAAAGTGTCGATTATAGAGTTATCTGTTCCTGAGAGGATGTACAGCGAAAGCTAGATCAGAATTTCAATTATGAAACTAAAGAGAATTGAAATCTGAAACCAGGTGTGAATTTGATATGTATTGTGTGAAAGCAAATCCTTAATCTACCTTCCGGTAGGATTTTCGAGGACGAAAATCCCTAAGGAGGGGAGAGTTGTAACAGTCAGAATTTGACCCTAATCGGAACAGTGGTTTCGGGACCACGAATCCGAGTTTGAGAAATAATTTAATTTTATAATTAGAGTTGGTGATATGTAAATTAATGGGTGTGAAAAGTTTCGCATAAAAATTTAACTGTTTGGTGCTCAATTAGTTAAATAGGACTAAATCGCGTCACTGGTAAAAGTGGCCTTTATTTGATTTATGGTTAAATGGATGTGGCTTTATTTTAGTAAAGTCCTTAAAGGGTAATATACCCATTTTAAAGTGTAGTGGACAGCAATGTGGCCTTATGCGCAGGTTTTCAAGAATTATTATTATGTTAAAGATTTTATTATAATTGTTTTATAATTTATAACTATATTATAATAAAACCAACATGAAAGTGGGATTTATTCTTCCCTTCTTCCACCGAATAACAAATAAAAGAAAAGGATGATGGAGCTTGATACATTCGGCCATTTTGCTAACTAAATTAAAGGTTAGTTTTTAATTGGTTTTCAATAATTCCTTCGTTTTTGAAATCGTTGTCTTGAATACTTCAAGACTCATGCTTGAATTTTTGATTTTGATGAATTATGAAAGATTTATGTTAGATTTATATGTTCTGTATTGAGATGTTGGTAAATTTGAGTGAATAAGGCTAAATTGAGTGGTCTTTCTTGATATGAGTATTCTAGTTGCAAATTGACCTTTTTGAAATTTATAGTGGACGATAATATGGTCTATTAATATGTTTGCTGATGTGTTAAATATATAATATATATATTATTAATTTGATGTTTATGTTATGTGGATGAGTATGTGTTAAATTATTATTTATTAATTCGTGTGTTCGGGTGACCAATTTAAGTGAAAGGATTGAATAGTTAAAATAGTATTTATATAATTGAAGGGCCTAATTGAATTGTTTCTTGAATAAATGGTTTTGCATGTCAAATTGCCCAAAAGGCTAGTAGGTGGACGGCAACTTGATGAAATTTTGTTTTAAATTATATAACTATTATAATATGATTGGTGGTTAAAGAATAGAAAAATGTTAGTATCATTTTAACACTTATAATAATAATACAAAGTGAGAAGAAAGAGGGGGTCTCTTGCTCATCTTCTTGGCCGAAACTTTAAGGGAGGAGAAGGCTTGGTTCTCCATTTTTCTTTAGGCTTGCATGTCTCATTGAGGTAAGCTTTTAAGCTAGATTTTTGTAAATTCTTGCATTTTTGAGTTAGTCCTCCTAGGTACTATCTAAATCATGTGAAAATATTTGAATTTAAGAACGTGCTAAGATTCGGCCATGGATGGAAGGTCTTGTTTGGTTGAGTTTGATGGTAAGACGATATGCATGTGTGTGAGATTGGTATGTTTTGAATGAGAAAATTTGATAATTGTAGTAGGATGATTAGATCGTGAAAGCTCATAATGTGGGGGAGTGATATGCTAAATAATTGAAGGGTATAGGTTGGTTTGTGCATAAGGGAGATTCGGTCATTAAGGAGTCAATTTAAATTTTGTATATCTTTCATTGTATGGCCGTGGGGACTAAAATGAAAAGCAAGTAAATTTGAGGGGTAAAAAGGGGAAACCCTTGTAATTTCGAATGAGGGTCAAAATGAATAGCATTATAAGTTTTGAACGGGCTTAGGTGTAATTCGGCCTTAGCTCAATAATGCATAAAATAGATTTAATTCGAATGAAAAGAAATTTGTATTAAAGTGTAAGAAATTCAAATTTTGAGTCATGAATTGAAAGAATAGGGTAATTGAGCATCTCAAATACGAATAAATGACATGAAAAACATTTGTTTATTTGAAAATGAGAAGTATACGATGTGCTAATGAATTATTAGTGGAATTACCGAATGAAGCATGGGAATATTAAAATAGATTGTTTGAATGGAGTCTATTATTTGCATGTAAGTATGTGTATCTATTGACTAGTTGAATTAAGCATATTGAAATTTGTTTCTCTTCAATTGTTGAATTTAATGTGGATTGGGGTTTAACATCCATGTTAGCTGAATGTGTGGATGGCTTATATGTGATAATCGGTGGCATTGCTTTGGATAAACAATTGTGATTTGAGTAGTAGTAATTAAATATGAATATTGGAAATAGGTGAGGGAATTGAATAGTTATTTTAATGTATATATATAGGTGTGGCCGAATGTGATATAAGGTGAAAAAAAAAATAAATAAATAAAAAGATAGAAGTTGTTTTGAACTATAAGGACTTATTTGTAAACATTGTAAAAGTCAGGGGTAAATTCGTAACTTATTAAATTATGTGTTTAAGGATCATTTTAATGAGAAAAAGTGATGAAGGAGTTGATTTGAACATACTTAGATCAAGATCATAAAGAAAAGAGTTTAGATCGGGGGAAGGCGAAATTGAACGAGTAATCGGGAAGCCTTATCCATCGACTTCCGAGGTAAGTTTTTAAGAAATCGGATTAATTTGAATTATCGCTATATTAAATTGTACATGTTTGAGTGACATAACAAATTTTATTGTCAAATTGCCGAATAAGGCATAGGAATTATTATACGTGGTAGCCGAATGCGGATTAATAAATACATGTATATATCTATAACCATTGAATAATTAAGTTGGCAAAATATACGCACTTGTGATAAGAGATATATATATAATTATAAATATGTACGCTAAAGGGTGGCTTAGATGAATCGTTATTTTAAAAGTATAATTTAATATGATTACGCTTAGTTCGATTGATATATGATGTTCGAAAAATTCGTACAAGAATCATGAAGTATATAAAAGTTTCGATATATGAATTGGTTGCGAAACAACTTTATAAATATGATAGTATTCGGGCTTTAAGCCTAGCAGGCTTTGTGCCGGTGTATAATAACAGGCTTGAAGCCTAGCAGGCTCTGTGCCGGTGTATTACATGATACTTTATGCCTAGCTAATTTTTACGGGAGTAACGGTAAGAAAAAAAAATCAAACGTGCAAAATGAGTTAAAGTGAACAGGTATGTAACAATTTATTTTCTTTTTTAGAAATAAGGTAAGTTAATTATTTGATATGTGATACAAGTTAAAAATGACGTTAATGGTAGTGAATGTGTACATGAAAAGCCATGTATGGATTAATGCACAAATATGTGATATTACTGTTTGATTTTTGAGCTTATATTCGGCCTAATGTTACATGAGGAATAAATTGAATTGTAAAATTTATATTAATATTAAAAGATTATGTGCATTCGATTAGTAGGTATTTCAAATGTGAACCTTTAACGTGTTTATAGGGATTAAGCATATATATATATATATTTGGCGAAATTAAGGTCTATGGGTTATTAAACATATTAATGATCAATGTGTGTTTGGAAATGTTATAATTCAGGCGTGGAAAAATGTTTGGTAGTTAAATTTCATAAGTATGGCTTGTTTGTACCTTAATAAATTATCAATGTCATGGAGGTAATATTTGAATTAAATTAAGCTATGAAGTAAGTGAATGAAACCATATGTTTAAGCATATGATTGGTTATATTCGGTTTAATGTTATAAATATATATATGATATGTAAATGCGAAATTCATATTCATGCCAAAGTTTATATGTGCAATTGTCTATAAGGCAATTGAATGCGAGATTATGACTAAGGAAATGTGAATTGTATAAACGTATTATGATAGTATGTGTTCGGTTAAATGAAATTTCTATTGCTACCGAGTGAAAAGAGATGCTTGTTTGGACAAAACTTATTTCATGTTTAGTTACATATGAATATTTGAATTTACAAGTATGGTTTGGTTATGTTTTATTAGATTATTATTGTTATTGGGTTATTATTTGCATATGACTTACTAAGCTACGATAGCTTAACCCGTGTGTGTTTAATATTGTTCCATTTTATAGATTTGATCTAGCTACGGGCTCGAGAAAACGTCAGCAGAGTCAACCACACTATCGCCTTCCTTTGGTATTTTGAATTTTGGTTGCGATTTAGAAGGCATGTATAGGCTAGATAAAGTTTTAAAAACATACAATGTTTGACCTTGTATATAACAGCCATGCGAATATGGCTAAATATTTAGTTAAGTATGTTTTTTTGGGGTTTTTGTCATAAATGTCGGTAATATTGGTACTCTTTTAAATCGATGATGTTATAATATCATGTGAATGTTTTAAGTACAAGCTAACTTTCGTAAATGATTAAAATGCATGGATAGTACGAATTGCATGTGAGTATATTCGGTTATAAGCTAGAAATCATATTTAGTATAGAAACAGTCTTTAATTACAGCAGTGAAGTAATTTCGAAAAATCACCAAAAATAGGATAAGTTGAATTAGATGGTGAATGAGGTATAGAATTAAACCTTACTGTGTCTATTTTTACACGAAAGAGACAGAGTAGGCAAAAGATTCATACATTATGAGATAATTAAGTTTTAGTGAGACCTGCTCTGAATGAATTCGTCAGTCACTGTTCTGTTTTGGAAAAATTGCCATAAATTGTACAAAATAATTAAGAAGTATGGTTTATATGTGTATAACCCTTAATGAGTCTATTTTTCATTGGTATAAACAAGAACATCATAGGAAATTTGTGCAATCAGATAACTGCAGTTTTATAGGGACAGGTCAGAATTGTCAAGCAGTGTAATAAGGGTAACTTTGAAGAATAAACTGTACGAATTGGCCACATGAAAAATTCTGGAAAAATTATGGTGAATAGTTATACGAGTCTAGTTTCAAGGAAAATTTACGGATCTAAATCTCGAGTTTTGTAACTCGAGTTATGGCCGATATAGTCAGCGTGACGCAGTTGGACAGCTTTAAAAATTTTACTCCCCGAGTTAATGGTCACGTCTAGTAATGCCACGTACTTGATTCCGGCAAGGGTTTCGGGTAAGGGGTGTTACAGGTTGGCCGAATATTGTATGGGATTAGGGGGGAGGATAGTTGGCCAAATTCTTGGCATTTTGTGCATCTTTTTCCCTTTTCTCCAAAATTATTCTCCTTAGCCGAATGTGTTATTGGCTTTAGGTGGAAACTTTGTTTTTGTTTTCGCTATCATTTCTTTGACCATATTGGTATTCTCTTTTTATTCTTTTCCTCTCTTCTCTTTGAAGCCAAAACCGAATGTTGAAATGGCCATATGTGCATTTTGTATCTTTTCTTCTTCCCATTTCCTTTGCCCAAAGTCGAACCCTATAGACTCTCATTCCCTTTTTCTTCTTCACACATTCTTGAAGCCGAAATCTCTCCACCATTGTTCACCATTGCTAAATCCTCCTAAGCCTCTATCATTCTTCCATTCTTCTCTTCTCTAACTCTAAACTTGTTCTTTTGTTAGCCGAAATACTATTGAGATGACCGAATATTTCATCTTCTTTGGAGAGCCATAGCCGAATCCTTATTGAAGGTGCTGTCAATTACTTGCTTGGGATCTTTCTCTTTTCAAACGTGTAGTGTCAAGGGAAGATAGCGTTAAGGAGTAAGGTTTCTCTCGGGATGTGAAGTGTTCAAGGGATTTCGACAACTTCATAGACCAGTGGTGATTCGGGATTTAGTTAAGCAAGGTAGGTGAATTGTAGTACTCGGCCATAGGCCATTTTATGAGTTTAAGTGATGACCGACTTCTGATTTTGGTTCTTAGGAGCAAATCGATAGGAATAAGGGAGTTTCGGGATTGAGTAGACTGTGCTAAAAAGGTGTGTAGTTATTGCACTGTTCTCTTGATTGTTTATGTGTGTATGTTTTTATATATGTGTATATGATGTGATAGTAGCCGAAATAAGGGTTAAGATGGTTGATACCCATGGTGGGTGATCGAATAATCAGGTCAGTACTTTATGATATTAAATGATCACTGATGAATATGTGAAATGATGATGAGCGTGTGTTATATACTCTATTAAATGATATTTTTGTCCTGTTATATATATATGCATGGGAATTTGGGACATGAATATTGAAGGACAGGGTGTACATTATGTACGTGGTCTGATGTTAGCCTTGTGCTATATTGGCGCTTGATGTTAGCTTTGTGCTTCATCAAGGTGGGGTATTGGCTATGTGCCACCTCCTGGCGGATGATAGCTGTGTGCATCACCGTGGATTGAGGATGACCTCGAGTCACCTCGTGGATATTGACATGTGGGGTCACTTAGGTGATCGGTGGCTTAGCCACGGCCTTGGGCAGCAGGTCTGCCAAGGTAGGTGTAATGGATGGACACTATATTGTGTTGGAATTCATGTTGCATATTTATGTATGTGGACTGTGTGGAAATGGGCCAAGCCCATATGTGGAGACATGTGAAATAATTACACACTGAGTCTGTGTGACTCACCCAATTTTTCTCAAACCTTACAGGTGATGCATAAAGCTTGGACCGGGTTGGAGTGGTTACGAGGTGTCCCATGCAGAAGAGGATTTTCTTTATACAATTTATGTTTCAGGTATTTATTTATTGTAATAAGGGCCTCCTAAAGTATTTAAGGATTTTTATTATGTTTTAAGTTGGACTGTCATTATATTAATATCTGAAAATGTTTTATCTTTAGCAACTTTCCTTTTAAAATATATGATAAAGTTTTTAACCGAAGAATTTGAAACAATGTAATTTAAGTCGGAATTTTAATTACCCAATGTTTTATTAAAGACAATAAATTTTTATGTTTTACTCTAAGTTAAAATATTTTTCAAATGTATTCCGCAGTGGCATTCTAAATTCGACCGTGTCTCGTGGGCCAGGTTTGGGGATGTTACAACAGGTATGCATCAGAACACATATCTATCACTATATGAAATGGTGCATCAGTGGCCAAAGAGTTGGGTCTTCTTCCCCCGCTTAATGATAGCCTTGTGCAAAAGGGCCAAAGTTCCAATGACAACTACTGAACGATTCATGTAGTCATCCAAAAGTATCATAGGGGATACACTGTACATGCAATATACAAATTTCAACAATAACAAATAAGGGATTGGAAAAAAAGTCAGAAAGAAAATATGGACGTCCTGATCTCGCTCAAACAAAAAGCAAAATTGAGATTTAAAAAAAGAATTTGGCGAGAGTAGCATTCCACAAATGGGATGGATGATAAGATGGATGCAAGAAACGAGCCTAGTTCTTCAAGAATTTGCACGGCAGAATAATATGAGAATACGAAAAAATATGCTAGACATGTTTGGTCCAATGAATTCCCAATTATGGAGTAGAAGAGAAAGGAAGCCAGGAAACAGAGGATAGCAAATATGAAAAAGGTGAAGAGGAAGGGAATAAGATGGATTTCAAGGAGAAACATGATTGACAAAACTTTTTATTTTTATTTTTGATTGTAATTAATTTTGGACAATTTTTATTTTAGGAGTAAGTTAATAGTAGATTTTTTTTATATACATTCATTTTTCTTATTGTTTCAAGTTTTCTATGTTGGAACCTCACATGAAAGAAGCATGACATTTACGAGCTTATATCGAAAAAAGGAAGGAAGCACCCACTATTAGAATAATACATTGTCACGATCAATCGGGTAACTTCTTTCCTTATCTATAGTGGTGCACATTAGGCACAATGTGCTATCTAAAGTGTGGGGGTAACATAGGAAATTTGATTTTAATTTTCATGCTTTTCTTTTAATTTTTATTGTCAAATGTGTGCTTGATCTTGTAGAAATACAAGTGATTAGTTAGGAGCATGTATATAGGCTAATTATGTTTACTGTATATTTGGCATGATAGTGAATGATTTTAAATTTTTTATTACTAGCCTACTAAGTTCTATATATTACACTATAAATAGGCATTGAGTAATTGAATATACTAGAGGATATAGAGAATATAGGGAAACAAGCATGCTAGTATGTATGATAAATGGTTTAATTCGTGATTGTTTGATTAACTAAATCTATGAATATTAAGATACCTAGGGATGACCTAAGGCATTGTTTTGTAAACACCTAGATCCAAAAAGCTAACCATGTTTATTTATCCTTAGTACCTATTTTATCCAGGAAACACTTCTTGATGAACCTTCATACAAAACCCGAGCCAAAATATCAATTTGTACTTACCCTTTTTCTTTGGTCCTGAACTGCCTGACTATAGACGTCTGGCCATACGTATTGAAGGTTAAGTAGATACATTATGGTGGATTTTGTAGAAATAGAGTGAAATAGGAAGATTTAGTGTGATATAGTGATTATAGATTAGGCAACATGTGCAACAAAAGAAACTTCAAAAGATAATCAAAACGAGTAAAAAAAAGTACTTGAAAATTAAAAGCATTATGAGTGAGATATAATGAAAAATAAAAGAAGTGAAAATGTCACCAAAGTAGAAAAACACATTCATTAGTGCACAAAAACTCGTGAGCTAGCTACAGTTACTGTAACACCCCTAACCTGTATTTGTCAGTGGAATAGGGTTACGGAACATTATCGGAGTTACAATTCAAACGAATAAAAATTTCAAACATTTCATATCATAGCAATGAACATATTAAAACCAAGTCCAAACATATATATTGTCCCTCATATGAGCCCTCGAGGCCCAAAATATACATTAGAAACAAGTCAGGACTAAATCGAGAACTCATAGAATTTTTCAAAAATAGTAAAAAAATTCAATACTACAGGGGTCACACGGCTAGGGGACATGCCTGTGTCTCAGGCCATGTGGGCATTCAAAATTGGGACACACGACTATGCCCAGTCTGTGTCTGTGCCTGTGTAACTCTCTGACTTTGTCACACGGCCAAGCCACATGCCTGTGTCCTAGGCCATGTACCCTTCGAAATAACCTCACACGCTCGTGTACCAGGCCTTGTGCTAGGCAGTGTAATAGCCTGACTTGCAACCCTTTGAAAGTTACAGGGGACACACGGTCGTGTCACCTGGTCTTATGTCACACACGGCAAAGACACAAACCTGAAAATAGGCCATTTTACAAGCCATTTTTCTCACCCAATTTGTCATGTACCTATAACCAACTTTGCATATATAACCTGTAACACCCCTTACCCGTATTCTACACCAGAGCCGGGTACGAGGCGTTACCGTACTTGACTCACATGGTCAGACAACTTTGGGTTATCAAAATCCATTCCAAATTGAAACTTTTCCATTCTCATATCTAACCTCCTTATAATGGGCCTACAAGGCCCTAAACATACTTCTGGAAGGTTTCGGAAATAAATCAGAAACCTTTACGGACTTAGAAAAATTTTACCTAAACAAAGGCCACACGCCCTTGTGAAACGGGACACGCTCATGTGGACAGGCCGTGTGGTCACACACACCCATGTCCCTCACTCGTGGTCGACACTAACTTATTTCACATGGCCGGACACACGCCCGTGTCCCTCACACGGCCTCGACATGCCCGTGTCTCAGCCTGTGTGCCAAAACCTTAGCATTCTATTTATGACATCATCACCTCACTATGGTCACACGGCCAAGGCACACGCCCGTGTACTTAGACCGTGTGTCGAATTAAATTCCTAAATTCAGGTGCAGACTTCACACGGCCTGGGCACACACCCATGCCTTTGGCCGTGCCTCCCACATGGCTAAGACATACGGCCGTGTCTCTGCCCGTGTGTTTACTACTGAGCTTACTGACTGGCAATTCTAACATGCAAGGGGACACACGACCTGGTCACACACCCACACAATTGACCGTGTGCCACAGACGGCCTAGACACACGCTCGTGTGTCTACCCGTGTGGACAAGAACAAGGCTATTTGCCAATCTCTTTCGTCATCCTAACTCAATCAAGCATAATTCACCCTTTACCATCAATTCGTTCATGCATATTCATACCCAAACAACCCAACCATATACTCTACACACTTATGAATAACCTTTCGTTCCATTTATTGATAGTAAAGAGCCATTTACTATGGCAATATACAAATGATTTCATCTATAAGGAGCCAACACATTTGCCCAAAATAACAAAACAATATACCTAGTCTAGCTCCTATACATGCCATTGCCATACTCAAAATGCTAGTTCTAAATATACTGATATGAGCCGATAGTGTGGGTAATCTTCCAATTATCTCTGTATCCCAACTCGACTCTTTGTCACTATAAAACAAGGGAAAAGAAAAGGGGTAAGCTTTAAGCTTAGTAAGTTTACATGTAAACATTAAACATCATAACATGTTTTAATCAATAAATAGCATTTCACAATCCAAGATCATGCTTACTCATTCATCTCTTACCACAATCCAACCATATCTCAACCAAATGCTCTTATTATTTAACATACATCCCTGCACTTGATCACCACATGATCATATGAAACAACACATCACAATTACACAACAAACCATTCTTAGTAATACCAAACACTCGGTGGTATGGCACTTAGCCCACCATTTATTATTAACAGGGTGGTATCGCACATAGCCCACCAACAAGAATACTTATGGTGGTATCGCACTTAGCCCACCAAATAATAATGCCTAACGATGGTATCGCTCGCAGCCCATCGTGAATAAGTGATGGTATCGCACATAGCCCACCATTATTTATTACGGATAATATTTCTCACCTACATATTTATTTCAACGTTCATACAGAGTTTTTTCACTTTCTACCAAATTTCCATCCATTTAAATTGTAAGTGTTCTCAATCATACAATGCACCAATAAGCAATTACATGAGTATTTAAGATGCATCGTTTACACATAAACTTACCTCGGTGGAAAACGCGTTAATCAACGGTCTATTCTGTAACCTTGCCTTTTCCTCGGTCAAGGTTAATTCCATGCTCTTCTTGGTCTATAACAACACAATTCACTCATTCAATCATTTTATAATCATAATACATTATAATCTCTACTTAGGCAAAAATGACCGTTTTGCCCTTATACTATGGTAAAATTATGATTTTTCCCCTAGGCTTGTAAATCATTTTTCATCATATTTTCTCATTAAACAAGCCTAGCTGAACATTTATTACTCTTACAACTACTCATAATTCCATTATTTCATGCATTTATTACACATTTTCAGTCTTTGCATTCAAGTCCTATTTAGGTGTTTTCATGCTAACACCTTTCAAAAAAGTTGTTCCTCATCACCCTAACATTCATTTTTCTCCATGAAAACTCAGCAACCAACATGAAAAATCTCATGGAAAGTCCCTAAACTTTAACCGTTTAGCAAATTAGTCCCCCCATTAGCTAGCTTAAGCTTTGGGGACTCCAAAAGTACAGAAATCATCAAATAAAACCACCAAAATCACTTACTTGTAGAGAAGATAAGTTGCTGAAAATTTCAAGCTTTCAAAACCCTTACTCTTGTTAGAAATTTTGGTGGGAGAGGAAAGATGAATAGTTAAAGATGATAGCTTCTTTTATCCATCTTATTTTATTCATTTTTGTGTCACCTAATTTCACCAAATGTTGACCAAAAATAAATGCTCTTGTCTCCCGGCCAACACACTTATAATGGCCTTATTGCACTTTAAGGACCTCCAATTTCATATTCTATGGTTATTAAACACCTCTACTTTGTATAATGGAACTTTCGCACTTTATGCGATTTAGTCCTTCTTCACAATTAAGCATTCAATCGTTAAAATTAAAGCACCAAAATTCTCATGCATTATTATAAACATGTTACAACACATAAAATAATATCAAAATAATTTTCCTTAACCTCGGATTTTTAGTCCCGAGACCACTGTTCTGACTAGCCCCAAAATCGGGCTGTTACATAACTGAGCCATAATACGACATCCAAATCAAGCATAAACAAGATATATACATATGGTAAAGTTTCATACAACCAATTTTCCCTTAGGCACATCAAATGACAACATGTAAATATGTTCAATCATGCACTCTATTTGTCCAAAATACTCAACTAACTTATAGGCACTTTAGCATCAGTACATGACATTTGGTTACCTTACCGAAGCATACCAAATGATACCAAATAACCACTCAAATACTAGCCTTAACATACATATATGTCTTCTATAGCAAAAATACCAATTCACAACAAGTTATATAAGACATATATAATATGCACATTCAACTATTATTTCCCGTTTCATCGTTCAAACATAGTAAACAAATTATCAACCATATTAAGGCTAATATTTACATGCCAAAACTAAGGTCATAACATCATCAAGTGCCAAATCACAAGCCAAACCAAATGACCATATTCACAACCAAACATATAGGCCAGCATTAGCCAAAATACCCATATATGCCATTATAACCAAAATTAAACATCCAAAAGTACCAAAAGAGCCTATGGATAGTGTGATATAGCTCCAATAAGGTTCCAACCCAAATGAGCTTCCGACTCACTATAAAACACAAAAAATAACAGAGAGTAAGCATTTAAGATTGGTAAGTTCATATAATATTGAATATAACTTACCATTTAATCATATAATAGGTAAGTAAACAAGCATACCCCAACATAATTTGGCCAAATGTCTAAGCACATATACATCAACCATGTTAGCCATGTAAATACACATATAAGCCAACAAATGAACATAACCATTGATCAATTTCCATATATCGTATAACCACATTTTCATGCAATTCACATGTATACCTGTAATAGTTCATACTGAAAACTTTATCATTTTATATTAAAGCATTGCCCGTTGAACCGTTTAGAATATCGTTGGATACCTGGGATAGCTCAAACATAATGTGCTAGCTCATATAACTATAATCCATCAATTCATGTACATGTATGCTCATACGAGTTGTGAATCGATATGCTCACTCGAGTTGTAGATCAGTATGCTCTCACGAGCTATAAATCAGTATGCTCTCACAAGATGTGGAGTATCTGCAACACATGCAGGACCTCAACCAAATCATGTAACCCTAATTACATGTCATTTGTATCCTACGGATTCCTAAGGTTCAAATGGGGCCCGTAATCATTGTACGTCGTTGGATATGCACTCGATAATTATACATGACAAATCATAACATTTATATATTTCAATTAAAAACATATAAACACAATTTAATTAGAAGAACTTACCTCGAAAAGTTACATAGATACGGAGGCGACTAATCTGAGATTTTCCCTTTGCCTCGATCTAACTCCGTACGAGGTCTGTTGTAACAACCCATTTTTGGTCAAATCAAAACAGTGGTTTCAAGACCACAAATCTAAGGTCAAAATATTTATTTTATTATTATTTTAATGTTTACAGTATGATTGAGTGATTGTGTGAAAATTTTGTTAAGAATTTTTATCGTCTGAATGGTCAATTTGATAAAAAGGACTAAATCGTGTAAAGCGTAAAACTTAAGTTCTAATAGGTAAACGTGTCTAATAGCTATAGAACTTTAAAGTTAAGGTCCTTATGTGGTAATAAACCCATTTATGAATAGTGGATGATAGTGGAGTGGTATTTGGTGTAATTATTGATGTTTTTAAAGGTTAATTTTGGTAATTAATAATTAAAGATAAAATAAATAAAACAAAATCACATTTTATTAGTTATCATCCTCCCTAGCCGAATTTGACAAGAAGAAAACATCTATGAAAAGCTTTTAGGGTTCAGTCACTTAGTAGCTCAATTGGTAAGTGATTTTGACTTGGTTTCAAATGATTTCTATGTTTTTGAGATCGTTGCAACTTAGTCTAGCTAGCCCAGGTACTATTTTGCAAAATTGCTAAAGATTTTAAATGATGCCATTGATGAATGCATGTGTATTTTGAAGTTTCTTGATAGATTATGAATGCTTGTTGATAGATATACAAGTTTTGTTAAGTGATTTTCTAGTGAAAATGTAAAATAGGGATTAAATTGAGAAATGTGTAAAGTTAGTGGTTAAACTGTGAAATAAATGAAAATTATGGGCTGCTAGGGGTATTAGGGTAATTTGGCTAAGCATGAGTGTTGTGAAATTTGCATGAATTTGTGATTTTATGTGATAAGGACTGAATTGTAAAAATGTGAAAATTTAGGGGCAATTGTGTAAAATAGCCTAATGCGTAATTTGGACTTAATTGAATAAAGTAGTGATTGAATAAGCTAAATTTGATATTATATAGATTAAGAAAAGCGAAATACAGACTAAGATCAGGGGAAGAACAAGGTTTCGGATTAGTTGACCCGCATTATCATTTTCACATCCGATGTAAGTTCGTATGTAATAAGCATTGTTATAATTATGCTTTAAATGCTTTGATATTGCATAAATTGTGTATACAAGACTACAGTCATGATTGATGGCAAATCTGCTATGTATGGCACTTAGTGTGCGATTCAGGATAGCTTCGGCTACGTATGGCAATTAATGTGCGATTTGAGTTAGCTTCGGCTACGTATGGCACTTAGTGTGTGAGATCAAGATAGCTTTGGCTATGTATAGCACTTAGTGTGTGAGGTTAAAATAGCTTCGGCTATGTATTGGCACTTAGTGTGCAAGATATCAAATATTCAACAGTATTCCGAATAGGTATGAGCTCGTTATGAGTTTGTACATGTATGTACATGGAAAGTATGAGCTTTAAATAGAAGAAGTTATGAATTTGTATATAAGCATATGATTAAGCATGTGGAAGGTTTGCTAGTATTTATGAAATACAAGTTAACAAGTTCAAATTGATGATTTATGTATTTATAATTAGTTGAGTTCAATTCATACGAGCTTACTAAGCTATGAAGCTTACTTTGTTCATTTTTCCATGTTTTGTACTGTTATCAAAGCTAGCTTACGTTTGAGGATCATCGGAGATCGTTTCACACTATCCACCTTTCACTCGGTACCTATGAACTTGGTATTTTAAGTATATGGCAAGTATAGGGGCTATGGTTATGTTAGTTATGTTTTGGTAGTGAGTTTTGCCATTTGAGATGGCTTGTATTTGTATATGTTTTGGTTTGTGTATATAGCCATGAAAGTTGGCTTGTATTAGTATGTTTAAATTATATGTGTATATATATATAAATATATGGTTTATGATGTGAGTTCGTGTATAGGTATTTTGAGTCCATGGATGAATATGTGAATGACTTATATTATGAGGCTTGTGGAATTGGTATTATGCTTGTGAATTGGTACAAAATGATGTATGTGTGGTAAATGTTTAGCTTGTTGATTGGTATATGTGTTTTGGTATGTTTTGATTAAGAAAAACATAAGTTATAAGCATGTTGGTTATTAGTGTTGGAAATAGTATGAAATTGTTTTAGTTGTGGCTAAAATGAATGTTCAACTATGTTATGAATTGGTATCATTTGGGTTGTTTAGGTACATGAGATTGTGGGTGGCAAATTGGCTTGGTAAATAGCCTATTTTTGTCCACACGGGCGTGTGTCTCAGCCGTGCCTGACACACGATCATGTTACACGGCCGTGTGACCCCGGGTGTTGAAATTGAATTGAAGTCAGTATGCTCCACATGATCTCACACACGGGCGTGTGATCGGCCGTGTGGCATAAGTCAGTATACCCCTAATTTCCATAGTGCATAACTCACAGGCGTGTGAGTTGGCCGTGTTGCATAAGTTAGTATGCCTTACAGGTTTGACACGGCTTAGCACATGGTGTAACACCCCAAACCCGGCCCAAACACCACGGCCGAATTTAGAATGCTACTGAGGAAAAAGTTTGAAAAGAATTTAACATAAAGGTGAAAACTTAATAATTTTCCGTCATTTATAAAACATGGTATATTTAAAATTCTAAGTAAAACTAAGTTCTTACAAATTCCTGGATTTTAAACTTTAATATAAGTTTTTAAGATATAATTTATTTGAAAGAAAACATTCCCAGTTATTAGCTCGATAATTAATCCAACGTAAACATAATAGAATCACTAAAATACTTTAAGTGGCCTTATTACAATAAAGATTTACTCAAAAGTACTAAAAATATAAAGTGCATAAAACAAATAAACATCTTCTGCATGGCCACCTCGTATCAACTCCAGCCTGGTCCAAGCATCATGTATCACCTGCGTTGTTTGGTAAAAATTGGGTGAGTCAAACTGACTCAGTGTGTAATTAGTCCACAGATTTCCACGCATGGGCTTGGCCCAAACCACACCAATCCACATATCAAATAATAATGCAAAATGCACCCAACCCAGCCTAGGGTCCATCCTCTACACACCCTTGTATCCAGCCACCACACACCAGGGGATTACTAAATCGACCCTCCAACCTCTACACACCAATTTGGCAAGCAATGCCATCCACCAAGTGGTCAAGCCACTGGTCCACGTGAAATAAATCACAGTATATTCCACAACGCGACCTCAGTCAACGTCAATCCACGATGCAGCTCGTAGCTAACATCAAATCACAATAAGGCACATAGCCATCACCAACCATGATATGGCACAAAGCCGATACCAACCACGATGAGGCACAGAGTCGATCATCAATCCACGTGAGGCTCGTAGCCATCACTAAACCACGTACATAAATGTACACCCTGTCCTTCAATACTCATATCCCAATCCCTATGCATATGTCAGTATCATGGCCAAATAACTGTAAAATTCCAATGAGCATACATCACATGCTTACCACAATTCCACACATATACCATGGTAAAATAATATCACAAAACTGACCTGGTTAACCGAATACCCACCATGGGTAGCCACCATCTCAACCATTATTTTCGGCTATCATACACATATTATACGTATACATATATATATTCATAGCAACACACAAACAACAGGAGATCAGTGTGATAACTACACACCTTTTTCGGCACAGTCGACTAAATCCCGAAACCCAAAGCATAAACGATTTGCACCCGAAACTTGCCGAAATCCTCCTTGATCACTCCAATCCCGAAAGATCTCTACTCTACTAACTTTAGCCTACAGAAATCCCGATATCACCTTTCATAGATTCGGCCATAACAAGAAAATGGAGTTAGACTTCTTGACTTTCGGTAATCAAAAGAGATAGAAGAAAACGATTAGAAGAGAACTCTTACCCACTATTGTGAAACGATTGGAGCAGATTCCAGCCTATGGTACTTTCTGCTTTGAAGAAAAGAAGTGAAGAAAAGAAATGGTTGAGAGGTTCAATAGAGGTTCGGCTAACACAAGAAATATTTCGGCTTTTGAAAGTGAATAGCAAAAGGGAAGAAAAGAAAAAGAATAGGTACTCACAATTTCGGCTTTGGTCAATAGAAGAGAAAAGAAAAAGAAACAAGTTGAATGAGATGGGTGAAACACATTTTCGGAACAAAGAAAATTAAGGAAGAAAAGAAATATCAAAAGATGATCAAAAGAGAAAGAGGTGCACGAGAGGTCACTTATTTGGTTTACGGTCTCAAAAGAAAAAGAACACAAAAGCTTTCGGGAAAAGAAATCGCACAAGGAAATGCCTAAACCTCCCTATGCAAATTTGGCTACAAAAGAAAAGGTGTTTTGAAAAATACAAAAAAAAATGACCAAATGGGAAAAACACCTAACCACTCATCCTTACCAAAATATACCACAAAAATTCGGCCACCCCCTAGTCAATAAAACCGTCCATGTTCATGGACAAAATGCTATTAAAAAGTTTCCAAACCTCATCCCTTAATCCATGCCTTATGTCCCCTTATCATACCAAAAGCTTAGGATTTCATTCCTTAAGTTAACACTTGCCTTTTTCCTTTAGTCTACTATCCATAAATAACAAAGTCCATCCTTACCATAAGTAAATTTTGACCAACACATGCCATACAAATGCAAAAATAAAAGTCACCTTATTGCCATCCATGGGATTCGAACCTAAGCCCCCCTCACACTGCTTGTGGCGTCACTTTCCAAGGCCCTAAGTGGCGCCTCCCTTGCCATTTTGCCAACTGGTTACTTGTGTCTTAACCTTCACATTAATTCCCTTAAGGCCTAGCTCCCTTAGCTCCCTTTAACTAACACTTAAAACAAAAATTTTTCCTACAGCTCGGGCCTACCCTTGGCTTATATCTAGATCTTAAAACACCTTAATTATTGCACAATCAAGCCGTACACATGCAAAACAATTCAAACCTAATAGCCCCTATTTCAGGATGTTACAATTCTACCCTCCTTAAAGAAATTTCGTCCTCGAAATTTCCAACTAACTAACAGTCGTGCATCCTAACTCACCACGCTATGCTCTTGCCGCGCACTCTGATCTTATTAAAACTAACATACTTTCTATGTACACTCAAAGTTCACACTCAAAGTTCTAGATACTTCACTAGCAATACAGGAATGAGTTGAATAAAGGGTATTCCGGAAATAAGAAACGTACCCGTTATCACATCTGGCACATCTTCCTCCTCGCGACGCCTGACTGCATAAACTAACCCTGGCTGTCTCGCATCTACACCCTCAGCACCTCTGCCTGATGCTCCACGACCTCGGCCAGAACCATTCCTTCCATGGTTCCGACCACGACCCCTTGTCGCCTGCTGACCACCTCTGCCCAGCTGCACATAACCCTGTCCTACTGTCCGAGCCCTATCCCTCTCCTGAGGATAATTCCTAACCAAATGAGCCTTAGACCCACACCGGAAACATTCCTTGCTATTTCCCCAGCACTCTCCTGCATGAGCTCTCCCACACTGAGCACATGGACGACTCCGATTCCCAGAAACTGGTACATGTGCACGTACAGAATTCTCAATCCTTGGTCTTTTCTGAAAATTCCCAAATGATTCTGATGATCCATAACTCCTCTTATCCCGGTTCCTATCCCTATCTCTATTCTGCCTCTCGGCCCTCTTGACCTCCTCAGCTATCCAAGCTCTATCCACTAAGACTACAAAGTCCCTCTCCCGATGTGGCGCTATCAACACTCGCAGCTCATCTCGCAACCCATCCTCAAATCTAACACACCGCTCGTAATCAGTAGCTACAATCCCTCTAGCATACCGACTTAACCGCAGAAACTCCGCTTCATACTCAGCTACCGACTTATTTCCTTGCACTAAATTCAGAAATGCCTTTCTCTGAGAGTCGATATAGCTAGCTCCAATGTATTTCCCTTCAAACTTAACCTTAAAATACCCCCAATCCACTCGATCCGCAGGGATACTCTCCTTGACAGTGAGCCACCATTGGTAGGCCTCCTCTCAAAGCAGCGAAACAGCACCTTTCAGCTTTTCCTCAGCAGTGCAATCTAAATCGTCCATGATCCTCTAAACTGCCTCTAACCAATACTCCGCTACATTCGAAGCTACCCCAGGCACCCCTCTGAATACCTCAGCTCCATTAGATCTAAGTCTCTCAGCTACTGACTTTCGAGCCCCATTACCCATACTAGCTCCTGCTACTCGCTCTAGAACTCGCAGCATAGCTTGCGATACTGCGTCATCTCCTCCAGTTTGCTCTTGAAATTCTGCCCCTACAGCCGATGGCGGTGCTTCATTTTCGGAACCCTGACCAGATCCAACTGGTTCCGACACAACCATCCTACCTCTACCGCGCCCACGACAACCATGTCCCCTAGAATTCATGTCTACAATCGCGATTTAATCTGATTTAAGAAATTTTATGCATTAGTCTTTTGTTCCACTAATTATCCGCGAACAATTTTATGTAAAGAAGTTTTTAGTAGTAGTTCTTTCGATCAACCAAAGTTTTCATCTCAAGTTTACTACCCTAATTCAGAGAGTCACATTCATTCATCCACAACATCCACTACATTACTTTGGGCATTTTATCCGTTCCCAACCCAGGGGTATTTTCGTAATTCATCCTATAGGGGTATTTTAGTAATAAATCGGGATCAATTCAAAAATCTTACAAATCAAGGGCATTTTAGAAATTTCAGAAATCAGGGTTACTTTGAAAAGTTGAACAAATCAAAGGTATTTTTTGGAAATTTCAAAAATCGGCGTCATTTCGGTAATTTTGTAAATCAGGGGTAATTTAGTAATTTCAAACCGGGATATTCTGGTCATTTTCAAATCTTAAGGTAGTTTTTACAAAACAGTGTAGCTAGTCCCTTTCGGGTTTTAATTATCGGGTTTAGCCGGTGAATAGGTCCTCTTGATTAGGGTGAACCGTCACTACGCACCAGGTAGGATTCAAGTGAAGAGGATGTGAGTCACTAGGACTGCTTAAATACCAAGCTCCCACCGAATTCAATCCTAGACATGCGCACAACTATTGCCACACCCTAACTCAGCGACTTACTCACAGGTTTGTTTTGTTGTATTTAAGTCTTATGTATCTTGTGTTGGAGTAAGCTAGCCCTAGGGTTCAATAACTCCTAATCTACTAATCTACGATCCCATAATGCCCATAAAGTTTCACATACCAATCACTTCAATAGTCAGGGGTACTTACCTGGTGGACTTCAGGCCGGAGATACGGTGCCAGGCCAAAATAAACCTAAAATAGTTCATGAAAGTCTATGCTTTTGAAAAGCCCATCTTTGAAAAAAATGTTTTTGGGCCCAAAACCCTCAAAGCCGAGTTTTGAACCGGGCTCTGATACCAAATTATAACACCCCAAACCCGGCCCAAACACCACGGCCGAATTTAGAATGCTACTGAGGAAAAAGTTTGAAAAGAATTTAACATAAAGGTGAAAACTTAATAATTTTCCGTCATTTATAAAACATGGTATATTTAAAATTCTAAGTAAAACAAAGTTGTTACAAATTCCCAGACTTAAAACTTTAATATAAGTTTTTAAGATATAATTTATTTGAAAGAAAACATTCCCAATTATTAGCTCGATAATTAATCCAACGTAAATATAATAGAATCCCCAAAATACTTTAAGTGGCCTTATTACAATAAAGATTTACTCAAAAGTACTAAAAATATAAAGTGCATAAAACAAATAAACATCTTCTGCATGGCCACCTCGTATCAGCTCCAGCCCGGTCCAAGCATCATGTATCACCTGCGTTGTTTGGTAAAAATTGGGTGAGTCAAACCGACTCAGTGTGTAATTAGTCCACAGATTTCCACACATGGGCTTAGCCCAAACCACATCAATCCACATATCAAATAATAATGCAAAATGCACCCAACCCAGAGTAGGGTCCATCCTCTACACACCCCCGTATCCAGCCACCACACACCAGGGGATTTCTAAATCGACCCTCCAACCTCTACACACCAATTTGGCAAGCAATGCCATCCACCAAGTGGTCAAGCCACTGGTCCACGTGAAATAAATCACAGTATATTCCACAACGCGACCTCAGTCAACGTCAATCCACGATGTAGCTCGTAGCTAACATCAAATCACGATGAGGCACATAGCCATCACCAACCATGATATGGCACAAAGTCGATACCAACAACGATGAGGCACAGAGTCGATCATCAATCCACGTGAGGCTCGTAGCCATCACTAAACCACGTACATAAATGTACACCCTGTCCTTCAAAACTAATATCCCAATCCCTATGCATATGCAAGTATCATGGCCAAATAACAGTAAAATTCCAATGAGCATACATCACATGCTTACCACAATTCCACACATATACCATGGTAAAATAATATCATAAAACTGACCTGGTTAACCGAATACCCACCATGGGTAGCCACCATCTCCGCCATTATTTCCGGCTATCATACACATATTATACGTATACATATATATATTCATAGCAACACATAAACAACAGGAGATCAGTGTGATAACTACACACCTTTTTCAGCACAGTCGACTAAATCCCGAAACCCAAAGCATAAACGATTTGCACCCGAAACTTGCTGAAATCCTCCTTGATCACTCCAATCCCGAAAGATCTCTACTCTACTAACTTTAGCCTACAGAAATCCCGATATCACCTTTCATAGATTCGGCCATAACAAGAAAATGGAGTTAGACTTCTTGACTTTCGGTAATCAAAAGAGATAGAAGAAAACGATTAGAAGAGAACTCTTACCCACTATTGTGAAACGATTGGAGCAGATTCCAGCCTATGGTACTTTCTGCTTTGAAGAAAAGAAGTGAAGAAAAGAAATGGTTGAGAGGTTCAATAGAGGTTCGGCTAACACAAGAAATATTTCGGCTTTTGAAAGTGAATAGCAAAAGGGAAGAAAAGAAAAAGAATAGGTACTCACAATTTCGGCTTTGGTCAATAGAAGAGAAAGGAAAAAGAAACAAGTTGAATGAAATGAGTGAAACACATTTTCGGCACAAAGAAAATTAAGGAAGAAAAGAAATATCAAAAGATGATCAAAAGAGAAAGAGGTGCACGAGAGGTCACTTATTTGGTTTACGGTCTCAAAAGAAAAAGAACACAAAAGCTTTCGGGAAAAGAAATCGCACAAGGAAATGCCTAAACCTCCCTATGCAAATTCGGCTACAAAAGAAAAGGTGTTTGGAAAAATACAAAAAAAAAAAAGACCAAATGGGAAAAACACCTAACCACTCATCCTTACCAAAATATACCACAAATATTCGGCCACCCCCTAGTCCATAAAACTGTCCATGTTCATGGACAAAATGCCATTAAAAAGTTTCCAAACCTCATCCCTTAATCCATGCCTTATGTCCCCTTATCATACCAAAAGCTTAGGATTTCATTCCTTAAGTTAACACTTGCCTTTTTCCTTTAGTCTACTATCCATAAATAACAAAGTCCATCCTTACCATAAGTAAATTTTGACCAACACATGCCATACAAATGCAAAAATAAAAGTCACCTTATTGCCATCCATGGGATTCAAACCTAAGCCCCCCTCACACTGCTTGTGGCGTCACTTTCCAATGCCCTAAGTGGCGCCTCCCTTGCCATTTTGCCAACTGGTTACTTGTGTCTTAACCTCCACATTAATTCCCTTAAGGCCTAGCTCCCTTAGCTCCCTTTAACTAACACTTAAAACAAAAATTTTTCCTACAGCTCGGGCCTACCCTTGGCTTATATCTAGATCTTAAAACACCTTAGTTAATGCACAATCAAGCCATACACATGCAAAACAATTCAAACCTAATAGCCCCTATTTCAGGATGTTACACATGGACTGGCACACGAGCGTGTGTGGCCATTTCGAAGGGCACACGGGCTAGACACACAGGCTTGTGGTCGGCCGTGTGACCCAAGTCATTAAGCTAACTTGTTTGGACACGGGGAAAGACACGGGTTGGGACACGACCATGTGCTCCCATTTCAAATGTTCACACGGCCTGAGACACGGGCGTGGGCGTGTGTCCCCTATTTTGAGAAAAATTTTCTAAGTGTTGAAAAATTTCCCGGGTTATCATTTTAGTCTGAACCACTCCCAATATAGGTTTAGGGCTGAGTAGGCTCATATTAGGGATAAAGTGATTGAGATTGAATGATGATTGCATGTATTGATTAAATGTATGAGAAACGTATGTTTAAATGTGTTGTATGTCCGGTAATACTCCGTAACCCTATTCTAGCGTTGAACACGGGTGAGGGGTGTTACATCTGTCTTGATCATGCACTTAGAAATAAGCTAGCCGAATATTAAAGCTTCTCCAATCGCTTCTTAACCCTAAGTTTCGGTTGAAGACGAATAAACGCGATTTAGTCCTTTTTATCAAATTGAGCATGTAAATGGTAAAATTTCATTAAGAAATTCTTATACAGTATTACTATCATGCTGTAGGCAATAAAATAGTAAAATACTTTTTTTGACCTCGGATTTGTGGTCCCGAAACCATTGTTTCGATTTCACTAAAAATGGGCTATTACAACTCTCCCCCTAAAGGGATTTTCATCCTCGAAAATCTTACCAGAGAATAAGTTCGCATATTGCTTTCTCATAGCTTCCTTTGGTTCCCAGGTGGCTTCTTCCATACCATGTCGTTTTCAGTGAACATTTACTAATGTTATTTTCTTGTTTCTTAATTCTTTCACCTCTCGTGCCAGAATTCTAATCGGTTGTTCACTGTATGACATATCAGGCTGAATTTCTACATCCGTCGGAGAGATAACATGTGAAGGGTCAGATCGATATCGTCTCATCATAGACACGTGGAAGACATTATGAATATTTTCTAGTTCTGACGGTAAAGCTAATCGATACGCAACAGGTCCGATTCTTTTAGTAATCTTATACGGTTCAATAAATCACATACTTAACTTTCCTTTGCGACTAAATCGAAGAACTTTCTTCCAGGGCGGTACTTTCAAGAACACCCTATCGCTGACTTGGAACTCTATGTCATTACGTTTAAGATCTGCATATAATTTCTGATGATCTAAAGCTGCTTTCAAACTATCTCGGATCACTTTTACTTTTTCTTCAGTCTCTTGAATTAAATCAACCCCATGTATTTTTTCTTACTGAGCTCAGTCCAGTACAACGGAGTTCGGCACTTACGACCATACAGAGCCTCACACGGTGGCCTCTTTATACTTAATTGAAAATTGTTGTTGTACGCGAGTTCAACCAACAATAGATATTTCTCCCAATTACCTTTAAACTCTAACACACAGCAACAAAGCATATCTTCAAGAATCTGAATTACTCGTTTGGATTGGCCGTCTGTTTGAGTATGAAATGCAGTGCTAAAATGCAACTGAGTTCCAAGAGATTCTTGTAACATTTTCCAAAATTGCAATGTAAACTGCGGATCTCTATTTAAGATGATGGAGACTGGCACTACGTGTAGTTTGACAATCTCAGAAACATATAACTCAGCTAACCTATCAAAAGAGAAATTTGTACGTACCAGAATAAAATGTGCAGACTTCGTCAAATGATCAACAACAACCCAAATGGATCTTTCTTTCTAGGAGATAGGGGTAAACCCGATACGAAATCCATAGTAACTCGATCCCATTTCCACTTTGGTATCATCACTGGCTACAATAATCCATAATGTACCGGATGTTCATCTTTAACTGGCTGACATACAAGGAATTTAGATACAAAGTCAGATATCTCGCCTTTCATTCCAGCCATGAGTACGTCTATTTCAAATCACTATACATTTTATTACTTCCTGAATGAACAGAAGCTACCACTATGAGCTTCGTGCAAGATTCTCTTAATGAGCTCTAGATTTTTCGGTACACAAACTCTACCTCTGAACAATTAACAATCATTGGATCCTATCTGAAATTCTGAATCAGAAATCGACTTACACTGTGCTCGTTTAGCTAACAACTAATCATCACATTTCTGACCTTCACAGATCTACTATAAAAACATCAGTCTAGCTTTAAACTCAGCTAAGATCGATCCATCATCAGATAATGTCAGTCGCATATTCATCGCTCGTAAAGAAAATAAATACTTTCTACTCAGAGCATCAACAACTACATTTGCTTTTCCTGGATGATAATCAATGACCAACTCATAATCTTTTAATAGTTTGAGCCATCTACGTTGTCTCAAATTCAAATATTTCTACGACCTTTGATACTTCAAACTTTTGTGAGTGGTAAATATATGACTTTTTTTGCCGAACAAATGGTGTCACCAAATTTTCAATGCAAACACAATAGTTGCCAACTCTAAGTCATGTGTCGGATAGTTCTTTTCTTACGGATTTAACTGTCTGGAAGGATAGGCTATTCCTTTGGTTTCTTGCATCAAAACACAACCTAAACCATTTAAAGATGCGTCATTGAAAATTACAAATTCTTTACCCGATTTAGGCTGAACCAAGACTAGTGATTTGGTCAACAGTGCTTTCAACTGATTGAAACTTTGCTGACATTTTTCAGAGCATTCAAATTTCACATCCTTCTGTAAGAATTGCATCATTGGTGTCTTTATCATCGAGAACCCTTTAACAAACCTTCTGTAATAACCAGCTAATCCTAGCAAACTTCTGACTTCGGATACATTATTTAGTGGTTTCCAATCAACAACTACTGAAATTTTACTTGGATTAGCTCTGATGCCTTCAGCCGATACTATATGTCCCAGAAAATCAACTTCTCAGAGCCAAAACTCACATTTTATAAATTTGGCAAACAATTGATTATCTCGCAGAGTTTGCAACACAATCCTCAAGTGTTGAGCATGCTTAGACTCGTCTCGAAAATAGATTAGAAGTCGTTAATAAATACCACAACAAATCTGTCTAAATACGGTATGAAGATTCTGCTCATCAAATCCATAAATATTGTAGGTGCATTAGATAAACCAAACGACATCACAAGAAATTCATAGTTTCCACACCTAGTTCTGAATGTAGTTTTCGATACATCTGAATCTTTCACTCGTAGTTGATAATAACCAGAACGAAGATCAATCTTCAAGAATACTGTGGCACCTTTCAATTAATCAAACAGATCGTCAATACGAGGCAGTGGATATTTGTTCTTGATTGTAACTTTGTTTAGGTGACGGTAATCTATACACAATCTCATCGATTCGTCCTTTTTCTTAACGAACAGAACCGGTGCACCCCAAGGTGAAAATTTGGTTAGAGCAAAACCCTTATCTGTTAACTCTTGCAGCTGTGCTTTCAACTCTTTCAACTCAGTAGGAGCCATTCTATAAGGTGCTATCGATACTGATGATGTCCCTAGTACTAGTTCAATAGCAAACTCAACCTCTCTGATCAGCGGTAATCTAGGTAATTCCTCCTAAAATACATCAGGATACTTGCAAACCACTGGTACTATTTCAAGCTTTGATTCAGAGATTTTAGAATCCAGAACATAAGCAAGATACGTATTGCAACCTTTTCTCACATATTTCCTTGCTGACATGGCAGATATAACCATGAACAACCCACTCGGACTATCTGATTTGATACGACACGTATCACCATTCTAACATTTCAATACAATAAGCTTATGTTTACAATTCACAACAACGTCGTGTAGAGTTAACCAATCCATACCCAAAATTACATCAAATTCATCAAACAATAATAGCATTAAATTAGCCAAAAAAACTGTGACCCCGAGTCATCAAAGGACAATTCTTGCCGACTTTTTATCAACTAGCACATACCAACCTAGGGGGTGTTCGATACTTTAACCACGAATTCAGTGGACTCAATAGGTAAATTCTTACTAAACACTAAATCCGTACACACATATGAATGAGTGGACCCTGGAACAATCAAAACATTAATATTATTATCAAAAATAGAGAAAGTACCATTAATAAGCGCAAAAGCATCCTTTCGTGCGTGAATAACATAAGCCCTAGTTGGTTCTCGTGCCTAGGATCTTACAGCAGAATCTCTTGTAACACCATGGCTACCACTCACATTTCTTGGATTATGAGGTGGTCTACCTCTCGTAGTAGTGTTGCTCGACCTCGTGGTCTAAACTTTCTCTTTCTCAGATTTCTCTAGACAATCTCTAAGATAATGGTCAAGGAATCACACCTGAAACACGTTCTGTTCTTTAATTGACACTCACCATAATGTGGTTTCTTACAGTGCTTGTACTCGGGCCATACATCTCTAACACTACCCACACTTGCTACGATGTAGCTTAAGGTTTTGGATTGGAGCGTCGGGTACCTCTGTCTCTATTAGAATAACCCACAGAAGCTGTAGAACGACTGTGATATTCTTTTGATTTCTTTGATATTGACTGATATGACTTTCCAGTCGATCTCTTTCTTGAGTTTCTAACTTTAAAATCAGCACGTCTTTTCTCTTTACTCAGCTCCTCGACTTTATGTGCTTGATCAAACAATGCATCGAATTTTTTTAGCTCAAGAATTCCAACTAGTAGCTTTATGTTTTCGTTCAGCCTTCTTCAAACCTCTTACACATAGCAATCTCGGTCAAAATATGTAACAACCCAATTTCAGTGAAATCAAAATAGTGGTTTCGAGACCACAAATCCTGGTCGAAAAAATTTTATTTTTATTTTATTGCATGGTTCGTTTTATGATAGAGATGTCATGTGAAAATTTTGACAAGAAAATTTTACCGATTATGTGCTTAATTACAGGATGGACTAAATTGTATAAAATGCAAAAGTTGAATTCTAGTAGGTAGAAGGATTAAATAACTATGGAATTCAAAACTTGAGGTCCTTATATGGTAATTAGACCATTAAAGAAAAGTATGTAGATATTTTGGTGACTCATCCATGGAAATTTAGAAAAAAAGCAAGGACTAAATTGGAAACTGAAATAATTTATTTAATTAAAAGATGATAAAAGAATTATCATCTTATTTTATATCATCTTCAACCCCAAAATACATGGAAACCATAGGAGAGAGAGAAGAAACTTTCTTGGCTTAATTGGGTAAGTTTTCTTCTCCCATTTTTAGTAATTTTGATATTTTTGAAACCGGGATAGCTTAATCTATCTATTTGGGGGATCAATTTGAAAAGTTATCCAAGTATGGAAATTAGGTGATGGATGAATATGTTGAAAATTTGAAATTTATGGTAGAAAATGAAAGGTTGTTGATAGATAAACAACTTTTACTAAGTGATTTTTGATGGAAATAAGATTTAGGGACTAAAATGTAAAGTTGTGAAAATTGAAGAAAATTTCTAAAATTTATAGAATATATGTGCTGTAAATTCTATATTGAAATTTTGGTTAGGCTTGGAATCGGGAGTAAATTGAACAAAATTCATTTTCCGAGCCTGGGGACGAAATTGGAATTTATGGAAAAGTTAAGGGCAAAATGGTAATTTTGCGTAGGATGTAAATTGAGTCCACTTGAATATGAAATGTGATAAATTAATGAATAAATTCATTTATATAGTTCCGGACAACACAAATTCGAGGTTGGACCGAGGAAAAGAAAAAGTTTCGGATTAGTAGATTGTTAAACGCGAACAAGTGTCAAGGTATGTTTGTGTAACTTAATCGAGCAATTAACTATGTTAAATTGAATGTTATGTTTGTATGGAATATGACTCATGTTATTGTGAATTATTTGATTTCTATAATGGAGAATTGAATACATGTTTGAAATGGTGAAAAATGGTTAAGTTCAGTTTGAATATTGAATTCTGATGAATATATGTGCTTTCCCGAAATGAATAAGGTCCTGCATTTGTTGCTGACGAGATTTGGCTTAGATGAGTAATCCTATTGACCTCGTTATAGAAAGGATTTAGCTTGGACTGGTAAGCCTGATATAATTCCTCTCGAGCATATGTTAAATTTAGGATTTATCTTGGACTGGTAATCCTAATTGAGCTCTTCTGAGCAAACGTTACACAAATGATTTAGCCTGGACTGGCAATCCTAATAAAGCTTTTCTGAGCAAACATTATACAATGATTATAAGCCCTAATGGGTACTCTTGAATAAGAATTGACGGGTTATTGAACTGTACACCTTGAGTGTACAACCTGGGTATCCATCGAAATCTCAATGATTCAACGGACAAAACTCATGGCATGATAAGAAAATTATGGGATGAAATGGATGATGTCTTGAAGGAATATAGTATGATGAGCTCATCTATGCTTACTTGATTTATGTGTGAACACTTATGTAACTAACTTGTTTGATTGAGTGTATGTGTATAGGTAAATTTTCCAAATGGATAAAAAAACATGTTAATGAATACTTAATGTTAATAAATGTACATTGGTAAGTTTTAATTCCTGTTATACGAACTTACTAAGCATGTAATGCTTACCTAGTTTTGTTTTCCCTACTTTATAGTTCTCAGAAGCTCGCGAAGGTTGGATGATCGTGTGTCAAAGTCTTAAAAATTTATAAAAAGAATGATCGAGCCTAGAAACTAACTATGATAACGATTGAGGCAAGTGCACCTATCGAACAGTAGTATAGCTTAGTGGCAAGACCTGATTATCGAACCCAAAGGAACCAAAAGTACTAATACTAACTTTCTTTTTATTATTTAGCCTAAGAATTAAAGGATTTATTATTTAATCTAAAATTAACTAACTATTAAGTTAAAGATGCAAAGACAAAGAGAATGAATTGGGAAAATACTTGTGGGAAAAACCAATTGATTAAGACAATACCCGAGGAAGAATCCACCTAGACTTAACTTGTTATTTAACTCTAAACCAGATGATTTATTCACTTGACTTAATCTGTAGGATTCCCTAATTTATATTAATACTTCTTTCGAGGCTACTAACGTCTAACCCTAGGTTGATTAAGTGAAATCTCTTTCTAATTAAAACCCCTAGAATTGCATTAACTCGATCTATGGACTCCCATATTAGGTTTGACCCTAATCCGACAGATTTTCGTCATCCTATTTCTAGGGTTGTGATCAACTCCGCTTAATTATGCTAGATCTACTCTTAAGCAGGGACTTTTGCTCCACTGCCTAAGCACATCAATACTTGAATCAATATCCTGAAATATCAAAGCAAGAATTAAGAACACATAATTAAGAACAAATCGAGTATTTATCATATGGTTCAGAAAATAATAACAAGATCCCGTCTTAGGTTTCATCCTCCTCAGGTATTCGAGGGGTTTAGTTCATAATGATAAAAGAATACATCTTAGAAGAAAATATAAAACAAAACATAAGAAAAAACCCTAAAACCCCCTGAAGGAATTGAAGAGAAGATCTTCCGTCTTGAGTATAACTCTAGCTTCTTGAGATGAATCAACTGGCTTTCTTCGAGTAAATTCCACAATCCTGGCCTCTTCGGCTTGGCTCTTCGGCCTAACTGGATGCCTAACTGGACTCCCCCTGAAGGTTGGCCTCTAGGGTGTTTATATAGGCTTTTGGAATGGCTTTCTTTGCCTCTAAGTACCCTAATTTGAATGAAACTCTTCTTTGTCACGATAGGGAAATGCCCATGGCACACACCCGTGTGAATCGTGGCCAAGCCGTGTTCGGGTCCGTTAATGAGGCACGATCGTGTGGTCTTGGGCCCAGGCCTTGTTGATTTCGTGATATGGCCCATTTACTTTGTTTTAGGCCCGTTTCTCATTCATTTCATCCTTCGGTGCTTTCCTAAGTATAAAACATGAAAATAAAGGATTAAGAGCACCAAATTCCACAATTCAAGGCTTAAATCATCCAAAAGTATGCTAAATGTGGGATTAAAATATGTTTATATTGCGGTTTATCAAATATCCCCACACTTAAGCATTTGTTTGTCCTCAAGCAAAATTCTCAACTCACAATTAAAATGAACTTTCTTGATTTATAATATTCATCAATAATGTTCCATCGTAATTCAAAGATAATTTATACATTAATAATTTAAGTAAGGGTCCTAAAGATTCAAACAATCAAAGTCATACATTTATAGCCCGAAAAACGTTAGGTGTTTTCCCTTACCTAAATAATTACCCTCAATTCAAAATCGACAAGAGTTGACATCCTCACTAAAGATTCACTCAAATCACTCAAGATGTTTAAGGTTCGAAATTAAGCACTCAAAAGTCGAACATGAAAAGTTAATCCCATAGGCTAGCCTGATAAACAAATCTCCACCACTGTAAAATGAGATGATACACAAATCAAAAGGTCTTTAAAAAGGGTTGTAATGGGGGTCGGGTTAAAGGTGTGGATAAAGGTTGAATTAGAGGGTTAGAACCGAGATTGAATTGACAATTTACCAAACTAGAAAAATGAATTAATCCTAAATAATTACATCAACTAAAAACTTGTAATACTAATAACATGAGCTTTTTCTCAAGATGTGGAATTTAAACGTATAAGCTCAATTACATAGAGCTGATATTGAATACACTTCATTTTTTTAAGAACAAATTACAACAATAATAAGGAAGAACCTTAACAACTAAAATATAGAACATAGTTAGGAAACTGTTCAAAATCGAATCTCGACAAAAAGTGAGTCAAGGAATGGTGATAACAAATACGGAATGGGTTGTAGGTTAATATTAGTGGGTGAGTAAAAAAAAGGGTTGTTAAGATCAAAGGGGTTCACTAGGGGTTAATTGTGAGGGTACACTTTTAGTGGAATGAGTGGTTTAAATCCTATGTGCCTTTATGATATCTATATATCAAATCAATAATGTAGTCTTGACATGTATAATCGAAGCATGTTCTAGAATAACAACTCAATGTTGACACACTCATAATCAAAAGGTGAGCACGAAAGAATGTATGCTCTAAAAGGCTCAAAATCTCACGAAAATTATGGGTTTTTTATATCAACCTTGTAAATTTCAAACTTCAAGGTAATAACTAGATTCAGGTAGACAACCTAACAAATTTTAATTTTAAAATAGACTCATCATGCTTGATTCTCTAGTCTCTTAAAATTTAAATCATCACTGCACAATTATCAATGACTTAATTTGAAACATATTAATAAAAATCATAAATCACAGGAAATTTCATTCTAGTAGTAGTATGAGAAAATTACGTAAAGACGAGATATCATTCAGGGATTTGAGAATAATGCAGAAAGTTAGGCACTTTCTCGAAATAAATATTCACCCCCACACTTAAGATGTACATTTCCCTCAATGTACAAAGATATGTAATAACAATATAGTGTGAAAATCAAAAGATAGGGAGAAGCGAAACTCCCTCAATGTTGGATCAAATCCTTGGAGGATGGCCAGTGATGATGATTTAGGCATGGGTGAATGTGGTGGTCAATATTCTGGTGCTGTGTTCGTTCTTGGAGTGACAATTTGAACCTTTCAAACTGCAAGGTTATCAGTTAGATGTTCAGGGAGTATTTATTTAATGAGTGTTGTTAGAGATACTCGAGAATTGGACAGCCAGTGATAAAAGAAATAAAATTGTACTAATAAGAGTTTTAAACAAGAAAGGCAAAAAGTTTTAATTAAAAAAAAATAAGCTAACCATAAACTAAAATTGAAAACTGAAAAATAAATAAAATCAAATGACTCAAAGGTCCTCATCATTGGCTGGGTCACGAGGTGGTGGAGGCGGCGATATGTAAAAGTGATGACAAATCGGCTGAAAAGTATCCTCAATGCCATCGAATCATCGAGCGGTGTCATTGAATTGTTTAATATAGTAATGCTCGAACTGAGTGAGACGCGCAGAGATGTCAGGAAGTGAAGCAACTGCATGAGCTGGGCGATGGCTCGGTTGTGGTTCCTCATGTGGGTGTGGGACATTGTCAGTAATGTCCTCAGGATCCTCTTCGTCGGTGGTAGGTGCTAGTCGATATTGGGGAGGATCGGTCCCACATCAACATTGGATCATCCTCATGTGTATCATCATCTGGATGCCCTATCGGGACATCTGACCTATCAGTGTGAGGGAGGAGATCTTAAAGACGGTGTTGAGGAGCCCGAAATATCTAGCCAAACGTGTGATGTATGGACCCATAGATATGACCCCCCTCCTGTGTTGCTCCGTCTGATGTTGAATGGCACGAGCTATAAAATAGGCTAGGTCAAACACGTGCCCGTTTGCCATGCACCATAGGAAGAAGGTGTCATGAGTGTTGATGACATCGGTGCTTTCTCGCCTACCTGTCAGTGTATGGGCTAAAATAGCGTGTACGTACCTCAGGGATGGGGCGAGAGCCATCGCCTTAGAGCGACTGGGGTAATAGGAGGCATTGTGGGGTGCTATATTGTACCAACATCTCATGGGAGTGTTGTGGATATGGCAATGGAGTGTCGCGAGATCATTATCCTCTATAAATGCAGCCCCGAATTGCGGTACATTCAGTTCTCATACAATGCCTCCTAAACGGAATTGGATCCTACCGGGGTCATCGTGGCTCGTCATCACCGTCTGAAGATGGAAAGTGGAACATAGCTCTAAAGTGAACTCTAGATATGTGGGCTCGATGATATTGAAGAATTGGTCCCATGGATCGGTAGTCAAGAGAGCCCGTACGTCGTCGGCTAGTTGGACCTGCTCCAAAGCCGCCCAATCAATGTACCTCCCTGTACCGAGGGGTCGCGTGCGAAGTATCTTATAAAGGTCCTCCTGAGATCCTGGAGGAAATTGTAAAAATGGATGTCGTACTTCGGTGATTGCGCTGGCTGATGACAAACCGGGTCCCTTTCGTTTTTTGGAACTAGGGACTGCAGTTTTCTTGCCTCGGGACGATGACATTATGGTCTTTAAAATAACTGATAATCATCGATTCAGGAAACATTTCCAACCAAGACATATTGCATAACATTTGAGAATTCAACCATATCAAAAAATATAACAATGACAAAAATCACGATAAGAGAGAAAAAAAACTAATATTTTGCATAAATACTAATCGTTATTACTTAAACAATGACTAAATGAATAAATCAATCTAATAGTGAATAAAACTAATATTTAGCAATAATAAAGAAAACTAACTAGAAACTAAATCAAATTCTAGTGATAATTTAGTTCAATGGAGTAAAATGTGAAAAGGAGAGGTGATAGGTGGAGTTTTGGCGAGGCACACGGGCGTGTGCTGCAAATAGTTGGGTGAACATGGCTGTGTTACGGTTTTCGATGGGCGTGTCCGTCTGCATGGGCGTGGGCTGGTTTTCTATGTGTATGTGAAAGAGAAAGAAATAAGGGATAGGGGAAGTCAAGGGAGGAGAGGATTTTGCTGGTGGCCGGAATGGGGGAGTGGTTTTGGAGAGAAACGGCTACGGTTTTGGGGGGTTGGGGAAAATTTTGGGGGAGATAGGCATTGGTTTCTTTAAATAGGGGTGGGGGACACGGTCAGGGGCCACGCCCGTGTTCCCTTTATTCAGACCGTGTTTTTCAAAAATTTTTATTTTAGGCGCATTTATGTTGTGTTCCACGCCCGTATCGCACGGGCGTGCCTGGCATTGTTCATTTCTCCCACGCCCGTGTCAATGGTCCCACGCCCGTGTTTTGCAAGTCAGTGTCGTCCACGGCCTTAGAGCACGGGCGTGTTTAACGTCCATGTCCTTTACTCAGGATCGACCACGGTTTGGATGCACGGGCGTATTGCATGTCCGTGTCCATTAGCCAGTTTCGACCACGGTCGCATCGCACGGCCGTGTTGTTTAGTCGGAGCCTGTGGCTTGGGGAAAATTTTGCCCTGTTTCTGTACCCTCTTTGCCATGCCCATGTACCTATTCGTGGTATCCACACGGCTACGAACACGACTGTGTATAAGGCCGTGTGGGTGGAGAAACCTACACTTTTTTGGTTAGTTTATAGTTGGATTATAAAAAAGGAAAAAAATAAAAATAAAAATAAAATTAATGGGGTTAGTACTCGGGTTGCCTTCCGAGAAGCGCTCATTTATAGTCTTAAGCTAGACTTTCCCTGTGAAGGTTCACAGAGCTGAAGCTCCTCTCTTATATCCCTAAAATCTTTACCATTATAAATCTTTAGTTGCTGCATGTTTACCTTGCACGTGCCATAATTTGGATGGGTTACCTCGATTGTGCCATAAGGAAAGATAGTTTTGATCACGAAAGGCCTGATCATCTTGATTTCAACTTCCCAGAGAATAATTTGAGCCTTGAATTGTATTGTAATAGCCCGGTTTAGATCCTAGTTGGAACTGTGGTTTTGAGACCACAAATCCGAGGTTGGAATAATATTATAATATTATTCTTGGTGTTAATTATATGTGATATAGTCTATGTGAAAATTCTATGTGGTAATTTTATCGACTGTGTGTCAAATTAAGAGAAAGGACTTAATTGTATAAAGTGTGAAAGCTGTGCTGATTTTTAAGTGCTAAATTGTTGTTGTCTTTATAAAGTGGAGGATTAATGTTGTAATTAGCCAAAAATATATGTGGTGGACGGCATTAAATGTTGATATGTGTTTATATATATGTTTATATATATATATATATATATTAACTTATAAGTTAAAGTTAATATATATATATATATTATAAAATATAATAAAACAAAGAAAGGAGTAGCGGATTGTTCATCTATCTCCATCGAAAAACAAAGAAAAGAAAAGTAGTTTTAAAGCCTTGAACATTCAGCAAGCTTTAAGTAAAAAATTAAGGTATGTTTTGGTTTTCGTTTTTGATAATTTCTACGTTTTCGAAATCGTTGCATCGTGCTATAGCTAACCCATGTTGTAATTTTGTGAATTGATGATGTTTTTGTGATGAGCTATTGATGAATGCTTGAGCTATATGCTAGTTGATAGTGAAATGTGAAAACTTGGTGTTGGATTAACATAATTTGTATTGGAATTTTTAGAGAAATTGAGTAGTTTGGACTTAATTGAGAAAATGAGAAATTAAAGGATTAAAATGTGAAATAAATGAAATGTGTGAGCTTGCATTAGCATGAGAAGAATTCGGCTAAGCATATGTGTTTTGGGATTTTGTATATTTGATGATTTTATGAATTAGGGACTAAACTGTCGAAATGTGAAAATGTGAGGGCTATTTTGTAAAATGCAATAAATATGTGTGTTTGGACTAAAATAAATGATTTGGAAATTGAATGGACTGAATTTGAATGTGTATAGACCAAGAGAGGAGAGGTTTGGATCGAGATCGAGGTAAATATAAAGTGCTCGATTAATCGACCGTTTCGATAGTTTGACATCCGAGGTAAGTTCGGATATAATACATGTTATTAAGATATGGTTTAGCATTATGAAATGAATGTGTATATGTGTATGAAATCGAAATGCTATGTGCAAGATTTAGTTGATGGCGCTAAGGGTGCAAAATTGAAATTGAAACAGAGATGAATAGCACTGTGTGTGCAACGTTATGAAAGCTTCGGCTATTTGACGTGGCACTGTGTGTGCGATATCGAGATAAGTCAGTTGGAAGATTAGGCACTAAGTGTGCGATGACTAATATGTATCAACCATGTATATGGCACTGGGTGTGCGATTAAATTGAAAGAATATCAGAGGATGATCAACTTGTAATATCAAGCATTAGTAGCTTGGAAATTAAATAACTATGCGTTAGCTAAGGTATGTATTGAACCTTTGTGGTTGATGAGTTTATGGATAAAGCTATTGAGTAGCTCAGTAAAGAAAAGAAGAAAGCTGAATCTGAGGCTCGTGATGAAAGAAAGAGATCGATGAATAAGTTCTCTCAACCTTCAGCGAATTGATATAGAGATGCAAGCAATCGTTCAAATGTTTCGTTTGGACATCCAAGTAGAGATCGTTCGAGACAAAGTACTGGTTCACGAATTCAAGCTCCGAATGAATCGAGTGTTGGTAGCATTAAGAGTAACAAACCTGAGTGCAGACAGTGTGGAAGACGACATGTGGGAGAGTGCTAGGGCAAGTACAACAATAGATTTTGTTATAAATGTGGATCCCGAGATCATTTTATTCGAGATTGCTCGAAGATGGTGGAAGAGAAAAATGTTCAGAATGAATGACCAAGTAATATGACGGCTAGAGGTAGACCACCCAGAAACATCAGAAATGTGAGTGAAAGTCAGAGGGGGACAACTGACACAGTTGTGAGGTCAGAAGCGAGAGCACCTGCCCGAGCCTATGCTATACGTGCACGAGTGGAAGCATCACCTCCAGACATCATCACCGGTACTTTCACTTTATTTGATACTGATGTCATTGCATTGATAGATCCAGGATCAACTCATTCCTATGTGTGTATGAACTTAGTATTGCATAAGAATCTACCTGTTGAGTCTACTGAATTTGTGGTTAGAGTGTCGAACCCCTTAGGCAAGTGTGTCCTGGTGGATAAAATATACAAGAATTGCCCATTGATGTTTCGTGATATATGTTTTCTGGCCAATTTTATGTTACTACCATTCAATACGTTTGACATAATTCTGGGTCTGCATAATTCCATCGTGAATTGTAAAAGAAAGAGTATTGAGTTGAAGAGTCAGAATGGTGAGATAGTTTGCATTGAATCTAATGATATGAAAGGATTACCAGCTGTTGTATCTGCGATGAAAGCTATGAATTATGTGAGAAAAGGTTGTGAAGCTTATTTGGTGTATGTGATTGATACAAAAGTGTTAGAAAAGAAAGTTGAATCTGTGCCTGTGGTATGTGAGTTTCTAGATGCGTTTCCTGAAGAGCTGCCGGGATTACCTCCAATTCGGGAAGTGGAATTTGGTATTGAATTAGTGCTGGGGACCACTCCCATTTCTATAGCTCCGTATAGAATGGCACCAACAGAATTGAAAGAGTTAAAATCACAGTTGCAAGAATTAACTGATAAAGGATTTGCACGACCGAGTTTCTCACCATGGGGAGCACCTGTGTTATTTGTGAAAAAGAAAGATGGAACTATAAGAATATGTATTGATTATCGACAATTGAACAAAGTAACGATAAAGAGCAAATATCTGTTGCCTCGTATTGATGATTTGTTTGATCAGCTGAAGGGAGCTACATTGTTTTCTAAGATAGTTTTGAGATCATGCTACTATCAGTTGAGAGTTAAAGAAACCGATGTGCCGAAAACTACTTTCAGAACAAGGTACGAACATTACGAATTTTTAGTGATGCCTTTCGGACTAACAAATGCTCCCGCAGTGTTTATGGATCTAATGAATTGGATATTCAGACCGTATTTAGATCGCTTTGTGTTGGTGTTCATTGATGATATTTTGATCTATTCGTGTGATGAGATGCAGCATGCTGAGCATTTGAGAATCGTGCTACAAATTCTACGTGAGAAACAGTAATATGCAAAGTTTAGCAAATGTGAATTTTGGTTGCGTGAGGTTGGGTTTCTGGGACATATTGTATCAGCTGCTGGAATACGAGTTGATCCAAGTAAAATCTCTACTATTTTGGAATGGAAACCTCTGAGAAATGTGTCTGAAGTTCATAGTTTTCTCGGACTAGCGGGATATTATAGACGATTTGTGAAAGGCTTCTCAATGATTGCGACCTCATTGACAAAGTTGTTACAGAAGGATGTTAGATTCGAGTGGTCAGAAAAATGCCAACAGAGATTTGAACAGTTGAAAGTGTTATTAATAGAAGCACCAGTTTTGATTCAACCCGAATGAGGCAAAGAGTTCATAGTTTACAGTGATGCATCATTAAATGGTTTGGGCTGTGTGCTAATGCACGAAGGGATAGTCATTGCTTACGTTTTGAGACAGTTAAAACCGCATGAAAAAAATTACCTGACGCATGATCTTGAATTGGCTGCGATTGTGTTCGCATTGAAGATTTGGCGTCACTATCTGTTTGGGGAAAAATGTCACATCTATACTGATCATAAGAGTTTAAAGTACTTAATGACTCAGAAAGACTTGAATTTGCAACAGAGAAGATGGTTAGAATTATTGAAAGGCTACGAACTTGTGATAGATTACCACCTAGGTAAAGCTAATGTTGTAGCTGATGCCTTGAGTCAAAAATCGTTATATGCTTTGTGATTTATGAGTAATCAGATAGATTTTCGTGATGATAGTGCGGTAGTAGCTGAATTGAAAGTAAAGCCAATGTTTGTACAGCAGATTTGTGATGCTTAGAAAAATGATGTTGAAATGACGGCTAAAAGAACTCAATGTGAATTGAATGCTGAATCAGAATTTCGAGTTGGTAGTGATGGTTGTTTGAGGTTTAGAGATCAGATTTGTGTTACGAGAAATTCAAAGTTGATTTCGATGATTTTGAATGAAGCTCACAATAGTCATTTGACTGTACATCCAGGGAGTACAAAAATGTATAATGATCTAAAACAGTTCTATTTGTGGCATGGCATGAAAGGAGACATTTCTGGCTTTGTTCGAAATGTTTAGTTTGTCAGCAAGTCAAGACTGAACATCAAGTTCCGTCTGGTTTGTTACAACCGATTATGATTCCTGAGTGGAAATGGGAGAGAATTACGATGGACTTTGTGTCGGGTTTGCCCTTATCTCCGAGTAAGAAAGATACAATCTGGGTGATAGTGGACAGATTAACGAAATCAGCTCATTTCGTTTCGGTGAGAACCAATTATTCTTTAGATAAGTTAGCTAAACTGTATATCGATGAGATTGTGAGATTGCACGGAGTACCATTATCTATAGTGTCTGACTGAGATCCGAGATTTACCTCACAATTTTGGAAGAAATTGCAGGATGCTTTAGGCACGAAATTGCATTTCAGTATTGCTTTTCATCCGCAAACGGATGGTCAATGTGAGTGAATCATTCAGATTCTTGAAGACATGCTGAGATGTTGCATACTTGAATTTGAAAGTGCATGGGAAAATCATTTATCATTGATTGAGTTTGCGTATAACAACAGTTTTCAATCTAGCATTAAAGTGGTACCATATGAAGCTCTTTATGGTCGAAAGTATCGAACTCCATTGTATTGGACTGAGCTGAGTGAGAATAATATTCACGGGGTTGATCTAATAAAAGAGACTGAACAGAAAGTGGAAGTACTTAGTGACAATTTGAAAGAAGCTTCAGATCGTCAGAAGTCTTATGCAGATTTGAAACGAAAGGATACTGAATTCAAAATTGGTGATAAAGTGTTTCTGAAAGTGTCTCCGTGGAAGAAAATACTTCGATTTGGCCGAAAGGGCAAGCTGAGTCCGAGGTTCATCGGACCGTATGAGATTATTGAATAATTGGGCCGGTTGCTTATAGATTGAGATTGCCATCTGAGTTAGAAAAGATTCATAACGTGTTTCATGTGTCAATGCTTCGACGGTACAGATCAGACCTGTCTCATGTGATTACTCTTACTGAAATTGAGATTCAATCAGACTTGTCGTATAGTGAAGAACCGATCTGAATTTTGGCACGAGAGATTAAAGAGTTGAGAAACAAAAGAATTTCCTTAGTGAAAGTACTATGGCATAAACACGGAGTTGAAGAGGCTACGTGGGAGCATGAGAACATTATGAGAGAGCAATATCCACACCTATTCACTGGTAAGATTTTCGGGCACGAAAATCCCTAAGGTGAGAGAGTTGTAATAGCCTGGTTTAGACCCTAGTCGGAACAGTGGTTTCGAGACCACAAATCTGAGGTTGGAATAATATTTTAATATTATTCTTGGTGTTGATTATATGTGGTATAGTCTGTGTGAAAATTCTATGTGGTAATTTTATCGACTGTGTGTCAAATTAAGAGAAAGGACTTAATCGTATAAAGTGTAAAAGCTGTGTGTTGATTTTAAGTGCTAAATTGTTGTTGTCTTTATAATGTGGAGGATTAATGTTGTAATTAGCCAAAAATATATGTGGTGGGCGGCATTAAATCTTGATATGTGTTTATATATATGTTTATATATATATATATATATATTAACTTATAAGTTAAAGTTAATATTATATATATTATAAACTATAATAAAACAAAGGAAAGGAGTAGTGGATTGTTCATCCATCTCCACTGAAAAACAAAGAAAAGAAAAGAAGTTTTAAAGCCTTGAACATTCGGCAAGCTTTAAGTAAAAAATTAATGTATGTTTTGGTTTTCGTTTTTGATAATTTCTACGTTTTCGAAATCGTTGCTTCGTGCTCTAGCTCACCCATGTTGTAATTTTGTGAATTGATGATGTTTTTGTGATGAGCTATTGATGAATGCTTGAGCTATATGCTAGTTGATAGTGAAATATGAAAACTTAGTGTTGGGTTAACATAATTTGTATTGGAATTTTTAGAGAAATTGAGTAGTTTGGACTTAATTGAGAAAATGAGAAATTGAAGGGTTAAAATGTGAAATAAATGAAATGTGTGAGCTTGTATTAGCATGAGAAGAATTCGGCTAAGCATATGTGTTTTGAGATTTTGTATATTTGATGGTTTTATGAATTAGGGACTAAAGTGTCAAAATGTGAAAATGTGAGGGCTATTTTGTAAAATGCCATAAATATGTGTGTTTGGACTAAAATGATGATTTGGAAATTGAATGGACTGAGTTTGAATGTGTATAGACCAAGAGAGGAGAGGTTCGAATTGAGATCGAGGTAAAGATAAAGTGCTCGATTAATCGACCGTTTCGATAATTCGATGTCCGAGGTAAGTTCGGATATAATACATGTTTGTAAGATATTGTTTAGCATTATGAAATGAATGTGTATATGTGTATGAAATCGAAATGCTATGTGCAAGATTTAGTTGATGGCGCTAAGGGTGCAAAATTGAAATTGAAACAGAGATGAATAGCACTGTGTGTGCAATGTTATGAAAGCTTCGACTATTTGACGTGGCACTGTGTGTGCGATATCGAGATAAGTCGGTTGGAAGATTAGGCACTAAGTGTGCAATGAATAATATGTATCGACCATGTATATGACACTGAGTGTGCGATTAAATTGAAAGAATATCAGAGGATGATCGACTTGTAATATCAATTATTGAGTAGCTTGGAAATTGAATAACTATGTGTTAGCTATGGTATGTATTGAACCTTTGTGGTTGATGAGTTTATAGATAAAGCTATGAATGGATGAATGAATAATTTTAGCTATGGATGAGATGGTATGTATAAGAGAGAATTGATCTATGTGATGGTTGGTTTAGTTTAATGTTTTATGTTACGAACTTACTAAGCTTTATAAAGCTTACTGTGTGATTTGTTTCTCTGCTTTGCATTGTTGGTAAAGCTAGCTCGGATCAGGGAATCGTCAGCATCTCAATCACACTATCGGCATTCTATTTTGGTACTTTTGGAAAGATGTACATAGTTGAAATATGGCATGTCTAGGCTAGTTGTTTTGACTCATATTTGAGATGTGTAAATAGCCATGTGATATGGCTAGCTAAATGTTGGTAATGTGCATGAGTGAATATGGTATTTGGTGCATATTCTGATTTAGCATGATGGTAATGAATTAGCTTATAAATGGTGAGTTCAATGATGAATTAATGCCTTAGTGATTTAGTGAAGTTATAGATGATTTATACCTAGATTTACATGTAATTTGGTTGTATAAAATGGCATGCTTAGAAATGAGATTATATGTGATGATATGATGATTATTGGACATGAAATTGGTTGCCAAATTGTGTGTATAAAGATGCTCAAATGTGCTTGTAGGATTGACCCATGTGGGTGGAATTTTGGCCCTGCAAATGGCCTATTTTTTTGCCACACGGTTGTGGCACACGGGCGTGCCTAGTGACCGTGGGCGTAAGTCTATGTATGGCCTAAGAGCACACGACCACGGCACATGGACGTGCCTGGTAGCCGTATGGTGTTTGATAGGATCGACCACGGCCAAAGTACACGGGTATGCTTGGTGGCCATGGAGCAAAGGTTAGTTTTGACCACGGGGAGGACACACGGGTGTGTCTAGCAGGAGTGGGAGGCACCGGCCTACCCTCACGGGCGTGTCTCCCCTGAAACTTAGAAAAGTTTTAAATTTCCATGAAGTTTCTGTATGTGTTTCGGTTTAGTCCTGACCCCTCTCTAGAATGTGTTTAAGATCTTATACACCTTAATAAGGGACTAATTGTTTATGTTTGATGTATTATGATGATGATTGACTTTGTGTCGTAAATGAATTGTGAAATGATCCTATTGTCCGGTAATGCCTATTAACCCTAACCCGGCGACGGTTTCGGGTTAGGGGTGTTACATGTATAACAAGACTAGATCCCCTACTTTGAATTGCTTTGGTTGTTTTAAACGAGCATCATGGCGTCACTTTGTTGCCTCGTATAGTCATGAATTTTCATAGGCGTTAGCTCGCCATTCATCTAACTCGTTCAACTGCATCATCCTCTTCTCACCTGTAGGTTTAAGATCGTAATTTAGAAATTTTATAGCCCAAAAAGCTTTCTGTTCTAATTCAAATGGTAGGTGACAACTTTTTCCGTAGACAAGCCTGTATGGGGATGTTCCTATAGGCGTTTTAAATGCTGTTCCACAAGCCCATAAAGCATCATCTACTTTTAATGCCCAATCTTTCCTGTTTGGTTCAACTGTCTTCTTTAGAATACGCTTGAGCTCCCGATTTGCTACTTCTACTTGTCCGCTGGTTTGAGCGTGATAAGGGGTAGATGTTCTTTGGTGTACTCCATATTTCTTTAAGACTTTGTCAAATTGAGTATTACAAAAATGAGTACCCCTATCACTTATAATTGCTCTGGGTGTGCCAAATCGAGAAAAGAGTTTCTTAAGAAATCTTACTACCATTCTGGCATCATTACAAGGTAAAGCTTGAGCTTCCACCCATTTTGACCTGTAGTCTACTGCTACTAAAATATATTTATTCCCAAATGAATTAGGGAATGGGCCCATAAAATCAATACTCCATACGTCAAAAATTTTGCATGATAGTATGTACGTTTGAGGCATTTCATTGTGTTTAGAGATATTACCTGTTCTTTGGCATCTATCACATGAAGCAACATGCCTGTTAGCGTCTTTGAACAAGGTAGGCCAAAAAAAACCTGATTCGAGTATTTTGTGTGCTGTCCTGGTCCCACTGTAATGTCCTCCTGAAGGTCCTGAATGGCAGTGTTCTAAGATCTTGTTTGCTTCTGCTTTTGTAACACATCTTCGAATTACTTGATCTGCACATATACGATAAAGAAAAGGATCCTCCCAAAAATAGTTTTTCACATCAGCAAAGAATCGCTTCTTTTGATGATGTGTTAACTTTTTTGGTAGGATGTTAGCAGCTAGGTAATTTGCAATGTCTACAAACCAGGGTACCTCGGAGTTAGAACTAGCAAATAATTGTTCTACAGGAAATGAGTCATTTATCTCCCTCTCATCTAGTTCTTTGATATGTGGATTTTCAAGCCTAGATAGATGATCTGCTGCAAGATTTTCAGCTCCTTTCTTATCCTAAATTTCTAGATCAAATTCCTGCAAGAGTAAAATCCATCTTATGAGTCGAGGTTTTGCATCGATTTTTGTTAGGAGATAACGAAGAGCTGAATGATCAGTGTAAACGACAACTTTAGATAATATTAAATATTGTCTAAATTTATCAAATGCAAAGACCACAGCTATCAATTCTTTTTCCGTGGTGGTGTAATTTTCTTGTGCAGCCGTTAATGTCTTGCTAGCGTAATAGATCGGCTAAAAATGCTTCTCCCTTCGCTGTCCCAAAACTGCACCCACTGTAAAATCGCTCGCATCACACATTAGTTCAAAGGGTAAATTCCAATCAGGTGCAATTATAATTGGAGCATTTATTAATTTATCTTTGAGGATGTTAAATGCATCTAAACATTCTTAATCAAAATTGAAAGGTACATCTTTTTCTAGTAGTTTTGTTAAACGCTTAGCCATTTTAGAAAAATCCTTAATAAATCTTCTATAAAATCTAGCATGTCCTAAAAAGCTTCTAATAGCCTTAACTGAACTAGGAGGAGGTAATTTTTCTATGGTTTCAACCTTTGCTTTGTCTACCTCAATCCATTTACAAGAAATTTTATGTCCTAACACAATCCCCTCTCGAACCATAAAGTGACACTTTTCCAAATTTAAAACAAGATTCGTTTCTTCGCATCTCATCAGAACTCGATTTAGATTTTTAAGGAAAAGGTGAAAAGAATTACCAAATATTGAAAAATTATCCATAAATACCTCCATAATGTCTTCCACAAGTTCATCAAAGATAGCCAGCATGCAGCGCTGAAAAGTAGCATGAGCATTACATAATCCAAAAGGCATTCTACGATAAGCAAACGTATCGTATGGACATGTGAATGTTGTCTTTTCTTGATCCTCAGGGGCTATTGGGATTTGGAAGTAGCCGGAGAGTTCGTCTAGGAAGCTGTAGTACATATGCCCAGATAATCTTTCCAACATTTGATCAATAAAGTGCAAAGGAAAGTGATCTTTTCTGGTGGCGTCTTTCAACTTTCTATAGTCAATACAGAGTCTCCAACCTGTGAATGTTCTTGTAGGAATTAATTCATTCTTTCCATTGGCTACAACAGTCATGCCTCCTTTCTTTGGAACGACCTATACAGGGCTTACCTAAGTACTGTCAGAAATAGGATAAATTATTCTGCCATCTAGGAGTTTAATTGTAACTTCCCGAATTTATGGGCTTGTGCATTTTGTGTAATGTGTGCTTAAATTATTAATTTAAGGATTTGAGGTGCAAATGGGGTCAGGTTTGGGCTGAGGCTTTGAATAAATATTTTATTTAGACACTCTAGGGGCTTAAATTAAAGTTTTAGTAGTTTAAGTGACATATTGGGCTTGTGGCCCAGCAACTAGGGGCACAGTAAAGGGGAGCTATAAGTGGCGTCACAAGTGCATGAGGAGGGCCCAAATTTTGGCAGCTTGAAGCCCAAGTTTTAGGGCTAAATTTTGGCACTTAAAGGGAGCAATAGGGGGGACGACACAATGCTATTTTTAGGGATTTTTAATGTTTATTTTATGTGGATAATAAGCAGATAAAGGCTATTTTTGAGGAGATAATGGATCAAGATAAGGGAAAAGATGATAGCTCATCCAAGAGGCTAGAGTTGGCCGAAAATCAAACTCAGTAAGGGTGGAGAAATCGGTTTAGTATAGTCTAAGGGGGGTGCCGAATTATTCATTATGTTCTCTGAAAATTCTCTCAAGATTCTCTTTTATTTTTTTTGGTAAACTTGAACCCTCTCTTCTCTTTTCTTTTTCTGACAGAAACCAAAAACTTCTTAGATCTCAATTGCCGAAACCCCACCATTCTTTTTCTCTTTTCTTTTGGCCGAATCCCTCTATCCACTCCTTGCTTATATTTTTCCAATTCTTTGTTCTTCAAAAAGCCGAAATCACTAAGATCACACCTCCTGAAGTTGCCGAATTTTCTTAAGTGGAGTCTGCTTGTGCCAAATTTTGAAGGAAATGATAGGTAAGTGTCAATTTCGGGATTTCATTGTCTTTTTCAGCTTTTCAAAGCCCCTAGCCGAATGGTTATTTAGAAACTAATCTCTTATTTCTCTCTTATTTTCGGCATTCTGGGATCTAAAGAGGAGTCAATCGCGTAAATCTCTAAGTCATAAGTTCAGTATACTCGAATCGTGGTACTTTCGGGATTTCAAGGTAAGAAAATCTATTGATTTTAGTGTGTAAAATCAGGTAGAACACTAACCATGGCCGATTATAGGAGAGGCCCTATTTTCACATCTTTCCAGCTTTTCGAGCAAAGTTGTAGATCGGATTAGCAAGGGTATCGACATTAATCGGGTGTGTAACTTCTCACACCATTAGACTGATTGCTTATATATATATATGTAATAAATCTTCTATATTCTTTTAAATGTCGAAATCCCGGCATAACGTTTGGAAACCCAAGAAGGGTAAAGGCTAAATATCAGGTTAGTGAATTCTGCCATTCATCAGTGAATGATTTTGTTAAAATGATATGTGATATATGTCGATTGTTTTATATATGCTTGGGGTTGGGTGATTGATGAAAGGGGAAGTGATCTGTTCTGGTGGCTTATGCCATTTCAGCCTGGTGACTCTGTCACAACTCTGTTTCTGGTGGCTTCTGCCATTTCAGCCTGGTGACTCTGTCACAACTTTGATGATGACCAGCTAACTGCAGCATGACTGCCATCGATGGTGTGCAGCGGTGTGGGTTGATTGTAGAAATCCCCAATGGTGTGATTGGCAGGTAAGGGTGGCTTTTCAAAGTCCCTAGCCGAATGGCTATTTAGAATCTAATCTCTTATTTCTCTCTTATTTTCGGTATTCTGGGATCTGAAGAGGAGTCAATCGCGTAGATCTCTAAGTCATAAGTTCAGTAATACTCGAATCGTGGTACTTTCGGGATTTCAAGGTAAGAAAATCTATTGATTTTAGTGTGTAAAATCGGGTAGAACACTAACCATGGCCGATAATAGGAGAGGCCCTATTTTCACATCTTTCCAACTTTTCGAGCAAAGTTGTAGATCGGTTTAGGAAGGGTATCGACATTAGTCAAGTGTGTAACTTCTCACACCATTAGACTGATTGCGTATATATATATATGTAATAAATCTTCTATATTCTTTTAAATGCCGAAAACTCGGCATAATGTTTGGAAACCCAAGAAGGGTAAAGGCTAAATATCAGGTTAGTGAATTCTGCCATTCATCAGTGAATGATTCTATTAAAACGATATGTGATATATGTCGATTGTTTTATATATGCTTGGGGTTGGGTGATTGATGAAAGGGGAAGTGATCTGTTCTGGTGGCTTATGCCATTTCAGCCTGGTGACTCTGTCACAACTCTGTTTTTGGTGGCTTCCGTCGTTTCAGCCTGGTGACTCTGTCACACCTTTGACGATGAGCAGCTAACTGTAGCATGACTGCCATCGATGGTGTGCAGCGGTGTGGGTTGATTGTAGAAATCCCCAACGGTGTGATTGGCAGGTAAGGGTGGCTTTTCAAAGTCCCTAGCCGAATGGCTATTTAGAATCTAATCTCTTATTTCTCTCTTATTTTCGGCATTCTGGGATCTGAAGAGGAGTCAATCGCGTAGATCTCTAAGTCATAAGTTCAGTAATACTAGAATCGTGGTACTTTCGGGATTTCAAGGTAAGAAAATCTATTGATTTTAGTGTGTAAAATCAGGTAGAACACTAACCATGGCTGATTATAGGAGAGGCCCTATTTTCACATCTTTCCGGCTTTTCGAGCAAAGTTGTAGATCGGTTTAGGAAGGGTATCGACATTAGTCAGGTGTGTAACTTCTCACACCATTAGATTGATTGCTTATATATATATGTAATAAATCTTCTATATTCTGTTAAATGCCGAAAACTCGGCATAAATTTTGGAAACCCAAGAAGGGTAAAGGCTAAATATCAGGTTAGTGAATTCTGCCATTCATCAGTGAATGATTCTGTTAAAACGATATGTGATATATGTCGATTGTTTTACATATGCTTTGGGTTGGGTGATTGATGAAAGGGGAAGTGATCTGTTCTGGTGGCTTATGCCATTTCAGCCTGGTGACTCTATCACAACTCTGTTTCTGGTGGCTTCTGCCATTTTAGCCTGGTGACTCTATCACAACTTTGACGATGAACAACTAACTGCAGCATGACTGCCATCGATGGTGTGTAGCGGTCTGGGTTGGTTGTAGAAATCACCAATGTTGTGATTGGCAGGTAAGGGTGGCTTTTCAAAGTCCCTAGCCGAATGGCTATTTAGAAACTAATCTCTTATTTCTCTCTTATTTTCGGCATTCTGGGATCTGAAGAGGAGTCAATCGCGTAGATCTCTAAGTCTTAAGTTCAGTAATACTCGAATCGTGGTACTTTCGGGATTTCAAGGTAAGAAAATCTATTGATTTTAGTGTGCAAAATCGGGTAGAACACTAACCATGGCCGATTATAGGAGAGGCCCTATTTTCACATCTTTCCGGTTTTTCGAGCAAAGTTGTAGATCAGTTTAGGAAGGGTATCGACATTAGTCAGGTGTGTAACTTCTCACACTATTAGACTGATTGCTTATATATATATGTAATAAATCTTCTATATTCTGTTAAATGCCGAAAACTCGGCATAAAGTTTGGAAACCCAAGAAGGGTAAAGGCTAAATATCAGGTTAGTGAATTCTGCCATTCATCAGTGAATGATTCTGTTAAAACGATATGTGATATATGTCGATTGTTTTCCATATGCTTTGGGTTGGGTGATTGATGAAAGGGGAAGTGATCTGTTCTGGTGGCTTATGCCATTTCAGCCTGGTGACTCTATCACAACTCTGTTTCTGGTGGCTTCTGCCATTTTAGCCTGGTGACTCTGTCACAACTTTGACGATGAACAGCTAACTGCAGCATGACTGCCATCGATGGTGTGTAGCGGTGTGGTTTGGTTGTAGAAATCACCAATGTTGTGATTGGCAGGTAAGGGTGGCTTTTCAAAGCCCCTAGCCGAATGGCTATTTAGAAACTAATCTCTTATTTCTCTCTTATTTTCGGCATTCTGGGATCTGAAGAGGAGTCAATCGCGTAGATCTCTAAGTCATAAGTTCAGTAATACTCGAATCGTGGTACTTTCGGGATTTCAAAGTAAGAAAATCTATTGATTGTAGTGTGTAAAATCGGGTAGAACACTAACCATGGCCGATTATAGGAGAGGCCCTATTTTCACATCTTTCCGGCTTTTCGAGCAAATTTGTAGATCGATTTAGGAAGGGTATCGGCATTAGTCAGGTGTGTAACTTCTCACACCATTAGATTGATTGCTTATATATATATGTAATAAATCTTCTATATTCTATTAAATGCCGAAAACTCGGCATAATGTTTGTAAACCCAAGTAGGGTAAAAGCTAAATATCAGGTTAGTGAATTCTGCCATTCATCAGCGAATGATTCTGTTAAAACGATATGTGATATATGTCGATTGTTTTATATATGCTTGCGGTTGGGTGATTGATGAAAGGGGAAGTGATCTGTTCTGGTGGCTTATGCCATTTTAGCCTGCTGACTCTGTCACAACTCTGTTTTTGGTGGGTTCTGCCATTTCAGCCTGGTGACTCTGTCACAACTTTGACGATGAGCAGCTAACTGCAGCATGACTGCCATCGATGGTGTGTAGCGGTGTGGGTTGATTGTAGAAATTCCCAGTGGTGTGATTGGCAGGTAAGGGTGGCTTTTCAAAGTCCCTAGCCGAATGGCTATTTAGAATCTAATCTCTTATTTCTCTCTTATTTTCGGCATTCTGGGATCTGAAGAGGAGTCAATCGCGTAGATCTCTAAGTCATAAGTTCAGTAATACTCGAATCGTGGTACTTTCGGGATTTCAAGGTAAGAAAATCTATTGATTTTAGTGTGTAAAATCGGGTAGAACACTAACCATGGCCGATTATAGGAGAGGCCCTATTTTCACATCTTTCAGGCTTTTCGAGCAAAGTTGTAGATCGGTTTAGGAAGGGTATCGACATTAGTCAGGTGTGTAACTTCTCACACCATTAGACTGATTGCTTATATATATATGTAATAAATCATCTATATTCTGTTAAATGCCGAAAACTCGGCATAAAGTTTGGAAACCCAAGAAGGGTAAAGGCTAAATATCAGGTTAGTGAATTCTGCCATTCATCAGTGAATGATTCAGTTAAAACGATATGTGATATATGTCGATTGTTTTACATATGCTTTGGGTTGGGTGATTGATGAAAGGGGAAGTGATCTGTTCTAGTGGCTTATGCCATTTCAGCCTGGTGACTCTATCACAACTCTGTTTCTGGTGGCTTCTGCCATTTTAGCCTGGTGACTCTGTCACAACTTTGACGATGAACAGCTAACTGCAGCATGACTGCCATCGATGGTGTGTAGCGGTCTGGGTTGGTTGTAGAAATCACCAATGTTGTGATTGGCAGGTAAGGGTGGCTTTTCAAAGTCCCTAGCCGAATGGCTATTTAGAAACTAATCTCTTATTTCTCTCTTATTTTTGACATTCTGGGATCTCAAGAGGAGTCAATCGCGTAGATCTCTAAGTCATAAGTTCAGTAATACTCGAATCGTGTTACTTTCGAGATTTCAAGGTAAGAAAATCTATTGATTTTAGTGTGTAAAATCGGGTAGAACACTAACCATGGCCGATTATAGGAGAGGCCCTATTTTCACATCTTTCCGGCTTTTCGAGCAAAGTTGTAGATCAGTTTAGCAAGGGTATCGACATTAATCGGGTGTGTAACTTCTCACACCATTAGACTGATTGCTTATATATATATATATGTAATAAATCTTCTATATTCTTTTAAATGTCGAAATCCCGGCATAACGTTTGGAAACCCAAGAAGGGTAAAGGCTAAATATCAGGTTAGTGAATTCTACCATTCATTAGGGAATGATTCTGTTAAAACGATATGTGATATATGTCGATTGTTTTATATATGCTTGGGGTTGGGTGATTGATGAAAGGGGAAGTGATCTGTTCTGGTGGCTTATGCCATTTCAGCCTGGTGACTCTGTCACAACTCTGTTTCTGGTGGCTTCTGCCATTTCAGTCTGGTGACTCTGTCACAACTTTGATGATGACCAGCTAACTGCAGCATGACTGCCATCGATGGTGTGCAGCGGTGTGGGTTGATTGTAGAAATCCCCAATGGTGTGATTGGCAGGTAAGGGTAGCTTTTCAAAGTCCCTAGCCGAATGGCTATTTAGAATCTAATCTCTTATTTCTCTCTTATTTTCGGCATTCTGGGATCTGAAGAGGAGTCAATCGCGTAGATCTCTAAGTCATAAGTTCAGTAATACTCGAATCGTGGTACTTTCAGGATTTCAAGGTAAGAAAATCTATTGATTTTAGTGTGTAAAATCGGGTAGAACACTAACCATGGCCGATTATAGGAGAGGCCCTATTTTCACATCTTTCCGGCTTTTCGAGCAATGTTGTAGATCGGTTTAGGAAGGGTATCGACATTAGTCAGGTGTGTAACTTCTCACACCATTAGACTGATTGCTTATATATATATATATGTAATAAATCTTCTATATTCTTTTAAATGCCAAAAATTCGGCTTAATGTTTGGAAACCCAAGAAGGGTAAAGGCTAAATATCAGGTTAGAGAATTCTGGCATTCATCAGTGAATGATTCTATTAAAACGATATGTGATATATGTCGATTGTTTTATATATGCTTGGGGTTGGGTGATTGATGAAAGGGGAAGTGATCTGTTCTGGTGGCTTATGCCATTTAAGCTTGGTGACTCTGTCACAACTCTGTTTTTGGTGGCTTCTTCCATTTCAGCCTGGTGACTCTGTCACAACTTTGACGATGAGCAGCTAACTGCAGCATGACTGCCATCGATGGTGTGTAGCGGTATGGGTTGATTGTAGAAATTCCCAGTGGTATAATTGGCAGGTGAGGGTGGCTTTTCAAAGTCCCTAGCGGAATGGCTATTTAGAAACTAATCTCTTATTTCTCTCTTATTTTCGGCATTCTGGGATCTGAAGTGGAGTCAATCGTGTAGATCTCTAAGTCATAAGTTCAGTAATACTCGAATCGTGGTACTTTCGGGATTTCAAGGTAAGAAAATCTATTGATTTTAGTGTGTAAAATCGGGTAGAACACTAACCATGGCCGATTATAGGAGAGGCCCTATTTTCACATCTTTCCGGCTTTTCGAGCAAAGTTGTAGATCGGTTTTGGAAGGGTATCGACATTAGTCAGGTGTGTAACTTCTCACACCATTAGACTGATTGCTTATATATATATATGTAAGAAATCTTCTATATTCTTTTAAATGTCGAAAACTCGGCATAATGTTTGGAAACCCAAGAAGGGTAAAGGCTAAATATCAGGTTAGTGAATTCTGCCATTCATCAGTGAATGATTCTGTTAAAACGATATGTGATATATGTCGATATTTTTATATATGCTTGGGGTTGGGTGATTGATGAAAGGGGAAGTGATCTGTTCTGGTGGCTTATGCCATTTCAGCCTGGTGACTCTATCACAACTCTGTTTCTGGTGGCTTCTTCCATTTCAGCCTGGTGACTCTGTCACAACATTGACGATGAGCAGCTAACTGCAGCATGATTGCCATCGACGGTGTGTAGCGGTGTGGGTTGATTGTAGAAATTCCCAGTGGTGTGATTGGCAAGTAAGGGTGGCTTTTCAAAGTCCCTAGCCGAATGGCTATTAGAAACTAATCTCTTATTTCTCTCTTATTTTCGGCATTCTGGGATCTGAAGTAGAGTTAATCGCGTAGATCTCTAAGTCATAAGTTCAGTAATACTCGAATCGTGGTACTTTCGGGATTTCAAGGTAAGAAAATCTATTGATTTTAGTGTGTAAAATCAGGTAGAACACTAACCATGGCTGATTATAGGAGAGGCCCTATTTTCACATCTTTCCAGCTTTTCGAGCAAAGTTGTAGATCGGTTTAGGAAGGGTATCGACATTAGTCAGGTGTGTAACTTCTCACACCATTAGACTGATTGCTTATATATATATATATGTAATAAATCTTCTATATTCTTTTAAATGTCGAAAACTCGGCATAATGTTTGGAAACCCAAGAAGGGTAAAGGCTAAATATCAGGTTAGTGAATTCTGCCATTCATCAGTGAATGATTCTGTTAAAACGATATGTGATATATGTCGATATTTTTATATATGCTTGGGGTTGGGTGATTGATGAAAGGGGAAGTGATCTGTTCTGGTGGCTTATGCCATTTCAGCCTGGTGACTCTATCACAACTCTGTTTCTGGTGGCTTCTTCCATTTCAGCCTGGTGACTCTGTCACAACATTGACGATGAGCAGCTAACTGCAGCATGATTGCCATCGACGGTGTGTAGCGGTGTGGGTTGATTGTAGAAATTCCCAGTGGTGTGATTGGCAAGTAAGGGTGGCTTTTCAAAGTCCCTAGCCGAATGGCTATTAGAAACTAATCTCTTATTTCTCTCTTATTTTCGGCATTCTGGGATCTGAAGTAGAGTTAATCGCGTAGATCTCTAAGTCATAAGTTCAGTAATACTCGAATCGTGGTACTTTCAGGATTTCAAGGTAAGAAAATCTATTGATTTTAGTGTGTAAAATCGGGTAGAACACTAACCATGGCCGATTATAGGAGAGGCCCTATTTTCACATCTTTCCGGCTTTTCGAGCAATGTTGTAGATCGGTTTAGGAAGGGTATCGACATTAGTCAGGTGTGTAACTTCTCACACCATTAGACTGATTGCTTATATATATATATATATATATGTAATAAATCTTCTATATTCTTTTAAATGCCAAAAATTCGGCTTAATGTTTGGAAACCCAAGAAGGGTAAAGGCTAAATATCAGGTTAGAGAATTCTGGCATTCATCAGTGAATGATTCTATTAAAACGATATGTGATATATGTCGATTGTTTTATATATGCTTGGGGTTGGGTGATTGATGAAAGGGGAAGTGATCTGTTCTGGTGGCTTATGCCATTTCAGCTTGGTGACTCTGTCACAACTCTGTTTTTGGTGGCTTCTTCCATTTCAGCCTGGTGACTCTGTCACAACTTTGACGATGAGCAGCTAACTGCAGCATGACTGCCATCGATGGTGTGTAGCGGTATGGGTTGATTGTAGAAATTCCCAGTGGTATAATTGGCAGGTGAGGGTGGCTTTTCAAAGTCCCTAGCGGAATGGCTATTTAGAAACTAATCTCTTATTTCTCTCTTATTTTCGGCATTCTGGGATCTGAAGTGGAGTCAATCGTGTAGATCTCTAAGTCATAAGTTCAGTAATACTCGAATCGTGGTACTTTCGGGATTTCAAGGTAAGAAAATCTATTGATTTTAGTGTGTAAAATCGGGTAGAACACTAACCATGGCCGATTATAGGAGAGGCCCTATTTTCACATCTTTCCGGCTTTTCGAGCAAAGTTGTAGATCGGTTTTGGAAGGGTATCGACATTAGTCAGGTGTGTAACTTCTCACACCATTAGACTGATTGCTTATATATATATGTAAGAAATCTTCTATATTCTTTTAAATGTCGAAAACTCGGCATAATGTTTGGAAACCCAAGAAGGGTAAAGGCTAAATATCAGGTTAGTGAATTCTGCCATTCATCAGTGAATGATTCTGTTAAAACGATATGTGATATATGTCGATATTTTTATATATGCTTGGGGTTGGGTGATTGATGAAAGGGGAAGTGATCTGTTCTGGTGGCTTATGCCATTTCAGCCTGGTGACTCTATCACAACTCTGTTTCTGGTGGCTTCTTCCATTTCAGCCTGGTGACTCTGTCACAACATTGACGATGAGCAGCTAACTGCAGCATGATTGCCATCGACGGTGTGTAGCGGTGTGGGTTGATTGTAGAAATTCCCAGTGGTGTGATTGGCAAGTAAGGGTGGCTTTTCAAAGTCCCTAGCCGAATGGCTATTAGAAACTAATCTCTTATTTCTCTCTTATTTTCGGCATTCTGGGATCTGAAGTAGAGTTAATCGCGTAGATCTCTAAGTCATAAGTTCAGTAATACTCGAATCGTGGTACTTTCGGGATTTCAAGGTAAGAAAATCTATTGATTTTAGTGTGTAAAATCAGGTAGAACACTAACCATGGCTGATTATAGGAGAGGCCCTATTTTCACATCTTTCCAGCTTTTCGAGCAAAGTTGTAGATCGGTTTAGGAAGGGTATCGACATTAGTCAGGTGTGTAACTTCTCACACCATTAGACTGATTGCTTATATATATATATATATGTAATAAATCTTCTATATTCTTTTAAATGTCGAAAACTCGGCATAATGTTTGGAAACCCAAGAAGGGTAAAGGCTAAATATCAGGTTAGTGAATTCTGCCATTCATCAGTGAATGATTCTGTTAAAACGATATGTGATATATGTCGATTGTTTTATATATGCTTGGGGTTGGGTGATTGATGAAAGGGGAAGTGATCTGTTCTGGTGGCTTATGCCATTTCAGCCTGGTGACTCTATCACAACTCTGTTTCTGGTGGCTTCTGCCATTTTAGCCTGGTGACTCTGTCACAACTTTGACGATGAACAGCTAACTGCAGCATGACTGCCATCGATGGTGTGTAGCGGTGTGGGTTGATTGTAGGAATCACCAATGGTGTGATTGGCAGGTAAGGGTGGCTTTTCAAAGTCCCTAGCCGAATGGCTATTTAGAAACTAATATCTTATTTCTCTCTTATTTTCGGCATTCTGGGATCTGAAGAGGAGTCAATCGCGTAGATCTCTAAGTCATAAGTTCAGTAATACTCGAATCGTGGTACTTTCGGGATTTCAAGGTAAGAAAATCGATTGATTTTAGTGTGTAAAATCGGGTAGAACACTAACCATGGCCGATTATAGGAGAGGCCCTATTTTCACATCTTTCCAACATTTCGAGCAAAGTTGTAGATCGGTTTTGGAAGGGTATCGACATTAGTCAGGTGTGTAACTTCTCACACCATTAGACTGATTGCTTATATATATATGTAATAAATCTGCTATATTCTTTTAAATGCCGAAATCCCGGCATAACGTTCGGAAACCCAAGAAGGGTAGAGGCTAAATATCAGGTTAGGGAATTCTACCATTCATCAGTGAATGATTCTGTTAAAACTATATGTAATATATGTCGATTGTTTCATATATGCTTGGGGTTGGGTGATTGATGAAAGGGGAAGTGATCAGTTCTGGTGGCTTATGCCATTTCAGCCTGGTGACTCTGTCACAACTCTGTTTCTGGTGGCTTCTGCCATTTCAGCCTGGTGACTCTGTCACAACTTTGACGATGAGCAGCTAACTGCAGCATGACTGCCATCGATGGTGTGTAGCGGTGTGGGTTGATTTTAGAAATCCCCAATGGTGTGATTGGCATAATGTTTGGAAACCCAAGAAGGGTAAAGGCTAAATATCAGGTTAGGGAATTCTGCCATTCATCAGTGAATAGTTCTGTTAAAACGATATGTGATATATGTCGATTGTTTTATATATGCTTGGGGTTGGGTGATTGATGAAAGGGGAAGTGATCTGTTCTGGTGGCTTATGCCATTTCAGCCTGGTGACTCTGTCACAACTTTGACGATGAGTAGCTAACTGCAGCGTGACTGCCATCGATGGTGTGTAGCGGTGTGGGTTGATTGTAGAAATCCCCAATGGTGTGATTGGCATGTAAGGGTGGCTTTTCAAAGTCCCTAGCCGAATGGCTATTTAGAAACTAATTTCTTATTTCTCTCTTACTTTCGGCATTCTGGGATCTGAAGAGGAGTCAATCGCGTAGATCTCTAAGTCATAAGTTCAGTAATACTCGAATCGTGGTACTTTCGGGATTTCAAGGTAAGAAAATCTATTGATTTTAGTGTGTAAAATCGGGTAGAACACTAACCATGGTCGATTATAGGAGAGGCCCTATTTTCACATCTTTCCAGCTTTTCGAGCAAAGTTGTAGATCGGTTTAAGAAGGGTATCGACATTAGTCAGGTGTGTAACTTCTTACACCATTAGACTGATTGCTTATATATATATATGTAATGAATCTGCTATATTCTTTTAAATCCCGAAATCCCGGCATAATGTTTGGAAACCCAAGAAGGGTAACGGCTAAATATCAGGTTAGGGAATTCTGCCATTCATCAGTGAATGATTCTGTTAAAACGATATGTGATATATGTCGATTGTTTCATATATGCTTGGGGTTGGGTGATTGATGAAAGGGGAAGTGATCTGTTCTGGTGGCTTATGCCATTTCAGCCTGGTGACTCTGTCACAACTCTGTTTCTGGTGGCTTCTACCATTTCAGCCTGGTGACTCTGTCACAACTTTGACGATGAGTAGCTAACTGCAGCATGACTGCCATCGATGGTGTGTAGCGGTGTGGGTTGATTGTAGAAATCCCCAATGGTGTGATTGGCAAGTAAGGGTGGTGTGTAGCGGATGGACACCTAGGATTGGGTTGGGTTTTATGTATGTTACCTTCTATATTATGTCTATATTCTGGTCTGTGGGCTAAGGCCCAATCTGATGGTGCACGAGGGTTGTACATTGAGTTTCGCGACTGACCCTATTTTTTTAACAATTTTAGGTGACACTTAGCGCATTGGACCGGGCTGGAGAGGAGAGCAAGGTGGCCATGCAATAGAGAACCAAGGACTTCCGCAAAAGACTTTACTTCATTTATTTATTTTTAAGAAGTTTATTTTAAGTGGGTTTTAAATATGGTTGTAATAAGGCCACGGGTCACTAGACTGTTAGACTTCGTATTGTTTTATTTTGGCTTTCATTATTGTTAGACACTTGAGTTTTAATTAAACTAAGGCATGCATTAAGTTTTTGGTTTTAATTCATAAAACAACGAATGAAATTTATATATTACTTAAACCTATCGAGTTATTAAGTTTCCTGAACAAAAGATTAAATACAAGAAAAATATTTCCCGAAATTATGACATCTTTTACAAAAAAAAAAAACTTTTTAGTGACATGCCAGATCCAGCTGTAGTGTTTGGGCCGGGTTTGGGATGTTTCAGATTGGTATCAGAGCTCGGTTCAAAACTCGACTCTGGGGTTTTGGGCTCAAAACGTTTTCTAAAAATGGGCTTTTGAAACATGCATGTTTATAAATGATAACAGGTTTGTCTTCTTGGCATGGCACCTGCGTCTCCGGCCCAAGTCCGCCAAGTAAGTATTCTAAACTCCCTGTGTGTAATATATGTATGTGGGCTTGATGGGCTTTATGGGACGTAGATTAGTTAGATTAGAACTTGATGGACTTTAGGCCTAGTTTAAACAACTTTCTAAAACTCATAAGACTTAAGTTCATTAAACAAACCCGTAAATGAGTCGCAAGGCTTGGGTGTGGCAACAGGCATACGCATGCCTAGAATTGGATCCGAAAGAGCCTGGTATTTAAGCAGTCCTAGTGACTCACCCCCTCTTCGCTGGAATCTTACCTGGTGCTAGTGACTGTTCACCTTAGCCGAGTTAGGGTGTGGCAACGGGCATATGCATGTCTAGGAGTGGATTCAGGGAAAGCTTGGTATTTAAGCAGTCTTAGCGACTCACCTCCTCTTCGCTGGAACCTTACCTGGTGCGTAGTGACTGTTCACCCTGATCACGAGGACTTGTTGACAGGCTAAACCTTATAGTTAAAACCCGAAAGGGACCAATCACCTTATTTTTTTAAAAAAGAAAATTTGCTAAAATACCCTTATTCTGAAAAAAAAATCCCATGATTTGCAAATATATTCCGATTTACGAAGTCAACGAAATTTTTCCTATAAAAAAATAAAAAATAAAACTCACCGAACACTCGACAACAACCAGAAACTCATAAACACCTGAACACTACTATTTCCTTTTGAAATCAAATTCTCCAATACCCCCTTAGTTTTGTAAAATTTTGAAAATACCCTTGATTTGTGAAAATAACTAAAACATCCCTGATTTGTAAAAATTACTAAATTGCCCCTAATTTGTAAAATGACCAAAGTACCCCTGATCTTAAAATTACTGAAATACCCTTGGACTTCAAAATTACTGAAATACCCCCGAATTTTAAAATTTTTGAAATACCCCTGGATTGCAAAATTATCGAAATACCCTTGGATTGCAAAATTACCGAAATACCCCTGCATTTCAAAATTACCAAAATACCCTTATTTCACGAAATCAACAAGGAACTTTATTTTTGAAAATTATGAAAATACCCCTGTAGGATAAAATTACGAAAATACCCTTGGGTAGTGGAATAACGAAAATACCCCTATGTATTGAATATGGATATATGGATGTTGTCTGTATGTTGATTGTGGAATGTATGTAGTTTTTAGAATTAGGGGATGTGAACTTGAGACTGAATTGTAGATTCGAAATAACTACTCCCAAAATTACTATTCATAAGACTGTTCATGGTTAATCAGTGGAAAGAATTAATGATTCATAAAGTTCTTAATCAGATAAACGCCAATCGGAAGAATGAGTACAAGGGGTCGAGGACGTCTGCCGCGTGGACGCGGTAGGGGTAGATGACTTTGTCTGAGCCAGTAGGGTCTGGCCACGGGTCAGGAAACGAAATGCCAGATCCTCCAGCTGTGGAGGTAGAGTTACGGGATCAGGTGACCAGAGATGATGCGGTATCTCAGGCGATGCTACGGGTTCTCAAAAGAGTTGCTGGAGTAGGCATGGGCACAGGAGCCCGGAAATCTGTGCCGGAGCGGCTTAGGGCCAATGGGGCAGAAGTGTTTAGGGGAGTTTCTGGCGTAGCCCCTAACACAACTGAGTATTGGATGGAAGCGACTGAGCGCATAATGGATGACTTAGATTTCACGATGGAGGGGAAGTTGAAAGGGGTTGTGTCTCTTCTTCGAGACGAGGCTTATCAGTGGTGGCTCACAATGAAGGAGGGTACTGCCGTAGATCGGATTGACTGGGACTTCTTTAAAGAGTCATTCCAGGGAAAGTATGTTGGGGCCAGCTATGTGGATGCACAGAGGAAAGCATTTCTGAATCTAGTGCAGGGAAGTAAATCTGTGGCTGAATATGAGACAGAGTTTCTGCGCTTGAGCAGCTACGCTCGAGGAATGGTAGCAACCGAATATGAACGTTGTGTTCGGTTCGATGATGGATTGCGGAATGAGTTAAGGGTTTTGATAGCACCGCAGAGAGAGAGAGATTTTGCTGTTCTGGTGGAAAAGGTTAAGATAGCTGAGGAGGTAAAACGGACTGAAAGACAGGAAAGAGATAAGGATCGGGGTAAGAATAAGAGAAGTTTTGGGTCACCAGAATCATCTGGAAATTTTCAGAAGAGGCCTAGGTCAGATGGGCCAGCTCGTGCTCTGACACCGGCTGCGGGGAATCAGAATCGATTATGTAATTGGTGCGAGAAAACACATTTTGGGTAGTGTAGAAGAAGAACGGGTGGATTTTTCAGGTGTGGATCCATGGAGCATCTGATTAAGGACTGTCCGCAAGTGGATCAGGTACAGCCAACGAGCCGAGGTTCTGACCAGACTAGGAGAGGTGACCAACCTGGACCGAGGGGTTATGGGTTAGGTAGAGGTGGAAATGGGGCTGGTCGCGGACGTGGAGCACCTGGTAGAGGTGCAGGTAATGTGGATGCAAGGCAGTCGGGTCTAGTTTATACAGTTCGTCGACAGGAGGATGGTGACGCACCGGATGTCATAACCGGTACGTTCCTCACTACTGATAACCCTTTACTTGCCTTGATTCATATTGGGTCAACCCACTCCTATGTTGCATGTTCGATATCTGAGACTCTAAGTATAGATTCTGAAACAACTACTAGGAAGATGACCGTGGTTAGTCCCCTAGGACAATCTAGGGTAGTGGACAAGTTATTTAAGGATGTACCGTTAGAAACTCAAGGGGTAGTGTTTCTGGTAGATTTAATGGAATTTCCATTTGGAAAGTTTGATCTTATCCTAGGAATGGATTGGTTGACTAAGCATCGTGCTAAGTTGGATTGTGAGACCAAGAGTTTGGTTTTAAGTACCCCGGAAGGCGGGGAGGTGGTTATGTTAGGAGAAAGAAGGAACTATTTGTCCAACGTAGTATCGGCATTGAAGGCTGTTAAGATGATTCGGAAAGGATGCAACGCATTCTTAGCTTTTATTAGTGCGTTGGATGCTAAGGAGGTGACTGTTGATGAGGTTCGAACAGTCAAGGATTTCGCGGATGTCTTTCTAGAGGAGTTGCCAGGATTACCCCCGGATCGCGAGGTGGAGTTTGGAATAGATCTACTTCCGGGTACGGCTCCGATATCCATTGCTCCTTATCGAATGGCACCGAAGGAGTTGGTGGAACTCAAAGCTCAAATCCAGGAGCTTTTGGATCGAGGATCCATGCGTATGTGCAAGGACTATCGTCAACTGAATAAGTTGACAATTAAGAACAAGTACCCATTGCCAAGAATCGACGACCTGTTCGATCAGCTTAAAGGAGCTTCGGTCTTTTTGAAGATTGATCTAAGGTTGGATTATCATCAGTTAAAGGTGAAGGAAGGGGACATTCATAAGATGGCGTTTTGAACACGTTACGGTCATTATGAATTCTTGGTAATGCCGTTCGATTTGACGAACGCGCCAGCAGCATTTCTGGATATGATAAACCAGGTGTTTCAACCATACCTGGATCGGTTTGTGGTGGTGTTCATCGATGATATTTTGGTTTACTCCAAGTCCGAGGAGGAGCATGATGCACATCTTCGTATGGTGTTGCAAATTCTGAGGGAGAAGTAGCTGTACGTGAAGTTCAGTAAGTGTGAGTTCTGGCTGAAGGAAGTAGGGCATCTAGTTTCCGCAGAAGGAATTAGGGTAGACCCTCGAAAGATAGAAGCTGTATTAGATTGGAAACCGCCGAAGTCTGTGGCAGAAATTTGAAGTTTCTTGGGATTGGCAAGGTATTACAGGAGATTTGTTGAGGGGTTCTCTTCAATAGCGACACGGTTAACTAAGTTATTAAGGAAGGGAGTATTGTTTGTATGGACTGACAAACAGCAGGAGAGCTTTGAGAAGCTGAAGAGAATTTTGACGGAAGTGCCAGTGCTAATTCAGCCAGAGGCGGGAAAAGAATTTACCGTCTATTGTGATGCGTCACACACAGGTTTAGGGTGTGTGTTAATGCAAGATGGAAAAGTTGTTGCATATGCGTCTCGACAGTTGCGACCGCATGAATTGAACTACCCTACGCACGATTTAGAATTGGCGGCGATAGTGTTTGCTCTAAAGATTTGGAGGCATTACTTGTATGGGGAGAAGTCGGTTATTTACACGGACCATAAGAGTCTGAAGTATATCCTTACCCAGAAGGAATTGAATCTGAGACAACGTAGGTGGATTGAACTCTTGAAGGACTATGACTGTTCGATCGAATACCATCCGGGTAAGGCTAACGTAGTGGCAGATGCATTGAGTAAGAAGGCGATAGCGAATTTGAGGATGATGTTCGCTAATCTCAGTCTGTATGAAGATGGCAGTTTGGTAGCCGAACTTCAAGTAAGACCTATGTGGACAAGACAGATCAAGGAGAAGCAACTTTTGGATGATGTTTTGAGTACTCGAATCCGACAAGTGCAGAATGGTGAAGGAGAGGACTATAGTTGGAATGGTGATGGAGTTTTGTGTTTCCGTGGGAAGATTTGTATGCCAAAAGATGTGGATTTAAGGCAGATGATTCTTCGGGAATCGCATAGTAGCCCTTATGCTATGCATCCTGGAGGAGTTAAGATGTATCGGGATTTGCGAGAGCAATTTTGGTGGCCAGGTTTGAAGCGAGAAGTTACGAAATATGTGGAGAAGTGTTTGATGCGCCAGCAGGTGAAAGCTGAACCTCAAGTGTATTCGGGATTGTTGCATCCGGTAAAGATTCCCCAATGGAAATGGGAAAGAATCACGATGGATTTTGTTAGTGGGTTACCTCTTACGCCCACTAAGAAGGATTCAATTTGGGTAATCGTTGATCGGTTGACGAAGTCTGCTCACTTCATACCGGTTCGAGTTGACTTTTCTCTACAAAAGTTGGCTAAGTTGTACGTGGCTGAGGTTGTAAGACTACATGGTGTACCAGTGTCGATCATATCGGATAGGGACCCTAGGTTCACGTCACGATTTTGGAAGGCTCTTCATCAAGCAATGGGAACAAGGTTGAACTTTAGTACTGCTTTTCACCCACAGACTGATGGTCAGTCTGAAAGGGTAATTCAAATATTGGAGGATATGCTAAGGGGTTGCATCATAGATTTTAGGGGTAGTTGGGAGGAATATTTGCTCTTGGCAAAATTCACATACAATAATAGTTATCAAGCTAGGATTTAGATGGCGTCGTATGAAGCGTTATATGGAAGGAAATGTCGTACCCCGACTTGTTGGACGGAGTTGGGTGGACGTCAGGTGTTGGGTCCAGAGCTAGTTTCGGAAACGGAGGAGAAAGTTAAGTTAATACGGGCTCGGTTGAAGGAGGCGTCTGATCGGCAAAAATCTTATGCGGATCTAAAGTGGAAGGAGATGGAATTTGCAGTAGGAGATCAAGTCTTTTTTAAAGTACCTCCATGGAAGAAGGTAATAAGGTTTGGACAGAAGGGTAAGTTAAGTCCTCGATTTATTGGGCCTTATCGGGTACTAGAACGCGTGGGCCCAGTGGTTGTCGTTTGAAGTTGCCTTCGGAGTTGGAGCGAATACATGACGTGTTTCATGTCTCGATGCTAAGACGTTATCGTTCTGATCCATCGCATGTGGTGCCGGTGGAAGAGATTGAAGTAAGGCCGAATGTATCCTTTGAGGAGGAACCAGTGCAAATCTTGGATCGAGACGTAAAACTGTTGAGAAGGAAGTCCGTCCCTTTGGTTAAAGTTTTGTGGCAAAACCGCTGCGCAGAAGAGGCGACGTGGGAGCCAGAGGATGTTATGCGACAACAGTATCCCCATCTCTTTTGATCAGGTAAATTTCAAGGCCGAAATTTATTTTAAGGGGGGTAGAACTGTAACATCCCGAATTTATGGGCTTGTGCATTTTGTGTAATGTGTGCTTAAATTATTAATTTAAGGATTTGAGGTGCAAATGGGGCTCAGGTTTGGGCTGAGGCTTTGAATAAATATTTTATTTAGACACTCTAGGGGCTTAAATTAAAGTTTTAGTAGTTTAAGTGACATATTGGGCTTGTGGCCCAGCAACTAGGGGCACAGTAAAGGGGAGCTATAAGTGGCGTCACAAGTGCATGAGGAGGGCCCAAATTTTGGCAGCTTGAAGCCCAAGTTTTAGGCCTAAATTTCAGTACTTAAAGGGAGCAATAGGGGGGACGGCACAAGGCTATTTTTTAGGGATTTTTAATGTTTATTTTATGTGGATAATAAGCAGATAAAGGCTATTTTTGAGGAGATAATGGATCAAGATAAGGGAAAAGATGAGAGCTCATCCAAGAGGCTAGAGTTGGCCGAAAATCAAACTCAGTACGGGGGGAGAAATCGGTTTAGTATAGTCTAAGGGGGTGCCGAATTCTTCATTATGTTCTCTGAAAATTCTCTCAAGATTCTCTTTTATTTTTTTCAGTAAACTTGAACCCTCTCTTCTCTTTTCTTTTTCTGACAGAAACCAAAAACTTCTTAGATCTCAATTGCTGAAACCCCACCATTCTTTTTCTCTTTTCTTTTGGACGAATCCCTCTATCCACTCCTTAATTATATATTTCCAATTCTTTGTTCTTCAAAAAGCCGAAATCACTAAGATCACACCTCCTGAATTTAATTGTAACTTCCCGAATTTATGGGCTTGTGCATTTTGTGTAATGTGTGCTTAAATTATTAATTTAAGGATTTGAGGTGCAAATGGGGCTCAGGTTTGGGCTGAGGCTTTTAATAAATATTTTATTTAGACATTCTAGGGGCTTAAATTAAAGTTTTAGTAGTTTAAGTGACATATTGGGCTTGTGGCCCAGCAACTAGGGGCACAGTAAAGGGGAGCTATAAGTGGCATCACAAGTGCATGAGGAGGGCCCAAATTTTGGCAGCTTGAAGCCCAAGTTTTAGGGCTAAATTTTGGCACTTAAAGGGAGCAACAGGGGGGACGGCACAATGCTATTTTTTAGGGATTTTTAATGTTTATTTTATGTGGATAATAAGCATATAAAGGCTACTTTTGAGGAGATAATGGATCAAGATAAGGGAAAAGATGATAGCTCATCCAAGAGGCTAGAGTTGGCCGAAAATCAAACTCAGTAAGGGGGGAGAAATCGGTTTAGTATAGTCTAAGGGGGGTGCCGAATTCTTCATTATGTTCTCTGAAAATTCTCTCAAGATTCTCTTTTATTTTTTTCGGTAAACTTGAACCCTCTCTTCTCTTTTCTTTTTCTGACAGAAACCAAAAACTTCTTAGATCTCAATTGCCGAAACCCCACCATTCTTTTTCGCTTTTCTTTTGGCCGAATCCCTCTATCCACTCCTTGCTTATATTTTTCCAATTCTTTGTTCTTCAAAAAGCCGAAATCACTAAGATCACACCTCCTGAAGTTGCCGAATTTTCTTAAGTGGAGCCTGCTTGTGTCGAATTTTGAAGGAAATGATAGGTAAGTGTCGATTTCGGGATTTCAATGTTTTTTTCGGCTTTTCAAAGTCCCTAGCCGAATGGCTATTTAGAAACTAATCTCTTATTTTTCTCTTATTTTCGGCATTCTGGGATCTGAAGAGGAGTCAATCGCGTAGATCTCTAAGTCATAAGTTTAGTAATACTCGAATTGTGGTACTTTAGGGATTTCAAGGTAAGAAAATCTATTGATTTTAGTGTGTAAAATCGGGTAGAACACTAACCATGGCCGATTATAGGAGAGGCCCTATTTTCACATCTTTCCAGCTTTTTGAGCAAAGTTGTAGATCGGTTTAGCAAGGGTATCGACGTTAATCAGGTGTGTAACTTCTCACACCATTAGACTGATTGCTTATATATATATATGTAATAAATCTGCTATACTCTGTTAAATGCCGAAATCTCGGCATAACGTTTGGAAACCCAAGAAGGGTAAAGGCTAAATATCCGGTTAGTGAATTCTGCCATTCATTAGTGAATGATTCTGTTAAACGATATGTGATATATGTCGATTGTTTTATATATGCTTGGGGTTGGGTGATTGATGAAAGGGGAAGTGATCTGTTCTGGTGGCTTATGCCATTTCAGCCTGGTGACTCTGTCACAACTTTGTTTCTGGTGGCTTCTGCCATTTCAGCCTGGTGACTCTGTCACAACTTTGACGATGAGCAGCTAACTGCAGCATGACTGCCATCGATGGTGTGTAGCGGTGTGGGTTGATTGTAGAAATCCCCAATGGTGTGATTGGCAAGTAAGGGTGGTGTGTAGCGGATTGACACCTAGGATTGGGTTGGGTTTTATGTATGTTATCTTCTATATTATGTCTATATTCTAGTCTGTGGGCTAAGGCCCAATTTGATGGTGCACGAGGGTTGCAACTAAGTTTCGCGACTCACCCTATTATTTTAACAATTTCAGGTGACACTTAGCGCATCGGACCGGGCTGGAGAGGAGAGCAAGGTGGCCATGCGACAGAGAACCAAGGACTTCCGGTAAAGACTTTACTTCATTTATTTATTTTTAAGAAATCTATTTTAAGTGGGTTTTAAATATGGTTGTAATAAGGCCACGGGCCACTAGACTGTTAGACTTTGTATGGTTTTATTTTGGCTTTCATTATTGTTAGACACTTGAGTTTTAATTAAACTAAGGCATGCATTAAGTTTTTGGTTTTAATTCATAAAACAACAAATGAAATTTATATCGTACTTAAACCTATCGAGTTATTAATTTTTCCCGAACAAAAGATTAAATACAAGAAAAATATTTCCCGAAATTGCGACATCTTTTACAAAAAAACTTTTTAGTGACATGCCAGATCCGGCTGTAGTGTTTGGGCCGGGTTTGGGAAGTTACATTAATTACCTCAGCTTTGACAACTTCTTTCACGTTGGGATTCAATCGTCTTTGAGGTTGCACACATGGTTTATACTGATCTTCCATTAAAATTTTGTGGGTGCAAAACGATGGGCTTATTCCTTCAATGCCAGAAATTTTCCAATCTATGGCTCTTTTATGTTCCCTTAGTACCTTTAGCAACTCGTCTTTCTCTTTGGTTTCCAGTTCTGAAGAGATAATTACTGGTAGCATAGAATTATCCCCGAGGAATGCATATTCTAAGTGTTTTGGCAACTGTTTTAATTCCAATTTTGGTGGCTCAACAATAAAGGGTTTTTGTTTTAGTTCGTCGTGGATTTCAATGTCCTCTTCTTTCTTTTGTCTAGAGATAGATGTATTAGAATTCAACTCATCTGTATCATCATCTCCCCCCTCACCTTGGGTAAAACACAATTCCATCATGTTGTTATGTATGATTTCCTACAAAGAATCTTGAATAAAATGATCAATGGCATCAATAAAATAACAGGAATCATCTTGTTCTCTAGAGTACCGCATAGCATCATAAATTTGGAAAATAATTTCTTCGTCGCCTACCCTTAACGCAAGTTTACCATCACCTAAATTAATAACAGCTCTAGCAGTAGCTAAAAAAGGGCCTCCCAAAATTAAAGGTACCTCAATGTCTTCATCCATGTCAAGCACAACAAAATCAACAGGGAATATAAATTTATCAACTTTTACCATAATATCTTCAATAACTCCCCTAGGAAATTTGATAGCTCTGTCAGCTAATTGAATACTCATCCTAGTGGGTTTTGGTTCCCCAAGACCAAGCTGCTTAAACATTTTATAAGGCATTAAATTAATATTGGCGCCTAGATCAGCTAGTGCTTTCTTAATATTTAAACTACCAATTAAACAGGGAATAGTGAAACTTCCTGGATCTTTTAATTTGGTTGGTAGCTTGTTTTGGAGGATAGCTGAACATTCTTTATTAAGTTCCACCGTTGATATCTCTTCAAACTTCCTTTTATTTGTTAGAAGCACTTTTAGGAATTTCGCGCATGTCGGCATCTGTGAAATAGCTTCAACAAAAGGTAAGTTAATATGTAACTGTTTATAAAGTTAAGAAATTTACCGTATTGTGCATCTAATCAGTCTTTCTTCATGTAACATCTCGAAGTAGGCCTAAAAAGAACAGTGGTTGCGAAACCACGAATCCGAGATAGAAAAGTTTATTACGATTAATTATTATGATTTCTTGAGTGATTAGATGCATGTGTTAGAATATCGATAGAAAATTTCATGAATTGCATGTCTAATTTGCCTATTAGGACTTAATTGCAAAAGTTGATAAATATGAGTTTTAGGTGTTAAAGGATTTAATTGAAGAGCATAATTGAAGTAGAGGTCCTTAAATTGTAATTATACCATTAGGTTTTCATGGACAAAAATGGACATATATAGGTAGAAAGAACCAAAGTTTTTAATGAAGGGTAATTTAGTCATTTGGTAATAAAAATAAATTAAAAGAGAAAAAGATGGCAAAATGTGCTCATCTTCTTCATTAGGCCGAATTTTCAAGGGTTCACCATAGCTAGGGTTTGTTTCAAGCTTCCAAGCTCCATAGTAAGTGATTCCAAGCCCCGTTTTTAATGTTCTTTACATTTTTGAAGCCCTAGTAGCTCGATTTAGCTTATTCTGTCAATAAATCATGCTAGAGTTCATATTTGGAAAAATACACATAGGTGAAATGTGTTTATTTTGATGTTTTATGATAGAATATGAAGTTTGAAATTATGTTAAACAACTTTTGCTAAGTGATTTTAAGTGAAAACGAGTAAAACGGCTTAATCGGTAAAAATACCTAATGTTCATAAGCACATGTTAGAGTGAGAATTTGATGTTGTCATAGAAGGGAAAATTGATTAGCATGTCATAAAACATAAGAATAAGGGATAATGTTTAATTTCCGAGCTTTGGGGAAAATGTGTAAATATGTAAAAGTTTAGGGGCAACATTGTAATTTTTCCAAAGTTTGAGTTAAGGGCTGTTTTAATAAATGTGAGTATTAAATAAGCTAAATTTGCTATTATAGATCAAGAGGAACGAAATCCGGAGTTAGATCGGGGAAAGAAAAAGATAGTGGACTAAATCGATATAGTTTATCGTATTTTGTTTTGAGGTAAGTTTGCTGTAAATAAATGCAATATTCTATTATTTTACATTTAATACTATTAAATTCCAGAATTTACATATTTATTCTATATATTTATCATTTAAAAACTCAAGTATGAATTGACGGAAAAGCTATATCAGAAAGTTCCGGCTGAACCTTAGTAATGTGTAGGATACAAATGTCATGACATTAGGGTTTAAGGAAATCATGTAAGACCATGCCAAGGCATGGAATTGGTGAGTTTATAAGGCAAAGGTCCCATGTAAGACCATGCCAAGGCATGGCATTGGTGAGTTTATAAGGTAAGGATACCACGTAAGACCATGTCAAGATATGGCAATGGTTAAGTTTCATAAGGAAAGGTACCTGCGTATCCTTAGTATTCCAAGTGGTTCAACGGGAAAATTCAAAGTGTAACATCCTGATTTAATCGGCCTGTGCATTTTGTGTGTTGATGGTTTAAAATATTAAATTGAGGGTTAGGGGTTCAGATTCGGCCCAGGAATAGGCTGAGACATTGGTTAAAATATTCTGTTTAGTCACCATAGGACCCAAGTTTTGGTTGCTTGGAGCCGAAGTTATTGGGCCAAATTCGGCACTTAAAAGGGAGCAATAGGGGACGGCAACAAGGCTACAATTTAGGGATTTTTAAGGTTCAAAATATGTGGATAATGAGCTGATAAAAAAAAAGAGGAAAGAAGTGGTGCTAGCTAGGTCTCTCTTGGAGGGGGTGGATAAGATTGAGATAGAGAAGAAAGATAGGAGCTATCTCTAGAAGATTAGTGTTAGCCGAAATTTTGAAGAGTTGGAAAGGAGAGGGGCATTAGGTTTTGGCTTTAGGTGGGTGTGCCAAAATTTGAAGGCATCATACCCATTTGTTCTTTTTTTTTCTTCTCCTATCTTCTCCCTTTCAAAAGAAATCGCCACTTTCCTTTTCACTTTCTTTTCTGTTCTTTCTTCTTCTAGCCGAAACTCCTTATTCAATTCTTCTAAAAGCCGAAAAAACACATCAGCCTTTTCTGGTTCATCTTTTCGGGATTTTCTTAAAAGCTGAAATTCCTAGATCTCTAACCTTCTACGCTTTGATTTTCTTCTGTGGTTGCCGAATCTTTCTGCAAGGGGTAGCTGAAACGTTCTGTAGAGGTAAGTGTTGATTCGTGTGATTTCAATCTTTTTCCGGCTTTTGGAGACCATAGCTGAATGGCTACATGGTGGACTGATCTTGTGTTTTTCTTTCTTTTCCGACATTCTAGGATTTGAAGGAGATCCAATCGCCTAAGGTTCTGAATCGGTAGCACTCGAATCATCCTACTTCCGGGATCTAATCGATTTAGGTAAGGAGATGTGTTTTTTTTTAAAACATATAAATTCGAGTAAATAATAATCCTTGGCCGAATGTAGGGGAAGCTTTATCTTCGCGTTCTTCCGACTTTTGAGCAAAGTTGTAGACAAAGGGCAGTAGATCCGATTAGCGAGGGTATTGACATAGAGAGTAGTACTACGTGTTATCAGGTGTGTAACTTCTCACACCATTTAGATTGTCTGTTAGTATGTGTATATAAATTTGTTTATATTCTATTAAATGTCAAAATCTCGGCATAACGGTTGAAAAACCGAGGAGGGTAAAGGTGAATCACCAGGTTAGTGATTTCTGTCATTCATAACCGAATGTTCTATTGAGATGATATGTTTAATATGTATGCCGATTTCTATGTATGCACGGGGTTGGGTGATTGATAAAAGGGGAAGTGATCTGTTGTAGTGGCTCTGCCACGATCAGTTGTAGTGGCTCTGCCACGATCTATTCTGGTGACTATGTCACAACTCTGACGATGAGCAGCTAACTGCAGCATAACTGCCATCGATGGTGTGTAGCGGTGTGGGTTGATTGTAGAAATCCCCAATGGTGTGATTGGCATGTAAGGGTGGTGTGTAGCGGATGGAAACCTAGGATTGGGTTGGGCTTTGCATAAATTTCTGTCATATGATATTCTGTTATTCTGATCTGTGGGGCTAAGGCCTAATCTGATGGTGCACGAGGGTTGCACACTGAGTCTCGTGACTCACCCCGTTGTTTAAGATTTTTCAGGTAGCACTTAGTGCATCGGACCGGGCTGGAAAGGAGCGCAAGGTGGCCATACAGGAGTTTATTTGATTCAGTGAAAGGGATTTGTTAAAATTATTTATTCTTAATACTTTTAGTTAACTTGGTTTATTATTTCCTTGTAATAAGGCCATGGGCCATTAGCTTTATATTTTCAGTTTTTGGGCTTTACTTTCAGACACTTGAATTATCCGATAAAATTGGAACTAAGGCATCATATAGAATTTATATCTTATATAAATTATCAAATTATTAAGTTTTCCGGTATAAATGTTTATACTCGACAAATATTTATGCAAAAAATACGACATGTTTTACTAAATCTTCTTAGTGACATGCCAGATCCGGTCGTGGTGTTTGGGCCGGGTTTGGGCTGTTACAAATTGGTATCAGAGCCCAGTTCAAAACTCAGCTTTGGGGTTTTGGGCTCAAAACGTTTTCTAAAGATGGGTTTTGGAAACATGCATGTTTATAAATAACACAGGATGGCTTTCTCGGCATGGCACCTCCGTCTCCGGCCCAAGTCCGCCAGGTAAGTATTCTGAACTCACTGTGTGTTATATATGTATGTGGGCTTGATGGGCTTTATGGGACGTAGACTATTTAAATTAGAACTTGACGGACTCTAGGCTTAGCTTAAACAACTTATTAAATCTCATAAGACTTAAGTCAACTAAACAAACCCGTGAACAAGTCGCTGGGTTAGGGTGTGGCAACAGGCATGCGCATGTCTAGGATTGGATCCGGAAGAGTCTGGTAGTTAAGCAGTCCTAGTGACTCACCTCCTCTTCGCTGGAATCCTACCTGGTGCGTAGTGACTGTTCACCCTAGCCACGAGGATTTGTTGACGGGCCAAAATCTATAATTAAAACCCGGAAGGGACCAGCCACCTTATTTTTCACAAAATTGCTAAGATGCCCCTAGTTTTTTAAAAAGAAATTACCAAAACGCCCTTGATTTGGAAATTATCAACATTTGCAAAATTACCAAAATACCCCTGCTTCACGAAATTAATCAAAATACCCTTATTTTGAAAAATTACCAAGATACCCATTATTTGCAAATATACCCCCAGGTTTACGGAAATACCCTGATTTACAAAGTCAACGAAATTTAAAAAAAAAACACACACAACACACAACAACAACCAAAAACCACAAACACCTGAATGCCACTATTATTCTTTTGAAATCAAATTCTCCAGAATACCCCTATTTTTAAAAAATATATATACCTCTATTTCAAAAATCCCCAAGATATTTTATTTTGCTAGATTACAAAGAAACCCTGTAGGATGAAATTACGGAAAAACCCCTGGGTAGTGAAATGACGAAAATACCCTTGTGTGGTGAATGTGACTTCATGGATGTGATATGTATGTTGAGGTGTGAATGTATGTGGGTTCTGGAATTAGGAGATAAACTTGAGACTGAATTGTAGATATAACTGCGAATTCGAGAGAACTAGTCTTAAAACTACTATTTATAAGACTATTCGGGAGTAATCAGTGGAAGAAAACCAATAATTCATAAAATTTCTAATCAGATAGACGCGAATCGGTAGAATGAGTACAAGGGGTCGAGGACGTCTGCCGCTTGGTCGTGGTAGGGGTAGGATGACCGTGTCAGAGCCGGTAGGGTCTGGCCATGGGTCAGGAAACGAGATGCCGGATCTGCTAGCTGTGGAGGGAGAATTTCAGGACCAGACGCCCGGAGATGATGCGGTATCTCAGGCGATGTTGCGGGTCCTCGAAAGAGTTGCTAGGGCAGGCACGGGTTCAAGAGCTCAGAAATCTATGCCGGAACGCCTCCGAGCCAACGGAGCGGAGATGTTTAGGGGTGTTTCTGGTGTAGCCCCTAATACAGCTGAGTATTGGTTAGAGGCAAGTGAGCGTATAATGGATGACCTTGACTTCAATGCAGAGGAGAAGTTGAAGGGGGTCATGTCTCTTCTTCGAGACGAGGCTTATCAGTGGTGGCTCATGGTAAAGGAGGGTACCTCTGCAGACCGGATTGACTGGGATTTCTTTAAGGAGTCATTTTATGGAAAGTACGTTGGGGCCAGCTATGTGCATGTGTAGAGAAAGGCATTCCTGAACTTGGTACAGGGAAGTAAGTCTGTATCTGAATACGAGGCGGAGTTTCTGTGGTTGAGCCGTTACGCTCGAGGGATTGTGGCGACTGACTATGAGCGTTGCGTACGGCTCGAGGATGGACTAAGGGATGAGCTGAGGGTATTAGTAGCACTACAACGGGAAAGGGACTTTGTGGTTTTGGTTGAGAAAGCTAAGATATATGAGGAGGTTAAGCGGACTGAGAAACAGAATAAGGATAAGGATAGGAATAGGAATAAGAGGAATTTTGGGCCGTCGGGATCATCTGAAAATTTTCAAAAAAGACCTAGATCTGATGGGCCAGCTCATGCTCTAACGGGGTAGAATCAATCATGTCCTTCCTGTGGGGAGTGCAGAAGGAGAACCGGTGGATGCTTTAGATGTGGGTCTATAGACCATATGGTGAAAGACTGTCCATAGGTGGATTAGGTACAGCCAGCTGGACGAGGTGCTGATCAGGTTAGGAGGGGTGGTCAGCCATTACCGAGGGGTCGTGGCCTAATCAGAGGTGGAAATGGGTCTGGTCGGGGTCGTGGAGCACCTGGTAGGGGTGCAAGTAATGTACACGCGAGGCAGCCGGGTCTAGTTTATGCAGCTCGTCGACGGGAGGATGGTGATGCACGGGACGTTATAACCGGTACGTTCCTTATTGCCGATAATTTGATTGATATTGGATCAACCCACTCTTACGTTGCATGCTCGGTATCTGAGAATTTAAGTATAGAATCTGAAATGACTGTGGTTAGCCCGTTAGGACAATCTAGGATAGTGGACAAACTATTTAGGAGTGTACCTTTAGAGACTCAAGGAGTAGTGTTTCCGGCAAACCTAATGGAATTACCGTTTGGGGAGTTTGACCTTATCTTAGGAATGGATTGGTTGGCTAAACATCGTGCTAAGCTGAATTGTGAGACTAAGCGCATGGTGTTGAGTACCCCGGAAGGCGGGGAGGTGGTTGTGCTAGGGGAAAGAAGGGATTATTTGTCCAACGTAGTATCGACATTGAAGGCTTTTAAGATGATTCGGAAAGGATGCAATGCATTCCTAGCTTTTATCAGTGCTTTGGACGCTAGGGAGGTGACTGTCGATAAGGTAAGAACAGTAAAGGATTTCGTAGATGTCTTTCCTGAGGAGTTGCCAGGGTTACCCCTGGATTGCGAAGTGGAGTTTGGAATAGAGCTACTTCCGGGTACAGCTCCGGTGTCCATTGCTCCTTACAGAATGGCGCCGGAGGAGTTGGTGGAACTCAAAGCTCAGATCTAGGAACTATTGGATCATGGTTTTATCTGACCGAGTGTGTCTCCATGGAGAGCGCCGGTCCTATTTGTGAAGAAGAAGGACGGATCCATGCGTATGTGCGTAGACTACCGTCAACTGAATAAGTTAACGATTAAGAACAAGTACCCACTGCCAAGAATCGACGACCTGTTTGATCAACTCAAAGGAGCTTCAGTCTTTTCTAATATAGATTTAAGGTCGGGATATCATCAATTAATGGTAAAGGAAGGAGACATTCATAAGACGACGTTTCGAACTCGCTACGGTCATTATGAGTTTTTGGTGATGCCGTTCGGGTTAACAAATGCGCCAGCGGCATTCATGGATATGATGAATCGGGTGTTCCAACCATATCATGACTAGTTTGTAGTAGTGTTTATTGACGACATTCTGGTTTATTCCAAGTTTGAGGAGGAGCATGGCACACATCTTCGTGTGGTGTTGTGAATTCTGAGGGAGAAGCAGTTGTTCGCTAAGTTCAATAAGTGTGAATTTTGGTTAAAGGAAGTAACTTTCTTAGGACATGTGGTTTCTGCAAAGGGAATTAGGGTTGACCCTCAGAAGATAGAAGCTGTATTGGATTGGAAACCGCCGAAGTCTATGGCAGAGATTCGAAGTTTCTTGGGATTGGCAGGGTATTACAGGAGGTTTGTTGAGGGGTTCTCATTAATTGCGGCACCTCTAACTAAGTTTTTGAGGAAGGGAGTACCGTTTGTTTGGACTGACAAACAGCAGGAGAGCTTTGAGAAGCTGAAGAAAATTTTGACAGAAGACCAGTGTTAATTCAGCCAGAGGTGGGAAAAGAATTCATCGTCTACTGTAATACGTCACACACAGGTTTAGGGTGTGTGTTGATGCAAGATGGAAAAGTGGTTGCGTATGCGTCTCGACAGTTAAGACCGCATGAGTTGAACTATCCTACGCATGATCTAGAATTAGCGGCAGTAGTGTTCGCTCTGAAGATCTGGAGACACTACCTATATGGGGAGAAGTCGGTTATTTACACTGACCATAAGAGCCTGAAATATCTCCTTACCCAGAAGAAGTTGAACCTAAGACAACGTAGGTGGATTGAACTCTTGAAGGACTATGACTGTTCGATCGAATATTATCCGGGTAAGGCTAACGTGGTGGTAGATACGCTGAGTAGGAAGGCGATAGCGGATTTGAGGGTGATGTTCGCTCATCTCAGTCTATATGAGGATGGCAGTTTGGTAGCTGAACTCCAAGTGAGACCAGTGTGGACAAGTCAGACCAAAGAGAAGCAGCTTCTAGACGATGTCTTGAGTGCTCGACTCCGGCAAGTGCAAAGTGGTGAAGGAGAGGACTATAGTATGAATGGTGATGGGGTTCTGTGTTTTCGTAAGAGAACTTGTATGCCAAAGGATGTTGAGTTAAGGCAGATGATTCTGCGGGAGGCGCATAGTAGCCCATACGCTATGCATCCTGGAGGAGTTAAGATGTATCGGGATTTGCGAGAGTAATTCTGGTGGCCAGGTTTGAAGCGAGAGGTAACAGAATTCTTGGGTAGATGTTTGACGTGTGAGCAGGTGAAGGCGAAGCACCAGTTGCCTTCGGGGTTGTTGCAGCCGGTAAAGATTCCGCAGTGGAAATGGGAAAGAATCACGATGGATTTTGTTAGTGGGTTACCTCTTACACCCACTAAGAAGGATTCGATTTGGGTGATTGTGGATCGGTTGACGAAGTCTGCTCACTTCATACCGGTTCGTGTGGATTATTCTCTGCAAAGGTTGGCCAAGCTGTACGTGGCTGAGGTTGTGAGACTGCATGGTGTACCTGTGTCGATCATATCAGATAGAGACCCTAGGTTCACGTCACGATTCTGGAAGTCTGTGCATCAGGCAATGGGAACAAGGCTAGACTTTAGCACCGCTTTCCATCCGCAGACTGATGGTCAGTTTGAGAGGGTAATCCAGATCTTAGAGGATATGTTAAGAGGTTGCATCATTGACTTCAGGGGTAGTTGGGAGGAATATTTACCTTTGGCAGAATTCACATACAATAACAGTTATCAATCTAGTATTCAGATGGCGCCTTATGAAGCGTTATACGGACGGAGATGTCGTACTCCTACTTGCTGGACAGAGTTTGGTGAGCGTCAGGTGTTGGGTCCAGAACTAGTTTCAGAGACGGAAGAAAAAGTTAGGTTAATTCGGGCTCGGTTGAAGGAAGCGTCTGATCGGCAAAAATCGTACGCGGATCTTAAGCATAAGGAGTTGGAATTCGCAGTGGGAGACCAAGTCTTTTTGAAAGTGTCACAGTGGAAGAAGGTAATAAGGTTTGGTCGGAAGGGCAAACTGAGTCCTCAATTTATTGGACCTTATCGGGTACTAGAACGTGCGGGCCCAGAGGTGTATCGATTGGAGTTGCCGTCAGAGTTGGAACAGATGCATGACGTGTTTCATGTCTCGATGCTGAGACGTTTTCGTTCTGATCCATCGCACATTGTGCTGGTGGAAGAGATTGAAGTAAGGCCATATTTGTCTTTTGAGGAGGAGCCAGTGCAAATCTTGGATCGAGACGTACAGGTGTTAAGAAGGAAGTCCGTTCCTTTGGTCAAGGTTTTGTGGCGAAACCACGGCGTAGAGGAAGCGACATGGGAGCCAGAGGATGTTATGCGGCAGCAGTATCCCCATCTCTTCTAATCAGGTAAATTTCGAGGCTGAAATTTATTTTAAGGGGGGTAGAACTGTAACATCCTGATTTAATGGGCCTGTGCATTTTGTGTGTTGATGGTTTAAAATATTAAATTGAGGGTTAGGGGTTTAGATTGGGCCCATGAATGGGCTGAGACCTTGGTTAAAATATTCTGTTTAGTCACCATAGGGTTTGAAGGTGGGTATCTGTGTTTAAAAATATCAAGTTGGGCTTGTGGCCCAAAGTAAGGTGGCGCCAAAAAGGAGCAAAGGGTGGCGTCACTAGTGGATGGAGAGGGCCCAAGTTTTGGTTGCTTGGAGCCCAAGTTATTGGGCCAAATTCGGCACTTAAAAGGGAGCAACAGGGGACGGCAATAAGGCTACAATTTAGGGATTTTTAAGGTTCAAAATATGTGGATAATGAGCTGATAAAAAAAAAAGGAAAGAAGTGGTGCTAGCTAGGTCTCTCCTGGAGGGGGTGGATAAGATTGAGATAGAGAAGAAAGATAGGAGCTATCTCTAGAAGATTAGTGTTAGCCGAAAATTTGAAGAGTTGGAAAGGAGAGGGGCATTCGGTTTTGGCTTTAGGTGGGTGTGCCGAAATTTGAAGGCATCATACCCATTTGTTCTTTTTATTTCTTCTTCTATCTTCTCTCTTTCAAAAGAAATCGCCACTTTCCTCTTCACTTTCTTTTCTTTTCTTTCTTCTTCAAGCCGAAACTCCTTATTCAATTCTTCTAAAAGCCGAAAAAACACATCAGCCTTTTCTGGTTCATCTTTTTGGGATTTTCTTAAAAGCCGAAATTCCTAGATCTCTAACCTTCTACGCTTTGATTTTCTTCTGTGATTGCCGAATCTTTCTGCAAGAGGTAGCCGAAACGTTCTGTAGAGGTAAGTGTTGATTCGTGTGATTTCAATCTTTTTTCGGCTTTTGGAGACCATAGCCGAATGGCTACATGGTGGACTGATCTTGTGTTTTTCTTTCTTTTGCGGCATTCTGAGATTTGAAGGAGATCCAATCGCCTAAGGTTCTGAATCAGTAGCACTCGAATCATCCTACTTCTGGGATATAATCGATTTAGGTAAGGAGATGTGTTTTTTTAAACATATAAATTCGGGTAAATAATAATCCTTGGCCGAATGAAGGGGAAGCTTTATCTTCGTGTTCTCTCGGCTTTTGAGCAAAGTTGTAGACAAAGGGCAGTAGATCCGATTAGTGAGGGTATCGACATAGAGAGTAGTATTACGTGTTATCAGGTGTGTAACTTCTCACACCATTTAGATTGTCTGGTAGTTTGTGTATATAAATCTGTTTATATTTTGTTAAATGCCGAAATCCTGGCATAACAGTTGAAATCCCGAGGAGGGTAAAGGCAAATCACCAGGTTAGTGATTTCTGTCATTCATAAGCGAATGTTCTGTTGCGATGATATGTTTTATATATATGCCGATTTCTATGTATGCACGGGGTTGGGTGATTGATGAAAGGGGAAGTGATCTGTTGTAGTGGCTCTGCCACGATCAGTTGTAGTGGCTCTGCCACGATCTGTTCTGGTGACTATGTCACAACTCTGACGATGAGCAGCTAACTGCAGCATGACTGCCATCGATGGTGTGTAGTGGTGTGGGTTGATTGTAGAAATCCCCAATGGTGTGATTGGCAGGTAAGGGTGGTGTGTAGCGGATGGAAACCTAGGATTGGGTTGGGCTTTGCATAAATTTCTGTCATATGATATTCTGTTATTCTGATCTGTGGGGCTAAGGCCCAATCTGATGGTGCACGAGGGTTGCACACTGAGTCTCGTGACTCACCCGGTTGTTTAAGATTTTTCAGGTAGCACTTAGTGCATCGGACCGGGCTGGAAAGGAGCGCAAGGTGGCCATGCAGGAGTTTATTTGATTCAATAAAAGGGCTTTGTTAAAATTATTTATTCTTAATACTTTTAGTTAGCTTGGTTTATTATTTCCTTGTAATAAGGCCATGGGCCATTAGCTTTATATTTTCGATTTTTGGGCTTTACTTTCAGACACTTGAATTATCCGATAATAGAATTTATATATTATATAAATTATCAAATTATTAAGTTTTCCGGTATAAATGTTTATACTCGACAAATGTTTATGCAAAAAATGCGACAAGTTTTACTAAATCTTCTTAGTGACATGCCAGATCCGGTCGTGGTGTTTAGGCCGGGTTTGAGGTGTTGCACAAAGAGTATACCAAAGGAAGGTAAGACAAGTTCAAGCTAAAAAGGTACAGGTAAGAATTTAAGACTTAAGTATATTAAATTAAAGGATTAAATAATCTTGGTAAGAAAAGATTAAGATAATTCATTAAGAATGTTGTTATTTATTTACATGTAAACTTACTAAGCTTTTTGCTTACTCCCATTCCTTTCTCTTTTTTTATAGTATTACAAGCCAACTCGGGGATCGCAAGGACGTCGGAGTTCGTTACACACTGTCAAAGGATTATATTGGTATTTTGTGACTTGAACGTTTTAAGTTATGGCATATATAGGGACTTAGCCATTTTGTGTGTATGTCCTTATGATATGGCTTAATATTGGCTTGTAAATGCTTGATAATGATTAGCCATTAAAATGGTTAATTAAGAACATGTTTTGGGATGTTATGTATGCCTAGATGATAGTTATTACAAAGAAATTATGAAAGAGTTAAAAAATCTGCAGGGGAACAGTTTTGGACAGCAACTGTGACGTGATTTTGAAAAATCACTAAAATAGTATAAACAAAATTATGGTGTGAATGAGATTTATAATTAAATCTTATTGAGTCTCTTTTTATATGAAAGAAACGATGTGGGCAAAAGAGTTATATATATGAGATAATTGGTTTTTTGTGTAGAGGGGTCAGAACTGTCGAATTGTGTAAAAGGGGAGACTTTAATTAATAAACTGTACTAATTGGCCACACCAAAAATTCTGGAAAAATTATAGTAAGAAGATATATGAGTCTAGTTTCAGGGAAAATTTGCGATCTAAATTTCGAGTTTCGTAACTCGAGTTATAGTCAATTAGTGAACATGACGCAGATGGACAGTTTTAATTTTTATGCCCCGAACTAGTAAGTTAAGTCTAGTAATACCTCGTGCTCAACTCCAGCAACGGTCTCGGGTGAGGAGTGTTACATTTATTGGTATCAGAGCAAGAGTTTAGTCGGTTCTCAGAATATTTAGTATGAGTAAGAGTCTATCTATACATGCCATACTTTTATTTTGATAGTGTGACAACTCTTGACGATTTTAAAATGTTTTTCTTTTATAGTTATGGATCCCGAACGAGCTGGTGCAGATGATGTAGAGAGTAATGCACCAGCTTCCGCTGAAGGGACGGTGCCACCAGATAGTAGTGAAAGGCCCGTTACAGTTAGTCAGGGAGGAGGGGCTCGAGAATCCTTCTTCCAAGCTATGAATGAATGGTTTGTTGTGTTCGTTCGTATGAACCCGGCTGTTAGACCTCCACCCCCTCATGATCCTCAGACCACCCATGTAGCTTCCCCTGTTACAGATATAGTTAGAAGAGAGAAGCCACCCGTTGACAAGATCAGAAAACAAGGGGCCGAGGAGTTTCGGGCTACCAAAGATGATGATGCAGAGAAAGCTGAATTTTGGCTCGAGAACACTATCAAAGTCTTTGATGAGTTATCCTGCACACCGGAAGAATGTATTTAATGTGTAGTGTCACTTTTTAGAGATTCGGCCTACCAGTGGTGGAAGACACTTGTGCCAGTAGTACCTAAAGAAAGAGTTACTTGGGATTTCTTTCAGGAGGAGTTCCGTAAGAAGTACATTAGTCAGAGGTTTATTGACCAGAAAAGAAAAAGAGTTCCTTGAATTAAAATAGGGTAAGGTGACTGTGACTGAGTATGAACATAAATTTGTCCGACTCAGTAATTATGCTCGAGAGTGTGTGTCTACAGAGGCTATCATGTGTAATAGATTTGAGGATGGGCTCAATGATGATATCCGACTGTCAGTTGGTGTTCTAGAGATAAAGAAGTTTGTTGTTTTGGTTGACTGAGCCTATAAGGCAGCGTAGTTGTTAAATGGAAAGGGTAAAGCTAAAATTGAGATGCAAGATATGAAGAAAAGAAAGATGAGCAAGTCGTTTAAGTCTACATCCAAGAGGCCTAGAGAGTTTTCTACGAGATCTAATTTTTCAGCCGGGTATTCTACCCGCAACAGAGGTAGAAGATTTATGGATCCAAAAGCTCAAACCACTTCTATTGCGAGTGTTGGCAGCATTCAGCCTGATAGACCCGAATGTCCTCAATGTGGTCGACGTCATCCAGGTCCATGTCGAGCAACTGAGATTGGTTTTTTCCGATGTGGTGCACTAGATCATTTCATTCGGGAGTGTCCCGAAATGGTTAAAAGAGACGTAATACCGAGTGCAAGATCAGGCAATGCCCCCGTTAGAGGCAGATCTTAGAGAAATCCCAGAGTAGGGGCAGGTAGAGGTACATTTAGAGATACAGCAACAAGATCAGATGTTAGAGCACCCGCAAGGACTTCTGCTATTCGTGCTCGTGAAGAGGCCTTCTCCCCCAACGTAATTACGGGTACATTTTCTCTTCATGATGTTAATGTTATTGCTTTGATTGATCCGGGTTCAACCCATTCCTATGTTTGTATGAAATTGATGCCTAGTATGAACATGCCCATAGAGTTTACGGAATTTGTGATTAAAGTATCGAATCCATTAGGTCAGTATGTGTTAGTAAACAAAGTATGTAGAAATTGCCCTTTGATGATTAGAGGTTACTGTTTTCCGGCCGATCTCATGTTATTTCTGTTTGATGAGTTTGATGTGATTCTTGGTATGGATTGGTTAACTGCACATGGTGTGATAGTGAATTGTGGAAAGAAATTCATTGAGTTGAAATGTGAAAATGGTGAGATCCTTCGGGTTAATTCAGATGAGTCAGGTAGTCCAATTTCCATGATTTCTGTTACGTCTGCTTAGAAATGTTTGAGGAAAGAATGTGAAGCTTATCTTGCTTTTGTGTTGAATACTGAAGATCGAGAGTTGAAAATTGAATCAGTGCCTGTGGTATATGAGTTTCCTGATGTGGTCCCGGAAGAACTACTAGGTTTGCCTCCTATCAGAGAAGTTGAGTTTGGTATTGAATTGATTACAGGTACCACACCTATTTCGATTTCTCTTTATAGAATGGCTTCGATAGAATTGAAAGAATTGAAAGCTCAGCTACAGGAATTAACTGATAAAGGCTTTGTAAGACCTAGTTATTCACCATGGGGCGCGCCAGTGTTATTTGTGAAAAAGAAGGACAGTTCCATGAGATTGTGCATAGACTATCGATAGCTTAACAAGGAAACCATCAAGAACAAATATCCATTGCCTAGAATAGCTGATTTGTTTGATCAATTGAAAGGAGCCACTGTGTTCTCTAAGATAGATTTGAGATCTGGATACTATCAGTTGCGAGTTAATTAGTCAGATATTCCGAAAACTGCTTTTCGAACTAGGTATGGTCACTATGAGTTTCTTGTGATGCCATTTGGCTTAACCAATGCTCCTGCCATTTTTATGGATTTAATGAACCTAATTTTTAGACCTTATTTGGACAAGTTTGTAGTTGTGTTCGTTGATGACATCTTGATTTATTCTCATGATGAGACTGAGCATGCAGAGCATTTGAGAACAGTTTTATAGATTTTGAGAGATAATCAGCTTTATGCCAAGTTTAGTAAAAGTGAGTTCTGGTTACAGGAAGTTTGTTTTCTTGGACATATTGTCTCAGGTGAAGGTATTAAAGTTGATCTGAGTAAGATTTCAGCTATTGTTGGTTGGAAGCCTCCCAAGAATGTATCAAGGTCAGAAGTTTTCTTGGTCTTGCCGGTTATTATAGACGATTTGTAGAGGGATTTTCCATGATAGCTACTCCATTGACAAGATTACTACAAAAAGATGTCAAGTTTGAATGGACTGAGAAGTGTTAGCAGAGTTTCGACAAGTTAAAGGCATTATTGACTGAAGCTCCTGTCTTAGTACAACCAGAACCGGGTAAAGAGTTTGTGATTTACAGTGATGCATCCTTGAATGGACTAGGTTGTGTACTTATGCAGGAAGGAAGGGTAATTGCTTATGCCTCTAGACAGTTAAAGCCACATGAGAAAAATTATCTGACACATGATTTAGAGCTAGCTGCTATTGTATTTGCATGGAAAATCTGGAGACATTACTTGTATGGAGAGAAATGTCAAATATTCACTGATCATAAAAGTTTGAAATACTTGATGACTCAGAAAGATTTGAACTTGAGGCAAAGAAGATGGCTAGAGTTGATTAAAGATTATGAGCTAGTGATCGATTATCACCCGGGTAAGGCAAACGTTGTTGCTGATGCTTTGAGTAGAAAATTGTTATTTGCATTGAGAGCTTTGCACACTAGTTTGGCCTTATCAGATGATGGTTCTATTTTAGCTGATTTGAGAGCTAATCCAACATTTCTTGAAGAAATTTGTAAAGCTCAGAAGGATGACAGTGAGTTGCAAGCCAAAAGAGTTCAGTGTGAGTCAGGTGTAGAGTACGATTTTCAGATTGGTTCTAACGGTTGTCTGATGTTCAGAGATAGAGTATGTGTACCCAAGAATGATGAACTTATTTGGAATGTCTTACAGGAAGCACATAGCAATTCTTTGTCTATTCACCCAGGTAGTACAAAGATGTTTAATGATTTGAAGAAAATGTATTGGTGGACAGGAATGAAAAGAGATATTTCAGAGTTTGTTTCTAGAGGTTTGATCTGTCAGCAGGTAAAAGCCGAACATCAGGTACCTTCAGGTTTATTACAGCCTGTATTAGTTCCTGAGTGGAAATGGGATCGAGTGGATAGATTTTGTGACAGGATTACCTTTGACACCAAGAAAGAAAGATGCAGTATGGGTTGTGATTGATAAGTTAACGAAGTCGGCTCATTTTATTCCAGTTCGTATGGATTATTCACTTGACAAGTTGGCCGAGTTGTATATTCCAGAGATAGTTAGACTACATGGAGTACAGTTATCAATTATCTCAGATAGAGATCCGAGATTTACTTCACAGTTTTGGAAGAAATTGCAGGAAGCTTTAGGTACAAAGTTGAGTTTTAGTATAGCTTTCCATCCTCAGACTGATGGTCAGTCAGAAAGAGTTATTCAGGTACTTGAAGATATGTTTAGATGTTGTGTATTGGAATTTCAAGGTAGTTGGGAGAAATATTTGCCGTTAATAGAGCTTGCCTACAATAATAGTTATCAATCGAGTCTAAAGATGGCACCTTATGAAGCTTTGTATGGACGTAAATGTCGCACACCTTTGTATTCGACAAAGCTTAAGGAAAATCAAATTTACGGGGTTGATCTAGATAAAGAAACAAAAGAGAAAGTAAAAGTCATCAGAGATTGCTTGAAAGCAGCTTCAGATAGGTAGAAATCCTATGCAAATTTGAAAAGAAAAGAAATTGAATTTCAAGTTGGTGATAGGGTATTCTTGAAAGTATCCCCGTGGAAGAAAGTTCTTAGATTTGGCAAGAAAGGAAAATTAAGTCCCCGTTTTATTGGACCGTTTGAGGTGATCGAGAGAGTTGGGCCATTGGCATATCGGTTAGCTTTGTCGACTGAGTTAGAGAAGATTCATAATGTGTTTCATGTGTCTATGCTATGTCGTTATCGTTCAGATCCATCGCATGTAATTTCGCAGACAGAGGTTGAGATTCAGCCATATATGACTTACGGTGAGGAACCAGTAAAAATTCTAGCTCGAGAGGTTAAGCAACTAAGGAACAAAAGTATTGCACTTGTGAAAGTATTATGGAATAGGCATGGGATAGACGAGGCTACATGGGAGCCCGAAGAGATTATGCGAAAACAGTACCCAAATCTCTTCACAGGTAAGATTTTCGGGGACGAAAATCGTTAAAAGGGGGGAGAAATGTAACATCCCGAAATAGGGCCTAAATGGAACAGTGGTTGCGAAACCATGAATCCGAAATAGAAAAGTTTATTACGATTAATTATTCTGATTTATTGAGTGATTAGATGCATGTGTTAGAATATCGATAGAAAATTTCATGAATTGCATGTCTAATTTGCCTATTAGGACTTAAGTGCAAAAGTTGATAAATATGAGTTTTAGGTGTTAAAGGATTTAATTGAAGAGCATAATTGAAGTAGAGGTCCTTAAATTGTAATTATACCATTAGGTTTTCATGGACAAAAATGGACATATATAGGTAGAAAGAACCAAAGTTTTAATGAAGGGTAATTTAGTCATTTGGTAATAAAAAGAAATTAAAAGGGAAAAAGATGGCAAAATGTGCTCATCTTCTTCATTAGAGAAAATTTTCAAGGGTTCACCATAGCTAGGGCTTGTTTCAAGCTTCCAAGCTCCATAGTAAGTGATTCCAAGCCCCGTTTTTAATGTTCTTTACATTTTTGAAGCCCTGGTAGCTCGATTTAGCTTATTCTATCAATAAATCATGCTAGAGTTCATATTTGGAAAAATACCCATAGGTGAAATGTGTTTATTTGGTGTTTTATGATAGAATCTGAAGTCTGAAATTATGTTAAACAACCTTTGCTTTGCTAAGTGACTTTAAGTGAAAACGAGTAAAACGACTTAATCGGTAAAAATATCTAATGTTCATAAGTACATGTTAGAGTGAGAGTTTGATGTTGTCATAGAAGGAAAAAATGATCAGCATGTCATAAAACATAAGAATAAGGGATAATGTTTAATTTCCGAGCTTTGGGGCAAATGTAAAAATATGTAAAAGTTTAGGGGCAAAACTATAATTTTTCCAAAGTTTGAGTTAAGGGCTGTTTTAATAAACGTGAGTATTAAATAAGCTAAATTTGCTATTATAGATCAAGAGGAACGAAATCTGGAGTTAGATCGGGGAAAGAAAAAGATAGTGGACTAAGTCGATATAGTTTATCGTATTTTGTTTCGAGGTAAGTTTGCGGTAAATAAATGCAATATTCTATTATTTTACATTTAATACTATTAAATTCTAGTATTTAAATATTTATTCTATAAATTTATCATTTAAAGACTCAAGTATGAATTGACGAAAAAGCTATCTCAGAAAGTTCCGGTTGAACCTTAGGAATGTGTAGGATACAAATGTCATGACATTAGGGTTTAGGGAAATCATGTAAGACCATGCCAAGGCATGGCATTGGTGATTTTATAAGGCAAAGGTCCCATGTAAGACCATGCCAAGTCATGGCATTGGTGAGTTCATAAGGCAAGGATACCACGTAAGACCATGTCAAGACATGGCAATGGCTAAGTTTTATAAGGAAAGGTACCCGCGTATCCTTAGTATTCCAAGTGGTTCAACGGGAAAATTCAAAGAGTATACCAAAGGAAGGTAAGACAAGTTCAAGCTAAAAAGGTACAGATAAGAATTTAAGACTTAAATATATTAAATTAAAGGCTTAAATAATATTGGTAAGAAATGATTAAGATAATTCATTAAGAATGTTGTTATTTATTTACATGTAAACTTACTAAGCTTTATGCTTACTCCCATTCCTTTCTCTCTTTTTTTTTATAGTATTACAAGCCAACTCGGGGATCGCAAGGATGTCGGAGTTCGTTACACACTATCAAAGGATTATATTGGTATTTTGTGACTTGAACGTTTTAAGTTATGGCATGTATAGGGACTTATCCATTTTGTGTGTATGTCCTTATGATATGGCTTAATATTGGCTTGTAAATGCTTGATAATGATTATCCATTAAAATGGTTAATTAAGAACATGTTTTGGGATGTTATGTATGCCTAGATGATAGTTATTACAATGAAATTATGAAAGAGTAAAAAAATCTGCAGGGGAACAGTTTTGGACAGCAACTGTGACGTGATTTTGAAAAATCACTAAAACTAGTATAAATGGAATTATGGTGTGAATGACATATATAATTAAATCTTATTGATTCTATTTTTAAATGAAAGAAACGGTGTAGGCAAAAGAGTTATATATTATGAGATAATTGATTTTTTTGTGCAGAGGGGTCAGAACTGTCGAACTGTGTAACAGGGGAGACTTTAACCAATAAACTGTACTAATTGGCCACACCAAAAATTCTGGAAAATTTATAGTATGAAGATATATGAGTCTAGTTTCAGGAAAAATTTACGGATCTAAATTTCGAGTTTCCTAACTCGAGTTATAGTCAATTTAGTGAACATGACTCAAATGGACAATTTCAAATTTTATGGCCCAAACTAGTAAGTTAAGTCTAGTAATGCCTCGTGCTCGACTCCGGCAACGGTCTCGGGTAAGGAGTGTTACACTTCAACTTTTCTGGATATGGGATTGGTGGTTTACATTCTTCACGTACCGGTGTTACATTCTCAACTTCATCATTCTTTGCCTTATCAGTTTCATGAGGTACCTTCTTCTTTGTTTCAGCTAACTCCTTTCCACTTCTTAGTGTAACTGCCTTCACATGCTCTTTTTCCCTAAGTAAACTTTCTTGTGTCTTTTCAGAAACTAACTTAGTTAGTTGCCCATTTTGATTCTTAAGCCCTTGAATTGACGCTTGTTGATTGTTCAATATTGTTTTGGTATTTTGAAAACGGGTTTCCGACACCTCTATAAATTTTGTCAGCGTGTCTTCTAGGATCGGCTTTTTTTCTTGTGGGAAGGATTATTGTCTTTGGTTTCTTTGACTTTCCCACGAGAAGTTTGAATGGTTTCTCCAACCTAAGTTGTGAGTGTTACTATAAGGGTTATTTTGAGGTAAAAAATTGTTACCCATATAGTGAACTTGTTCGTTTTCAGTGCTCATGTTGTAAGGTGGATAATCTGTGTTGTTCCTCCAGCCTCCATTCGTATTACACTACATAATTGGATGTATCTGCAAAGAATCATATAAACCATCAATCTTTTTGTTTAACATCTCTACCTGATTTGATAGCATGGATACTGCGTCGAGGTTGAAAACTCCGGCTATTATTGATGGCTTCGTCCTTGTGACTTGCCACTGATAGTTATTCAGTGACATCTCTTCAATGAATTCATAGGCAGCCTTAGGTGTTTTGTTATTCAATGTTCCGCCAGCGGCTGAATTGATTAATTGCCTAGTTGAAGGGTTCACACCGTTGTAAAATGTTTGGACCTGTAGCCACAAGGGTAATCCATGGTGTGGGTACTTTCTCAATAGATCTTTGTATCTCTCCCATGCATCGTAAAGTGTTTCCAAATCCATCTGCACAAAAGAAGAGATATCATTCCTTAATTTGGCCATTTCAGCCGACGGAAAATATTTTAATAAAAATTTTCGATCATTTGTTCCCATGTAGTAATTGACCCTTGTGGAAGAGAATGCAACCACTGTTTGGCTTTATTCCTCAAAGAAAAGGGAAATAATCGGAGATGGATGGCATCATTAGAAACGCCAATTATTTTGAAGGTATCACAAAATTCGAGACAATTCGCTAAGTGTGTGTTAGGATCCTCATCCTGCAAACCATCAAACTGAACAAACTATTGTATCATCTGAATAGTGTTAGGTTTCAGTTCAAAATTTTTTGCAGCAATAGCGGGTCTAACAATACTTGACTCAGTTCCTGTTAAATTAGGTTTAGCATAATCATACGTAGTTCAAGGAGCATGGTGTTCGGCTGCCTCTGGAGGTAGCAGATTATTATCAACCATCTCTTCGGTGGTATTGGTTTCAACTTCTTGCTCTTCTTCTATGTAGTTTAAGCTCCGCTTTATTTCTCTACGATTTCTGTGAACAATACCTTCAATATCACTGTCGTAAATCAGGGGTCCTGTCGGGTTTCTTCTAGTCATAAACTAGAGGTACATATCAAGAGCAAATAAAAGAAGGAAAATTAGTAAAGTTAAAAGAAAAAATAAAAATAAATTGCAAAAATAAAGATGACTAAAGTAATAAAATTGAGCGTTCTTAATAGTATAGTTCCCTAGCAACGGCGCCAAAAACTTGATCGTGTGTCAGAGTCTTAAAAATTTATAAAAAGAATGATCGAGCCTAGAAACTAACTATGACAACGGTTGAGGCAAGTGCACCTATCGAACAGTAGTATAGCTTAGTGGCAAGACCAGATTGTCGAACCCAAAGGAACCAAAAGTACTAATACTAACTTTCTTTTTATTATTTAGCCTAAGAATTAAAAGGATTTATTATTTAATCTAAAATTAACTAACTACTAAGCTAAAGTTGCAAAGACAAAGAGAATGAATTGGGAAATACTTGTGGAAAAAAACCAATTGATTAAGACAATACCCGAGGAAGAATCCACCTAGACTTCACTTGTAATTTAACTCTAAACCAAACGATTTATTCACTTAACTTGATCCGTAGGATTCCCTAATTTATATTAATACCTCTTTCAAGGCTACTAACGTCTAACCCTAGGTTGATTAATTGGAATCTCTTTATAATTAAAACCCATAGAATTGCATCAACTCGATCTATGGACTCCCATATTAGGTTTGACCCTAATCTTGTAGATTTTCATCATTCTATTTCTAGGGTTGCGATCAACTCCGCTTAATTATGCTAGATCTACTCTTAAGTAGGGACTTTTGCTCCACTGCCTAAGCACATCAATACTTGAATCAATATCCTGAAATATCAAATCAAGAATTAAGAACACATAATTAAGAACAAATCAAGTATTTATCATATGGTTCAGAAAACAATAACAAGATCCGTCTTAGGTTTCATCCCCCTCAGGTATTCGAGGGGTTTAGTTCATAATGATAAAAGAATACATCTCAGAAGAAAATATAAAACAAAACATAAGAAAAACCCTAAAACCCCCTGAAGGAATTGAAGAGAAGATCTTCCGTCTTGAGTATAACTCCGGCTTCTTGAAATGAATCAACTGGCTTTCTTCGAGTAAATTCCACAATTCTGGCATCTCCGGCTTGGCTCTTCGGCCTAACTGGACTCCTAACTGGACTCTCCCCTGAAGGTTGGCATCTAGGGTGTTTATATAGGCTTTTTGGAATGTCTTTCCTTGCCTCTAAGTACCCTAATTTGAATGAAACTCTTCTTTGTCACGACAGGGACACACCCATGGCACACGCCCGTGTGAATCATGGCCAGGCCGTGTTCAGGTCCATTAATGAGGCATGGCCGTGTGGTCTTGGGCCCAGGCCGTGTTGATTTCATGATATGGCCCATTTACTCCATTTTAGGCCCGTTTCTCGTTCTTTTCATCCTCCGGTGCTTTCCTAAGTATAAAACATGAAAACAAAGGATTAAGAGCACCAAATTCCACAATTCAAGGCTTAAATCATCCAAAAGTATGCTAAATGTGGGATTAAAATATGTTTATATTACGATTTATCATTGGAGATCAGTGGAGCATCATCACACTATCTACTAGTTTATTTTGGGTATATATAACAAAACCATTTTGGTATAATGGCATGTATAGGATAACTTGGTCGTTAGTGGCTTGAAACTGATGCTTGTAATCTAGCCATTGGAATAACTAGTAATGGTTTGTTTTCATATACTTGTAATGTCATACTATGGTAGCTACATATATGTTAAGTAGTTGATCAAATTATGTCTAACATATAGACTAGACCAAGGTAAGATTATAAACATGTATGCATGTAATGATATGCCATGTTGAATGATAGAATTTGCTTAATTTGAATTCTTGAAATGGTTGGTATTTGAATGTGAGTTTTAGTACAGGTCATTGGTATGATTTTGTGTGAGAAATGAAGCTAGAAATGGCTTTATTTCGTCCACACGGGCATACACATGGGCGTGTGTCTAGACTGTGTGTGACATATGGCCTGGTACACGGACGTGTGGTTAGGCCGTGTGTCCCCTATACCTTAAATTTGAGAAACAAAATGCTCAGAATTGAGCACACGGGCAGAGACACTGGTGTGTGTCTTAGCCGTGTGTGCTACACGGCCTAGAACACGGACGTGTGTCTTTTTCGTGTGAAACCTGTACCTAATTTTGAAAAATAAAATTAACCACGTGGCCTAGCACACGTGCGTGTGGCTGGCCGTGTGGCACAAGTCAAAGAGTTACACGGGGTCGAACACAGCCTACAGCACGGGCGTGTCCTAGGGTCACACGGGGCGTGTCCCTTGAACCACACGGATATGTCTGCCCTGTATCTTAGAAAATTTTAAAAATTTCACAAAAAATTCTCTGAGTTCCCGATTTAGTCCCGTTTTGATTTTAATACTCATTTTGGGTCTTGAGGGTCCATTAAAGGGACGATATGAATAATATTCAGAAAATCAATAAATTTTGACATGAATTATCTGTGAATGTACTAAAAACTCTGGTAACAATCCATAGCCCTATTCCAGCGACAGATACGAGTTAGGGGTGTTATATTTAGTGGTACCAGAGCTACAGTTTAGCCAATTCTCGAATTTAACATAGCAAACACGAGTTTAGCCATACATGCCAAGGTGGAGTGGCATGACAAGTGATGGACTAACACTGAAAGAAACAAAAAGCACCCTCATATGCATCAATAGAGCTGTCGGGTGAATCTGACAGTAAAACTTAACAATTTGGATTAAGATTTAATTTTATGTAAATTATTATATATTTAACTATTTGTTTAGTGTAGATTCTAATTTTTATCAAATTTATGTTTTATAGGAACCGTGACACTCTAGAAATTGGAATGTTGAAAAAAAATAGAGTCATTATCGCAACACGACAAACCCATGTCACAAAACCAAGGCCATAATCGAAGGAATCGAGAAAACCACCTCGATGCCGCAGCATGGAACACTTGTGCCGCAACATAGAAGACAATCTACCCAATTTTATAAAATTTCAGAGTATGTTGTGACACCGAACCTCGATGTCGTGGCAATGACAAACTACCAGGGATGTCGCGACATGGAACCCTCATGTCGCAACATCACTGCAAATTTTTACAAGGTTGATCCGACCCGATTACACAACCCAACTAACTAATTATCCTTTAAATCTGGTTTTAACCCTAAAAACACCTCATTTGAAACCGAAAAACATATTAAGGCACCATCCAAACCTATCCTACCTTCTTAAACATCTCAAAACCTCTTAACTTTCATAAACCCGAAGCCCCCTTCTTGCTTATTTTCACTAGTTTGCTCTACCATTTCCTCTTTTAATCCTATTTGATGGAGAAACAAACAGATGGTTGGAACAACGAAAATGTGCAAGTGTACACAATTGCAACAAGTAATAAAGTGACAAGTAATGTCCACTTATCGTACCCATAGTGACTATGAAAGAAAATATTTATGAAATGCAAATTTAAACAATTTGGTGATGAAAAATTTGAAGAGGTGTTGTAAAAACTAAAATTTAACTAAGTAACTTAACTAAGAAAAATAGAAAGAAAAAATATTTCAGTGCACGATTTCTAAAATATGAGTTTAATCAATATGACATAAATGTGTTAGATCAAAATTATTCTTTAACCTATAATTAATAAAATCATGTTCATGTCGTTACAAATAATTTCGTGGCAACTCAGTAACTTGCTAACTAATGCACATACTTACCCACTAAAACCCAATAAACTCTTGACCATATCCCTATGTCAATTAAACGGTTAATCGAATTTTAATAAGTAAATAAAAGATTACGAAAGGTAACATATATCTATATATTAAAACAATTTAATCACAATAATCTTGCAACTATGCAAGACTAATTTATTGTTTAATATTGTCTCTAATTTAACCCACAACTACCTTAGAAGATTAAACATGCACCAATTAAATGTCTATTAATTACAATTTCAATATGTTTAAATAATTAATTCAATTTTTACCTTACAATTAACATGCAATAATAACATAAGCATGATTTTATTTAATTGAACAATTTACTGAGACCTAATAATAACACAAACACATTTTTAAAATTCTAAGGTGATAGAATGTAATCAATCCAACATGAAAGGAATTTAAGTCATTTTAATTAATTGAAGAAGAAAAATACAAATATTCATTTTTCATGATCAAAGAAAAACTAAAAACAAATATTAAGAGAAGGGAACTAGAAAAAACAAATCTCGGTGGTTTTTTTTAAGCTAGACTAGTGCTATCCACTCTTCTCTACTCCTTCTGTTGATCCAAGGCTTCATGAATACTTGATTGATGTGCTCCAAGAGGTGAACAAGCTTTTTTTCAGCAGGGGAAATCAACAAGGGAAGAAAGGAATTAAAAGGCAACAAAAAGGGAGAAAAAGAGAAAATGTGTGTGTGAGAGATGTGTGAAGTGAGGGATGATAAATGAGGAACTGTGGGTGGCTATTCATACTTGAGATTGGTAACTTAAGTTGCCTAAAAATAGCAGCCAATCCCTCATGATATTGCTGGCCATGGAAGTGGAATGAGTTGTTGAGTTTGAATTTGTTATTTTTAACTTGTGACTAAAAATAGGATGCATGAAAAATGGGAGGGGTTTGAATGGCATTTAGGAAAAGTTTAAGGGATAATTTTCAAGTGTGAAAATTAGAAAAAATAAGCTAATTGGGTCAGCAATATAGGATGATTTGGGCTGCTCTATTGGGATTGTCCATCCTCCCTTTTAACTTGTTCAATTTAGGCCCTTTCCTTTACTTCAAGCTGCCCATTTTTCTTGATAAAAATTAAATCGGATCAATTGATTTGTGAAAGTCCAAAAACTTAAATTTAAGTCATCCATGTTGTTAATTCATATCTTGTTCTTCAAGGTGCCTTATAAATTAATTCTTCTAAGGTGACTACTGAGCTGAATTTTCACCATTTGTGCAAAACAGCCAAAAATATCCTAGTTTATACAAAATTATTATAAAAGTAATTGTGGTAACCTTAAAAGGGCGTTGGGCTTGATACCTAATTGTATCACCTCTGATATTAATGGTTCTTTTGATAGCGACGTGACTGATAAAGAACATGATGAAGATTTTAATCAAATGGATCCTCGCAGGACCCCGTGTATTGATAGGCTCTCGGGCCACTTCTATAACGAAAACTGGGGGTGGTTGGTAAGGATGTGCTTAAGCTTTGTCATGAGGTTCTGGATGGGCAAAAAGATATCAAGAATATAAATGAAATTATTATCGTTCTCATTACCAAAATTGACGAGCTCAAGGATATGACTCACTTCCGTCCTATCATCCTGTGTAGGGTTATCTACAAGATGATTTCTAAGGTCTTAGGTAATAGATTAAATAATGTTCTTTCGTTTTGCATCAGCCAGAACTAGAGTGCTTTTGTGCCAGGGCGTATGACTCATGATAATTTCCACATTGCTCACAAGCTTTTGCATTACCTCCAAAGTTCTAAAAATGGGTTGAATAAAGGGTTTGGGATCAAGCTTGACATAAGTAAAGCTTATGACCGTGTTGAATGGGACTTTTTAGAGAAAGTGATGATCCAATTTGGGGTTTTCTACTTTATGGGTTACTTTGGTTATGCAATGTGTTCGTTCAGTGAGATATATTGTTAAGCGTAATACGTCCCTCACAGATGTGATTATTCCCAAAAGAGGACTTAGTTAGGGAGATTCGCTATCGCCCTACCTTTTCTTGTTCTATATAGAAGTGCTCTCTGGGTTGCTTCTGGGGGCCCAGACAGATGGGAAGATTTGGGGGATTAGGGCCAGTCAGAATGGGCCTAGGATTAATCATCTTTTCTTTGCGGATGAAGTTTTCTATTTTGTTCGTAATAAAATGGAAGAGGTTGAGATCGTTAAGGATATCCTTCACTATTTCGAGATGGTTTTGGGGCAAAAGATTAATCTTTCCAAGCCCGTTGTCTACTTCAATCCTAATACTCCAAGAGATCAAAGGGAGCAGTTGAGTGGAATCTTGGGTATGCGAGTTCTCGAGTCCATGGATAACTATTTGGGCTTGCATTTTGTCATTGGCAAGAATATGACAAGGACGTTTCAACACATTATTGATTGGTCTTCTCTTAGGATAAAAATCTGGTCTAAAAGTCTTTTAGCATATGGTTGTAAGGATATTTTCATTAAATCTATTTTGCAATCTTTACCTACTTATATGCTTTTGGTTTTTCTTATTCCCGAGGGTACCCTTGATGTGATAATATCAAGGATGATGAGCTTTTGTTGGGCAAAAACAAACAAAGATCATGGTTGGGCGATAATGCCATAGGACTCTCTTTGCACACCTAAGGCATGGGTGGTCTTGGCTTCAAGGACTTATATCTCTTCAATATTGCGCTTCTCGGGAGACAAGTGTGGCAGCTCATCAACAATAAGGATACCTTATGTTATCATGTTCTGTGTTCCAAGTATTTTTCTGATGGGGATGTGCCTCACCTGAAGGTTGTTGATAAGCCTTCTTTCCCTTAGATGAGTATTGTGCATGCGGTTGAAGCTCTTGAGATCGGGTTTGGATGGGAAATTGGTGATGGTATGATAGCTAGGTACGTGTTTGATAGATAGGGCTTCGAGGGTCTTGATGGTAACTTATTGAGGACTTCTTTCTGTGGCATTCAGGATGGTCGGGTGAGGGATTTATGGAGGTCTAACTCATGTGAGTGGGATGGATATCAGGTGAAGGATCTTTATGGTGAAGGGATGAGTGCTCATATTTGTGCCTTACTGATTGTTCAGCATGGTCCCCCAGATTGGATTGTTTGGTTTCACAATAAGTCCGGGTGCTATTCTTCAAAATTTGGGTACTCTTGGCTTATCCTTAATAAGATGGGTTTTGGTCCACATCGTTCGTTTTGGAGAACTATTTGGAAACTCCATGTACTTCTCAAAATCCATATCTTTTCTTAGAGGATTGGTCACAACTTGCTTCCAAAAAATGTTAAAATCGCCTCGGTTTTTCAAAGTTTTGATTGGGTTTGCCATAGATGTGGGATGGGGGATGAGACTATTAACCATACTCTTCGGGACTGTCCTAAAGCTGTGCGGTTCTTTCTTCTGATGGGTTGCATGGTTGTTTACTTGATTCATCTTTTGAGAGTTGTATTCATTGGTTTGAAGATGCTACTCGCTTGTTGGACATTAAGCCATTTTAGAATCTTATTACAGTCTTATGGAATGTTTGGAATATGCGCAACAAAGCTTTGTTTCATAGGAAGGATGATAATGCTCGGTTGATTTGGGAGCGGGCAAGAACATTGGGGGATGATTTTAGGATTTTTAATCTTTCGCATGTTGCGATGAACCCTTGACCTCCTAGATCCCATATGTGGGTTAAGTGCTTGATTGATGTCATTAAGCTAAACGTTGATGCGACAATTCATGACATAGTTGTTGGCATCGAGATTATTGCACGAGACAGTGATGGTTTTGTGTTAGATGGTCATGTGGTTTACATGGATTATAAAATGGATGTTTAGTGGGCTAAGTTGGAATCCTTGAGAGAAGGTATTGTTTGGGTGCGTGACAATAATGTTGCAAGGGCCATTTTCAAGGGCAAAAGTGTGGGGTTGGTTGATCGGTTTAAATTTCGCAGGGAGGATATCTTGATTTTTGGATTTTGATTTAAGAATATTTTCAAGTTGTTGGATTCTTCCATCGAGTTTGAGATAAAGCATGGAGTATTCGAGCGATATCCATAGGAACTTTGGAGTTTAATATAAAGCATGGAGTATCCGAGGATTCTTCCATCGAGTTTGAGATAAAGCATGGAGGATGACACTCGCTAGAATAATAGGGTGGTCGACGGCCTTTGTAAACTTGATATTGACAAGCATTGTAGCTTTTCTTTTAACATGGAGTATCCGAGCGATATCCATAGACTTGTACTCGCTGAAGCTTGTTAATGTTGAGGTAGTGGCTTTCGGCCTATTTTGTTCAAAAATATTATAAAAATAATTAAAATGTTTCATAAATTAAGCTCAAATTAATTATTTTACAATAAAATTATAAAATTCAACAGAAATTACTTAGAAACTATATGAATTAGTGCTCAAAATGTGCTAAAAAATTCTATATATTTTACAGTTTCCACACCCCGAAACTTAATTCATTGCTCGTCCCGAGTAATGCACAAATTGAAAAAGAAATTTAAGAAAGTCGCCTTTGAAAATTTTCTTCAAAAATCATTTCCCACAATTATGAGTAATTATGCTCAAGAAAAAGAATTTTGGAATTATGTAACTCAAGTATACACATTGTTCGAATTATTCTCTATTATTATCATGATAGCGAGAATATACTAAATTCTTTCTCAATAAAAATATGCTAAATTCTTACCAATTAACTTTTATTTCCTTATTTAAGACTAATTGCAATCCATAAGTTTAATTATGCCTTCATAAGTTGAGTTTAGCAATTTCTCTTCACTAATGTAGTCAGCACAGAAATTTGAATCAATAAGTCTTTTAAATAGGTTGTAACGTGGCTAGGTTAGTGGTATCTAAAAGATAGATAATTTTAAGCTAAAAAACCCTAGACTTAGCTTGCATCGGACCTTTGGAATAAAACCTCCAAATTCACCAACTAATTTTGCATTTGAGTTCATGCTCTTTGTACATCTATTTTTTTGATTATATATACTCTCTTTTTAACACACTCGATCATATTTACTGCATGTACTACAAATTATTTTTTAGCATTTGATACTTTTTCTCAACTCCCCCAAACTTATTTTCGAAGAATATTCTAGATACACTGAATCTAGTGTTTTAGACAATTTAGAGATAATTAGGAGAGAATGGATGACTTATTACTGTAAGGTACAAATAAAATCAGGCCATCTAGTCTCAAAGTTGGGTTTCAATGGATAAATATTCATTAAGGTTTACTTCAAAGGCTCAAACGGTCCAAACAAAAATTTGCCTAAATCATTTTCAAAATTCCATGCCTCCTAGGATTTCGCCTAAAGAAATTACTAAGTCAATTCAAGAAACTTAAACTTTGATGCATGCTTAGCTTTCCTAAGGAATTAAAAATTTTATGATTCGATTTACATACTTTATTAAGAGTAACATTTATGTCATAATTTAGCTAACATAGTAATTATTTAGATAATAGAACTTTATTTATACTAAAGTTTAACATAATTAACAAAAATTCACATTTTTGAGCAAAATATAACTTTATCATAATTATAAGAAAATTGTATTATGAAAAAAAAGTTCAATTTTTGGTCCCCCCACCTAAGATGAACAATGTCCCTATTGTTAAAAACAATAGAGAGAAAGAAAATATAGAAGTGAATAGATACTATACACCAGGTAGGATCCTAGGAAAAGGAAGTTAGGGTTCAATGGCCAGTCTTTGCACATATGAGCATCTCTGCAATAAATACAAAAGATAATTTCAAACTGCCTTGGCTGTTGACCTAATATGTTAGCGTTAAAATTGTTAGCAAAAAAGTTCTTAAGCATGGAAGTTATAGAAGATACCTAGGCTGCCAAAGACATAAGTATATCATCTTCGTGAACTCTGGCCACTTTACTTCATGTGCCTACTTGAGTAGTCTACCACTGATAATTGCTGCGAGAGATCCTTCAAGGATCTCATATGCTTCATTGTATGATTTTTTCAAGAAGAGATCCATTAGCTGAAGCGTCTACCACCATTTTTGTATATGCGTTGAGACCATGTAAAAAGTATCCAACTAAATACAGTGAGGAATACTATGATGCATACATTTCTGCAACAACTCCGTAAATCTCTCCCATGCATCATAGAAAGATTCATAGTCAAGTTGTTGAAATGTGGCAATTTCATTTCTAGGCTTGGCATTTCTACTCGGTGGAAAATACTTCATCAAGAATCATTCAATTGGACCGTTTCAAAACTTACCCTATCTTAACTACATTAAAACTATTCCATCACATACCATATTAGCCATTGAAACATGCATTAAAACTTAGCCATATGAACACGTACCATCAAGGCATCAAAAGTAGCGAAAGTGCATCAGCCAAAATGACATATACATGGCAAACTATCAACCAACATTCAATTAACATCAAACGTAAGTCCACCTATACATGTCATTATAACCTTGGTCAAAACATCAAAAACTACCGATATAATCATTAGATAGTGTGATAAATCTCTAACGAGCTTTCGATTATCTATGTAACACCCCTTACCCATGTCCGATGCCGGGACCGGATACGAGGCATTACTATCCTTGACCTTTTCTTAAACATGTATTAATGGGCTATAAAATTTCGTTTCAATTTAAAAAATTTCTTTTCTTAGTCATAACATTCATCTCACGGGCCTACAAGGCCATAAACATACATCTAAATGGTTTTCGAGTTCAACCGAAAACTTTTACCCTCTTCGAAAATTTTTGTCTAAACAGGGTCACACGCCCGTATGACTTGGGACACGCCCATCTGGGAAGGCCGTGTGATCTCACACGCCTATGTCTCTAGCCCGTGTAAAATTTATTTTATTTTTGAACCTACAGGGGTTTTCACACGGCCAGACACATGCCCGTGTTCTTCCCCGTGTGAAAAATTAGGGGTATTTTGTTTATGACATCAACAATCCCTTAAGGAGCACACGGCCTAGGCACATGCTTGTGTGGCTAGCTTGTGGCTGACACTAACTTAAAACACTAACTTGCAGAGGACACACGGCCTTTTAATACACATATGTGAGTTGACCATGTGTCACACATGGCCTAGACACACGCTCGTGTATCTACCCGTATGGACACTTAAAGGATATTTTCTAAGCCAATTGCCACCCTGAAATCAAGATCATTCATATATTGAATCCATATATTCAAATACTTCATCAAAAACATGAATAACAATGCATAACTCATCAACATTGATGTATAAACTTAGTAAATATTGGCTAATCTCTTTAACCATATACAAAAAGAATAATAACTTTAATAGCCAACACTTTGACTCCTTTTAAGACTTAACTCAAAATGAAATGATTCCTATACATGCCATACTTAATATAAACAACTTGGCTAACCAAAATAATGATTGATAGTGTGATCCGAGCTCCGACGTCTATGATCCCCAAACTAGTTTGGCAAAACTACACGGAATAAAGAAATGGAAGAAGTAAGCATATAGCTTAGTAAGTTTGCATGAAACTCATATAGCAATATATTTTCTAAATATAATTCATCTATCATGAAATAATAACAACATAAGTCTCAAGTGCTTGGCGTACTTACTCATACTTATCCTTACTCATCACATGTAATATAACAATTTCATACTTGCATTATAATTATAGTACCTGTATCACTTAATCATACATATTAGTACATTTTGCTGATACAAAAGTAAACCTAATCTTCATTCTTCTTAATATGAATAATGCTTTTTATCAACCTTGAATAACTTAACTTATATCTATCTTTACTTGCTTAACTTTCTTGTTATCTTTTTCATACTTGGCTCTTTTGCCAGATGAAATACCCGGAATAACTGAGGTCACTCAATCTCATCAAACATGGATCTCGATGCCAATGCCATGTCCCAGACATGGTTTTACATGGGATCGCGTCATGATGCCAATGCCATATCCCAGATATGGTCTTACATGGGATCTCTTAACTTGGTGTCAATGCCTTGTCCCAGACATGGTGTTACACGAGACCTTCCTTATGTGTTTCCCTTGGAAACTTACCATTTCCATGTCTTGACATGGTCTTACGTGGTATCCTTGCCTTGTGAATCTTATCAATGCCATGTCTTGACATGGACTTACATGACCTCTCTGCCTTATGAATTCACCAATGCCATGCCTTGGCTTGGACTTACATGGGACCTTTGCCTCATAATAACTTTTCAATGCCATGACTTGTCATGGACTTACATGATATCCTTGCCTTAATGCCGATTCCTTGTCTTGACATGGTCTTATACGGACTTTCCTTGTCTCATGCGGTGATATTAGTATCCTCATTATTTCGAGTCTTCAATCAGGACTTTCTCTTACATATTCTCATTCATGCTCTTATCATGATATCATTTACTTATCTTCATGAAAATAGGGTACATATTACAACATCATAAGTAATTATATGAAAATACATGTGAAATCTTAAATTCATACAAACTTACCCCAATTTTAAAATGAGCTAACTCGTCGGTCTAGTCTGAGACTTTGTTCTTTCCCCGATCGAGGCAGATTCTCGGTTCTTCTTGCTTTGTAAAGAGATGAGTATGCTGAAATTTTTGAAGCATTCTACCCTCTATTTGTTGCTAATTTTTGGTGAAGAGTGAAGGAGAAAAGATAATAACTTTTCTTTCCTTATTCTAATATTAAACTATCAATTAGTCCACCTACTATCACCAACTTTGACAAACATTGATAAATTTTTCTCCTATGCTAGTCTATGGCTGGCCAAGCCTTTTCAAAGGGCTAAATTGCCTTTTAAAGACTTCAATTTAACAATATATGGCTATTTGGTACCTTTAGCTTATAGAATGGAACTTCTGGACTTTATTCGATTTAGTCCTTTTTTCGCGATTAAACACGAAATCGCTAAAATTAAAGTACCAATATTTTCATGTACTTAAAAAATCATATACTAAATCATGAAATAACATGAAAATAATTTTCTCTAACCTCGGGTTAGTGATCCCGAGATCACTTTTCCGACTAGCCCCTAAATCAAGCTATTACAATTCTCCCCCTTAGGGATTTTCGTCCCCGAAAATCTTACTAGTGAAAAACTTAGGGTATAGGTTTCTCATCGTTTCCTCAGACTCCCATGTAGCCTCTTCTATTCCGTGCCTTTGCCATAATACTTTCACAAGCTAGAATCTTAACTGGTTCCTCACCATAAGTCATGTAAGGTTGTATTTCAACCTCTGTCGGTGCAATCACATGCGAGGGGTCTGATCGGTAGCATCGCAACATAGACACGTGAAATACATCATGAATCTTCTCTAACTCAGACAACAAATCCAACCGATAGGCTACCAACCCAATTCTCTCGGTAATCTCATATGGTTCGATAAAATGCAGACTCAATTTTCCTTTTCTGCCAAATCTAAGAACTTTTTTTTACGGTGACACTTTCAAAAATACTCTATCACCAACTTGATACTCAATTTCTTTCATTTTTAAATCTGAATAAGATTTTTGTCGATCAAAAGCAGCTTTTAAGCAATCTCAAATTATTTTCACTTTTCTTCAGCCTCTCTAACCAAATCAACTCCATGAATCTAGTTTTCCTTAAGCTCAATCAAATATAAAGGCGTTCGACATCTACACCCATACAAAGCCTCATAATGTGCCATTTTCAAACTTGACTGAAAACTATTTTTGTAAGCGAATTCCACTAACGGCAAGTATTTTTCCCAGCTGCCCTGAAACTCAAGAACACAACACCTGAGCATGTCATTGAGAACTTGGATCAACCTCTTCGACTGACCGTCGGTCTGGGGTGAAAAGCTGTACTAAAATTCAACTTTGTGCCCAATGCCTCTTGCAACTTCATCCAAAATCTTGAGGTGAATCTCGGATCGCTATCCGATATAATCGATAAGGGCAGTCCATGAAGACTTACTATCTCTGAAACATACAAGTTTGCCAACTTGTCAAGTGAGTAATAAACTCGTACAGGTATGAAATGGGCTGACTTCATAAGTCTATCGACTACAACCCATACAACATCTTTCTTGTTCGGTGTCAACGTGAAACTGTTACAAAGTCCATAGTAATTGATAAACCATAATTTACACATATTTTAACTCCATTCTTAGCTTAATTTTGGATGATTTTCCATTGATTTGATGAATTTGATGCTCCTAATCTCTTAATTTCATGTCTTATACTCAGGAGAGCTTAGGGAGTCAAAAAGAACGAGAAACGGGCCGGAAAGGGACAAAATGGGCCTACACGACCTGGACCACCACACACGGGCAGACCGCGCGACCTTGTGCAGCAAGCTGGATGAATTCTATCGACCACAGGCGTGTCACACGGGCATGTCCCTGCCGAAATAATGATGAATTCTATTCGAAATACGATACTTGTGGGCCAAGAAAGGCATCTCCAAGCCTATATAAACACCCTAGGAGGCAACCTACAAGAGGAGTTGGACAGAGGTCGACAGAGTTCAACAAGACATCGAATAGACGCCGAGTAGAAGGAGAAAATACTCCAAGACAGCCGTCAAGAACAGCTTAGGAGAAGGATCTCCATCAAGACTGAAGATCTCCCATCAAGTTCTTTAGAAGTTTTTGGGTTTTCTTATGTTTTGTTGTTTTTCCTCCTTTATGATGTTTCCCTCTATTAGTATGAACTAAATCCCTCAAATACCTAAGGGGATGAAACCTAAAACAGATCTTATTACTATTTGATTTGTGAGATAAATACTTGTGCTTATTTTTAATTGTGAGTTCTTATTCTTGTTTAATAATTCAGGTTTTTGATTCAAGTCGAATGTTCTTATTCAGTGGAGCAAAAGTCCCTGTCTAAGAGTAGATCGAGATCGACACAATTAAGCGGAGTTGATTGCAACCCTAGATATAGGGCGACGAAAATCTATCGGATTAGGGTCAAACCTAATAAGGGATTCCATAAATCGAGTTAATATGACAATAGGGGTTTTATTTAGAAAGATATTTCAATTAATCAACCTAGAGTCAGTTGTTAGTAGCCTCGAAAGAGGTATTAATATAATTTAGGGATTTCTACGGAGTAAGCCAAGTGAATAAATTGCATGAATCAAAAGTAATAAGTGAAGTCTAGGTGGATTCTTCCTTAGGTATTGCCCATCTCATATAAAGTTGTCTAAAAGTATTTTCCAATTTACTCTCTGTCGCGTTCATAGCTAGTCAAATTTGTTAGTTAATTTTAGATTAAAAGCAAATCCCCTTAATTATTAGGCTAGATAATAAAAAGATAGTTAATACTAATACTCTTGGTCCTTGAGGATATGATATTCCGGACTCACCACAGCTATACTACTGTTCGATAGGTGCGCTTGCCTTTGTCGAAATAATAGTTAGTTTCGAGCTCCATCAAGTTTTTGGTGCCATTGCCTGGGACTTTGATATTAGGAAAACTAAAATTTTATTACTTTAGCCATTCTTATTTTTTAGTTTACTAACTTTTTCTTTTCTTTTCTTCTGGAAGGAACTTTTAGTTTATGACTAGAAGGAACCTGTCAGGACCATTACTTTTTTACAGCGAAATTGAAGGTACAGTTTGCAAAAAAATGAAGAGAAATAAGGCGAAGCCTACAGTAAATAGAAGAAGAGCAAGAAGACGAAACCAATACTACCGAAGAGATGGCTGATAACAATCCGCTACCTCCTATGGTTACCGCAAATCCGGTGAATCAAAATCCTGCTCCTCGTACTATGTATGATTACGCTTAACCTAATTTAACAGGAACTGAGTCAAGTATTGTTAGACATGCTATTGCTGCAAATAATTTTGAACTGAAACCTAACACAATTCAGATGATACAACAATTTGATCAGTTTGATGGTTTACAGGATAAAGATACAAACAATCACTTGGCGAATTTTCTAGAATTTTGCGTTACTTTCACAATAAATGGCGTTTCCGATGATTCCATTCATCTTTGGTTGTTTCCCTTTTCGTTGAAGAACAAAGCTAAACAGTGGTTGAACTCATTACCATGAGGATCAATCACTACGTGGGAACAAATGATCGGGAAAGATACATGGATCTACTGAGAAGGTGCCTACACCATGGATTACCTTTGTGGCTCCAGGTTCAAACCTTTTACAACAGTGTGAACCCCTCAACTAGGTAGTTGATTGATTCAGCCACCGGTGGAACCATGAATAACAAAACCCCCAAAGCGACTTATGAGTTTATAGAGGACATGTCACTGAATAAACTATTAGTGGCAAGTTACAAGGATAAGGCCAACAAAAGCCGCCAGTGTTTTAAACCTCGACACAGTAACCATGCTATCAAATCAGGTAGAGATGTTAAATAAAAAGATTGACGGTTTCTGTGGTTCTTCGCAGGTACTGTAACATCCCGAAATTGGGCCTAGTAGGATTGGGCCGATTGGGCCTTGGGTTTAGGAAAAATTTGAGTATCATCTTGTTGCTTGTGCTAATTCAGGTATGATTTTATTGTGTGCTTAATATAGTCTTGTGAAGGCTTGGAATTAATTGGTTTAGAATAATTTTTAGTATGGAGAATTTAGTGAAGTGGATTAGGTGAACCTGACACTTAAGTTAATTTAAGTGTTAAATTCTAGCACATGAGGAGTCAGTAACAAGGTGGTTATGGCGCTTGAAGGGTTGCTTGAGGGAAGTGGTTCGAGTTGCATGGATTGCAAATTGGAAGACATTATTTTTGTATGCTTTCATTAAGTGTTGGTCAAACTATACATATGGTAAGTTGGTCTTTAACTTTTTATGGAAAGTTGAATAATAGATTAGGAAAGCTTGATGTTTGGGAAAGAAATCATTTGATTAAAGTTTGATGTGAGAACATAAGGCATGATGCAAGGTGTTATGCTATGGAAAGTTTTGTGTAGAAAGTTTGACATGAATGTGGACGGTATGGGTGTCTAGGGGGGTTGGCTTAATTTTTGAAAGTGTTTAGGAGGAAATAAAGATGAAAATGTGGAATTGTGATGAGATTGTGAGTTGGCCGAATATGGGGCTTTGGAGGATGGCATTTTCGATTTTGGTAATAGTAAGATAGGTGTGTCGAAATTCATAGTTGTTAGTTTTGGTTTTTTTTTTCTCTTTTTCTCCAAGTTTCGGTCAAAATTGTTATAGGTAAGTCATTTGGGTATTTGGTGCATTAAGGTGTGTTGCCAATATTTTTCTAACCTTCTTCTATTCATCTTTTCTTTCTTTCAACCCCAAATCCATACCTATTCTCTTGTGGCCGAATATCCTATTTTTTATTCAATATGAGTCATAACCGAATTTTGTAGGTTCTCCTGTTCTCTTTTCTTTTCTTGAAACTTTAAAGCTGAAACACCATAGCCCAACCCTCTACATTTCATCTTTCTCCTCTATTCATTTCACCATATTCAAAAGCTGAAACTTTGATCTAGTTTATTCTTGGCCGAATCCTCTAAGCTTTCAACTCTCCCCACTCTTGCGTTTACTCTCTACACCAGTAAAGTGTCGAAACATCATCTTAACCTCGTTTCTATACCTATCTTTGTGTTAGCCAAATATACCATTACCATTGGGAAGGTTTAGCCGAAACCTTTTTCTCTTATTTGGTCTCTTCAAGCAACGTGGTGGTAGCCAACATTAAGGAACATTAAAGGAGAAGCTTTAGGGATTTGTAGAGATCAAGGTAAGTCAAAGTGGTATTCGGCCAAAGGCCATCTTCATGGATTTATTGTGTATAGCCGATTCTAACAATGGCATATAGGATTTCGACAGTCTCAAGGAGCAAGCAAGTATTTCGGGATTTGGTAAGCAAGGAATTTCGACAGAGTTCATAATCAAATGGCGTTTTCGGGATTTAATCGACTGTGCCAAATAGGTGTGTAGTTATTACACTGTTCTCTTGATTTTTTATGTGTGTATGTTGTTATATGTGTGATATGATGTGAATGGTAGCCGAAATAAGGGCTAAGATGGTGGATACCCATGGTGAGTGATCGAATAATCAGGTCAGTATTTTATGGTATTAAATGATCATTGATGAATACGTGAAATGGTGATAAGCATGTGTTATATACTCTATTAAATGATAATTTGTCATGTTATGCATGGGGCTTGGGACATGACTATCGAAGGAAAGGGTGTACATTATGTACGTGGTCTGATGTTAGCCTTGTGCTACATTGGCGCTTGATGTTAGCTATGTGCTTCATCAAGGGAGGTGTTGGCTAGGTGCCACATCTCGGCGGATGATAGCTGTGTGCATCACCGTGGACTGAGGATGACCTCGACTCACCTCGTGGATATTGACATGTGGGATCACTTAGGTGATCGGTGGCTTAGCCATGGCCTTGGGCAGCAAGTCTGCCAAGGTAAGATATGTGGGATCACTTAGGTGATCGGTGGATTAGCCACGGCCTTGGGCAGGGGGTCTGCCAAGGTAAGATATGTGGGATCACTTAGGTGATCGGTGGATTAGCCACGGCCTTGGGCAGGGGGTCTGCCAAGGTAGGTGTATTGGATGGACACTAGGTTGGTTGGGCTTCATGTTGCATATTTATGCATTTTTACGTGACTGATTATGTGGATCAATGTGGATGTGTACCAAGCCCATATGTGGAGACATGTGAAATAACTATACACTGAGTCTGTTTGACTCACCCAATTTTTCTCAAACCTTACAGGTGATGCATAAAGCTTGGACCGGGTTGGAGTGGATACGAGGTGGCCCATGCAGAAGATATTTTATTTGTTTTACACATTTTATTTATGAAAGAATATTTATTGTAATAAGGGCCACTTTAAGTATTTAAGTATTTTTATTATGTTTTATGTTGGATTGTCGATTATATTATTATTTGAAAATGTTTTATTTTTAGCAACGTATATTTTTAAAATATATATGATAAAGTTTTTAACCGAAGAATTTGTAACATCAAAGTTTTTACTTAAAGTTTTAAATACCCAAGATTTTGTAAAGACAATAAATTTTTATGTTTTTACTTTTAAGTTAAAATCTTTTCAAACGTTTTCCGCAGTGGCATTCTAAATTTGGCCGTGGCGTATGGGCCGGGTTTGGGGCGTTACAGGTACATCTAGTGATGCAGTGCGATACAAGTGGAGGAGGGATGAGCAATACAGAATATCCATCCTACAACCCCGGCATAGAAAACGAACAGATGAACTATATGGGTAATAATTCTAGACCTCAGAATAACCCTTATAGTAACACTTATAATCCAGGTTGGAGAAATCACCCCAACTTCTCATGGGGTGGCCAAGGAAATCAGAGACAACAACCCCTCCTAGGCTTTCAACAGCAACCCTACCCACAAGAAAAGAAGTCGAACCTTGAGGAGATGCTAACAAAATTCATAGAAGTGTCAGAAACTCGTTTCTAAAACACTGAAACAGTACTTGAAAATCAATAGGCATCAACTCAAGGGATCGAGAACCAACTAGGACAGCTTGCTAAGCTGATCTCAAAACGACCACAAGACAGTTTGCCAAGCAACACTGAAACTAACCCAAAGGAGCAACTTCAAGCCATAACTACTCACGATAGTGAAGGGTTAGATGAACCCAAAGTGAGGCAAGAGAATGTGGTAGAGGAAGGTAAGGTTGACGTAAGCCATGATATGCCAAAACTGATAATTACAGAGTACCAACCTCGTGTGCCATACCCCAATGCGATGAAAAAAGACCATTCAGATGAACAAATCGGTAAATTTCTTAAACTTCTAAAGAAATTACATATTAACTTAGCGTTTCTTGAAGCTCTTTCGTAAATGCCAGATTTAAGGAAATTTTTAAAAGAGCTTTTGACAAACAAACGGAAGTTAGACGAGGCGTTGCATGTGGAACTAAACACAGTGTGTTCAGCAATTCTACAAAATAAGCTACCACAAAAGTTAAAATATCCATAGAGTTTTACAATTCCATGCTTAATTGGTAGTTTATCTGTTGATAATGCTTTAGCTGATTTAGGGGCAAGCATAAATGTTATGCCTTATAAAATGTTTAAACAGTTAGGTCTAGGGAAATCCAAACAAACTAGGATGAGCATTCAATTAGCTGATAAAACTATCAGAATTCCTAGGGGTATAATTGAGAAATTCATATTCCCAGTAGACTTTGTCGTTTTAGACATGGATGAGGACAATAATATTCCTTTTAATTTTAGGAATACCCTTTTTAGCAACTGCTAGAACTAAAATTGATGTTGGTACAGGAGAACTCATACTTCGTGTAGGTGACGAAACGATCACTCTTTAGGCTCTTGACTCGGCTAGGACGTCGAGTAATAAAGGTAAGAACATAAATTCTATTAATGACCATTCGGTTCAACCTTCTTTTCAGGAAGCACCACAAAATTACACAATTGAGCCATATCCTATACATCGTGCCAATAAAGAAATAGCTCATGAGGAACGAAGGCTTCAGATCGATGAACTAGACGAGTGGAAGGCACATGTCAAGGAGAAACCATGAACACACAAAGAAGAACCAAAGTAAAACCATGTCAAACTTAAGGATGGACCAAACCAATTTAAGATCGAAAATTATGTATTGTTGGATAAAATAGACCCTCAAATCACTACTTCAGACCTTGATACAAATGAAGAGGTCCCTTTTAAGGTACTCAATGTCTTTCCGTACGGAACAGTCGAGGTAACTAATCTTAATTTCCACAGTTTTAAGGTAAACACCACTCGACTTAAACTATATATCGACAACCGAATTGATAGCAGGGGAGAGGAGTTTCAACTCCTCAAACCACCATGAATACGCGAATGAGAGGTAATTCTAGCTTAAGACTTTAAACGAGCGCTTCTCGGGAGGCAACCCAAACACTAACCCCCATTAATTTTCATATTTTTATTTTTACTTTCATCACCTAACTACAAACTAACCAAATTAATGAAACATAGGTTCCCTTACCACACGGCCTTACACACAGGCATGGTCGTGGCCGTGTGGACACCATGGATTTACACACCGGCATGGCAGAGATTGTACAAACCAAGGAGAAAAAATCCCCAAACCACGGGTGGCTATAAAATGCCACGTCGTGCAATACAGCTGTGGTCGACAGTGATATATCAACAAGGACGTGGCGACCTCTACACGGGCGTGGGAGAAAAGAAAGAAGCACAACATGGTCGTACGATACGGCCGTGTGACCCAACACGCCCATGGCACATGGGCGTGGGTAGCAACCAGATCCCTGACTCTATTTAAACCCCTCTTCTTCTCACCTTCTCCAACTTCTTTTTCAACCACAACACCCCTCTTCCTTTCTATTACCTTTATCCTTCCATTTTCCCTTTTTCCCTTTCCCTCACTCTTTCTCTACACCACCATCACCATGTCAAAGAAGCAAAAGAAGCCTATTACAGTCTCCCCGTACGAGACCAATCTACATAAGTTCATGCCGACCGCTTCATTAACTCGACAGGACAAGGACCTTTGAGTCCATTTATTTTTTTCTTTTTCTTTTCTCTTCTCCTTTATTTTCCTTCCCTTTATCTTTCTTGTCTTTAATTTATATTATTATATTTTGATTTCTTTGTTTTAGGTTCAAAAGGCTGTTAGGGAATCACCACACCACGACCTTAGTATCCACCGTGCACCTCTACCTAGTCCATCGTGCCTATCTTTCTAAGGATTTCATCCATAATTCAGGAAGTTTCACCTCTCTCCCTCTCTAGTGATTTCTTACTATATTGTTATTATCCATCTTTGTACATTGAGGACAATGTACATCTTAAGTGTGGGGAGGTTATTGATTTCATTACCAAAAAAATCCCTGAATTATGTCTTGTTCTCAATTAACTTTATCATAATTACTATTAGAATGAAACTTCTATTGATTTATGATTTTCATTGATATGTTTCGGATTAAGACATAAGTAATTGTGCATTGATGGTTTAAACTTTAAAATATTAGAGAATCAAGCATGATAAGTCTATTTTCAGTAATTAAAATTTTTAGGTTGTTTCTCTAATCTTAAATATTACTTTGAAGTTTGAAATTTGCAAGGTTGACATAAAAAACCATAATTTTTGTGAGTCTTTGAGCCTTTTAGAGCATATATTTTTCTTGCTCACTTTATTGATTATGAGTGTGTCAACATTGATATGTTATTCTAGAACTTGCTTCGATTATACATGTCGAGACCACATTTTTTATTTGATATACTGAGATGATAAAGGCACCTAGTTTCTAACCCACTTACTCCATAAAAAGTCTACCTTCATAGTTAACCCCTAGTGAACCCCTTTGATCCTAATAAACCATTTTTCTTGACTCACCCATTAATATTAACCCAAAACCAATTTTTTATGACCGTGTGTCAGAGTCTTAAAAATTTATAAAAAGAATGATCGAGCCTAGAAACTAATTGTGACAACGATTGAGGCTAGCACACCTATCGAACAGTAATATAGTTTAGTAGTAAGACTGGATTGTTGAACCCAAAGGAACCTGAAGTACTAATACTAACTCTCTTTTTATTATTTAGCCTAAGAATTAAATGAATTTTTATCTAATCTAAAATTAACTAACAACTAAGCTAAAGATGCAAAGATAAAGAGAATAAATTTGGGAAAATACTTTGGGAAAAACCAATTGATTAAGACAATACCCGAGGAAGAATCCACCTAGACTTCACTTGTTATCTATCTCTGAACCAGACGATGTATTCACTTGACTTGATCCGTAGGATTCCCTAAGTTATATTAATACCTCCGTCGAGGCTACTAACGTCTAACCCTAGGTTGATTAATTGAAATCTCTTTCTAATTAAAACCCCTAGAATTGCATTAACTCGATCTATGGACTCCTATATTAGGTTTCACCCTAATCCGGCAAAATCTCGCCACCCTATGTCTAGGAATGCGATCAACTCCGCTTAATTATGCTAGATCTACTCTTCGGTAGGAACTTTTGCTCCTCTACCTAAGCACATCACACTTGAATTAATATCCCAGAATTATCAAAACAAGAATTAAGAACACATAATTAAGAACAAATCAAGTATTTATCATATAGTTTCGCAAACGATAACAAGATTCATCTTAGGTTTCATCCCCCTCAGGTATCTGAGGGTTTAGTTCATAATCATAAAAGAATACATCTCAGAAGAAAAGATAAAACAAAACATAAGAAAAACCCTAAAACTCCCTGAAGGAATTGAAGAGAGATCCTCCGTCTTGAGTATGACTCTGACTTCTTGAGATGAATCAACTGGCTTTCTTCGAGTAAATTCCACAATTTTGACCCCTCTGGCTCGGTTCTTTGGCCTTGCTAGACTCCTAACTGGACTCTCCCTGAAGGTTGGCCTCTATGGTGTTTATATAGGCTCTTGGAATACGTTTCTTTGCCTCTATGTACCCTAATCTAACTGAAACTCTTCTTTCTCACGTCAAGGACACGCCCATGGCACACGCCCGTGTGAATCGTGGCCAGGCCATGTTCGAGTCTGTTTGATGAGGCACGGCCGTGTGGCTTGGGCCCAGGCCGTGTTGATTTTGTGTTATCGCCCATTTACTCTGTTTTGGGCCTATTTCTCGTTATTTTCATCCTCCGATGCTTTTCTAAGTATAAAACATGAAAACAAAAGATTAAGAGCACCAATTTACACAATTCAAGGCTTAAATCATCCAAAAGCATGCTAAATGTGGGCTTAAAATATGTTACTATTACGGTTTATCAAATACCCCCACACTTAAGCTTTTGCTTGTCCTCAAGCAAAATTCTCAACTGACAATTAAAACGAACTTCCTTGATTCATAATATTCAGCAATAATGTTTCATCGTAATTCAGAGATAATTCTTACATTGATAATTTAACTCAAAGAGTCCTAAAGATTCAAACAATCTAATTCATACATTTGTAGCATAAAACATAGGTGTTTCCCCTTACCTGAATAATTACCTCTGATTCAAAACAAACAAGGGTTGACATCCTCACTAAAGATTCACTCAAATCACTCAAAGTGTTTAAGGTTTAGAATTAAGCACTCAAAAGTCAAACATGAAGAGGTAATCCCATAGGCTTGCATGAAAATCAAATCTCCACCACTATAATATGAGATGATATACAAATCAAAAAGGTTTTTAAAAAGGGTTATAATGGGGCTTGGGTTAAAGGTGTGGATAAAGGCTGAATTAGAGGGTTAAAATCGAGATTGAATTGACAATTTACCTAACTAGAAAAATGAATTAATCATGAATAATTACATCAATTCGAAACTAATAATTTGAGCTTCTTTTTCAAGATTTGGAATTTACATGTATAAGCTCATTTGATCATAGAACTAATAATGAATATACTTCGAAATTTTATATATATATATATTTAAGAACAAATCAAGTACATAATAAAGGATGAATTTACTACTAAAATAAAGATCATAGTTAGGCAATTGATCAAATCAAATCCCGACAAAAAGGTAGTCAAAAGGAATGGTAATAACAAATACAAAGGGTTTTGGGTTAATATTGTGGGTGAGTCAATAAAAAGGGTTGTTAGGATCAAAGGGGGTTCACTAGGGGTTAATTATGAAGGTAGGCTTTTAGTGGAGTAAGTGGGTTAAAACCTAGGTGCTTTTATCATCTTTGTATATCAAATCAAAGGTGTGGTCTCGACATGTATAATCGATGCAAGTTTTAGAATAACAAATCAATGTTGACACACTCATAATCAAAAAGTAAGCATGAAAAAGAATATATGCTCTATAAGGCTCAAAATCTCACAAACAATTATGGGTATTTGTTGTCAATCTTGTAAATTTCAAACTTCAAGGTAATAATTAAATTCAGGTAGACAACCTAACAACATTTTAATTTTTAAAAATTAATCATCATTGCACAATTAACTACAACTTAATCTAAAACATATCACAAACATCATAAATCGAAGGAAATTTCATTCTCATCATAATATGAGAAAATTACTTAAAGACAAGATATCATCCAGGGATTTGAGAATAATGCAGAAAGTTAGGCACTTTCTCGAAATAAATATTCACCCCCCACACTTAAGACGTACATTGCCCTTAATGTACAAAGATATATATGAAATTTAAGAGAAAGGGAGAGGTTAAACTTCTCGAATTTGGATGGTTTCCTTGAGTTGGGAGTCCCGAGGTGTGGTGGCCGCCGACAATCTCTCCGCTAGATGAAGAAATTGGGAAGCTTGTAGAGAATTAGCCAGGAAATAATATTAATAGTTCTAAATATACTAAATATACTTTTAAAGAAAAGAAAAATAAAAAATAAAAAGAAAGTAAAATAGAAAGTAAAATAAAATTACAGGAAAAAATAAATGGACCGAAGAGTCCTTATTGTTAGACTGTTCGCGAGGTGGGTCTGATTTCTAAGGCTGTGGTGTGGTGGCTATGGTCGTGGTCGTGGTGTGATTCCTTAGCAGCATTTAGAACCTAAACCAAAGAAAACGAAATAGAATAGATTAAACTAAGTAAAAGAAAAATAAAGAAAAGGAAAATAAACGAGAAGTGAAAATAAAAAGAGAAGTTAAATGGACTCAAAGGTCCTTTTCCTGTCGAGTTAATGAAGCGGCCGGCATGAACTTATGTAGATTGGTCTCACAAAAGGAGACTGCGCTAGGATCCTTTCGTTTCTTCGATATGGATGATTGTTAGAACAAGAGTTAAGAAAAAAATGAAAATGAAAATGGAGGGGGGTGTAAAGGAAGAAGAAGAGTGGGGAGTAGGTAAGAAGAGGGAGGGGTGGGGTGGTTTAAATAGAATTTTGGGGTCTGGTACATCCCCACGCCCGTGTACCATGGGCGTGTTGTGTCACACAGCCGTATCGCATGGTCGTGTTGTGCTTCATTTACTTCTCCCACGCCCATGTTCAGGTCACCATGCCTGTGTATGATCTAACAGTGTCAGCCACGGCCATATCGCACGGCCGTGGCATGGTAGTTGGAGTCTGTGACTCGAAGATATGATTTGTTTTGACTCGTACCATCTCTGCCCTGTTAGTAAGGAGATTCGTGGTGTCCACATGGCCACGACCACGGCCGTGTGCAAGGCCGTGTGGCATGAAAATCTGCACTTTTGATTAGCTTATAATTAGATGCTGAAGTAGAAATAAAAAGAAAAATAAAGTAATGTAATGTAAAAGTTAATAGAGTTAGTGCTTGGGTTGCCTCCCGAGAAGCGCTCGTTTATAGTATTAAGCTAGACTTACCTCTCATTCGCATATTCATGGTGGTTTGAAGAGTTGAACATCCTCTCTCATGCTATCAGTTTTACTATCATGGTAAAGTTCAAGTCGAGTAGCGTTTACTTTAAAGGTACCGAATGTAGGATTACTTACCTCAACTGTTCTGTATGGAAAACATTGAGTACCCTAAAAGAGATTTCTTTATTTGTATTAGGGTCAGGAGGAGGTATTCGAGGGTCTACTTTATCTAACAATACCTAATCTCTGATCTTAAATTCATCTGTCCCACGGAATGGTGTTGGTTTTGCTTTGTGTATCCCTAACTCCTCCTTGAAGTGTGTCTTCCACTCGTCTAGTTCATCGATCTGAAGCCTTCGTTCCTCATGAGTTATTTCCTTGTTGGTATGAGGTCTAGGGTCTGGCTCAGTTGTGTAGTTTCATGGTGCTTCCTGAAGAGAAGGTTTACCCGAAGGGTTATTAATAAAATTTATATTCTCACCATGACTACTCGATGTACTGGCCGAGTCAAGAGCCTGGAGACTGATTGATTCGTTACCTACACAAAGTATGGGTTCACCTGCACTGACATCAATTTTAGTCCTGGCAGTTGCTAAAAAGGGTCTTCCTAAAATTAAGGGGATACTGTTGTCCTCATCCATGTCTAAAACGACAAAGTCTACTGGGAATATGAATTTATCAATTTTCACAAGAACATCTTCAATTATACCCCTAGGAATTTTAACAATTTTATCAGCTAATTGAATGCTCATTCTAGTATGTTTGGGTTTCCCTAGACCTAGTTGTTTAAACATTTTATAAGGCATGACATTTATGCTTGCCCCTAAATTAGCTAAAGCATTATCAATAGATAAACTACCAATTAAGCATGGAATTGTAAAACTCCCTGGATCTTTTAATTTTTGTGGTAGTCTATTTTGCAAGACTGCCGATCATATTGCATTTAGTTTCATATGCGATGCCTCGTCTATCCTTCGTTTGTTCGTCAATAGCTCCTTTAAAAATTTCCTAGAATCTGGCATCTACGAAAGAGCTTCAAGTAATGGTAAGTTAATATGTAATTTCTTTAAAAGTTTAAGAAACTTATCAAACTGTTCCTCTGTGCCATCTCTCTTTATTGCTTTGGGATATGGTATGCGAGATTGGTATTCTTTGATTATCGGTTTTGGCTTTTTATTACTTACCTCAACCTTACCTTCTTCTACCGAATTCTCTTGCCTGAAATTGGGCTCGTCTAACCCTTCACTATCTTGAGCTGTTATGGCTTGAATTTGCTCATTTGGGTTAGTCTTGGTGTTGTTTGGTAGGCTTCCTTGTGGTCTTTCAGAGATCAGCTTAGCAAGTTGCCCTAACTGGTTTTCGATCCTTGAATCGATGCTTGTTGATTTTTAACTGTTGTCTCGGTATTTTGGAAACGTGTTTCTGAGACTGCTGTGAATTTTGTCAGCATCTCCTCAAGGTTCAGCTTCTTTTCCTGTGGGTATGGCTGTTGTTGGAAGTTTTGGGGTGGTTGTTGTCTCTGATTTCCTTGACCACCCCATGAAAAATTGGGGTGGTTCTTCCAACCTAGATTATAAGTATTACTATAAGGGTTATTTTGAGATCTGAAATTGTTACCCATATAGTTCATTTGTTCGCTCTCCATGCCATATCCGTAGGGTGGGTACTCAGGATTCGCCACGCCTCCACTTGTCCCACATTGCATAATTGGATGTACCTGCAAGGAACACAAGCCGTCAATCTTTTTATTTAGCATCTCTACCTAATTTGATAGTATGGTTACTACGTCGAGGTTGAAAACTTCGGCTGTTTTTGCTGGCCTTGTCCTTGTAACTTGCCACTGATAGTTATTCAATGACATCTCCTCTATAAACTAGTAGGCTGCTTCAGGAGTTTTGTTAGTCAAAGTTCCGCCGGCTGCTGAATCGATTAATTGCCTTGTTGAGGGGTTCACACCGTTGTAGAAAGTTTGGACATGTAGCCACAAGGGTAATCCATGGTGTGGGCACCTCCTCAACCCATGCATCATAAAGTGTCTCTAAATCCATCTGCACAAAAGAAGCGATATCATTCCTTAACTTGGTCGTTTTGGCCGGTGGGAAATATTTTAATAAAAATTTCTCGGTCATTTGATCCCATGTAGTGATTGATCCTCGTGGAAGAGAATGGAACCACTGTTTGGCTTTATTCCTCAAAGAAAAAGGAAATAACCGAAGACGGATGGCATCATCAGTGATGCCATTTATCTTGAAAGTATCACAAAATTCTAGGAAATTTGCCAAGTGATTATTTGGGTCTTCATCCTGCAAACCATCAAACTGAACAAATTGCTGTATCATCTGAATTGTGTTAGGTTTCAGTTCAAAATTATTTGCGGTAGTAGTAGGTCTAACAATACATGACTCAGTTCCTGTTAAATTAGGTTTAGCATAATTATACATAGTTCGAGGAGCATGATGTTCGGCCATCTCTGAAGGTGGCGGATTATGCTCAGCCATCTCTTCGGTGTTATTAGCTTCGGCTTCTTGCTCTTCTTCTATGTAGTTTAAGCTTCGCCTTATTTCTCTACGATTTCTACGATCAGTAGTTTCATTATCACTATCGTAAATCAAGGGTCCTGTCGGGTTCCTTCTAATCATAAACTAGAGGTACCTGAAAGGAGTAAAAGAACAAAAATTAGCAAAAATAAAAAAAAAACAAAGTAAGAAATTGCAGAAAATAAAAATTGGCTAAAGTAATAAAAATTGAGCTTTCTTAACATTCTGGTTCCCCGGCAACGGCGCCAAAAACTTAGAGTCTTAAAAATTTATAAAAAGAATGATCGAGCCTAGAAACTAACTGTGACAACGATTGAGGCAAGCGCACCTATCGAACAGTAATATAGCTTACCGGCAAGATCGGATTGTCGAACCCAAAGGAACCTGAAGTACTAATACTAACTTTCTTTTTTATTATTTAGCCTAAGAATTAAATGAATTTTTATCTAATATAAAATTAACTAACAACTAAGCTAAAGATGCAAAGACAAAGAGAATGAATTTGGAAAAATACATTGGGAAAAACCAATTGATTAAGACAATACCCGAGGAAGAATCCACCTAGACTTCACTTGTTACCTATCTCTGAACCAGACGATGTATTCACTTGACTTGATCCGTAGGATTCCCTAAGTTATATTAATACCTTCGTCGAGGCTACTAACGTCTAACCTTAGGTTGATTAATTGAAATCTCTTTCTAATTAAAACCCCTAGAATTGCATTAACTCGATCTATGGACTCCCATATTATGTTTCACCCTAATCTGGTAAAATCTCATCACCCTATGTCTAGGCGTGCGATCAACTCCGCTTAATTATGCTAGATCTACTCTTAGACAGGGACTTTTGCTCCTCCACCTAAGCACATCACACTTGAATTAATATCCCAGAAATATCAAAACAAGAATTAAGAACACATAATTAAGAACAAATCAAGTACTTATCATATAGTTCGGGAAACGATAACAAGATTCATCTTAGGTTTCATCCCCCTCAGGTATCTGAGGGTTTAGTTCATAATCATAAAAGAATACATCTCAGAAGAAAAGATAAAACAAAACATAAGGAAAACCCTAAAACTCCCTTAAGGAATTGAAGAGAGATCCTCCGTCTTGAGTATGACTCCGACTTCTTCAGATGAATCAACTGGCTTTCTTTGAGTAAATTCCACAATTTTGACCCCTCTGGCTCGGCTTTTTGGCCTCGCTAGACTCTTAACTAGACTCCTCCTGAAGGTTGGCTTCTATGGTGTTTATATAGGCTCTTGGGATACGTTTCTTTGCCTCTAAGTACCCTAATTCGACTGAAACTCTTCTTTCTCACGTCAGGGACACGCCCATGGCACACGCCTGTGTGAATCGTTGCCAGGTCGTGTTCGAGTCTGTTTGATGAGTCACGACCGTGTGGCTTGGGCCCAGGCTGTGTTGATTTCGTGTTATGGCCCATTTACTCTGTTTTGGGCCCGTTTCTCATTCTTTTCATCCTCCGGTGCTTTTCTGAGTATAAGACATCAAAATAAAGGATTAAGAGCACTAATTTACACAATTCAAGGCTTAAATCATCCAAAAGTATGCTAAATGTAGGCTTAAAATATGTTACTATTACGGTTTATCATTTTACTTCCCCTAATCTTTTGACGTCCCTTTTTTTCGAGATTTGATTTGAGCAGTTACCTAAGTATGTTCTCTATTTTTGTTGATAAGTCCTTTCTTATTAATTGTTTACACTTATCCTTATTCCTAAAAAAAAAGGGGAGTTGAAAGTATATTCATTAATAGTTCCATGTTTTATGAGCGTAAACAGTTAAATTCACATCTTTAAAAGAAGCTCTTGTTATTAATGTAATTATTCATTATTAGTTCATTGTTTCTAGTTAGATAATTTTCAATTTGATCTCAATTTTAACCTTCTAATTCAGCCTATATCCACACCTTTAACCCAAGCCCCATTACAACCCTTTAAAGGCCTTTTGATTTGTGTATCATCTCATTTTCTAGTGGTGGAGATTTGATTTTCCTGCAAGCTTATGGGATTAACTCTTCATGTTTGACTTTTGAGTGCTTAATTTGAACCTAAAACAACTTGAGTGATTTGAGTGAATCTTTAGTAAGGATGTCAATTCTTGTTGATTTTGAATCAGAGGTAATTATTTAGGAAAGGGGAAACACCTATGTTTTCATGCTATAAAATGTATGACTTAGATTGTTTGAATCTTTAGGACTCTTTTAGTTAAATTATCAATGTATGAATTATCTATGAATTATGATGAAACAATATTAATGATCATTATAAATTAAGGAAGTTAAATTTAATGGTGAGTTGAGGATTTTGCTTCAGGACAAGCAAAGGTTTAAGTGTGGGGATATTTGATAAACCATAATTTACACATATTTTAACCCCATGCTTATCTTAATTTTGGATGATTTTCCATTGAATTTGATGAATTCGATGCTCCTAATCTCTTAATTTCATGTTTTATACTCAGGAGAGCTTAGGGAGTCGAAAAGAATGAGAAACGGGACAAAAAGGGAAAAATGGGCCTACACGGACTAGACCACTGCACACGGGCAGATCGCACGACCGTTTGTGGCAAGCTGGATCGAACATGGCCTGGGCTATCCACCACGGGTGTGTCCCTGCCGAAATTAGGATGAATTCTATTTGAAATAGGATACTTGTGGGCCAAGAAAGGCATCTCTAAGCCTATAAACACCCTAGGAGGCAACCTAAAAGAGGAGTTGGACAAAGGTCGACAGTGTTTGACAGGATGTCAAATAGATGCAGAGTAGAATGAGAAATACTCCAAGACAGCCGTCGGGAACAGCTTAGGATAAGGACCTCCATCAAGACTGAAGATCTCCCATCAAGTTGTTTAGAAGTTTTTGGATTTTCTTATGTTTTGTTGTTTTTCCTCTTTTATGATGTTTCCCTCTATTAGTATGAACTAAATACCTCAAATACCAAAGGGGATGAAACCTAAAACAGATCTTATTATTATTTTATTTATGAGATAAATACTTGTGCTTATTCTTAATTGTGAGTTCTTATTGTTGCTTAATAATTCAGGTTATTGATTCAAGTGGAATGTGCTTATTCAGTGGAGAAAAAGTCTCTGTCTAAGAGTAGATCAACACAATTAAGCGGAGTTGATTGCAACCCTGGAAATAAGGCGAAAAAAATCTACCGGATTAGGGTCAAACCTAATAAGGGAATCCATAGATCGAGTTAATGCGACAATAGGGGTTTTAATTAGAAAGAGATTTCAATTAATCAACCTAGAGTCAGTTGTTAGTAGCCTCGAAAGAGGTATTAATATAATTTAGGGATTTCTACGGATTAAGCCAAGTGAATAAACCGCATGAATCAAAAGTAATAAGTGAAGTCTAGGTGGATTCTTCCTTAGGTATTGCCCATCTCATATAAAGTTGTCTAAAACTATTTTCCCAATTTACTCTCTGTCGCGTTCATAGCTAGTTAAATTAGTTAGTTAATTTTAGATTAAAAGCAAATCTTCTTAATTATTAGGCTAGATAATGAAAAGATAGTTAATACTAACACTCTTGGTCCTTGAGGATACGATATTCCGGACTCACCACAGCTATACTACTATTCGATAGGTGCGATTGCCTTTGTCGAAATAATAGTTAGTTTTGAGTTCTATCAGTAATACGGTCCCACTTCCACTCGGGTACCATAATAGGTTAAAGGAAACCCGAAGGTACTTGTTGTTCGGCCTTTACTTGTTGACAAATCAAGCATCTCGAAACAAACTCAGAAATATCTTTCTTCATACTCAGCCACCAATACCATTTCCTCAAATCATTATACATCTTGGTACTACCCGGATGTACAGATAAACATTTGTTATGTGCCTCATACAAAACTTTACGAATGAGATCACCACCCCTCGGTACACAAACTCTATCTCTGAACATTAAAAATCCGTCTGAATATATCCAAAAGTCAGACTCAACACCCGACTCGCTCTTTTGGCTTGTAATTCACTGTCACCTTTCTGAGCCTCATAGATCTCTTGAAGGGACATCGGTCTAACCCCCAACTCAGCCAGAATAGAACCATCGTCGGACAAAGTCATTTGTGTATTGAAGGCCCTCAATGTAAATAGGGACTTCCTACCCAAAGCATCGACGACTACCTTTGCCTTTTCTGGATGGTAATCGATGACCAACTCATAATCCTTTATCAAATCTAGCCATCTTCGCTACCTTAAGTTCAGTTCCTTTTGAGTCATCAAACACTTTAAACTTTTGTGATCTGTGAAAATTTGACATTTTTCACCATATAAATGGTGTCTCCAAATCTTCAGTGCAAAAACTATAGCAGCTAACTCTAAATCATGCGTCGGGTAGTTCTTCTCGTGTGGTTTTAGCTGTCTAAAGGCATATGCTATCACCTTGTCTTCTTGCATAAGTACACAACCTAATCCATTTAAGGATGCATCGCTATAAATCACAAATTCTTTTCCCGACTCAGGTTCTACAAGAATTGGAGCTTCTGTCAACATTGCCTTTAATTTCTCAAAACTCTGTTGCCACTTTTCTGTCCACTCGAACTTCACATCTTTCTGTAACAGTCTCGTCATTGGTGTCGCTAACATTGGAAAGCCCATTAACAAACCGTCTGTAATAACCACCTAAGCCCAGGAAACTTCTAACCTCAGTTACATTTTTCGGTGGTTTCCAATCGACAATAGTTGAAACTTTACTTGGGTCTACTCGGACCCCATATCACGAGACAAAATGTCCCAAAAATCCAACTTCTTTCAGCCAAAACTCACTTTTTCTGAACTTGGCATACAGCTAATTTTCCCGCAAAATCTGTAAAACTGTCCTTAAGTGCTCGGCATGCTCACTTTCATCACAGGAATATATCAGTATTTCATCAATGAACACAACCACAAACTTATCTAGGTACGGCCGAAAAATGCGGTTCATCAAATCCATGAACACCGCAGGAGCATTTGTCAAACCGAAAGGCATGACTAAAAATTCATAGTGCTCATACCTCGTTCGAAAAGCCGTCTTAGGCACATCTGAGTCTTTTACTCTCAACTGATAGTATCCCGACCTCAAGCCTATCTTGGAGAACATAGTGGCTCCCTTCAATTGATAGAACAAATCGTTGATTCTTGGCAATGGATACTTTTCTTTCACTGTTACCTTATTGAGTTGTCGGTAATCTATGCACAATCTCACAGAGCCATCTTTCTTTTTCACAAATAGCACTGGAGCACCCCATAGACAACAACTCGGTCTGGCAAAACCTTTGTCTGTTAAATCTTACAATTGTGCCTTTAATTATTTCAACTAAGTTGGAGCCATCTTATAAGGAGCAATTGATATCGGTACAGTACCGGGAGTTAACTCGATGCCAAATTTGACTTCTCTAACCGGAGGCAATCCTGGCAATTCCTTGGGAAGAACATTTGGGTACTCACATACTATCGGTACTGACTCAATCTTCAACTCGGTTTCTTTGGCATTCATCACAAAGGCAAGATACGCCTCATACCCTTTTCTTACATACCTCTGAGCCATCATGTGAGAAATCACTACCGACAACCTATCTTGTTCATCTGATTCAACATGAAAGGTATCCCCATTTTCACATCTCAACTCAATATATTTCTTGCCACAATTTACTATCACATCATGAGTGGTTAACCAGTACATACCAAGAATAATATCAAATTCATCATATGGTAATAGCATAAGGTTGGCCTTAAAGTAATGACCCCTAATCATCAGAGGACAATCTTTGCTTACTTTATCAACTAATACATGTTTGCCTAGTGTATTAGACACCTTTATTACAAACTCTGTGGACTCTATGGGCATACTCATACTAGATACTAATTTTATGCAAATGCATAAGTGAGTAGATCCAGGATCTATTAAAGCAATAACTTTAGTATCATGAAGGGAAAATGTAACCATAATCACATCGGGAGATGATGCCTCTTCGCAAGCGCGAATGTCGTAAGTCCTCGCAGGCGCCCTACCCTCGGGTCTCGCAACCTGCTCTCTGGGATTAACTTTACTACTCACCCCAGTTCTCGGGTTTCTCTGTGGTCTTCCTCTAACATTACTCCCGGATCTCGCACTTTGAGTTTTCTCTTCTTTCATCGTTTAAGTACATTCTCTTATAAAGTGATCTTGGGAATCACATTTGAAGCAAGCATTCTCATGTGCTCGACATTCACCAAGGTGACGTCTACCGCACTATGGGCATTCTGGTCTATTTGATCGAATGTTCCCAACACTAACGACTGAAGTAGTCTGAGTCATATTCCCCGAATACTGTTTATCCTTGCTTTTGCTTGAGAACGTAGCGAAAGTAGTTGATCGAGTGGAGAAGTCTCTTCACTTCTTGGATGTGGACTAGAATGACTTACTCCACTGTCTCTTTCTTGAGTCACAAGACTCCATTTCAGCTTTTCTTTTCTCTTTAACTAGTTCTTCGGCTTTACAAGCCCGATCCACCAGCACAACAAATTCTTTCACCTCTAGGACGGCAACAAACAATTTAATATCTTCATTTAGTCCGTCCTCAAACCTCTTGCACATGATGGCTTTAGTGGATACACACTCCTAAGCGTATTTGCTGAGTCTTACAAACTCACACTCATGTACTTCTTTCTAAATTCTTCTTGGAAAAACTCCCATGTGACCCTTTCCCTTGGTACCACCGACGCAAGGGTATTCCACCATTGATAAGCGGAATATCTCAGAAGTGAAACAACACATTTCATGCACTCTTCAGGTGTGCACGACAACTTATCAAATACCTTGATGGTATTTTCAAGCCAAAACTCTACTTTTTCAGAATCGTCATCTTTACTAGCCCTGAATTCCTCTGCTCCTTGTTGTTGGATTCTATCAATCGAAGTTTTTTCTCTTCTTCCACTTCTACCACTTGAGGAGCTATAGGGGTAGGCTGAGGAATAGGCGGGGGTGGAGGGGGTTGTGCATTCGGGTTCATACGAACGAACTCTATGTACCATGTATTCATCATATGGAGAAAGGCTTCCCTAGCCTCTTCTCCTCTTCTCTAACTTACTATCATCGGCCTATCCTCATTCTCATTTGGCACCATCCTTTCAGCGGAAGCCGGTGCATTACTTTCTACATCATCCGCCACAGTTCTTTCGAGATCCATTTACTATATGAAAACACAATTTAAGTCGTCAGGAGTCGTCACACTATCGTTATAACAATACTCTTATGTACGACATGTATAACTAAACTCATTCTTACACTACGTTAGTCCTTGAATCGTCTAAATCGTAGCTCTGATACCACTAAATGTAACACCCCTTACTCATGTCTGCCGCTGGGACCGGATACGAGGCATTACTATCCTTGACCTTGCTTAAACATGTATTAACAGGCTATAAAATTTCATTTCAATTTAAAAACTTTTTTTCTTAGTCATACCTTTCATCTCATGGTCCTACGAGGCCATAAACATACATCCAGATGGTTTCAGAGTTCAACCGAAAACTTTTACCCTCTTTGAAAATTTTTGTCTAAACAGGGGTTACACGCCCGTGTGACTTAGGACACGCCATTGTGGGAAGGTCGTATGATCTCACACGCCCATGTATTTGGCCCGTGTACAATTTATTTTATTTTTGAACCTACAGGGGCTTTCACACGGCCAGACACACGCCTGTGTTCTTCCCCGTGTGAAAAATTAAGGGTATTCTGTTTATGATGTCAGCAATCCCTTAAGGAGCACACGGCCTAGGCACACGCCCGTGTGGCTAGCCCGTGGCCGACACTGACTTAAAACACTAACTTGCAGGGGAGACACGACCTTTTAACACACCCATGTGGGTTGACCGTGTGTCACACACGGCCTAGACACACGCTCGTGTATCTACCCTTGTGGACACTTAAAGGCTATTTTCTAAGCCAATTGCCACCCTGATGCCAAGATCATTCATATACCCAATCCATATATTCAAATACTTCATCAAAAACATGAATAACAATGCATAACTCATCAACATTGATGTATAAACTTAGTAAATATTGGCTAATCTCTTTAACCATATACAAAAAGAATAATAACTTTAATAGCCAACACTTTGACTCCTCTTGTAACGCCTCGAATTTGGGCCTATTGGATTGTAACACCCAAAAATCTCGAAACCTTAATTTCTGTGCATTGAAGTTAGTATGTATGTGTAGCACTTAGAATATTAATTTTAAGGTATTATCGGGATTATTTGAAGCCTTAGAGGTAGGGATGACCATAGGGAAAAATTATTTTTCTTACTTTAGTGGACCCTAGTCTCAGGCATTAGGCCTCTTAAGCAGATTAAGGGGAAAATAGGAAACAAATGGGCTTGTGGTCCAGTGGCAAGGTGGCGTCACCGGGGGAGCTACAAGGTGGCGTGAAGAGGTCCAAGGTTTGAGTAGTGGTAAGATGTTTTTGGAGTGTTTATTACGCATAGTGGACAGCTAGAGTTGTGTGGAATTTTGACTCTTTTGTTGAAGTGTTTGAATTGGACTTGTGAGCTGATAGAGGAGGGAATTTCGGATGAGATAAGGGAGATATCATGGAGAAAAATTAGGAGATGAGAGGTGGGAAGAGTTGGTGCCGAATTGGACTGTGGGGGAAGGTAGGATTCAACTATTGGCTATAAAAGGAGGTGCCGAATTCCTTTGAGAGGTTCCTTAGGTTCCATTACATTTCTTTTTCTCCCCATTAGCCGAATTCTTTTATTTGCCAAAAAAACCGATCATTCCTTTACCGAAATTCAGGTTTTCTCTCTAGCCAAATGCCCTATACCTTCTCTTCTTAAATTCCTTCTCTTGTACACCTTTAGTTCTAGCCGATCACTTATCCTCTTCTTCTCCCTATTGGTGTCGAATTGTCTCTATCACCATACTAATCTCAAAAGTCGAATTTAGGCCGCAGGATCGAAAGTGGATTTGGTAAGTATTCGGTTAACCTCTTTTGTACATTTTGCTAAAAGTCGAAAGGATATCTAACTGTCCTGTTGTTAACTCTGTGATAACAAGGATAAGGTTCAAAGATTGCAAGCGTGGTAGGATCGTTAGCAAGGGTAAGTGTACTCAACTCGATGGTGGATTAAGTGAATGGTCGAATATAGGTATGGCTTATAGGGGTGACTTACGTGAAGAATGAGTCACTTGGTTTTGATGATATATGTTTGGGTGTAGATCTAGGGATATTCGCGAATACTAGCTAAGGAATGGCCACTAGAACGTGTGGCACACGGTAAGGTTTCGGTTTTTGATAAAGTGTGTATTAAGCCAAGATTAATAGTTAAGTGGCGACTACTGTAGGTTCGTGATTAAGGGGTTTATAGCACGCATTGTAACCAGGTGTGTACAAACACATACCAGCAACACCGGAAAGTCGAAAAGCCGAAAGTGGCTAAATGGGCCCGGTGGGCCCTAAGGCTAAGTTTGATGAAATGGATTAATTTGATTATATGAATTGGGTTAGGCATGCATGTTACATGATCTGGATTTGTTTTGGGCATAATGGGCCATATGACTGAGATTTGGGCCTAGTGGGCCATAAAAATATGATGTGGCCATTATGGGTTATATGAACGTGAAATGGATTGATGGGCTTTATGGGGACGTAAACTAGTATGCTAGGGTTTTATGGACTTTAGGCTTAGTACTGAACAACTCTTAAACCGCATAAGACTTTCTAATAATTAAACATGTCTATGGACAAGTCGCTAGGTTAGAGTGTGGTAACAGACATGTGCATGTCTAGGATTGGATCTAGGGAGAGCTTGGTACTTAAGCGGCCCTAGCGGCCCACCTCATCTTCTCTAGAATCCTACCTGGTGTATAGTGTCTGTTCACTTTAGCCGGAAGGACTTGTTAATGGGCTAAAGTTTATAACTAAAACCCTAGAGGGACCAAATATCCCTAGATTTATAAAATTACTAAAATACCACTAATTTGAAAATTACCAAAACATCCTTAGATTTGTAAAATCACTAAAATAACCCCGAATTGTGAAATTACCAGAATACCCTTGGTTTACAGAATTACCAAAACATCCCTGATTTACAAAATTTCCAAGGTACCTCTATTTTGCAAAATTACCTAAATACCCCAGTAGAGTAGATTTACGAAAATACCCTTGGGTTGTAAAATGACGAAAATACCCCTATGTGATGAGTATGAGTTTTGTGGATGTTACTCATGTGCATGTTGCATTCATATGAAATTCTGATTAGGATGCATATGGGTGGGAATTATGGTACGGAGGAAGATTTGAGGATCACATAGTCGCTTGTCGACAATGGATCCATCGGTGGCTTTAAGCCCATTATATGATTAGAAGCTTTGCTGCAACGTTGAGTAGCACCGCTGTGAGTGCTACCTTTGGTGTGTAGAGGATGGGTGGGTCGATTTAGAAATCCCCACAAGTGTGTAGGGATAGAAGGGAAATTGTAATAGTCTGAATGTGACCCTAATTGAAACGGTGGTTTCGGGACAACGAATTCGAGTCTGAAATATATTTAAATGATATATTTTGTGCTTATTATATGTGCTTTTATGTGTGTGAAAGTTTCATAGAAAAATTTAACCGTTTATATGTTCAATTTAACAAAAAGGACTAAATCGCGTAAAGTGTAAAAGTTGCATGCTATAGCGTAAAGTGCTAGAATGAGGATGGCTTTTTAATATGAAGCATTAAATGGGTAAATAACCCATTTTTAAGTTAGTGGGTGACATATGACATGTTTAACCTTAATTTTTATATTGTATTATTTTATATAATAAGGTTATAATAGTAATTGATTAAATGTCTTATAATATGTTAAATAAAACATAAAAAAAGGCATTATCATCTTTTACCTTGCTTGGCCGAATGTGGAGAAAAGAAAAGGGGTTTAGGTTCACTTGAATTTCGGCATTTATAATCACAAATTCAAGGTTAGTTTGATTTCGATTTTTGATAATTTTTACGTTTTTGAGATCGTTGCTTCGTATATTACCCGACCCATGCTAGAATTTTTGAGATTAGTATGTATGTGAGATTCGGCCATCGACATGTTCATGTGATTTTTGATGTTTGATGATTTTATATTAAAGTTATGTTAAAGATTAACAAGTTTTGAATTGGAAATTTTGGTGAAATTGAGTATTTAGGACTAATTTGTAAAAATAAATTTTTAGAGGGGCTTATTTGAAAAATAAATGAAAGATATGGACTAGTATGGTCCCTATGAATATTTGGCCCTAAGGTACCATATTGAAATTTTGTGTATTTTGTGTTTTGTGCAATTAGGACTAAATTGTGAAAATGTGAAATAGTAGGGGTAAAATGGTAATTTACCTATTTATATGCTTAGGGACTAAATTGAGATGAAATGTACTTGAATGAGCCGAATTTTAATGTGTTCAGATCAAGAACAAAGAAAAACGGATTTGGATCGGGGAAAGACGAAGGTTAACGAATAGTCGGTTTACGCGGTCCGTCAACAGTCGAGGTAAGTCCTTAAGCAAATTTATGCTGAAGAATCATTTACGAAAGTAGTATATGATAAAATTTGGAATTTAAGGCATGAAAATATATGTTGGCCGAATATGGGGTATGAACTTGTAGTAAATTTGCTTGTTGAATGTATTGTGAATAATTATGTTCGGTTTAATATGTGATTGTAAATTAAAGTATATGAGATGGTTGTGATTTTAGTATTAAGTAATGTGTATGGGAATGTTGATTTTGTTGATATTCGGGCTTTGAGCCTAGCAGGCCTAGTGCCGGTGATTTATTTCGGGCTTTGAGCCTAGCAGGCCTAGTGCCGGTGATTTATTTCGGGCTTTATGCCTAGCAGGCTTTGTGCCGGTGTTACGTATCAAGCTTTGATGCCTTGCAGGCTTGATGCCGGTGATGCATTTTAAATGGAGAAACCATAGATTATTCGAGGTGAAACATAGTCAATGTATCGAGTTAAAAGCTCAGGTAAGCATAAGTTCCTTTATATTTACCGGGAGTAAGGTAAGTTGTGTTTAATACTACTTGAGTTGGGATAATACAATAAGAATGGTGTTATGTGCAATTGAGCTTACGATCGATGTGTATGAATATTATATGATAGAATTTGAGCTTAAATGTACTATTTTGGGAAATTCAGTTACAAATAGAAATGTTAAAAGTGATAAGATTTTGAGTGTGATAACATAGTTGATATGAATGTTGTACTTATATGATTTGGAGCATGTGATTCATGTAATATATTTATTTTGTACTTCGATGAGATACAGGTTTATGGTAATGAAGTGCAATTACTTAGGTTAATGAACTAGTAGTATTCGGCCCTATATAAATTCTTATATTGAAATGTTTATATTCAATGTCATAGGTTTAAAGATTAAAATGTTTAAGTGTTTGAATGTTGTATTATCATTTGCTTGAGACTTACAAAGCTAGTAAGCTTACTCTGTATGTGTTTACTTTACTATTTTATAGATTGTTGATTCAGCTACGGGCTCAGAGGATCGTCGAAGAAGTCAACCACACTATGACCCCTTTTTGGTACTTAAGTTTAATTTTTGAATCAAAGGCATGTATAGGTTGAATTACGGTTTAATTGAATGATGTTCGGTCTTGTATTTATATATATATAGCCTTGCGAAGATGGCTATTTCTTTTGGTTAAGATTCACTTGTATGTTTTGGTATAATGGTTTGTTCAATATGCTAATGGATGTTTATAATCGGTTGTAGTTCAAATTATGTATGAAATGTGAATATGTGGTATAGGTGTTATGTGTTCGGTTTTGAATAATTTGACCTTGGGTTGTCATATGCTAAACAGGGTTGTTGCGATTATGTTGTGCGTTTGGTCTTGATCAAGGTGAACTTATGAGCTACTTGTATAACAAGCTTTATGAATACTAGTTGAGTTGACATGTGTTTTGGCAATATGGTCAATAATGTATGCTTGATGTGTTTAGTAATAATAAATAAAGTTATGTTTAAGTGAACTTGGTTATGCGATATTTATGATCTTATAATGTGACATGTATATGAAAGTTGGCTTTATAGATCCAATTGTTAATGGTAAGAAAAGTATAAGTGTTTCTTGGTTGGTTAGTTATGTATTAAATTGAAAGGTGAAATTGAATGTTCGGTCAAGATGTGACTTTAGTATGCTTGCATATGTAATTGTTGTTAAAACAGTGATAATGGTTCGGTTAGGTTAATATGCATATGTATATGTATCATAGTAGCTTGAATGAAAATCTGATTATGTTACATGAGTTTTAAATTATGTCTGGTATATGTTATAAAATGACATTGGTTGGGATATGGTATAAATGTGTGTGTATATATATATATATGTGTGTGTGTCATGAAAGTTTAAGTCATATTATGCAGACATTTGTATGTATTAAGTTCCAGAAATAAAATTCGTTGTACCTTATTTAATTTAATAGATCATGATGTTATACGAATTAGTAGAGTTCCCATTTGCCTGTGTTGAATTCCATTGAACGTCTATTCGGAATTGAGTTTAGTTCGGTAATGCCTCATAACCCTAATCTGGCGACGGGTACGGGTTAAGGGTGTTACATTTGTTTGGTATCAGAGCTTACGGTTTAGTCGATTCTAGGACTATCGTAGCGCGTAAGAGTCTAGCTATACATGCCTTAATTGTATTTACGATAGTGTGGTGACTTTTGACATTTCAAACTGTGTTTTATATAGTAAATGGATTTCGATCCTGACAGAGCCGTAGCAGATGATGTAGATAGTGTAGCACCTAATCGCGCACGCAGATCAGTGCCAGTAGACTTTGGACCAGTTTCGGGTAGCCATGAGGGAGAGGCTAAACAAGCCTTCTACCAGATGATGAATGAATGGTTTACCCAGTTTGTTCAGAATAACCCGGCTGTACCACAACCTTCACCCCCAAATAATCTAACTCTGGTACCTTCAGCACCTCCGACGATAGATCCGATGAGATCTAGTAGGCCTCCTGTTGATAAAATTAGAAAATATGGGGCCCAAGAATTCAAAGCTAATGATGATGACGATACGGAGCGGGCTGAGATATGGCTTGATAACACTATTCGGGTACTTGATGAGCTATCTTGTACTCCAGATGAATGCCTGAAATGTGCTATATCTCTATTACGGGACACTGCATATCACTGGTGGAATACACTAGTATCAGTGGTTCCGAAAGAAAAAGTGACGTTGGATTTCTTTTAGATCGAGTTCCGTAAGAAATATATTAGCCAAAGGTTCATCGATCAGAAAAGGAAAGAACTTTTGGAGCTAAAATAGGGCCGCATGACTGTGACTGAATATGAGCGGAAATTTGTCAGATTGAGTCGATATGCCCTAGAGTGCGTATCCACTGAAGCCATTATGTGTAAAAGATTTGAAGACGGCCTGAATGAAGACATAAAGTTGATGGTTGGCATTCTTGAAATCAAAGAGTTCATGGTACTAGTCGAGCGAGCTTGCAAAGCTGAAGAGCTCGGAAAAGAGAAAAGAAAGGCTGAAATTGAAGCTAGAGACACTCGTAAAAGATCATCGAGTAAGACCTTTCATTCAGTGCCTAAGAAGTTCAGAGATGACTTCAGCCGACATAAAACTACTTCAGACCAGTCTAGACGAGACCGACCTCCATTAGGTTCCCGAGCTACCTCGATGGCTGGTGTTGGTAATGTTTCGCAGAATCGAGTTGAATACAACCACTGTGGTAAATGGAATTCCAGGAGTTGTAGATTCCGATATCGGTCCTGTTTTAAATGTGGATCGTCAGATCATTTTATCAGAGAGTGCCCAATGTTAGCCGAGCAAAATACGGCTCAGAACACTAAACCTAGTAGCGCACCAGCACGGGGCAGACCACCCAGACATTCAGGCAATGTAGGTGGTAGTCAAAGAGGAACGAAGGACACTGCTGTCCGATCAGAGGCTCGAGCTCCAGCTAGAGCTTATGCTATACGAGCTAGAGAGGATGCTTCTTCCCCAGATGTCATTACCAGTACTTTCACACTTTAAGATATTATTGTGATTGCATTGATTTATCCTGGTTCGACTAATTCATATGTGTGTGAAACTCTAGTATCCAGTAAGACTCTGCAAGTTGAGTATACTGAATTTGTGATCCGTGTGTCCAACCCTTTAGGTAGATGTGTTCTTGTTGATAAAGTGTGTAAAGGTTGCCCGTTAATGATTCGGGATTCCTGCTTTCCAGCCGATTTAATGTTGTTGCCCTTCGACGAGTTTGATATAATTTTGGGAATGGATTGGTTAAGTTTGCATGATGCAGTGGTGAATTGCAAAAGAAAGATCATTGATTTGAGATGTCAGAACGGTGAGACCATCCGAGTTGAATCTAGTGATTTAAATGGGCTACCTACCGTAATATCCTCGATGCTAGCCTGAAAGTATGTGAGAAAAGGATGCGAAGCTTATTTGGCTTATGTATTGGATAATAAAGTGTCTGAAAAACGGATTGAATCTGTACCGGTTGTGTATGACTACCCAGATGTGTTTCCTGAAGAATTATCGGGTTTACCACCAGTACGAGAGATTGATTTGGTATTGAATTAGTACCGGGGACGACTCCAATTTCAATAGCTCCGTATCGGATGGCACCTACTGAGTTGAAAGAGTTGAAAGCACAGTTGCAAGAGCTGACAGATAGGGGCTTTACACGATTGAGTTTCTCTCCTTGGGGTGCACCAGTTCTGTTTGTGAAAAAGAAAGACGGGACTATGCGAATGTGTATTGATTATCAGCAGCTGAATAAAGTGAAAATAAAGAATAAATACCTGTTACCTCGAATTGATGATTTGTTTGACCAGTTAAAAAGGGCTTCAGTGTTCTCAAAGATAGATCTGAGATCGGGTTATTATCAGTTGCGAGTCAGAGATACAGATGTGCCAAAGACTGCATTTCGGACGAGGTACGGACATTTTGAGTTTCTGGTTATGCCTTTTGGACTTACTAATGCACCTGCTGTTTTTATGGATCTGATGAATCGGGTTTTCAAATAGTTTTTGGATCCGTTTGTAGTAGTGTTTATTGATGATATACTGATCTACTCCAAAGATGAAATCGAGCATGCCGAGCATTTGAGATTAGTGCTACAAACTTTGTGAGATCGACAGTTGTATGCAAAGTTTAGTAAGTGTGAGTTCTGGATGAAGGAAGTCAGCTTCTTGGGTCATGTTGTTTCAGCGTCAGGTATTCGGGTTGATTCGAACAAAATATCGGCTATACTTGATTGGAAGCCACCAAATAATGTTACTAAAATTCGAAGATTTCTTAGACTTGCGGGATACTACAGACGATTCGTCAAAGGTTTTTCCATGATAGCTACACCTTTGACAAAGCTACTACAGAAAGATGTCAAGTTTGAATGGTCGGAAAAGTGTCAGAAAAGTTTCGATCAGTTGAAAGCCCTTCTAACCGAAGCTCTAGTGTTAGCTCAGCCTGAATCGGGTAAAGAATTTATCATTTTCAGTGATGCTTCTTTGAATGGGCTGGGTTACGTTTTGATGCAGGAAGGCAAAGTCATAGCCTACCCTTCGAGACAATTGAAGCCTCACAAAAGAAATTATCCGACTCATGATTTGGAACTTGCAGCCATTGTTTTCGCTTTGAAAATATGGCGTCATTACTTGTTCGGCGAAAAATGTCATGTTTATTCAGATCACAAAAGTCTGAAGTACTTAATGACTCAGAAAGATTTGAACTTGAGACAACGCAGATTGTTAGAACTATTGAAAGACTATGAATTAGTGATTGACTACCATCCGGGGAAAGCTAACGTTGTTGCAGATGCCTTAAGTCGAAAATCATTGTTTGCTCTTCGTGCGTTGAACACACATATGGTTATGTCTGGTGATGGTTCGATCATAGCCGAGTTGAAAGCAATACCGATGTTTATTCAGCAAATTTGTGATGTACAAAGAATTGACAAAAACTTCATTGTTAGACGAGTTCAGTGTGAAAATGATACAGAGTCAGAGCTTCAAATTGATGCAAATGATTATTTGAATTTCAAACGCCGAATATGTGTTCCGAAGAATGTGGATTTGATTCAGATGATTTTAAACGAGGCTCATAATAGTCAAATGTCGATACATCCGGGTAGCACAAAGATGTATAATGATTTGGAACAGTTTTACTGGTGGCCTGGCATGAAAAGGGATATATCTGAATTTGTTTCAAAGTGTTTAATATGTCAGCAAGTCAAAGCCGAACATCAAGTGCCTTCTGGATTACTTCAGCCAATCATGATACCTGAATGGAAATGGGATAGAATTACAATGGATTTTGTATCCGGTTTGCCTACAACACCGAGCAAGAAAGATGCAGTCTGGGTTATAGTGGATAGACTGACTAAATCAGCTCACTTTGTGCCAGTTCGTAAAGGCTATTCACTCTATAAACTTGCTGAATTGTATGTATCGCAGATTGTGAGGTTACATGGTGTGTCGAGTTCCATTGTTTCAGACAGAGACCCGAGATTCACATCGCGGTTTTGGAAGAAGTTACAAGATGATTTAGGTACTAAACTCCACTTTAGTACAGCTTTTCATCCGCAGACAGACGGTCAGTCTGAACGAACCATTCAGATACTTGAGGACATGTTTAGATGTTGCGTCCTTGAGTTTGAAGGTACGTGGGAAATATACTTACCTTTGATTGAATTTGCTTATAAAAACAGTTTTCAATCTAGTATCAAAATGGCACCATATGAAGCTCTATATGGCTGTAAGTGTCGTACACCATTGTACTGGACCGAACTCAGTGAAAACAAGATACACGGGGTTGATCTGATTAAAGAGACAGAACAGAAGGTGGTTATAATCAGAGATAATTTGAAAGCTGCCTCGGATCGTCAAAAGTCCTATGCTGATTTGAAGCGCAAAGATATAGAGTTCCGGGTTGGAGATCGGGTATTCTTGAAAGTTTCCCCGTGGAAAAAAGTACTCTGATTTGGTCGGAAAGGCAAACTAAGCCCGAGGTTTATCGGACCGTACGAGATCATTGAACGTATTGGGCCTGTAGCTTATAGATTGAAGTTGCCCTCTGAATTAGAAAAGATACACAACGTGTTTCACGTTTCAATGCTTCGTAAATATAGATCAGATCCGTCACATGTGATTACTCCGTCTGAGATTGAAATCCGAACCGATATAACGTATGAAGAAGAATCGATCCGTATTTTAGCTCGGGAAATGAAAGAGTTGAGAAACAAGAGAATTCCGTTAGTGAAAGTACTGTGGAATAGGCACGGAGTTGAAGAGGCTACGTGGGAGCCTGAGGATTCAATGAGGCAACAATATCCGACTTTCTTTAACTGTAAGATTTTCGGGGACGAAAATCCCTTAGGGGGGAGAGTTGTAACAGTCTGAATGTGACCCTAATCGGAACGGTGGTTTTGGGATCACAAATCCGAGTCTGAAATATATTTAAATGATATATTTTGTGCTTATTATATGTGCTTTTATGTGTGTGAAAGTTTCATAGAAAAATTTAACCGTTTATGTGTTCAATTTAACAAAAAGGACAAAATCGCATAAAGTGTAAAAGTTGCATGCTATAGCGTAAAGCGCTAGAATGAGGATGGCTTTTTAACATGAAGCATTAAATGGGTAAATAACCCATTTTTAAGTTAGTGGGTGACATATGACATGTTTAACCTTAATTTTTATATTGTATGATTTTATATAATAAGGTTATAGTAGTAATTGATTAAATGTCTTATAATATGTTAAATAAAACATAAAAAAAGGCATTATCATCTTTTACCTTGCTTGGCCGAATGTGGACAAAAGAAAAGGGGTTTAGGTTCACTTGAATTTTGGCATTTATAATCACAAATTCAAGGTTAGTTTGATTTCGGTTTTTGATAATTTTTACGTTTTTGAGATCGTTGCTTCGTATATTATCCGACCCATGCTAGAATTTTTGAGATTAGTATGTATGTGAGATTCGGCCATCGACATGTTCATGTGATTTTTGATGTTTGATGATTTTATATTAAAATTATGTTAAAGATTAACAAGTTTTGAATTGGAAATTTTGGTGAAATTGAGTATTTAGGACTAATTTGTAAAAATAAATTTTTAGAGGGGCTTATTTGCAAAATAAACTAAAGATATGGACTAGTATGGTCCCTATGAATATTCGGCCCTAAGGTACCATATTGAAATTTTGTGTATTTTGTGTTTTCTGCAATTAGGACTAAATTGTGAAAATGTGAAATAGTAGAGGTAAAATGGTAATATACCTATTTATATGCTTAGGGACTAAATTGAGATGAAATGTACTTGAATGAGCCAAATTTTAATGTGTTCAGATCAAGAACAAAGAAAAATGAATTTGGGTCGGGGAAAGACGAAGGTTATCGAATAGCCGGTTTACGTGGTCCGTCGACAGTCGAGGTAAGTCCTTAAGCAAATTTATGCCGAAGAATCATTTACGAAAGTAGTATATGATAAAATTTGGAATTTAAGGCATGAAAATATATGTTGGCCGAATATGGGGTATGAACTTGTAGTAAATTTGCTTGTTGAATGTAATGTGAATAATTATGTTCGGTTTAATATGTGATTGTAAATTAAAGTATATGAGATGGTTATAATTTTAGCATTAAGTAATGTGTATGTGAGTGTTGATTGTGTTGATATTCGGGCTTTGAGCCTAACAGGCCTAGTGCCGGTGATTTATTTCGGGCTTTGAGCCTAGCAGGCCTTGTGCCGGTGTTACATATCAGGCTTTATGCCTAGCAGGCTTTGTGCCGGTGTTACGTATCGGGCTTTGATGCCTAGCAGGCTTGATGCCGGTGATGCATTTTAAATGGAGAAACCATAAATTATTCGAGGTGAAACATAGTCAATGTATCGAGTTAAAAGCTCAGGTAAGCATAAGTTCCTTTATATTTACCGGAAGTAAGGTAAGTTGTGTTTAATACTACTTGAGTTGGGATAATACGATAAGAATGGTGTTATGTGCAATTGAGCTTACGATCGATGTGTATGAGTATTATATGATAGAATTTGAGCTTAAATGTACTATTTTGGGAAATTCGGTTACAAATAGAAATGTTAAAAGTGATAAGATTTTGAGTGTGATAACATAGTTGATATGAATGTTGTACTTATATGATTTGGAGCATGTGATTCATGTAATATATTTACTTTGTACTTCTGTGAGATACAGGTTTATGGTAATGAAGTGCAATTACTTAGGTTAATGAACTAGTAGTATTCGGCCCTGTATAAGTTCGCATATTGAAATGTTTATATTCAATGTCATAGGTTTAAAGATTAAAATGTTTAAGTGTTTAAATGTTGTATTATCATTTGCTTGAGACTTACAAAGCTAGTAAGCTTACTCTGTATGTGTTTACTTTACTATTTTATAGATTGTTGATTCAGCTACGGGCTCAGAGGATCGTCGAAGAAGTCGACCACACTATGACCCCTTTTTGGTACTTAAGTTTAATTTTTGAATCAAAGGCATGCATAGGTTGAATTACGGTTTAATTGAAAGATGTTCGGTCTTGTATTTATATATATATATATAGCCTTGCAAAGATGGCTATTTCTTTTGGTTAAGCTTCACTTGTATGTTTTGGTATAATGGTTTGTTCAATATGCTAATGGACGTTTATAATCGGTTGTAGTTCAAATTATGTATGAAATGTGAATATGTGGTATAGGTGTTATGTGTTCGGTTTTGAATAATTTGACCTTGGGTTGTCATATGCTAAACAGGGTTGTTGCGGTTATGTTGTGCGTTTGGTCTTGATCGAGGTGAACTTGTGAGCTACTTGTATAACTAGCTTTATGAATACTAGTTGAGTTGACATGTGTTTCGGCAATATGGTCAATAATGTATGCTTGATGTGTTTAGTAATAACAAATGAAGTTATGTTTAAGTGAACTTGGTTATGCGATATTTATGATCTTATAATGAGACATGTATATGAAAGTTGGCTTTATAGATCCAATTGTTAATGGTAATAAAAGTATAAGTGTTTCTTGGTTGGTTAGTTATGTATTAAATTGAAAGGTGAAATTGAATGTTCGGTCAAGATGTGACTTTAGTATGCTTGCATATGTAATTGCTGTTAAAACAGTAATAATGGTTCGGTTAGGTTAATATGCATATGTATATGTATCATAGTAGCTTGAATGAAAATCTGATTATGTTACATGAGTTTTAAATTATGTCTGGTATATGTTATAAAATGACATTGGTTGGGATATGGTATAAATGTGTATATATATATATATATATATGTGTGTGTGTGTGTGTGTGTGTGTGTGTGTGTGTGTCATGAAAGTTTAAGTCATATTATGCAGACATTTGTATGTATTAAGTTCCAGAAATAAAATTCGTTGTACCTTATTTAATTTAGTAGATCATGATGTTATACGAATTAGTAGAGTTCCCATTTGCCTGTGTTGAATTCAATTGAACGTCTATTCGGAATTGAGTTTAGTTCAGTAATGCCTCATAACCCTAATCTGGTGATGGGTACGGGTTAAGGGTGTTACAGAAATGGTGTGTAGCAGATGGATTTTTGGGGAGGGTTTTGGATTACCTTGTTTTGCATATGATATGTTATGATATGATATGATATGAGGTCATTGTGGGCAAGGCCCAAGACCACCGATTATGATAGGGCTCAGGCCAATGTGATAATTGTATTTTGAATTGAGTGCCAAGGGTTGTACACACTGAGTTTCGAAACTCACACCCTTTATTTAATGTTCCAGGTGATCTTCAGTAAATGGCTCGACGTGGGCGAGGACTCGGAGATGGCCACATTACAAGATGTTTAAATTTTTGTTTATTTGTTTCAAAAGACATGGTTTAATTGCTTTATTTTCGTTAGATGTAATAAGGCCTTATACTCCGATTTGACATTAGATTTTGAGTTTTGTTATTATTGTTTCAACTGTTTACTTATTTATTAAACTTAAGTAAATTTCTTACGTTCAAACTTGTTTTCCGAATTACTTAAAATTATACAATGGTTTTTTTTCATTACTTAACAAGACTTAAGAATTTTGGGCTTTTGGGCCTTAAATTTTTAATTAGCAAAATCGTTTGAATTATGCCTTTAATGTGACATTCCTGGATTCGGCCATAACGTCTGGGCCAGGTGTAACACCCCAAACCCGGCCTAGACATTATGACCGGATCTGGCGTGTCACGTGAAAGGAATGTCTAAAAAAACTGTGCGTTCGTTAGAAAGTTCGTATTCTTTTTGAAACTCCGCGTTTTGTGGTTTGTTTATAAAAGCCGATTCATTCAATGCCCATTTTACAAAGTTGTTATTAATTTGAATAAAATTGTATTTGTTGTGAAAATCGAGTTTAAGTAATTTTCAATAAAAACAGTTTATTATCATTTTAGGAAAATTCCATATTGAACATTTAATAATAAACAGTAACCAAATTGAAAGCTAAAACCAAATAAAATACCAAAGGCCTTATTACATAACAAAATCCCAAAATTAAAAGTAGGTTTAAAAGAACCGAGTTTACGAGAAAACATTGCAGGGCCACCATAAGTCTGCCTCGGCTCCCAAATCCGCGATCTAATGATTACCTGAAACATTTAAAAAGAGGGGTGAGTCATCAAGACTCAGTGTGCAATTACCAACACAAAATTCTCAACCGATTTTAGCCTTTATCACAAGCATTTTGGGCAAAGCCCATCCGAAATCATACTCTAGCCTTTAGCCCATAATCAAAGCACAATAGATCACACATAAAACGATGATGCAACCCGAACCCACCTAGATATCCAACCTCTACACACCACCCGTACCTGCCAATCACACCAGTGGGGATTACTAAATCGACCCTCTATCCGCTACACACCATCGAAGGCAGTCGCTGCAGTCAACTGCTCATCGCCCTTAATACATGGTATAACCACCGGATAATGTGACAACGTCACCGAAAGAATCATATTGTGACATGAGTCACCAAAATATTGTGGTAAAACCACCGAAACACTGCCCCTTTTCATTATAACCCTTGTGCCCATGCAATATACAAAGTTATGATGAAATGACAATGTAATCATTATGAACATATCAGACAACGTATGAAACGAATTACCATCATAATCAGAATAATAATATACAACATAATCAAGCTAACCAACCTCTAAGGGTATAACAGTAATTTTACCTACCAAGGGTATTTTCGTAATTTACCCACCAAGGGTATTTTCGTAAATTCGCACCTGCAATGGCCTTTCCGTAGGCCCAATGTCGCCACGAGCGACTCAACTGCCATTTCCAGTCGTTACCGGACTATTGGGCCTAAGACCCGATTTCGGCCCATCCAGGCCCACACGCTCGTGTGGCCCACCTAGCACAAATCTAGCCACGTATATAAGTTCCACCTAGTCTAGTTCACTATATACTACATCATCATACAATTTATTCAATTGGGCCTATGGGCCCATTGGGCCCACTTCGGCCCATCGTGGCCCTAAGCAGCCCCAACCCACAAGAATACTACTGATGGCCTCAACTATCGCGTCGAAGCCCCACATGTGCGCTCGCACGCTCGTGTGGCTACTATTGCTGTGACCGGCACTTCGGCATTTGCCACTCTACAACTAGAGTAGAGAAGTACACACCTGATAGGACTCTGGTGCTAAACCGCGCTGCAACCACTCCTGTGCCCAAACGTCCACCAAGGTATCTTAACTCTCCTCCTAGAATGCTCTTTATATAGCTAGCTCTTCACCTTCATTCTTTTTGTCTTTCCGATATGGGATCCCATCGCCAGTAGAGTTTAAATCCAACTGAAACTCTTGCCGTCCAATCCGCAAAATAAATACTCCCTTGCTTCTCATGAGATTCGAACCCAGGCTCCCTTGTAGCATAATCCACGCTGCTAACCACTTGGCCACAAGCTCCTCTTGTGTCTTAAACCTTGCGCAACTAAATATAAACTATGGCCCAAATTCTAAGATCCAGGTAAAAAGAAACCAAAATGCAAAAGCCAAAACTTGAACCTTGGACCTCCTTCCTTCCTTGTGGCGTCACCCCCTTGCTCCCTAAGTGGCGTCACTTTGCCACTACACCACACACTCCACTTGTGTCATTTTCTCCATATTTTATTCTTAAGGCCTACCTGCCAACTTCCAGGGTTTTTTCCGCCTAAAACCAAAATTTCCCTAAAGCCTAAATTTGATCCCGGGACTTCTTAGAAGCCCTCTAACCTTCGAAAATCACTTACCTAATAAGTCTAACTTGCATTAATACCGTTCTCTAAAATTTTAAATGCTACTACGCTTAAGGCCCATTGGGCTCAATCCTACTAGGCCCAATTTCAGGATGTTACACCAGGTCTGGGGGTGTTACACCTGTTAAGACTTAACTCAAAATGAACTGATTCCTATACATGACATATTTAATATAAACAACTTGGCTATACCAAAATAATGATTGATAGTGTGATCCGAGCTCCGACGTCTATGATCCCCGAACTAGTTTGGCAAAACTACAAGGAAAAAAGGAATGAAAGAAGTAAGCATATAGCTTAGTAAGTTTGCATGAAACTCATATAGCAATATATTTGCTAAATATAATTCATCTATCATGAAATAATGACAACATAAGTCTCAAGTGCTTGGCTTACTTACTCATACTTATCCTTACTCATCACATGTAATATAACAATTTCATACTTGCATTATAATTATAGTACCTGTATCACTTAATTATACAGATTAGTACATTTTGCTGATACAAAAGTAAACTTAATCTTCATTCTTCTTAATATGAATAATGCTTTTTATCAACCTTGAATAACTTAACTTATATCTATCTTTACTTGCTTAACTTTCTTGTTATCTCTTTCATACTTGGCTCTTTTGCTCGATGAATTACCCAGAATAACTGAGGTCACTCAATCTCATCAAACATGGATCTCGATGCCAATGCTATGTCCCAGACATGGTTTTACATGGGATCGCCTCATGATGCCAATGCCATATCCCAGATATGATCTTACATGGGATCTCTTAACTTGGTGTCGATGCCCTGTCCCAGACATGGTCTTACACGAGACCTTCCTTATGTGTTTCCCTTGGAAACTTACCATTGCCATGTCTTGACATGGTCTTACATGGTATCCTTGCCTTGTGAATCTTATCAATGCCATGTCTTGACATGGACTTACATGACCTCTCTGCCTCATGAATTCACTAATGCCATGCCTTGGCTTGGACTTACATGGGACCTTTGCTTCATAATAACTTTTCAATGCCATGACTTGTCATGGACTTACTTGATATCCTTGCCTTAATGCCGATGCCATGTCTTGACATGGTCTTATGCGGACTTTCCTTGTCTCATGCGGTGATATTAGTATCCTCATTATTCTGAGTCTTCAATCGGGATTTTATCTTACATATTCTCATTCATGCTCTCATCATGATATCATTTACTTATCTTCATGAAAATAGTGTACATATTACAACATCATAAGCAATTATATGAAAATACATGTGAAATCTTAAATTCATACAAACTTACCCCAATTTTAAAATGAGCTAACTCGTCGGTCTAGTCTGAGACTTTGTTGTTTCCCTGATCGAGACGAATTCTCGGTTCTTCTTGCTTTGTAAAGAGATGAGTGTGCTAAAATTTTTGAAGCATTCTACCCTCTCCTTGCTGCTAATTTTCGGTGGAAGAGTCAAGGAGAAAATATGATATCTTTTCTTTCCTTATTCTAATATTAGACTATCAATTAGTCCACCTACTATCACCAACTTTGACCAACATTGACAAATTTGTCTTCAATGCTAGTCTATGGCAGGCCAAGCCTTTTCAAAGGGCTAAATTGCCTTTTAAAGACTTCAATTTAACAATCTATGGCTATTTGGTACCTTTAGCTTATAGAATGGAACTTTTGCACTTTCCTTTTTCGCGATTAAACATGAAATTGCTAAAATTAAAGTACCAATATTTTCATGTACTTATAAAATCATATACTAACTCATGAAATAACATGAAAATAATTTTCTCTAACCTCGGGTTAGTGATCCCGTGATCACTGTTCCGACTAGCCCCTAAATCGGGCTGTTACAATCTATAAAACATGGAAAAGAAAACTACGTAAGCATAAAATGCTTAGTAAGTTCGTAAAACATGAACATAACTTACCATTTCAATGGATAACTTTAAACTTAAAGATGATACAATCCAACCATAAGCTTGGCACAAGCCTAAGCCTCATCAACAACACATGTTAGTGCAACAACTCATAATTCACTTGAATTAACAACATCATTTGAAATCATCAATTTCATGAACATGGATATACTTTCATTGAACACTTCCTTTCCAATCCTTTCCATAGATTCATGACATAAGTCATTTGAACAATTACCATTCTTTTCCTTTTCATACTCGTTGAATCATTTAGAATAACATCGGATATATGGGAAAGCTCACACGAAGTGTGCTAAACATATAATCGTAACATTTCCTTTTTTCTTTACATCGTTGCTAACACAAGCTGTGAAATGGGTCTGCTCACACAAGCTGTAGGTCGGAATGTAAGCTACACGATGCTGCTCAAACAAGCTGTAGACTATCCGCAACAAATACAGGACCTCTGCCATTGGTAGGACATTCAAGACTAGCACCCAAACTATGGTAACCCTAATGACTTGTCATTTGTATCCTACATACTCCTGAGGTTCAAACAGGACTCAATAATCATTGTAACATCGTTGGATTTCCACATTTAATTTCATGGAAAACAATACATGAATATATAATTCAATATAACTTTAAAACATTATTTAATCTTATGAACTTACTTCGATGACAAAGACGTCAAAACGAGATCAACTAATCCGAGGCTTTAGCTTTTCCTCGATCTAGATCCGTACGAGGTCTATCTTGATCTAAATAGGCAAATTCAATCCATTTAATACTTATACTATTCAATTCAGTCCAAGATTCATAATTTTACAAAATTATAATTTTGCCGCTAATATTTGAACTTCTTTACAGTTTACTCCTTAAGCTCATAAATTGAAATTTAAGCAATTTCATCCACATTTCATGCTAGCCGAATGCACTAGGGACCTATACTAATCCATACAAATCAACATTTCACAATGTTACCATGGAATTTTACTACTATAAATAAGTCCCTAAATGACAAATTCATAAAAGAATCCTTTTACAAAACTAGTTTATTTGACAATAAGGACTAATAATCTTCCATCAAACATCAAAAACCATACAAGAATATTCATGGAAAAACCCTAAACCTTGAACAGTTTTACAAATTAACTCCCAAGCTAGATAGATTAAGCTACAACGACTTCAAAAACATAGAAATCATTAAAAACGGGATAAAAAATTACTCACGTGCAGTGGTTGAACTAGCCAAATCTTTAAGCACTTTTCAATGGAGTTTATCTTTCTTATTTTCGGTGGAGGAGATGGACTAAAAAGATAATATCCTTTGTTTCTTTATTTTAATTTAACATATTTATTTTGTTTCTGTATTTTACTTTAACATATTTATTTACTAAATTAACCTTGTTATTTAGCCTTAAAATCACTTAGTTTTATGTCTGTAAATGTCCACTAATAATAGTGGTCTAATTATTGCATAAATCCCCTTACTTTAAAATTTCATAGCTAATTGATACCTTTAACTTATAGAACACTACTTTTGCACCTATTACGATTTAGTCCTTTTTACTTAATTAAACATGCAAATGTCAAAATTTCTTAACGAAATTTTTCTACGACCTTATTAACACTCCACAAACATTAAAATAATAATAAAATATAAATTTTTTCATTAGATTTGTGGTCCCAAAATGATTGTTCTAATTCACTAAAAATGGGCTGTTATAGTAATGCCACATAATTAGCTCTCAAGAATACACATAACATAACATTCATTACTAACATAAACACAATGAATCTCTACTCTAACCTTTATAGATTTTGCTCATCATTACCAAAATCATACGAAAATCCTGCACCAAACTTACATCCAAATGCCAACCATTCCAAGCATTGAATTCAAGAAATTTTGTAACATCTAACATGATATATTGTTACATGCATTCATGCTTTTAATCTTACCTTTTATAAACATACTCATTTAACCTTACTCAATCAATCAATAATAAACACTTATGTTATCTCCATAAGATAAACTTAAACACATATATACATGTACCAAAACATAATTGTTACTAGCCATTCCAATGGCTAGATTACAAGCATCATTTACATTCACATGCCAATATGGCCAATATAACCTATACATGCAATTAAAACCATAATTGTAGCACCCCTTACCCGTATTCGACGTTGGAACAGGGTACGAGGCATTACCGGACACATCACAAGCAATCACATAATTCTGAGTCATAAAATTTACGTCCAAATTAAAACCATCCATATTCAATCATAAAGTCCCTTATACGAGCCTACAAGGCACAAAACATGTATTGGGAAGCGGTTCGGGACTAAATCGAGGACTTTAGAAATTTTTACAAAACTTAGAAAATTTTTGCTAATTGCAGGGCCCACACGCCGGTGTGGTCCAAGGGACATGCCCATGCTTCAGATCGTGTTCAGTTTAGGGTGCTCTCTGACTTGTGCCACATGGCCATGCCACACGCCTGTGTGCTAGGCTGTGTAGCACACACGACTGAGATACACGCCTGTGTCTCTACCCATGTGCTCAATTTTGGACATTCTGTTTTTCAAAATTAAGGTGCAGGGGACACACGGCCGGATCACATGCCCGTGGGGTAGACCGTGTGGACAAAAACAAGACATTTACCAAGCCATTTTGCCACCCTTACTTGCACACTTCTACACAACATCACATGGCACAAATTCAAGCATATAAATGCAATCAAACAACCACAAACAAGACAATAATGTGTCATTCTTATACCATCATTTATCATGCTTAAAACATGGTACTTAGCCCATTAAAAACATACTAATTTCACATTCACAAGAGGGCATTAACATATGAATAAACTTATGATCAACATAAGCCATCATTCATGGCTATATATAAGATGAAGCATTAACAATTACAAGCTAACACATATGGCCAAATTAATAATGACACACATAACAAATTGGCCTAGTCCTTATACATGCCGTAGACTTAAAATACTTGAATTCATTTATACCCAAAATGACAGCTTGATAGTGTGATAGGATCTCCGACGATTTCCAACCCGAGCTAGCTCAATAACCATATGAGACATGGGAAAGGAAGAGGGGTAAGCTATATATACAACTTAGTAAGTTAGTACTAAAATAATAAGCAACTTTTACCAATCATTTACCAAGTCCGCTGATATAAACACAAGATAATATAAATTGCTATAAAACTCACAGTTATAATTTATTCAGTCACATTGTTTGCTCTATCAATTTGCAAGCATATTTTAACATGTTTTGACATTAGCCTAATAACCGTAATCTCTCCATTATAAAAAATTACCACAATCAACCAATCATTTCATACCTCATAATAAACATGCACATTATTTATTAGTATTCACCTCTCAAGCATATACTTTAACATCTTTCAATTGTTTAAAGCTCATATCTTTTCATACTTCCATAACCATTTTAATAGGCAATTATGCTAATATTTCCTTTTTCTCATATCTGATCAATCACAATTTGTGTGAATAAAATATGCTATATCATAACTCAACTTGGCCCAAGGGCCAATCAGAAAACCTTCAATCGAATTTATCATGTATTTCATACATCACAAGTATAGAACAATAATCACAAGGATTTCATAAAATCATTCTCATGGAAATTCATGAACTCACAATTTCATGAAGCCAATGCTTATAAATTTTACGTACATACATGTACCAATTCGTAATACTTACATACTCTTTCTCTTCTTTGTCATACCCCGTGAATTTCCCATTGAACCATTTGGAATACTAACGGATACTTGGGGATCTCGTACACACAGTACCATACCAGTGTCATATCCCATATATGGTCTTACATGTAATCTCGTATCGGTGCCAATAACCCAGCTATGGTCTTACACAAAGTCTCATATCGATGCCATATCCCAGATCTGGTCTTACACGTAATCTCAGTAACCCTAGTGTCATGACATTTATATCCTATCTATTCCTAAGGTTCAACCGGGACTTTCGCTGTACCGAATCCCTGTCGGTCATTTCTGTAGTATCGCACTCAATAGCATTCACATTTCATTTCAATAATATAACATTTACCACAGTTATATCAATTAAGCATTTATACCCATATAATTTAATGCTTATTAAACATACGAACTTACCTCGGCATAAGAACGACTAAATCGTCAAATACTTGTTTTTCCCCCGTTCTAGGTCCGAACCTCATTTTTTCTTGATCTATAATATCAAATTTAAATTATTTAATCATTATACTATTCAAATCGTCCCAAAATCACATTATTGCAAAAATTACATTTTTGCCCCTAAACTTTTGACATTTTACATTTTAGTCCCTAGGCTCGTAAAATAGTTTTCATTCAATTTCTTCAAAATCCAAGCTTAGCTGAACCATTTTCATACTCATAACAGCCCACATTTCTTATTTATTCACGTTTTTCTACTCATTTTTTAACTTTTACAAATAGGTCCTTTTTGACATTTTTACCGAAAATCACTTAGCAAAAGTCATTTAACAAACAACAAACATGCATTTTCTACCATCAAACATAAAAATACATACATTCTCAACATGGGTAAAATTTTAGACTGTGACAGCTCTTCAAATCAGTGGTAGAAATAGATAGATCATGTTACAAGGATTTTAAAAACATAAAAATCATTAAAATGGGGCCAGAATAGACTTACAATCAAGCTTGGAAGTGGCCAAACCCTAACTATGGCTTCCCCCTTGTGAATTCAGCCATGAGGAAGAAGATGGACAAAAATTGGCTTTTAATTTGGCTTTTTGATTCATTTAATTACCAAATTACTAAAATGCACTTAATGAAAAACTTTAGAAACATACCAAACCATGTCCATTTTTGTCCAAAAACTTAACCAATGGTCTAATTACCATTGAAGGACCTCCACTTTAGAATCTCATTGTAGTTAGACACCTCTAACATATAGAATTCAAGTTTTGCACTTTATGCAATTTAGTCTTTTTAACTAAATTGAGTGCCCAAACGTCAAAATTTTCGAACGAAATTTTCACGAAATCGTTCCATAAAACTGTAGACCATAAAAAATAATAAAAATAAATTTCTCTACATCGGATTTGTGGTTCCAAACCACTATTTCGACTAGACCTAAAACCGGGCTGTTACAATAATTGATTTACCATATTGTACCAACATGGGCCGATGGATAGTGTGAGTGATCCCCACCAAGCTTCCAATCCAACGAGCTTTCGATTACTCTAAAACAGGGAAATAAAACTAGGTAAGCATAAAATGCTTAGTAAGTTCGTACAACATGGTACTTAACTTATCATTCATTCTATTTTGAGGTAACTATGTAAGGCATATTCAATCAATTTGACCTGAAGCCCTACACACATCCTCATTGCCCTTGTTAGTCATATATTCCATATTAACATCAAAACATATATGGGCTCAATAACAATCAAGTTTCCAAGCACATATGCTTTCCACAACATGTATTCATTCAACATGCACAATTCATCTCATTATTACAAGTATAATTTCATAATAGTTCATTTCGAGTTCAGATCATTTCATATCAAAACTTTACTCATATTACTCGAAATATCAAGGTCACGATTAGTACACTCAAGGTGTACAAGTCTATAATCAGGAATGAACATATATTCATCAAATAAAGTCCATGTACAAATATCATTGTAACATCCCAAAATTGGGCCTAGTAGAATTGGGCCGATTGGGCCACGGGCGTTAGGAAAAATTTGTGTGTCATCTAGTTACTTGTGTTAGCTCGGGTAGTATTGTTTGTGTGATTAGCATAGTCTTATGAAGGTTTGATTTTATTTAGAAAGCTAGAATAAATTTTAGTATGGTTTATTTAATGAAGTGGATTAAGTGAGCTTAGCACTTAAGTTAATTTAAGTGTTCATTTAAAGCATAAGAGGAGTAAGTGGCAAGTTGGTTAAGGAGTTTGGAAGGTGGCTTGAGGTTAGAGGTTCGAGTAGCATGTTTAGCATTTTGAAGGTTTATTTTTGAATCCTTGCATTAATGGACGGTCAAACTTATTTATGATAGGTTGGACTATTTCTTTTGGTAAGTTGAATATGTGATTAAGGAAAGCATGAAATTTGGGATAAGATTCTTAAGCTTTTGGTATGAAGAGGGGACAAAAGGCATGAAGGGTGGAGAATGTTTTGGAAACTTTGTCAAGGCTTTAGTGCATGTATGTGGACGGTATGTATGGCTAGGGGGTGGTCGAATTTTTGGTTGGTTGGTAGCTAGTTAGTGCCAATTTTCTCTTTGGTTAGTAGGCATTTTCGGCTAGTTAGGTAGACATTCAACTTTTGTTTTGTGTCAAAATTGAAACTCCTTTGAACTTTACCAATTCTTCTCTTTTGTGCACCATTTGGTATTTTATTTCTTTCATCTTCAAATTTATTCTCTTTAGCCGAATGCACTTTGATCTTTTGGTGCAATTTTGAGCACTTTTCTTCTTTGGCAAATTAAGTGTTTGGCCGAACCTCTCTCTCCCTCATCTCTCTTTTCTTTTCTTTTGACATTGGTTCATAAACTTTTTCTTTTTCACTCTCTTGGCCGAATATCTCTCCATCTCAAATACCATTTCTTTTTCATTTGTTCAAAGATAAAACATCTACTTCCATTCTATTTCTTCTTTTCTTTTTCACTTCACCATAGCCGAATCTTCTACTTCCTTTTAGTATCATTTTGGCCGAATATTCAAGGGTAGACTCTCCTTGGTTTTCTTCTATCGATTTTGGATAAAAAGGGGTAAGTGTTCATGGACGTTTTCCTTTCTTTTCTTTCTCGTTTCTATGATGTTTTCTTATGGACAAAGGCCGAACCTTTGGGAATTGTTTTGCAAGGTTCTAACCATTTAGGATTCGATTATTCTCTTAGGCTCTTTGGGATTTCGGAAGCAATCGATTTAAGTCATTCCTTTAGCGAATCGGAGTTGGTAACTCAAGTGGTAAGGATTCTATACTTTTAAAGTTGGTTGAGGAAGCCTAAGATTGATTGGATATTGTGATATGGCCGATTGTAGGACAAAGTGATCTAGTGCGTTAGATCGGATCTTCGGAAGATAGTTTTTGCTTTGGTGAAAGGTGTGTATCTTACACACTTTATAACTTGGTTTATATATGTATTTTTGTGTGATATTACTAATCATATTATGAAAGTGGGAAAAACGATGAGATTTGGATATGATACCATGATGGTATGAATGAGGATTCGGGTAAGTCTGTTTCGATATGTTGTTATTACATGTGGATTGAAAACATGATCTATGATTTATAGTATTTATTATATGATTCATATTAAAGTCTATTAACATGATTTGGTTATCTATTGCATTGGTATGGGCAATATGAGAGGAGGGGGAAGATTGATATTCGTGTCGACGGACACCAGTGTTTTGGTAACACATTGTGACTACGGTCACCAGAGGTTTGGTACCTCCAGAGGTTTGGCACCTCATAGCGTCTCGTCCCTGTGGTTAACACCACCGTGGGTTGGCCCCACTTTTGAGATATGGGATCGACGCCAGTGATTTGGTATCACACGTGGGTTGGCCCCACAACTTGATGATTCGTGTCTTCGTACACCAGTGGTTTGGAACCACCAGTGATTTGGTATCACATTCGTGTCTTCGGACACCAGAGGTTTGGCACCTCATAGCGACTTGTCCCTGTGGTTAATTCCACTGTGGGTTGACCCCACTTTGAGATATGGGATCGTCTGCCAGTGATTTGGTATCACACGATGGGTTGGCCCCATCACTTGATTTGTGACCTCGGTCACCAGTGATTTGGTATCACATTTGTGTCCAAAGACACCAGTGGTTTGGCACCACCAGTGGTTTGGTACCACACGGGGTAGACAAGGAGTTATGGATGGCTAGGTTGGGTGCATTATACATATATGTGCTTTGTTATAATTTGTGTAAGCATGTGGTATTACCCGGGAGAGGGAATATACACTGAGTCTTGGTGACTCACCTTCTCCCTTATCTTTTCAGGTGATTCAAGAGTTTGCGGATGAGGAGCCGGATGAACTCGAGGAGGCCATGCAATAAAAGTTGGTTTTATATGAACTTCCATTTGGGTACTTTACTTTAATTTGGTTTTCATATTTTATGGGTTTGTAATAAGGCCTCTTTAAATTATGTTTTGGATTATTTTTATGTTTTGATTATGTTTTAAATATGGTTATAAATTCTTGATTATTACAATAAATTGAGCACCAAGTTTTCTAAACTACACAACGCGATGGTTTTTAAAACGTTACATCGGGTAACATAAATCATTTGATAATTTTAACAACTTAAGTGTTTTCGATAATTTAAATGATTTTCAAATATCTAGTTTCTACATTCAAATGCAATTGGTTTTCAAAGTAATAATTCGGGTTTTCTTAAAATGATATAAATGTTTTCTAACCTATGATTTATTCACTTATTTTAAAGTTTTACGTAATTTCAAAGTAAAATTATTAGTTTTAACTTATTATTATACACCTGATTTCTACAAATATAGAATTTCAAAGGGTTTTTGACAAAAATTTAATCGTTAACTCATTTTTCTTCAAAATATTTTCCTCGGTGACATACCAGATTCGGTCGTGGCGTATTGACCGGGTTTGGGGTGTTACAATCATCATCTCGTGTTTTCATATAACATTTGTCATGTATCATCATTTTCATGTATTTCAGGCCGATATGTGTAATAACTCATTTCTTATTCATATCTTCTCATGTCAAGAACTTTTACCCATTGAATTTATCTGAAATATCGATGGGTACAAAGGTAGTACACTCGAGCTGCACAAATAAGAATCCGTCAATTCATATCAAATGGTGCCCATAAGGTACAATTTCAGAGAGTACACTCTCGAGCCACATATGTATACAACAGGATTACCAGTCCAGGCTAAATCTTTTTTATGACATATGCTCTAGAGAGCTTAACCTGGATTACCCATCGGGCTAAATTCAATCCATAACATATGCTCAAGAGGACTTATATCAGTATTACCCGTTCGGGCTAAATCCTTTTTGTACTGAAGTCATTAGGATTGCTCGCTCGAGCCAAATCCATTCTGCAACAAATGCAGGACCTCATTCATTTCGAAAATTACATTTATCCGTCGATTTTCATTTATTCAAACGGGATTTAACATTTTTAAGCATTTTATGGCATGTGGTTATTTCATACATCTATAACATCCCTATATTTCAGATGATCACAATCCAAGCATAAGATTAACATTTTCATCGGGGCATTTTAATTTAATTTAAACATTTTTATTTATCGAGCTTGATCGGATATGTAATCATTTCACATATTCATAACATTTACACAATTTACATAAACACAATCAATGCAAACATGTAAATATACACAATTTAGTTACACGAACTTACCTCGACAAAGGTTCGTGTACAAACATATACTATTCCGACACTTTCCTCTTTTCCTGGTCCTAACTTCGAATTTGGTCTATCCGGATCTATACGAGTAAATTTAACATCAATTTATCATATTTCTTATTCAAGTGGACTCAATTTTCATCCTAGGCAAAATTACCATTTTGCCCCTAACTTTTCTATAATAAATTCCCATTTCGTGCCTAGGCTCGGAAAATGAAACTTGTGTAATTTACTCCCTATTACAAGCCTAACCAAAATCCCATTGCAAAATTTACAGCACATGTATTCATAAAAATTCATAACTTTTCATCAATTTTCATGTAACACCCCCAGACCCGGCCTAGATGTTATGGCCGAACCTAGGAATGTCACATCAAAGGCATAATTCAAAACGATTTTGCTAAGTTAAACTTTAAGGCCTAAAAGCCCAAAATCCTTGAATCTTGTTCAGTAATGATAAAAGCCCATGTTTTAAGGGTTTCAAAAACCATGTTTAAACTTAAGAAATGTATCTACGTTTAACAAAAAAGTAAATAGTTGAAATAATAACAAAAGTCAAATCGGAGTACAAGGCCTTATTACAACCCAACGGAAACAAAGTAATTTAAAACTAAGTCTTTCAAAATGAATTAAGAAGTGCTTGCAGTGTGGCCACCTTCGAGTCCTTTTCCACGTCGAGCCGTCTACTGAGGATCACCTAAAACATTTAATAAAAAGGGTGTGAGTTTTGAAACTCAGTGTGTACGACCCTTGGTAATCCAATCAGCATACAATTTGTAACATCCCGAAATTGGGCCTAGTAGGATTGGGCCGATTGGGCCGATTGGGCCTTGGGCTTAGGAGTGTTTAAAATCTTCAAGAATATGAGAATGGTGTTATTGCAAATTGGACTTATTAGTTAAGTAGATTTGGAAGGTTACAAGGTTTCTATGAAGTCTCGGGTTTAATTGGACTTTAGGAAAAATTTGGTATTTTAGCACTTTAAGGAGAGATGGTAAGTAGCTTCAAGACATATAGAAATTTATGAGTAAATAGCTAGCATAAATGAGCTATTAGTAAAGTGGTTATGGCGTTACTTGTAGTACCTTGAGGGAAGGAGTTCGAATCACTTTGTGTGCAAATTAAGATTATTTTTTCATGCTTTCCTTAAGTGTCGGTCAAGAGGTATTTTTGGTAAGTTGGACTTTAAATTTTTATGGCAAGATGACAAATAGTTTAGGTAAGCTTGAACTTGGGGAAAGGAATCATTTTGATTAAGGAATGATAAGGGGACATAAGGCTTGGATTAAGGATGAGGTTTTTGGAAGCTTTTTATTGGCCAACTTGTCCATGTATGTGGACGGCATTATGGTCTGGGGGGTGACCGAATTTTTGTTGAAGGTTTTGGTAGGTTGGTAGCTAGTTGGTCAAATTCCTTAGCATTTTGTGCATCATTTTCTTTTCTCTCAAAACTCTTTCTCCTAAACCGAATTTGAGCAATAGGTAAGCTTTTGTTTTGGTTTTGGCTTTTATTCTTGACCAAATTGGTATTGTTTTCTTTTCCTCTCAAGCTCTTTTTCTCTTTGTGCCGAAAATATTCTACCATTGAAGGGAGGCATTTTTCTTTCATCCTATTCTTTTTCTTCCTTGGCCGAATCTCTTTCTCCCCATCTCTCTCTTTTTCTTTCTCTCATTCTTGATCAAAGCTGAATACCATTCATATTTCTTCCTTTCTCTCCTTTTTAGTTAAGCCGAATCTTAATTGCTTTTCTCTTCTATCAACCATACTCTATGTAATATCCTGGGTTATAGCTTATGCATTAATGCTAAATTGTATGAAGTAGCATGCCTATGTGTGTTCTGATTGTGTTATATGAATTTTTTGAACCTTAGTGTCTAGTTGAATGCCTTAAAAAAATTATTTGTTTTCAAATTTCAAAGAGGAAGCTAAGCCTGATAGGCCTTAAGAGAAATAGTAGGGGAAATTGGACATAATAATCAGCCTGTTAAGTGGTTGCAAGGCGCCACTTAAGGCCTTGGAAAGTGACGCCACAATCAAGGGGAAAGGGCCTGGGTTCGAGTCACAAGGGGAGCAAATAAAAGAATTTTATTTTGCTGCAAGGAGCAAAGGAGTTGGACGGCACTAAGACACTAAAAGGATGAGCTTTAGTTGGGATTAAAATCTTTTAATAATTTCAGCTAAGATAAGAGATTAATGTTGGATTATTTTTATTAATTAGAATAAGGTGATAAAAAGGAGAAAAATGAGGAAGTTGATAAGGGAAGAGTGTGTCCGGCCTAGGGACTCTCTTAAGGTGAATTTCGGCCAAGCTTAGTAAAGGGAATAGCCGAATTTCATTAAAGCATTGTAGCCTCTCTTTTGTTTTCTTTTCCTCTCCAAAGTCATCATCTTTCTTCTTTTTCTTGTTCTAGTCGAAACCCCTCCCTAAAGATCACCATTGCCGAAACTCCTAAGCCCCATACTCCTCTCCTTTTGTTCTTGTGGAAGCCGAATACTCAAGTAACCCCTAGCCCCTAGCCGATTTCTCATTAAGCCTCAAAAGCCGAAATTGTTGATCCACATTTAGGCCATAGCCGAATAGCTTTGGGGGTTCAAGTGAAGGTGTTGCCGATTTCAATATTAAGGGTAAGGATGCTATTGTCATCGTTTTAGTTCTTTTCTTCTAGCCGAAATCAAGACTCTAACCCCATTAATGTCTTTGGCCGAAACTATGAAGGATTCTTTCGGGATTTTGCTATAGTCGACTATAAGGAGGTTTCGGGATTTCAATATCCAAGGTAAGTCATATTTGATATTTGGCCAAGGGCTATTTATTTGTGACTAAATGTTAGAATTGGATCTAACATGGGTTTATAGGTATTTCGACAGATACCATAACCAACGGATACTTTTCGGGATTTAAGTCCATTAGGTAAGTGTACATGTATATTCGGCCAAAGCCATATTTAGTGACTTAGATCTGTTACTTGTTTGTTCAAAAGCAGAAAACTAACCTGTGAAGTGATTTAGTGCTAGCCGATTGTAAGGAAGAAACACTACAAAGTTTCGGGATTTGATTAGTAATCAAATCGGCAGCAAGGTAAGATTTTGGTTGCGATAATCCTTCAGGATTTGATCATTTGGCCGAATGGCCTTTAGCTAAAATGTTAGTGTTGGCCGAATGTAGGAACTTGAGACCTAGAGGATTAGATCGGGATTTTTGGGATTCCAGTGGAAGCGTTAAGTATACCAGGTGTGTACCCCACACTAAGCCTTAATAGATTTATGGTATGTTTTAATGTGTTAATAAGAATGTGTAAGATGTGGCTAAGAGTACCATGCAATGGTACATAATACTCAGGTACGTAACTTACTACTACTGTAGTTATGATAGCATGAAAATCTATTATGGCACATATGTGAGAATATAAGAATGTGAATAAGGCATAAGGCATGAGATTGCATGATACGTATGACATATGGGGCATATGGGTGTTATATAAAGGGGAAGTGATCTGGTGGTTTTATACCACAATATCTAAATGTGGTGACTTATGTCACAAAATATTATCTGGTGGCTATGCCACAAAATATATATAAGGGCGATGAGCACGTCGTCTGCAGCGACTGCCTTCGATGGTGTGTAGCGGATGGAGGGTCGACTTAGTAGTCCCCACGGTGTGATGGTTGGTACGGGTGATGTGTAGCGAATGGTATATAGGATTGGGTTTGGGTTTGCATCATTAAAGTTAATTGCTATATGTATATGTATGATTTGATATGCCATAAACTGTTGGGACTTAGTGTTGGTGGTTATACACACTGAGTCTGTTTGACTCACCCCGTTGTGGGATATTTTTTAGGTGACACTCAGTGATGGACCGGGTCGGCAGGAGCTTAGTGGTGGCCATGCTCAGCTCAGAATTTATTTCGTTTTGGACTTTTTATATTTTAAGTACTTTGAATTTATTCGGGTTTTGTTTTTGATGTAATAAGGCCACTAGTATGAACTGTTATGCATGCATTTTAATTATGTTATTATGATACGAATTTTTATCAACTTAAAGTTTAAGTAACTTTTCTTAATAATAAGTGATAAATGTTTTGACACTTAAATCCAAATGATTTACCAATTAAATAGTAAATTTTATAGACTCAACTTTTACCGGTAACTTATAGTTTTGAAATATAACAATAAGGTTTAACAAAACGAAATCTTTGAAAATAACGATGTTTTCAACTTGAACCCAAATCAAATTTTTCTCTAAAATCACTCAAAGTTTTCCAAAGAAATAAACAAGTTTGAATCATTTTTCTCGAGGAACATACCAGATCTGGTCGAGGCTCGTGGGCCGGGTTTGGGGTGTTTCACTCTATTACCGAATCCTCCCTCTTCCATTGCATTTTTCTTTTCCTTTCTCCTTTTCCACTCTAGCCGAATCTCATTTGTTTGTCTTCTATCCACCATAGCTGAATCTTCTTTCTTTCTTCTAGTTTATTTTGGCCGAATCTCAATCAAGCCTTGATCTCTTTTGGTTGTTCTTCAATCGGTTTTAAGAAGGTAAGTGTCCATGGCCGAAACTCCCTTCTTACTTTCTCTTCTTCTCTGTCGACACACATAGGTGAAAGCCTAATCCGGCATTTGTTGATAGTGTTGTTAATCATTAATGGGAACCGATTTTTCTTAGGTTCTTCGGGATTGTGGAAGCAGTCGATTTAAGCCCCTATTTTTTAGCGATCGAAGTTGGTAAGTCAAGTGTTAAGGATTTATGTTAGTTCAGTCTTTCCATTAGATATTTGAAAAGCCGAAGGCTATTGAGACTAAGATTTATTGGTATGGCCGAATGGCCTTGTTAATGGTTTTGTGGTTTGGCCGAATGTAGGACAAGGAGATCTAGTGCGGTAGACCGGGTCTTCCGGATTTAGTGATTTCACTAGTAACAGGTGTGTAACTTACACACTTTATAACTTAGTAAATATATATTAATAATCTAAATATGTGAAAAGCCAAAAACTGTGAAGATCATGATATGATACCTTATGGGTATGAGCAAGGATACGGGTAAGTCCGTTTCAATATGATTTTGCTATATGATGCTTAATACCATGAACTATGATATATTTGCTATATGTTCATATTAAGGCATGATGGCATGATTTGTACATGTGATGCATTGATGTGGGTGATATGAGAGGAGAGGGAAGATTTGATATCCGTGTCTTTGGGACACCAGAGGTTTGGCACCTCAAGTGGTTTGGTACCACAGTTTATTTTGTGACTTTGGGTCACCAGAGGTTTAGCACCTCATAGCGACTCATCCCAGTGGCTTAGTACCACAGTGTGTGGGCCCCACATTTGATATGACGGGATTGTCGCTAGTGATTTGGTATCACAACGTGGGTTGGCCCCACAATTGGAATATTCATGACTTTGGGTCACCAGTGGTTTGGCACCACACTTTTATTTGGATATTGTGACTTTGGGTCACCAGTGGTTTGGCACCACCAGTGGTTTGGTACCACACGGGGTAGAAACGGAGTTATGGATGGCTAGGTTTGGGTGCATAATATATATATTGCTTAGTTATGATTTGTGTAAGCTTGTTGCATTAACCGGGAGAGTGATTATGCACTGAGTCTTGGTGACTCACCTTCTCCCTTATCTTTTCAGGTGATTCGTAGATCGCGGATGAGGAGCCGGGTGGACTCGAGGTGGCCATGCATTAAATAAATTCGGTTCTACATGGACTTTGGTTTGGGTACTTTATTTACTTAAATTCGGTTTTCATTTTATTTGGGTTTGTAATAAGGTCTTTTAAATTATGTTTTGAATTATTTATATGTTTTGGATTTGACTTCGAACATAGTTTAGTAAATTACTTGATTAATTTAATAATATGAGCGCAAGGTTTTCTAAACTACAAAACGCAAAGATTTTCAAAACTTTACCATCGGGTAATACAAATCACTTGTTAATAAATGACAACTCAAATGTTTTTGACAACTTAAATGGTTTCAAAATTTAAGTTTCTACACTCAAACGGTTTCCAAATTAATCATTCAGGTTTTCTTAAAAAGGACGTAGATGTTTTCTAACCTATGGATCGACAACTAAGTTTTAAAGATTTATTCTCGGGATTTCAAAGTAAACTATCAGTTTTTAACTAGTCATGCACCTAATTTCTACAAACATAGAACAACAAAGAGTTTTCACTAAAATTTAATCGGTATCCTGATTTTCTTCAGAACGTTTTTCCTCTGTGACATGCCAGATTCGGTTGTGGTGTGTTGACTGGGTTTGGGGTGTTACACAATTATTACATTGGGACTAAGCCCTATAAAAAATGGTGGTCTTGGGCCTTAGCCCACAATGACCTCATATCACATCAGTATCACATGAATGCAATGCACCCATCCCAAATCCAACCCTGCACTCCGTTTCCCTTCCAACCCTACACTCCTATGGGGATATAAATATCAACCCACCTATCCCTACACTCCAAAGGTAGCACCAACAACGGCACTAATCAACATTGTAGCAAGGCTGCTAAGCATATAATGGGCTTAAAGCCACCGGTAGATCCACGGTCGTCAAGCGACTATGCGATCCTCAAATCTTCCTCCGTGTCATCAAAACCCACCCAAGTGCAACATATATTTCATGAATGCAACATACACATTTTCACACATTCGGCACTTAAGGGTATTTTAGTCATTTTGCTACCCAAGGGTATCTCTGTAAATCTATTCTATAGGGGTATTTCGGTAATTTTGCAAATCAGGGGTATTTTGGTATTTTTGTAAATAGGGGTACTTTGGTAATTTTTCAAATCAAGGGTATTTTAGTAATTTTACAAATCTAAGGATATTTTGGAAATTTTCAAATCAAGGGTATTCTGGTAATTTTACAAATCATGGGTATTTAAGTAATTTTACAAATCTAAGGATATTTTGGTAAATTTCAAATTAGGGGTATTTGGTCCCTCTCGGGTTTTAGTTATGAACTTTGGCCCATTAACAAGTCCTTGCGGCTAAAGTGAATAGACACTATGCACCAGGTAGGATTCCAGAGAAGAGGAGGTGGGGACTAGGACCGATTAAATACCAAGCTCTCCCTAGATCCAATCCTAGACATGCATATATTCGTTGCCACACTCTAACGCAGCGACTTGTCCACGAACATATTTAATTATTAGATTAAGTTTTATGCGGTTTAAGAGTTGTTCAGAACTAGGCCTAAAGTCCATTAAACCCTAGCATACTTGTTTAATAGCCCTTCCTTAGCTACTAATCATGAGTATCCCCTAGATCTACACTCACACATACATCATCAAACTTCGAGTGACTCATAATCCACACAAGTCACCCCTATAGATCATACTCACATTCGGCCATTTACTTAAACCATAATCGAGTTGAGTACACTTACACTTTGCTAACGATCCTTACCACGCTTGCATCTCTGGACCTTACCCTTGTTAATACAAGATTAACGACAATGAGAAGTTAGATAGCCCTTCGGCTTTTAACAAAACACACTAAGGAGGTTGACTGAGTACTTACTGAATCAAACCTTTGATCCTGCAGCCTAGATAGCTATTGAACGAGATTCGGCTTTTAAACTTGGCAGATAGTAGATAATAATCGATTTCAGATGGAGGAAAAAAACAAATATTAGGCACTAATAGGGATTTCAGCAAGAGAAGATGATGATACTTTGGCAATAAAAGAGTTTGGTTATGAGAGAATTCGGCAAAAAGGAATTTTGCTATAAGAGATTTCGGCAACAAGGCAAGGTATTTTTTGTTGTGGAAAAAATAAGGTTTCAGCAAGGAAAAGAAAAAAAATGGAAAATTCAGAATTACCTAGGACCTTAGATTTGGCACACACACATTTATATATCCTATAGCTAAAACTTAGCCACCCCTAAAGTCCAATTCAGCACCACTTCATCCACTGCTCATCTCCTAATTTTCCTCCATGATATCTCCCTTATCCTTCTTCTAAATTCTTTCTTCTGATCACTTCTCCTTAGAGTCCCTTTACACGCCACTTCCAGCCTTCTAGAAGCCTAAAATTAAACTCCAAAATAAAGCTAAGCTAGCACTCGAACCTCAGACCTTCTTGCATGCATATGTCGCCACCTCTCTGCACCCTAGTGGCGTCACTTAGCCACTTCACCACAGGCTTCTTTGTGCCATTTTTCACTTATTTTTATTTAAAAGCCCACTACTCACAATCCTGATTCCTTAATTAATTAAATTAAGAATCCTCCACCGCAAAACTCAAACCTAGAGCTTCTCCAACACACCTAGACACTCCAAATTCATTAAACCTTTAAAGCCGTCATGTCATTTGTCATTTTCTTGCTCACTTAAAAAAAATTTATGAGACCCAAAGCCCAATAGGCCCAATTCTACTAGGCCCAAATTTGGGGCGTTACAATTTTACCCCCTTAAAGAAATTTCGTCCTCGAAATTTCCAACTAACTATTAATCGTACTACCCAAGACACACCACTATACTTTTGCTGCGCACTCTAATTTTAATAACACTTCCACGGCCTCTGTCGCGGCCTCTTACACCTCTTCTAGCGCTCATCATTTCGTATTTCTGAATTAAAATTTTTATGAAATTAGTTCATAGTTTCACTGTTTAAAGCACATGTCTTATGCATTTAACAATTTTAAAAGTTGTTTCGCCGTCATAAATCCACTACAGGCTTAAGTTTCCTACGGGCTTTAGTCTCTAAAAACCTATTGTTTAAGGTAGCCCAATATCTAAATATAGTACCGTAATTTAAACATGTGTAAGCACAAAAAACTTACTTGGCTCGACGTCAAGGGCTCGGTGAACCACACTTCAAGAATCTTGCAAAAACTTTTTAATCTACTTGTTTTAAAAAACCCAAAATCTAAGGCCCATTTCACAGCTCAAGCTTTGCAACCGAGCTCTGATACCACTAAATGTAACACCCCCAGACCCGACACAGATGTTATGGCCAAATCTGGAAATGTCACATCAAAGGCATAATTCAAAACGATTTTGCTATGTTAAAATTTAAGGCCTAAAAGCCCAAAATCCTTGAATCTTGTTAAGTAATGATAAAAGCCCATGTTTTAAGGGTTTCAAAAACCATGTTTAAACTTAAGAAATTTATCTACATTTAACAAGTAAGTGAACAGTTGAAACAATAACAAAACTCAAAATCTAAAGTCAAATCAGAGTACAAGGCCTTACTACAACCCAACGGAAACAAAGTAATTTAAAACTAAGTCTTGCAAAACAACTTAAGAAGTGCTTACAGTGTGGCCACCTCCGAGTCCTCTTCCACGTCAAGCCGTGTACTGAGGATCACCTAAAACATTTAATAAAAAGGGTGTGAGTTTCGAAACTCAGTGTGTATGACCTTTGGTAATCCAATCAACATACAATTATTACATTGGGCCTAAGCCCTATCAAAAACGGTGGTCTTGGGCCTTAGCCCACAATGACCTCATATCACATCAGTATCACATGAATGCAATGCACCCATCCCAAATCCAACCCTGCACTCCATTTCCCTTCCAACCCTACACTCCTATGGGGATATAAATATCAACCCACCCATCCCTACATTCAAAAGGTAGCACCAACAGCGGCACTAATCAATGTTGCAGCAAGGCTACTAAGCATATAATAGGCTTAAAGCCACTGGTGGATTCACGGTCGTCAAGCAACTATGCGATCCTCAAATCTTCCTCCGTATCATCAAAACCCACCTAAGTGCAACATATATTTCATGAATGCAACATACACATTTTCACACATTCGACACTTAGGGGTATTTTAGTCATTTCGTTACCCAAGGGTATCTCCGTAAATCTACTCTACAGGGGTATTTTGGTAATTTTGCAAATCAGGGGTATTTAGGTAATTTTGCAAATTTAAGGATATTTTGGAAATTTTCAAATCAAGGGTATTCTGGTAATTTTACAAATTAGGGGTATTTTAGTAATTTTACAAATATAAGGATATTTTGGTAATTTCCAAATCAGGGGTGTTTGGTCCCTCTCGGGTTTTACTTATGAACTTTGGCCCATTAACAAGTCCTTGCGGCTAAAGTGAACAGACACTATGCACCAGGTAGGATTCTAGAGAAGAGGAGGTGGGCCACTAGGACTGCTTAAGTACCAAGCTCTCCCTATATCCAGTCCTAGACATGCATATGTTTGTTGCCACATTCTAACCCAGCGACTTGTCTACGGACATGTTTAATTATTAGATTAAGTTTTATGCAGTTTAATAGTTGTTCAGAACTAGGCCTAAAGTCCATTAAACCCTAGAATACTTGTCTACGTCCTCATAAAGCCCATCAAGCCCATTTCACGTTCATATAGCCCATTATGCCCAAATCACACCTTATAGCCCATTTGGCCCAGATCTCATTCATATGGCCTATTAGGCCCAAAACAATTCCAGATCATGTCACATGCATGACTAACTCAATTCATATAACAGTATCAATCAATCACATCAAACTTAGCCCCAGGGCCCACCGGGCCCATTTAGCCACTTTCGGCTTTTTAGCTTGCTGATATTATGTGTGGGTTGGTTTGTACACACCTAGTTACTGCGACGTGCTATACTATCCTTGGTCTTGAACTGTGTGCCACCGGGTTCTAATAGCCCTTCATTAGCTACTAATCACGAGTATCCCCTAGATATGCACTCACACATACACCATCAAACTTCGAGTGACTCATAATCCACACAAGTCACCCCTATAGATCATACTCACATTCGGCCATTTACTTAAACCATAATCGAGTTGAGTACACTTACACTTTGCTAACGATCCTTACCACGCTTTCTATCTCTGGACCATACCCTGGTTAATACAAGATTAACGACAATGAGAAGTTAGATAGCCCTTCGGCTTTTAACAAAACACACTAAGGAGGTTGACTAAGTACTTACCGAATTTGATCCTGCGGCCTAGATAGCTACTGAACGAGATTCGGCTTTTAACCTTGACTGGTAGTAGATAACAATCGATTTGTGAAGGAGGAAAACAACAAAGATTCAACACTAAAAGGGATTTCGTAAGAGAAGATGATGATACTTCGACAATAAAAGAGTTTGGCTATGAGCGAATTCGGGAAAAACGAATTTTGCTATAGGAGATTTCGGCAACAAGGCAAGGTATTTTCAGTTGTGGAAAAATAAGGTTTCGGCAAGGAAAAGAAAAAAATGGAAAGTTCGGCATTACCTAGGACCCCAGATTCAGCACACACACATTTATATAGTCTATAGCCGAAAATTAGCCACCCCTAAAGTCCAATTCGGCACCACTTCATCCACTGCTCATGTACTAATTTTCCTCCATGATATCTCCCTTATCCTTCTCCTAAATTCTCTCTTCTGATCACTTCTCCTTAGAGTCCCTTTACACGCCACTTCCAGCCTTCTAGAAGCCTAAAATTAAACTCCAAAATAAAGCTAAGCTAGCACTCGAACCTCAAACCTTCTTGCATGCATATGTCGCCACCTCTATGCACCCTAGTGGCATCATTTAGCCACTTCACCACAGGCTTCTTTGTGCCATTTTTCACTTATTTTTATTTAAAAGCCCACTACTCACAACCGTAATTCCTTAATTAATTAAATTAAGAATCCTCCACCACAAAACTCGAACCTAGAGCTTCTCCAACACACCTAGACACTTCAAATTCATTAAACCTTTAAAGTCGTCATGTCATTTGTCATTTTCTTGCTCACTTAAAAAAATTATGAGACCCAAAGCCCAATAGGCCCAATTCTACTAGGCCCAAATTCGGGGCGTTACATTTCACAACTTTAAAGCTGTACTGAAATGTAACTTGGTACCTAAAGCATCCTGCAGTTTCTTCCAAAATCGCGATGTGAACCTCGGATATCTATCTGAAACAATAGAAACAGGTACTCCGTGTAATCGTACGATCTGCGATATGTACAACTCATCTAACTTTTCAAGTGAGAGATCTGTACGTACCGGAATAAAATGGGCCGATTTTGTCAATCTATCAACAATAACCCAGATTGAATCTTTCTTACTCGATGTCAATGGCAAACCCGAGACGAAATCCATCGTGACTCGATCCCATTTCCACTCAGGTACCATAATCGGTTGGAGTAGTCCCGATGGCACCTAATTCTCGGCTTTCACTTGTTGACATACTAAACACTTCGACACTTAGTCTGAGATGTCTCGTTTCATACCATGCCACCAGTAATGCTGTTTCAAGTCGTTATATATTTTCGTGCTACCCGGATGAATCGACAATCTACTATTATGAGCTTCATCACAAATCATTCGAATCAATTCAGGATTCTTAGGCACACATATCTTATTCTTGAACCGTAGACATCCTTCAGCATTTATCTGAAAATCTAAATCCGCACACGAGCCACAATGACTCCTTTTTGCTTTTAAATCATCATCAACCTCTTGAGCCTCTTAAATCTGTTGTACAAACAGTGGCCTCACTTTCAATTCTACAATGATCGCACCATCATCGGCCATAGTTATATCTGTATTCATTGTGCGTAGAGCAAATAGTGACCTTCGGCTAATTGCGTCGGCAACAACATTAGCCTTTCCTGGGTGATAATCAATCATAAGCTCGTATTCTTTCAACAGTTCTAACCATCGTCGCTGTCTCAAATTCATATCCTTTTGAGTCATTAAATACTTTAGACTCTTGTGATCTAAATAGACGTGGCATTTCTCACTGAATAGATAGTGACACCAAATCTTCAAAGCAAAAACCATGGCATCCAACTCAAGGTCGTGTGTCAAATAATTCCTCTCGTGCGGTTTCAACTCTCTCGAAGCGTAGGCTACAACTTTACCCTCTTGCATCAAAACACAACCCAGTCCATTTAAGGATGCATCACTGAAAATAACGAACTCCTTAACTGACTTTGGCTGAACAAGCACTGGAGCTTCCATTAGTAAGGTCTTCAGTTGATCAAAACTCTTCTGACACCTTTCTGACCATTCGAATTTAACGTCTTTCTATAATAGCTTTGTCATCAGTGATGCTATCATAGAAAACCCTTTCACGAAGCATCTATAATATCCGGCAAGACCCAGAAAACTACGAACCTCAGAAACATTTTACTCGGATCAACCTGAATACCCGATGTTGAAATAACATGCCCCAAAAAGCTAACTTCATTCAACCAAAACTAACATTTGCTGAATTTCGCGTACAACTTCTTATCACGCAAAATCTATAACATCAGCCTCAAATGCTCAGCATGCTCGATTTTGTCTCGTGAATAAATCAGTATGTCATCTATGAACACAACCACAAACCGATCTAGATACAGTCTAAATACCTGATTCATTAGATCCATGAAAACGGCAAGGGGCATTAGTGAGTCCAAACGGCATCACCAAGAACTCAAAATGACCATATCTCATCCAAAAAGTAGTATTTGATATATCTGAGTCTCTAACTCGCAACTGATAATACCCTGATCTTAGATCAATTTTCGAGAATACCGAGGCTCCCTTAAGCTGATCAAATAAATTATCGATATGTGGCAACGGATATTTATTCTTTACCGTCACTTTATTAAGTTGTCGATAATCGGTGCACATCCTCAAAGTTCCGTCCTTCTTTTTCACAAATAGGACTGGCGCACCCCAGGGTGAGAAACTCGATCGAGGGAAACCTCTATCTGTCAATTCCTACAACTGAGCTTTCAACTCTTTTAGTTCAGTCGGTGCCATTCTATACAGAGCTATTGAAGTCGGAGTTGTCCATGGCATTAACTCAATACCAAACTCTACCTCCCGAACAGGTGGCAATCCCAGCAATTCCTCCGAAAACACATCCGGATACTCACAAACAACAGGTACAAATTCAATCTTCTTTTCTGTTACTTTGCTATCAATCACATATGCAAGATAAGCTTCGCAACCCTTTCTGAAATACTGCCGAGCCAATATCATGATATCACAGCTGGTAACCCATTCAAATCCACCGATTCAATTCGAAGTATCTCGTTATTATGACACCTCAAATCAATAGTCTTTCATCAGCAATTCACTACTGCATCGTGTACGGTTAACCAATCCATACCGAGTATAATATCAAACTCATCAAATGGTAGCAACATCAGATCGGCCGGAAAACACGAGTCTCAAATCATTAAAGGGCAATTCTTGTAGACCCTATCAACGAGCACACACCGACCCAGTAGGTTCGAAACCCGAATCACAAACCCAGTAGACTCCACAGGTAGAGTCTTGCTGGATACTAATGTTTCACACATATATGAATGAGTTGAACCGGGATCAATCAGAGCAACAACACTAGTATCAAATAGAGTGAAAATACCAATAATGACATCTTGAGATGAAGCCTCCTCTCTGGCACGAATGGCATAAGCTCTAGCTGGTGCACGGGCCTCTGATTGAATAGCCGCATCTGAAATCCCCCTCTGAGCACCACTCCTACCTCCCATATTACGAGATGGTCTACCTCTAGCTGTGGTGTTACTCGGTCTCGTGCTCTGAACAACGCCCTTTTTAGCTATCTCCGGGCAATCCCGGATGAAATGGTCTTGTGAACTACACTTGTAACAAGTGCGATTATTAGATTTACCCCAGCACTCACCGAAATGCCGTCTATCGCACTACTAACACTCTGGCTTACTCGGTTGGGTATTGCCAACACTAGCAACTGATGTAGCCCGAGAACTTACCGGTGGTCGTTCTGGTATAGAAATCTCGGTGTTAGGTTTGGACCGGCTACCATCATTCTTGAACTTCTTCGTTGCCATTTGAGAAAATTTACTCTCAGATCTCTTTTGGAAGTCTTTAGCTTCAAACTCGGCTTTCTGCTTTTCCTTTCCTAGCTCTTCAGCTTTACAAGCTCGTCCAACCAGTACTACGAATTCGTTTATTTCAAGGATACCAACCGGAAGCTTTATATCTTCATTTAAACCTTCTTCGAATCTTCGACACATAGCATCCTCAGATGAAACACATTCATGAGCGTAGCGACTAAGCCTTACAAACTTGCGCTCATATTCAGATACGGTCATATGACCCTGCTTCAGCTCGAGAAATTTTTTATGTTTAGAGTCTATGAATCGTTGATTTATATATTTCTTATGGAATTCCATCTAAAAGAAGTCTCAGGTAACTTTCTCATTTGGAACAACTGATACATGAGTATTCCACCAATAGCAGGCAGAATCCAGTAACAATGATATGGCACACTTCAGACACTCATCGGGTGTGCAAGGCAGCTCATCGAAAACACGAACAGTATTATCGAGCCAAAATTCATTTCGCTCTGCATCATCATCATCCTCGGCTCTAAATTCTTGAGCTCCGTGTTTTCTAATACGATCAACCGGAGGCTTGCTTACTCTCTTAGGATTTATAATCGGGGGTATCACCAATACTACCGGGGGAGAATTCGGATTCAAGGGTTGTTGAACAGCCGGATTGGTTCGTATATGCTACTGAACCAATCATTCATCATGCTATAGAAGCCTTGTTTAGCCCCCTCTTCAGGATTACTCGCAGCTGGTCGAGATTCCTCCAGCGCGGTCCCTTGCGCTGGAGCAGGCGCCACGCTCTCGACATCATCAGCTATAGCTCGTTCGGGATCAGGTTCCATTACTAAATAAAAGAAACGAATACATTCCACTTTCAGAAGTTATCACACTATCATATCACAAAATATGGCATGTATAGCTAAACTCTCACACGTTACGTCAGTCCGAGAATCGACTAAACTGTAGCTCTGATACCAATCAAATGTAGCACCCTTAACTCGTATCCGTCGCCAGATTAGAGTTATGGGCATTACTAAACCTCACACAAGTCAAAGCACTTTATAAGGTCAATTACTTTGACAATTGTATACCAAATTCTACTAAAACATGTATATCTCATCGAATATCAAAATATTTACTTACATAACAGAAATAATATCATTAACATCAACTAAGGACTAATTGCAACCAAATAACAAATTACCATTTATTAGGCCATTCAAAAACTAATACCGAACATGCATATAGTGCTTATTCATTTATTTCAATTCCATTATCATCAAAACATTCAAACATATATCATTTCTGTACACATGCATCACTTTTGTCTATGACACCCCTCACTTCATTACCATATACAACTAAACCATTAACCAATATTCTCATTCCATATTTGATTATACCATAATTATAAAGTCCAAATCAACTTGTTTATTTCATAAATTTTTTTATCACATTCGGCATTGTTCATTATAGATATATATATATATATCATGAGTATAACTTATCTAGTTATTACAATATTGCTTTAGCCATTTATGTCACATGGCCGAACATATAATATCACTCAAAGAGATAATTTAGGCTTCATACTAAAATAAGCCATAGCCGAATGTCCACAAATAATACACACTAATTTGCTCATTAATATTTCGCCTTTGGTATACACATGCACAAGATGCAATTTATTTCATCAACCCAATGTCCTAAATATGTATATATACCCTATTCAATCCATTACTAGGAACTTCAATCTAACATGCACCTATTATGCATAAGTATCGTTCCCACGTACCTTCAAACTCTAGGACGCAACACCTCAACATATCCTCAAGTATCTGAATGGTTCGTTCAGATTGGCCATCTGTCTGCGGATGAAAAGCTGTGCTAAAATGTAGTTTGGTACCTAAAGCATCTTGCAATTTCTTCCAAAACTACGACGTGAATCTCGGGTCTCTGTCTGAAACAATGGAAATCGACACACCATGTAATCTCACAATTTGAGATACATACAACTCAGCAAGCTTATCGAGCGAATAGTCCGTACGAACTGGAATAAAATGAGCTAATTTGGTTAGTCTATCCACTATAACCCAGACTGCATCTTTCTTGCTCGGTGTTGTAGGCAAACCGGATCCAAAATCCATAGCAATTCTATCCCATTTCCATTCAGGTATCATGATCGGCTGAAGTAACCCAGAAGGCATCTGATGTTCGGCTTTTACTTGCTAACAAACTAAGCACTTCGAGACAAATTCAGATATGTCCCGTTTCATACCAGGCCACCAATAGAACTGTTTCAAATCATTATACATTTTCGTGCTACCTGGATGTACCGACAATCAGCTATTATGAGCCTCATTAAACAACATTTGAATCAAATCCACATTCCTCGGAACACATATTCGGCCTTTGAAGTTCAAACAGTCATTTTCATCAATTCGAAACTCTGACTCTGCATTACTTTCACACTGAACTCGTCTTTCCATCGTATCTTTGTCAACTCTCTGAGCATCACAAATTTGTTGGATATACAATGGTCTTGCTTTCAATTCGGCTATTATCGAACCATCATCAGACATAACCATATGTGCGTTCAACGCACGAAGAGCAAATAATGATTTCTGACTCAAGGCGTCCGCAACAACATTGGCTTTCCCTGGATGGTAGTCAATCACTAATTCGTAATCTTCCAACAGCTCTAACCATCTGCGTTGTCTCAAGTTCAAATCTTTCTGAGTCATCAAGTACTTTAAACTCTTGCGATCTGAATAAACATGGCATTTTTCACCGAATAGATAATGACGCCAAATCTTTAACGCGAACACAATGGCTGGCAGCTCTAAATCATGTGTTGGGTAATTTCTTTCATGCGGCTTTAATTGCCTCGAAGCATAGGCTATGACTTTGCCTTCCTGCATCAAAACAAAACCCAAACCATTCAAAGAAGCATCACTATAAAAAACAAATTCTTTACCCGATTCAGGTTGGACTAACACTAGAGCTTCGGTCAAAAGAGTTTTCAACTGATCGAAACTTTTCTAACACTTTTCTAACCATTCAAACTTGACATATTTCTGTAATAGCTTTGTCAACTGGGTAGCTATTATAGAAAAACCTTTCACAAACCGTCTGTAGTAACCAGCAAGTCCCAAAAAACTTCGAATTTCAGAAACATTCTTTGGTGGTTTCCAATCAAGTGTAGCCGATATTTTATTCAGATCAACTCGAATGCCTGATGCAGAAACAATGTGACCAGAAAATTGACCTCATTCAATCGGAATTCACACTTACTAAACTTTGCATACAACTGTTTATCTCGCAAAGTTGTAGCACAAGTCTCAAGTGTTCAGCATGCTCGGTTTCATCTCTGGAGGAGATCAGAATATCATCTATAAACACTACCACAAACCGATCTAAATACTGACTGAAAATCCAATTCATCAGATCCATAAAAATAGTCGGTGCATTAGTGAGTCCAAAAGGCATGACCAAAAACTCATAGTGTCCATACCTCGTTCGAAAGGCAGCCTTTGGCACATCGAAATCTCTGACTCTCAACTGATAATAACCCGATCTCAAATCTATCTTCGAAAACACTGGAGCTCCTTTCAACTGATTAAACAAATCTTCAATCCGAGGTAACGGGTATTTGTTCTTTATAGTCACCTTGTTCAGGTACCGATAATCAATACACATTCGCATAGTCCCATATTTCTTTTTCACAAATAAAACTGGTGCACCCCAAGGAGAGAAGCTCGGTCGTGCAAAGCCTCTATCTGTTAACTCTTGCAATTGTGCTTTCAACTCTTTTAATTCTGTAGGTGCCATCCGATACGGAGCTATTGAAATCGGAGTCATCCCCGGTACTTATTCAATGCCAAACTCTATTTCTCGAAAAGGTGGTAAACCCAGTAATTCTTCAGGAAACACATCTGGGTATTCACACACAACTGGTATGGATTCAATCTACTTTTCAGTCACTTTACTATCCAACACATAAGCCAAGTAAGCTTCATACCCTTTTCTCACATACTTACGAGCTAACATCGAGGATATTACTGCCGGTAACCCATTCAGGTCATTAGATTCAATCCGGATGATTTCACCGCTCTGACATCTCAAATCAATGGTCTTTCTTTTGCAATTAACAACAGCATCGTGCAAATTTAACCAATCCATTCCCAAAATTATATTGATCTCGTTGAAAGGCGACAACATTAAATCAGCTGGAAAGCATGAATCCCGAATCATCAAATGGCAACTTCTACACACTTTATCAACCAGAACACATCGACCCAAGGGTTTGATACACGAATCACAAACTCAGTAGACTTAACATGCAGAGTCTTACTGGATACTAAATTTTCTCACACATATGAATGAGTCGAACCCAGATCAATCAATGCAATCACAGTAGTATCATAAAGAGTGAAATTACCGGTGATAACATTTGGGGAAGAAGCATCCTCTTTGGCACGTATAGCATATGCTCTAGCAGGTGCTCGAGCCTCTGATCGAACTACAGTGTCCTTTGTTCCTCTCTGACTGCCACCTACATTCCCCGAATGTCTGAGTGGTCTGCCTCGTGGTGACGCGTTGCTTGGTCTTGTATTCTGAGTCGTATTTTGCTCAGCTAGCATCGGGCACTCTCAAATAAAATCATCCGACGATCCACATTTAAAGCAGGACCGATCACGAAATCAACAACTCACAGAATGCCATTTTCCACAATGCTTGCACTCAGCCCGATTCTGCTGAACATTAGCAACACTAGCCATCGAAGTGGCTCGGGAACCCACAGGAGGTCAATCTCGTCTAGAGAAGTCTGAAGTAGCCTTATGTCGACTGGATTCATCTTTAATCTTCTTTGATGCGGAAAGAAAGGTCTTACCTGATGATCTTTTTTGAATGTCTCTAGCTTCGAACTTGGCTTTTCTTTTCTCTTTTCCAAGCTCTTCGGCTTTACAAGCTCGTTCGACAAGTACCACGAACTCTTTAATCTCGAGTATGCCGACTAGCAACTTAATATCTTCATTCAGACCATCTTCAAATCTTTTACACATAATGGCTTCAGTTGACACGCATTCACAGGCATATCAGCTTATTCTGACAAATCTCCGTTCATACTCAGTCACGGTCATTCGGCCCTATTTCAATTCCAGAAATTCTTTTCGTTTCTGATCAATGAATCTCTGACTGATGTACTTTTTACGGAATTCTATCTGAAAGAATTCCCAGGTAACTTTCTCCCTCGGAACCACCGATACTATTGTATTCCACCAGTGATATGCAGTGTCTCGAAATAAGGATATAGCACACTTCAAGCATTCGTCTGGAATACATGACAGCATATCAAGCACCCGGATGGTATTATCAATCCACATCTCAGCTCGTTCCACGTCGTCATCATCATTAGCTTTAAATTCTTCGACCCCATATTTCCTGATTTTATCAACGGGAGGCCTGCTAGATCTCATCGGATCTATCATCGGAGGTGCTGAAGGTATTGGAGTTGGACTATTTGGGGGTGGAGGTTGTTGTACAGCCGGATTAGTTTGAATAAATTGGGTAAACTATTCATTCATCATCTGGTAGAAGGCTTGCTTAGCCTCCCCCTCATGGCTACCCGAGATAAGTCGAGAGTCTACCGACGCTGACCCATGTGCGAGATCAGGCACTACGCTCTCTATATCATCAGCTACGGCTCTGTCAGGATCCATTTACTATATAAAACACAATTTAAATGTCAGAAGTCACCACACTATCGTATGATAAAATTTAAGGCATGTATAGCTAGACTTACACGCGCTACGATAGTCCTAGAATCGACTAAATCGTGGCTCTGATACCAATCAAATGTAACACCCTTAACCCATATCCGTCGCCAGATTAGGGTTATAAGGTATTATCATGCATAGTACAAGTTATATCAACTATTCACAGCTCATTGAACATGATCGAATACGATAAGGATATTATACTTTCATAGCATACCAAACCTTAATATACATATCATATTTCATTTAGCCACAATTATAAAGAAATATTTTATACCAAATAACCTTATTAATAAGCATTTAGTCACCCATTCTCTAATGACCAAATATGCTCACATCCTTATTTAACAAATCTATACAAGATATTGACTATCAAAACTAAGTTTTCATGTATATAAATATTTATGCTTTAACCTTATAATTTCAAATTTAACCATTGACTAACTTCCATACCAAGTACTAAAACATCCAAACAAGGTATAGATTCGTACATATTCGAAAACACAAAATTGAGTAACAAAATCAAATAAATATCTTCCATAATTCATGATTCATCTCAATTTAAATAATGATCATACAGTTTATAAATCATGTTCAACAGAGTCTAATTATCATTCCAACCTATAAAATCATAACATGGCCGAATATACCTAACTAGGTATTTAACATTATTACAAGTTGTTTGCATTTCAAAATATGTACTCTATTAATAAAATATTTACCAATGCATGACTCCGATCAACTTCCACGATCAACTTCCAATACGCATATACCAAACTTTCTAATTCTACTTCTAATGTTCATGACCACGTAACATAATTAACTATCAACCAGGCACAAGCAACCACATTCCACAATAATCTCACCCATCAAAATCAAGTCATAAGCACACCCATCTCCGATAATATACTATGAGATATACTTCAAAAATGAGTTATTTACTAAATAACAAATACATGACATAATAGACATGTGCATCAACCAAATTACCAACCATGCTTTCTTACTTACTCGAATCAAACAAATTTCAAGGCATTCCTTATAAATGTAATATTTACAATTACCTATTAACACATACCATTTTCGAAATTATCCATTGCACAAATATGTCCATGCATAACTTCATTATTTACCATTAACATCGAATCCCTATGGCAAAAAATATATATATATATATATATATATACCAAACAGCTGCACACGTGAACTATGAAACATCATACATGACATTAACATATATTCAAACCAAATATACATTATCACAACATCATCATCTTAGTCCAAAATGCCATAAACCACAAAACAATACTATACCAAAAAGGAGATAAGCCATATTCGCATGGCTTTTCATATAAATATATACAAGAACAAAGTTCATATCTTATTACATAGTCTAGCCTATACATGCCTTTAATTCGAAATCTAAACTCAAAAGTACCAAAATAGGCTGATAGTGTGGATGACTTTGTTGACGATCCCTTGAACTCGTAGCTTGATCAAAATCTATAAAACAAAGCAACCAACACACAAAGAGTAAGCTAATTTAGCTTAGTAAGTCTTAAGCAATTTCAACAATTAGGCTAATTATTTAAAAACAAGTTAAACTGAACAAATTCTTAACATTTATAAAATAATATGACATTTATATACTATCATAGCCGAATATCAATATCCCAATATAGCAAAATTATTAATACCATCTACTTAAAAGTAGAACTCTTCAAATACACAACACAAAAAAGTTACATATATATATATCTATATATAACTGAATAGCATTTTCCCTGTACATATAAAATAAGCCACTATAACCGAAAGTATCTAAATTCAATTCCACATGTTAGATAACACGCATATACATATATTCCATCAACCTAATGTACAACACATTTATTTCATCGTTTTATTTTCTCAATGACCGCACATATAACATATAAATATGAAAATACATACCTTACGATCGAATTAACAAAATTCATTTGCATAAACTTAGGCTTACTCGATTTGTTCCATGACTTAATCATTTGGTAGTCTAACTCGGAATTGTAAATCACTGATATACAACCTGCTAGGCGTCAGCCTAAATCACACACCGGCACTAGGCTGCTAGACCCGAGGTCTGAAATTTAAACACCAGCATTTAGCTTGCTAGGCAATAAGCCCGATATAATTCATCGGCACAAGGCCTGCTAGGCTCAAAGCCCGAAATGATATTATTCAACCATCTCGTACACATTACATATTACCAAAATCACATATACATTACATAATTCATGTCACTTTCACATAATGAATTCAAATTGATTTAACTACCTTTCATTGCTGAATTAACATTTCACATTCAACTTTATCAACATTTAAATCCAATAACTCAAAATTCAGCTGTAAAGTAGTTTACGAACAATATTTACGGTATTAACTTGCTTAAAAACTTACCTTGACTATTGACGGACGACGAAGACCGGCTATTCATTAACTTTCGCTTTTCCCCGATCCAAGTTTGTTTTTCTTTGTTCTTGATCTAAGCAAATTCAAAATAAGCTCATTCAAGTATATTTCATTTCAATTTAATCCAAAAACACCTAAATGGGCAAATTACCATTTTGCCCCTAATATTTCACACTTTTACAATTTGGTCCTATTTGCACAAAACACAAATTAAGCAAAATTTCACAACAATATATCTAGGCCGAATCTTCCCCATGAACATATGAGTCCTTACATTTCATTTATTTTGCATTTTAACCCCTCAAAAATTTATTTTCTCAATTTAGTCGTAATTACTCAAATTCACCAAAAATCTCAATACAAAACATATTAATCTAACATATGTCTTTCATAATTCATCAACTATCATCATAAAACTCATGAACTCATCAATGGAAAATTTCAAAATATTTATCAAAATCAAAAATTCAAGCATGGGTCTTGAAGTATTCGAAGCAACGATTACAAAAACGTAGAAATTATCGAAAATCGAAATCAAAATTTACCTTAATTTAGCTTGATAAATGCCGAATACCTAGCTTCGTTTTCTTTTATTTTCTTTTTGTGTTTTTCGGCAAGAACAATGAGAAATGAGACCACTTTTATGTTTCTTTTTATTATAATATAAACTTAACTTATAAAATAAATAAAATATAACTTTAACTATTTAATAAAAGAAATAAACATATAATATAATGGTATACATTAGTCATTGCCGTCCACTACCCTTTAAATTGGGTAATTTGCATTTTAAATGCTCCCAATTAGAAAAACAACCTTAACTTAGTCCTTACACTTTAAACTATCAAGTTTATAATTTACGCGATTAGGCCCTTTTTATTCAATTAAACATGCAAATAGTCAAATTTCTCTACGAAACTTTCATACACTTTAATTCACATATAATACACACAGAAAATAATATTTAAATATTTTTCGGACTCGGACTCGTGGTCCCGAAACCACTGTTTCGACTAGGGTCAAATTCGGACAGTTACAAAAATCATCTTTTGAAATCGTGCATTAGAACTTTTATTTTATTTTTTATTTATTTTACGTTGTTAAAATCCTAGTTTTTAATCACCCTTTGAAATCAAAATATTTTTCTTCACCAAAGTGTTTTTAATTGCATTCTTAAATAATTCTTTTCACAGTCCCTGTGGGTACGATAACTCGACATTTACTTGTCACTTTATTACTTGTTGCGATTGTGTACACTTGCACATTTCTATCGTTCTGTAATATCCTGAAATATGGCCTATGCATAATTGCTGAATCGAATGTGAAAGCATGCGTTTGTATGTATGAATGCGTATTTATGAATGTTTGTGAACTTTAGAATAATAGGAAATGCCTTAGAAAATTTTTAGATATTAAGTCTAAAATAGGAAGCTAAGCAATGGGGCCTTAAGAAAATTTAAAGGTAAAACATGACACACAATTGGGCTTGGATGAATGGTTACAAGGCGCCACTTAAGGGCCTAGCATGTGACGCCACATATATATGCAAATGGGCCAGGGTTCGAGTCGCATGGGAGGCAAAAGAAGGGTTTTTATTCTTTTACTTGTTGACGTCAAAATGGGGAGGTAATGGACGGCATCAAGGCACTAAAGAGAGGTGTTTTATCCTTATTAAAATTCGGCTAAAGGGAGTGATAAATGTGGATTAATTCCTTTTTATTTTGATGGATAAAGAAGAGATAAAGAAGATTATTCTTTTTATTAATTCTAAATGATGAGATGGAGAGAAAAGCTAGGAAATTGATAGAGTTGGCCGATTGGGGGCTCCTTTAGGTGATAATTTCGGCTAAGGAAGGGTAAAGCCATTCTCCATTCTTTTCTTTCTTCCCCCCTGCCGAATTCTCTCTGCTCATCATCCTCTTTTCCTTTTTGATTCTCCAAAGTTGAACCTTCAACATCAACCTACTCTTCTTCTTTTGCAAATTCAATCAAAGCCGAACCCTCAAGGTAACCATTAGCCGATTTCTTCATAGTTACAAAAGCCGAAATTTGTTGATCACACCTAGTCTATAGCCGAATCTCTGTGGGTTCAAACAAGGAGCAGTCGACTTCTGTATTAAGGGCAAGAGCTAGTTATCATTCGATTTCCATTCCTTTCTTTTAGACTTGCCGAAAATAATGTACTAATATCCTTAGTGTGCTTTGCCGAAACTATGAAGGATTCCTTTGGGATTTGGCCTATTGGCGACTATAAGGGAGGAATCTTTCGGGACTTCTAAGATCTAAGGTAAGCCATAAGTGATATTCGGCCATAGGCCATCTTAATAGATTTTTATGCAAAAGGCCGAATCTAACACATACCCTATAGGTTTTGCGACATCTTCATAGACAAGGGATTAATTTCGGGATTTAGATTTGTAAGGTAAGTGACTAAGAATATTCGGCCAAGGCCCTATTTGATGATTAAGATCTATTTCTTATTTTTTTCAAAAGCCAAAATTAATTTGTTAAAGTGATTTAATGCTTGGCCGAATGCAAGAAGAGTATAGCAAAGATTTCGGGATTGGGTTAGCAGTGAAATCGGCACCAAGGTAGGTTTTAAGTGTACTAATCCTACTGGGATTTGGTCTTATAGCAGAATAGGCTTTGTGCTAACATATTAAGGTTGGCCGAATGTAGGGATTTAAGATCTAAGGCTTTAGATCAGATTTTCGGGATTTGGATTGAAAGCCTTAAGCGAATCAGGTGTGTACCCCACACTATCTTTTAATACAATTTATGGCAATATTTAACATGAGCATGTTTATAAGAATGTGAATATGGCTAAAGTACCATGCTATGGTACAAAGTACTCAGGTACGTTTTCCTACTCCTACTAGGACTACGATATGATCTGTTATGACACACATATGAACCTATAAGAATGTGAATAAAGAATTTGGCATGATAATGCATGTTTTGTATGACATGGGCATGTGGGTTATTGTAAAAGGGGAAGTGAAAGTGGTGACCTAAGACCACGATAAGTGAATGTGGTGACCTAAGACCACGATATCTGAATATGGTGTCTCATGACACGAAATATGTATCTGGTGGCTATGCCACGAATTTTATAAGGGCGATGAGTACGTCGACTGCAGCGACTACCTTCGATGGTGTGTAGCGGAAGGAGGGTTGACTTAGTAGTCCCCACGGTGTGCAGGATGGTACGGGTGATGTGTAGCGGATGGCATATAGGTTTGGGTTCGGGTTGCATCATCATTTCCTATCTGTTATATGAATATGTATGTGATAAGATAATGTATGCCTGAATTGTTAAATTTTAGTGTTGGTTACACATTGAGTCTGTTTGACTCACCCCGTTGGGGAACATTTTCTTCCAGGTGACGATCAGTGATGGACCGGGTCGGCAGGAGCTTAGTGGTGGCCATGTGAAGTTCAGATTTTACTTCGTTTTGGACTCTTTTTATTTTAAGTATTTTGAATTTAATTTTGGGATTTATTTGATGTAATAAGGTCATAGTTGAACTACTCTATTTTACTTTCATTTATTATATTACAAATTTTTATCAATCAAAAGATTAAGTAAATTTATTTTAAAATAAACTCTAAGTGTTATGTCACCAAAAATAAAGGGCTTCCAATATAAGATAAACTTGTTTTCAACTCGAGCCCAACCCAAAAACAATCTTTCTTTCAAAACACACAGTTTTTCCAAAGTAACAAAAGAATTTTGAATCGGTTTATATCGAGGAACATACCAGATCCGGTCAAGGCTCGTGGCCGGGTGTGGGGCGTTTCAGTTTGGTATCAGAGCCCAGTTTTAAACTCTTGGCCTTGGGTTTAAGGCCCAAAACGTTTTCAAAATTAAGTCCAAAAGAAATTTTATGAAAAATTTTGTGAAAAGCAGGTTTTCTGGCATGGCACCTAAGTCTCCGTCCCGAAGTCCACCAGGTAAGTACCCCTAACCTTTGGGTGATTTATATTGTGAATTGTAGAATGGTAGAAGTGGAATGGAACGTAGATTAGCATGATAAGTACTTGAACCCTAGGACTAGTTACCCCAACAATTACATAAGACTTAAATGCCTAATAAAACAACCCTGTGACTAAGTCACCGAGTTAGGGTGTGGTAACCAATGTGCGCATGTCTAGGATTGGTATTCAGTGGGAGCCTGGTACTTAAGCAGTCCGCGTGACTCACCTCCTCTCCACTCAAATCCTACCTGGTGCGTAGCTTCGGTTCACCCTAACCAAGAGGACTTATTCATGGGCTAAACCCCTAACTAAAACCCGAAAGGGAACTAGCCTTATTGTCATAAAAACCTAGTTTTAAAAACTCTTAAATTACCCTTTTGACTTGCAACCACGATTCTATAAAATTTTCTGAAATATTCTTGATTTATGAAAATTACTAAGATACCCCTAGTGGTAAAATTATGAAAATGCCCTTGGTTTTAAAAGTTACCATATCACCCCCGGTTTCAATAAAATTTTCTTACTTGGTAAAAGTATCCAAAAACCCTATTTTGCAGAAGTCCAAAATACCCCGATTGAAAATTTTACGAAATTACCCCTGGTTTACCAAAATTACCAAAATGACCCTGTTTTCTGAAATTTTGACCATATCTCTGATTTGGAAAAATCTTTCTTCCAAAATACCCATGAGTTTGGAAAATTTTGAAATGACTTTTGTAATTTTCAAATTGACCCTGAATTATTACCAAAATACCCCTGTAGGACAGATGACGAAAATACCCCTAGGATAGGAACGGACAGAAATGTCCGAAGAGTGAATGTGTATGGGAGATATTATTGAATGGATGTGCTTTTCTGTGAATTAGGATAGAAAACTTGAAATTTTGAATGATCGAAGGAACCCCTAATAAGCTCTCTTCATAAAATTCTTCGCGAATAATCAGTGGAACAATGACTAATTCATAAAACTTTCTTAAATCAGATTAAAGCGTGACGTTAGATATGAGTCCTAGAGGACGCGGTCGTCGTGGATGCGGTAGAGGAAGAATGACCGTGTCAGAACCCGTTAGATCGGGTCAAGGATCTGACAATGAGGTACCACCGCCACCACCACCCCCAGCTGCTGGTGTTGAACGGCAAGATCAGACGGGGGACGATGCTGTGTCGCAGGCTGTGCTGTGAGTTCTTGAGATGGTGGCTGGCGCAGGTGGGAATATGGGAGCTCAGAAATCTGTACCCGAGCGACTCTGAGCCAATAGGGCTGAAATGTTTCATGGAGTATCTGGTGTAGCACCCAGTACAGCTGAATATTGGTTGGAAGCAACGGAACGGATTATGGATGAGTTGGATCTGACCCCTGAGGAGAAGCTGAAAGGAATGGTGGCGCTGCTACGTGATGAAGCGTATCAGTGGTGGCTCACAGTTCGGGATGGTGCCACAGCTGAGGATCTGACCTGGGAGTATGTTAAGGCGGCATATCAGAAGAAGTATGTGGGAACAAGATATAACGATGAGCAGAGGAAGGCATTTTTGGGGCTGGTTCAAGGGAACAAGTCAGTAGCAGAGTACGAAGCTGAATTTCTGAGGTTAAGCCGGTATGCTCGAGGAGTAGTGGCTACTGAGCATGAGCGCTGTGTCCGGTTTGAGGACGAACTAAGGGATGATCTGATGCTGTTAATTGCTCCACATCAGGAACGAGAGTTCTCTGCATTGGTGGAAAAGGCTAAGGTAGCCGAGGGAATTAAGGATTCTGCAAGGTAGAACACTGATCGGAATAGGCCAAAAAGAGGATTTGGACCATAAGGATCAGCTGGAATGTTCAGAAAAGGCCTAGAGTTGATGGGCCGCGAGGTCAGCAAGCTGGTACTGGAGGGCAATATCGTACTTGTGATCAGTGTGGGAAGAAACACTTGGGAGAGTGTTGGAAAAAGACTGGAGGATGCTTTAGGTGTGGGTCCAAGGACCATATGATTAAGGATTGCCCTTTGAGGCCAGATGGAAATCGACCAGTGGCTCAGAATGTTAATCAGGCTAGTAGAGGTGGTCAGCAACCTCAGCGAGGCCGTGGTCCGAATGGCCGAGGTAGCGGTGCTGGAAGAGGACGTGGAACACCTGGAAGAGGTGCTAATAATACTGAGGCAAGGCAACCGGGCTTGGTATATGCAGTTCGCTGTAAGGAGGATGGAGACGCGCCAGACGTCATAACCGGTACGTTCCTTATTTTTGGCAAGCCCTATTTTGCTTTGATTGATGTGGGCTCGACCCATTCGTATGTTGCATGTAGAATAGTTGAGACTCTAGATATAGCCTCCGAACTTTCTGATAGGGAGATGACTGTAGTAAGCCCACTAGGTCAAACTGTAGTGGTGAATAAGATCTTTCAGAAAGTGCCTCTAGAAATTCAAGGCGTAGTATTTTCTGCCGACTTGATGGAACTTCCCTTTGGAGAATTCGATTTCATACTTGGTATGGATTGGCTAGTGGAACATCGGGCTGTGTTGGACTGTGCAGCTAAGCGAATGGAGTTGAAAACTCCGGATGATGAGGAAGTTGTTATGATCGGAGAGAGAAGGAACTACTTGTCTAACGTAGTTTCTGCTCTAAAGGCTGATAAGATGGTTCAAAAAGGATGAGAGGCGTTCTTGGCCTTTGTTAGTGCGTTGGACACAAAGGAGGAAGGTGTTAGTGGATTTCGAACTGTAAGGGATTTTGTGGATGTCTTTCCGGAGGAGTTACCTGGAATACCCCCGGATAGGGAGGTAGAGTTTGGGATTGATCTGCTGCCTGGTACAGCTCCTATGTCAATCGCTCCGTACAGAATGGCACCAAAGGAGTTGGTTGAGCTCAAGGCTCAAATTCAAGAATTGCTGGATCGTGGGTTTATCCGACCTAGTGTGTCTCCATGGGGAGCACCGGTCTTGTTTGTAAAGAAGAAGGACGGAACTATGCGTATGTGCATAGATTATCATCAACTGAACAAGTTGACCATCAAGAACAAGTACCCCTTGCCAAGGATAGATGACTTGTTCGATCAACTTAAAGGAGCAGCAGTTTTCTCGAAGATCGATCTAAGGTCTGGGTATCATCAGCTTAAGGTGAAGGAAGGGGATATCCATAAGACAACTTTTCGGACAAGATATGGGCATTTTGAGTTTGTAGTAATGCCGTTTGGGTTGACGAACGCCCCAGCTGCGTTCATGGATATGATGAACCGGGTTTTTCAACCATATTTGGATAGGTTCGTCGTTGTGTTCATCGACGACATCCTTGTGTATTCTAAGTCTGAGGAAGAACATGATGAGCATCTCTGAGTTGTGCTGCAAGTGTTGAGGGAGAAGAAGCTCTATGCCAAATTCAGCAAGTGTGAATTTTCGCTTAAGGAGGTTGCGTTTTTAGGACATGTGGTGTCTGCAGAAGGAATAAGGGTGGATCCTAGGAAGATTGAGGCGGTGTTTGATTGGAAACCACCTAAGTCTGTGGCTAAAATTCGTAGTTTCTTGGGATTGGCAGGCTATTACAGAAGGTTCGTAGAAGGGTTCTCATCAATAGCCGCGCCTTTGACAAAGTTATTGAGGAAGGAAGTACCTTTTGTTTGGACGGGTAAGCAGCAGGAGAGCTTTGAGAAGCTTAAGAAAGTTTTGACCGAAGCTCCGGTTTTGATTCAGCCAGAGGCAGGAAAGGATTTCGTGGTGTATTGTGATGCTTCCCATACAGGATTGGGATGCGTACTGATGTAAGATGGGAAAGTAGTTGCGTATGTGCCTCGGCAGTTAAGGCCTCATGAGGTTAACTACCCGACTCATGACTTGGAATTAGCGGCAGTAGTCTTTGTTCTGAAAGTGTGGAGGCACTATCTTTATGGAGAAAAGTCAGTGATCTACACAGACCACAAGAGTCTCAAGTATCTGTTGACTCAGAAGGAGTTAAACCTGAGACAGCGAAGGTGGGTGGAGTTACTGAAGGATTACGATTGTTCGATAGAGTATCACCCGGGCAAGGCAAATGTGGTGGCAGACGCCCTAAGTCGGAAGGTTGTGTCGGATCTGAGGGCGATGTTCGCACATCTAAGCTTGTACGACGATGGAAGTCTGCTAGCAGAGTTGCAAGTTAAACCGACGTGGTTGAATGAGGTGAAAGAGGGACAGTTGGTTGATGATGAGTTAAGTGCTAAGCTACAGCAAGTACAAAATGGAGAGTTGGAGGATTATGGTATTAATGAAGAGGGAGTATTGTGCTTCAAGGATAAAGTCTGTATGCCTAAGGATCAAGAGTTAAGACAGAGGATTCTTCAGGAATCGCATAGTAGCCCTTATGCTATGCATCTTGGAGGTACTAAGATGTATCGAGACTTAAGAAAACAGTTTTGGTGGCCTGGTCTTAAGAGAGAAGTTACAGAATTTGTTGGTAAGTGCTTGACGTGTCAGCAAGTTAAGGCTGAACACCAAGTTCCGTCGGGATTGCTTCAACCGATAATGATTCCGCAGTGGAAGTGGGAAAGAATCACCATGGACTTCGTTAGTGGGTTTCCCCTTACGCCTACTAAGAAGGACTCGGTATGGGTGATAGTAAATAGGTTGACAAAGTCCGCGCACTTCATTCCAGTGCGGACGGATTATTCTCTGCAGAAGTTGGCGAAGTTATATGTGGCTGAAATTGTAAGGTTGCATGGAGTTCCACTATCGATCATTTCAGATAGGGATCCAAAGTTTACCTTTCGGTTTTGGAAAGCTCTACATCAAGCTTTAGGCACCAAATTGGATTTCACTACGGCTTTTCATCCACAATCGATGGGCAATCTGAACGAGTAATCCAAGTGTTGGAGGATATGTTAAGGGGCTGTGTGATGGATTTCAGAGGAAGTTGGGAAGAGTATTTGCCATTAGCGGAATTTACCTACAATAACAGCTATCAGGCCAGTATTCGGATGGCACCATATGAAGCGTTGTATGGATGGAAGTGTCACACTCCGACGTGTTGGACAGAATTAGGAGAACGTCGAGTTTTGGGTCCAGAGTTGTGGCAGAATCTGAAGAGAAGGTTGAGATAATTCGGGCACGGTTAAAGGAAGCATCTGATAGGCAGAAGTCGTATGCAGATCTCAAACAGAAGGAAATAGAATTTGATGTGGGAGACCAAGTATTTCTTAAGGTATCGCCTTGGAAGAAGGTAATTAGATTTGGTCGCAAAGGGAAGTTAAGTCCAAGGTTTATAGGGCCTTACAAGGTTTTGAAGCGAGTTGGACTAGTGGCATATCAGTTAGAGTTGCCACCGGAGTTGAAGCAGATGCACGGCGTATTTCATGTTTCAATGCTACGTCGGTACAGATCGGATCCATCTCATGTAGTACCGGTGGAAGAGGTGAGCTAAGGCCAGATTTGTCATACGAGGAAGAGCCGATACAGATTCTAGAACGGGATGTGAAAGTGTTACGGAGGAAGTCAGTTCCTCTAGTTAAAGTGTTATGGCGAAACCATGGATCAGAAGAAGCTTTGTGGGAGCCAGAAGGAGCAATGCGACAGCAATACCCTCATTTATTTCAACCAGGTAATTTCGAGGACGAAATTATTTTAAAGGGGTAGAACTGTAATATCCCGAAGTATGGCCTATGCATAATTGCTGAATCGAATGTGAAAGCATGCCTTTGTATGTATGAATGCGTATTTATGAATGTTTGTGAACTTTAGAATAATAGGAAATGCCTTAGAAAATTTTTAGATATTAAGTCTAAAATAGGAAGCTAAGCAAGGGGGCCTTAAGAAAATTTAAAGGTGAAACATGACACACAATTGGGCTTGGATGAATGGTTACAAGGCGCCACTTAAGGGCCTAGCATGTGACGCCACATATATATGCAAATGGGCCAGGGTTCGAGTCGCATGGGAGGCAAAAGAAGGGTTTTTATTCTTTTACTTGTTGACGTCAAAATGGGGAGGTAATAGACGGCATCAAGGCACTAAAGAGAGGTGTTTTATCCTTATTAAAATTCAGCTAAAGGGAGTGATAAATGTGGATTAATTCCTTTTTATTTTGATGGATAAATAAGAGATAAAGAGGATTATTCTTTTTATTAATTCTAAATGATGAGATGGAGAGAAAAGCTAGGAAATTGATAGAGTTGGCCGATTGGGGGGCTCCTTTAGGTGATAATTTCGGCTAAGGAAGGGTAAAGCCATTCTCCATTCTTTTCTTTCTTCCCCCCTCTGCCGAATTATCTCTGCTCATCATCCTCTTTTCCTTTTTGATTCTCCAAAGCTGAACCTTCAGCATCAACCTACTCTTCTTCTTTTGCAAATTCAATCAAAGCCGAACCCTCAAGGTAACCATTAGCCGATTTCTTCATAGTTACAAAAGCCGAAATTTGTTGATCACACCTAGTCTATAGCCGAATCTCTGTGGGTTCAAACAAGGAGCAGTCGACTTCTGTATTAAGGGTAAGAGCTAGTTATCATTCGATTTCCATTCCTTTCTTTCAGACTTGCCGAAAACAATGTACTAATCTCCTTAGTGTGCTTTGCCGAAACTATGAAGGATTCCTTCGGGATTTGGCCTATTGGCGACTATAAGGGAGGAATCTTTTGGGACTTCTAAGATCTAAGGTAAGCCATAAGTGATATTCGGCCATAGGCCATCTTAATAGATTTTTATGCAAAAGGCCGAATCTAACACATACCCTATAGGTTTTGCGACATCTTCATAGCCAAGGGATTAATTTCGGGATTTTGGATTTGTAAGGTAAGTGACTAAGAATATTTGGCCAAGGCCCTATTTGATGATTAAGATCTATTTCTTATTTTTTTCAAAAGCCGAAACTAATTTGTTAAAGTGATTTAATGCTTGGCCGAATGCAAGAAGAGTATAGCAAAGATTTCGGGATTGGGTTAGCAGTGAAATCGGCACCAAGGTAGGTTTTAAGTGTACTAATCCTACTGGGATTTGGTCTTATAGCCGAATAGGCTTTGTGCTAACATATTAAGGTTGGCCGAATGTAGGGATTTAAGATCTAAGGCTTTAGATCGGATTTTCGGGATTTGGATTGAAAGCCTTAAGCGAATCAGGTGTGTACCCCACACTATCTTTTAATACGATTTATGGAAATATTTAACATGAGCATGTTTATAAGAATGTGAATATGGCTAAAGTACCATGCTATGGTACAAAGTACTCAGGTACGTTTTCCTACTCCTACTAGGACTACGATATGATCTGTTATGACACACATATGAACCTATAAGAATGTGAATAAAGAATTTGGCATGATAATGCATGTTTTGTATGACATGGGCATGTGGGTTATTGTAAAAGGGGAAGTGAAAGTGGTGACCTAAGACCACGATAAGTGAATGTGGTGACTTAAGACCACGATATCTGAATATGGTGTCTCATGACACGAAATATGTATCTGGTGGCTATGCCATGAATTTTATAAGGGCGATGAGCACGTCGACTGCAGCGACTGCCTTCGATGGTGTGTAGCGGAAGGAGGGTTGACTTAGTAGTCCCCACGGTGTGCAAGATGGTACGGGTGATGTGTAGCAGATGGCATATAGGTTTGGGTTCGGGTGGCATCATCATTTCCTATCTGTTATATGAATATGTATGTGATAAGGTAATGTATGCCTGAATTGTTAAATTTTAGTGTTGGTTACACATTGAGTCTGTTTGACTCACCCCGTTGGGGAACATTTTCTTCTAGGTGACGATCAGTGATGGACCGGGTCGGCAGGAGCTTAGTGGTGGCCATGTGAAATTCAGATTTTACTTCGTTTTGGACTCTTTTTATTTTAAGTATTTTGAATTTAATTTTGGGATTTATTTGATGTAATAAGGCCATAGTTGAACTACTCTATTTTACTTTCATTTATTATGTTACAAATTTTTATCAATCAAAAGATTAAATAAATTTATTTTAAAATAAACTCTAAGTGTTATGTCACCAAAAATAAAGGGCTTCCAATATAAGATAAACTTGTTTTCAACTCAAGCCCAACCCAAAAACAATCTTTCTTTCAAAACACACAGTTTTTCCAAAGTAACAAAAGAATTTTGAATCGGTTTATATCAAGGAACATACCAGATACGGTCAAGGCTCATGGGCCGGGTGTGGGGTGTTTCACATTCCAAGTTTTTTCCGCCGTTGTCGGGGACTTTTTTAAAAAGTCATTATTTGTGAATTTGTTAGTTTTGTATTTTGGTTTATTTTTTTGTTCAATTTTATCTTAATTAATTTTTCTGTGATTATTTTAGGTGTTTATGAGTATTGACTGAATTATCGATTTACTCTCTGTAGACCCTGAGATTGAATGAACTTTCCGACAGCAAAGAAGACAAACAAGTCAGAGAAGGACCAAAGAGATGAACTTTGAAAATCCAAATCCAGGAAATGTAGCAGACCCTGCTCTAAATCCTATCCTTATTGCTGATGATAGGGATAGAGCTCTAAGACAGTATGTCGTGCCAGTGTTTCATGATCTTAATCCGTGTATTAGGAGACCCAAAATTGAGGCACAATAGTTCGAGCTGAAGCCAGTCATGTTCTAGATGCTTCAGACAGTGGGCCAATTCAGTGGAATGCCTACTGAAGATCCTCACTTACACTTAAGATTGTTTATGGAGGTGAGTGATTCTTTTAAATTAGCCGGAGTACCCGATGATGCATTACGATTGAAGCTGTTCCCATATTCGCTAAGGGACAGAGTTCTAGCTTGGTTGAACTCATTGCTACCAAATTCAATTTCCACATGGCAAGAGTTAGCAGAAAGATTCCTTATGAAGTATTTCTCGCCTAGCAAGAATGTTAAGTTGAGGAACGAGATCACTGCTTTCCAACAAATGGATGATAAGTCCTTATATGAGGCATGGGAAAGGTACAAAGAGTTATTACGAAACTGCCCTCATCATGGAATCCCACATGGCATCCAACTTGAGACATTTTATAACGGTCTCAATGCCCACACGAGGATGGTAGTGGACACCTCTGCTAATAGTGCTCTCCTTTCTAAGTCTTATAATGAGGCTTATGAAATCATTGAGAGGATTGATAGCAATAATTATTAATGGCCAAACAATCGAGCAGTGTCAGGAATACGAGTCCCTAGAATACATGAAGCAGACGCTCTTACTTCACTTGCATCTTAGGTATCCTCAATATTCTCAATGCTTAAAAATTTTACCATTAATGCGTTTAATAGTTTTGCAGCACAGCCAAATAATCAATTTCAAAATGTAGCCTGTGTCTATTATGGGGAAGGACATTTGTTTGAAGAATGTCCATTGAACCCAGAATTCGTGTATTACATGGGTAACCAAAACCAAAATCGAGGAAGGCAATGATTGCAATCCAATTTCTATAACCCATCATGGTGAAACCACCAGAATTTTTCTTGGAGTAACCAAGGGGCAGGAACGAGCAACACTTATGCCCAACCTAGACCGACCCAACCACCTAGTTTTTCCCAACAAGTTCAGAAACTGACCCAAACTGAGCTGTCTAATAGCTTAGAGAATTTATTGAAGGCATACATGGCAAAGAATGATGCCACTCTAAGGAATTCGGAGAATCAAGTGGGACAGCTTGCAACTGAACTCAGAAACCGACCACAAGGTGCCTTACCTAGTGATACGGAGAATTTGAGGAATCCAGGGAAGGAGCATTGTAAAGCATTGACACTGAGGAGCGGAAAAACATTAGAGCCCAACACCGTCGAAGTTCAAGAGGAGCCAGCTGAAGCTCATGTAACAGCCCAATTACGACCCTAATCGGAACGGTGGTTTCGGGACCACGAATCCAAGTTAGAAAATAATTTTTATATTTTATTTAATATTTGTGATATATGTTTAAGCATGTGTTAGAATATGGTGAGATAATTTGATTGTTTATATGTTTTATTTAAGAAAGATGATTAAATTGGTTAAGAGTTAAAAGTAGCCTTTATTTAGATTGGAAGGGCTTAATTGAGTTGTTTTCTTGCATGAATAGACTTGCATGGCAAATTATCCTAACATGTAGTGAGTGGACAGTATGATGATTGTTTCATTTTTTTAATTATTATTTGATTTAGTAAGTGGTGTTATATTAATATTTTATATATGATTAAAATAAGAAAAACATAAAAGAATGATAGGATATTCATCTTCCATCTTTGTTCTTCATCTTGCCGAAACTTAACAAAGAAAAAGGGGGAAACTTAAGCTCTCAATATTCGGCCATTGCATGTTACCTTGAGGTTAGTATTTGAGTTTGATTTTTTTTAATTTATACATTTTTGAGTTAGTTATCTTAAATGCTATCAAACCCATGTGGAAATTTTAGAGTTTGAAGCATAAGCTAGATTCGGTCATGGATGAGTGCTTTTGTTTTGTTGTGCTTGATGGAAGAATAGAAATATATGCTTGAAATCAACATGTTTAAAGTATGAAAATATATATGAAATGGAGTGTGATAGCTTAAATTTCGAAAATAAATAGTTGAAGGATTGAATTGCTAAATAAATGATTTGTATGGATTTAGATAGGCAAGAAGAACATTCGGCCTTAAGGGAAGATAACCAAATTTTGAATATTTGATGAGTTTTGGCATTAGGGACTACATTGTTTATATTGTAAAAGTTAAGGGTAAATTCATAAATATTCTAAATTATGTGTTTATGGATCAAATTGAATGGAAATGTTTTTAAATGAGCTTAATTGAAATTTGTTTAGATCAAGATTCAAAGGAAAAAGGATTGGATAAAGGAAAAGCTAGGTTGAACGATTAACCGAGAAGTCTTATCCGTTGTTATCCGAGGTAAGATTTAAGTAATTGAGCTAAATTGAATTTTATTTTACAATACAAACTTCTACTATAAGAAGATAGGTATGTTAATATATACATTGCCGAATGTGTCATGGTGTTTGATAAATTTGACCGAACGTGATATTGTTTATAGCTTGAACATAATTGCAGGAAAAAGGGCATTTGAATGTTAATAATGTAATTAAATTATGTGGGATATTAAGCTTGAATGTGATTAATTTCAAATGGATTGGTTGGATGTTTGATAAAAATCTGGCTGGATGTGATATAATATTTGGATAGAGATTACTATAGTAATATCTTGGTGTATGTAATTATATGTGATTCAGTGGAGTGGTTCTCATTTATATGTGTATACAAATTGAATGGACAACAAGTTATGAAAGGTACTAATCATGTGAAATTGGTTATAAAGTACTATATGTATGAATTGTTTAAGTAACAGCTCTATGTGAATGATACGTTACAAGAAATGTTAAGTAACGGCTCTATGTGAGCGATACGTTACGAGAAATGTTAAGTAACGGCTCTATGTGAGCGATACGTTACTAAATCTTATTAACAAGTGTGCAGGTATGAGGTTCGTTCATTCTTATTATTAATGATATTAAGTATACGAAAATGTACGAGTATATTATCATATGTTATGCACTAACGGCTAAGTTTGGAGAGGTAAGTAAACTAGAGGTATGTATTATACCTATTAACTTGAGACTTTTGGTAGCTTAAAATGTAAGTAGAAGATTGGGTAAGTATATGATGTGTATGTTATTTATTTATTATGTGATGATGGTATATGGAAGTTTTTATAAGCATACTATGTGAATATGAATTCAACTTTTAATTGTTTGGGATATTCGGTATGGATGTTATCAATGATTTAGGTTTTGAAATCTTGAATAGATTTATATATATATGAGTGTAAATTGCTTAAATCTTACTAAGCTGTGGAAGCTTATTTTGTTCTTGGTTGTTTTGAATTTGTAGTTCTTTTTGGAGCTTGGCCGCGCTTGGGGATCACCTTGGAAGTTCATCATACTATCACCTATCTTGGTATTCTATAAGATGTTTCTCTTTTGGAAACTTATGGCATGTATAGATTTAGTCTTTTGGGTTGTGTTTGAAAGTCATGTAAGTATGTATTATGCAATGCGAAACTAGCTTTGTTTCTTATTTGAGTTTAGTTTGAGTCTATTATATTATGGATTTACTGTTTGAGCATTTTAGTATGCATATATATATATGTATAAATGCTTAGTTAAAAGTTATTTCATATTAGAGATATGTGAGACTTGAGTTTTCTAGAAATTGGTTGGACATGGTACATATATGACTTTGGAATGATGAATTATATCGGCATGTTTATTTGACTGAATCTATGTTACTAGATATGAGTGAAATAGGTTGCATGTTTTGCATGTATATACCAAAGGTGATATATTAAAAAGCAAATTGATGTGTATTTATTTGTGGTTATTCGACTATGGTTTGTTTTAGTTTGGAACTTAAATATTCTTTTGAGTGATATTATGTTCGGCCATATGCTATAAATGGTTAAACCAATGATGTAATAACTATATGACTAATTATTCATGTGACTATTGGTGCGAAGCATTAATAATCAAATTATGGTACATTCGTTTCATAGATTCGGTCATGAAACCCATGAAATATTGAACATGAGTTGTTTATAAGATTTGGTTTTTATTAACATTGAAACGTTTAGTTTATATATATATAGGTGCATATTCGATTATATTAAATTGTAGTATATATATATTGCTATGTTAAATGATTTAAACACATATGTTGATTTGGGGTTGGTTAAGTAATGACTCATAACCCTAACCTGGCGACGGATAAGGGGTAGGGGTGTTACAGCTCAAGACTTAGAGGAAGTTCAACCAAGTGTTAAAATTCTCGTTTCACCAGAACCAGAACCTATAAAATCTAACAAGGTAACTTCAGAACCAGCTAATTTTGATCAACTAACAACTTCGTTAGATGTAGAATTGCCACAGAAAATGAATCAACCAGTTTCAGTAAAGAAGCCTCCACCACCCTACCCTCAAAGACTTCAGAAGCAAAAGCAAGAAATTTAATTCAAGAAGTTCCTAGACGTACTTAAGAAACTTCATATCAACATCCCGTTGGTTGAAGCACTTGAACAAATGTAAAACTACATCAAATTCATGAAGGATATCCTGTCAAAAAAATGATGGCTTGGAGAATTTGAGACGGTAGCCTTGACGAAAAAATGCAGTGCATATCTTCAAGATAGACTACCACCAAAATTGAAGGATCCTGGATGTTTCACCATACCTTGCAACATTTGAGAAACATATTGTGGTAAAGCACTATGTGACTTGGATGCGAGTATCAACTTGTTGTCCATGTGAATATTTAGGAAGTTGGGTATAGGTGAAGTTAGACCTACTAATGTTACACTTCAACTAGCAGATCGATCCTTAGCACATCCAGAAGGAAAAATCGAGGACATATTGCTACATGTAGACAAATTTATTTTTCCTGCTGACTTTGTGGTTCTAGACTTTGAAGCAAACAAAGAAGTGTCAATCATCCTAGGAAGGACTTTCCTAGCAACTGGAAAGACCCTTATTGATGTGTAGAAGGGCGATCTTACTATGCGTGTTCAGGATGATCAGGTAACATTTAATGTTTCTAAGTCTATGTGATTTCCTGACACAATTGATGATTGTTCTGCAGTTTTTGATTTAGAGGAGTTAATCATGGAAAAGGAACTCAACTATGTTAAGGACCCATTGGAAAAAATTTTGACATCAGACCCTCCAAATGATAAAGAGGTGAATGAATACTTAGCTTTGCTAGAAGCTAATCAAAGGGTATTTAATCTGCGATCCCATTTTGAATCTTTGGAGTTAGAGGATAGGGATTATGCCCAACCAAAAGCGTCAATCGAAGAACCACCTAAATTAAATCTGAAGGTACTTCCCTCACATTTAAAATATGTTTATTTTGGTAGTGCTTCTATCTACCTGTGATTGTTTCAGCAGAATTAACTATTGAGCAAGAAAAGAAACTCATCTTGGTATTGAAATAATTCAAGAAGGCTATCGGATGGACTATAGTTGATATTCGCAGTATTAGCCCGTCTGTATGCATGCACAAGATCAACTTGGAAGATAGTAAGAAAGGGACGATTGATGGACAATGAAGACTGAACCCCATCATGAAGGACGTAGTCAAGAAAGAAATCATCAAATGGTTAGATGCGGGTATAATTTATCCCATCTCAGACAGTTCGTGGGTAAGTCCAGTCCAGTGCGTGCCAACGAAAGGAGGTATTACGGTCATTGAAGACGAGAATAACGAGTTGATACTGACTGGAACGATTATGGGATGGATGTAACAGCCCAATTTTTGTGAAATCGAAACAGTGGTTTCAGGACCACAAATTCAAGCCGAAAATAAAATTTATTTTTTATTTTATTCTATGGTCCGTAATATGATAGAAATGTCATGTGAAAATTATGATAAACAAATTGCATAGAATGCAAAAGTTGAATTCTAGTAGCTAGATGGATTAAATAGCTATGGAATTCAAAACTTAAGGTCATTATATGGTAATTAGACCATAAATGAAAAGTATGTAGATATTTTTGGTGACTCATCCATGGAAAATTAGAAAAAGGCTAAGGACTAAATTGGAAATTAAAATAATTTAATTAATTAAAAGATGATAAAAGAGATATCATATTATTTTCTCATCTTCTTTCCCAAATAATACATGGAAACCCTAGGAGAGAGATAAGAAACTTTCATGGCCAAATTGGGTAAGTTTCCTTGGCCCATTTTTAGTAATTTTGATATTTTTGAAATCGGGATATCTTAATCTATCTATTTGGGGGATTAATTTGAGAAGTTATTAAAGTATGGAAAATGGGTCATGGATGTATATGCTGAAAATTAGAAATTTATGGTAGAAAATGAAAGGTTGTTGATAGATAAACAACTTTTACAAAGTGATTTTTGATGAAAACATGATTTAGGGACTAAAATGCAAAGTGGTGAAAATTGATGAAAAATTCTAAAACTTATAGAAAATATGTGCTGTAATTTTTATGTTGGAATTTTGGTTAGGCTTGGAACAGGGAGTAAATTGCATAAATTTCATTTTCCGAGCCTAGGGACGAAATTGGAATTTATGGAAAAGTTAGGGGCAAAATGGTAATTTTGCCTAGGATGTAAATTGAGTCCAAATGAATATGAAATGAGATAAATTGACTTTAAATTTACTCGTATGGATTCGGATAGACCAAATTCAGAGTTAGAACAAGGAAAATGTCAGATTAGTAGATTTATGTACACGAACATTTGTCGAGGTAAGTTCATGTAACTAAATTGTATATGTTTTTATGCTTGAATTAAATGTTGTGTTTGTGAATTGTATAAATGCCATTAATAGGTGAAATGGTCACATACTCGTTAAATCGTAATAAATGATAATACCCGATAAATGATACATTATAAAAATGTTAATTTTATGCTTGAGTTGAATGTGAACATTTGAATTACATAAATACATAAATATATGAGATTGACCACCTGCTTGATAATGCTTGAAAGATCTTAAATCCCATTTGAAATAATGAAAATCGATGGATACATGATTTCCCCGAAATGAACGAGGTCCTGCATTTGTTGCTGGCGGGATTTAGCTCGGACGAGTAATCCTATTGACCTAATTTATGAAAGGATTTAGCTCAGACGGGTAAACCTGATATAAGTCCTCTCAAGCATATGTTATGGATTGGATTTAGTCCGGACGGGTAATTTAGATTAAGCTCTTTAGAGCATATGTCATAAAAAGGATTTAGCCTGGACTGGTAATCCTAACTAAGCTCTATTGAGTTTATATATATTGGAGATAGGATTTAGCCTGAACTGGTAATCCTGTTGGATATATGTGTGGCTCGAGCGTGTACTCTCTGAAATAGTACCTTATGGGTACCATTGAATATGAATTGACAGATCTTGATTTGTACACCTCAAGTGAACTACCTATGTATCCATCGGTATTCTGAATAAATTCAACGGGTAACAATCCAGACATGAGAAGATATGAATAATAAAATAAGTGTTGGAACGCCGGTACCCCATGGCGCAGTAGAATAAAATTAGATCCGGTGATCCAAATCATGGATCCATGTGTGAGGAACGAATCAGGGTGAAATAAAGGTTTCGAAATTACCAAAACTTCAATCTGAGTAGACAGCGACGCCTTGGCAACAAGAGTTTTGATCTACTGTCGAATCAAGCCACAACCTTTTCCGATGTCGGCCTCTACGTAATCCACCCGGTTTGACTATGAACGGAAGAAATCTCCAAAACTGTTTTAGAGGTTTATTTGCTTGACGGCTGCTAGACCTAACAAGCAATCACTTAGGGTTTTCTTGTTAAGTTTTGTCTCCTTTTAATACCTTTTATAATGGGTGCCTTTCTCATTGGGCCTTTTATAATAGGTATCCTCTTAATTGGGCCTTTTAGAATTGGTATCTCTTGAATGTATTACAAGATTAAATAAATACAATAAAGTTTTTAACCGAAAATTATAATTACATTAATTATATCTGAAAATTATAATTACATTAATTATAATAAGGATTTCGGTAAACTATATTTATTTAAATTTATATATGAATCAAATTCATATATTAATAAAATTATGTTATCATATGTGTACAACATCCTTGTACATATAATATGTTCAATATTTGATTGCCCAATTAAATTAATTCTTTAATTAATTTAATTCATGTGACAACCAAACACAATACCAACTATATTTTATTCCGTTCATTTCAACCATAGGGTGTGACCCTGTAGGTTCTTGCAACGTTAGCAGTAATACTAGAACGATTCTATTGTTACAGACAATGAGTGGCATCTAGCAATGCATCATTGCTACCTAAGTTACAAGAAGTCATGATTCGACATAACCTTTCGTGATTAACCTTTCATGCATTAATCCTTAAGTCCTTTATCTCTGGAACGGATACAAGTCATGGGATAGTCACACTTGCATAGTCCATCCCATGTTTCTTGATATCTTGAGTAGACTATGATATACAAATTAGTATGACATCTCATATCAACTTATTTGAGCATGGCCATGCATTTCTAGTCTCACTCAATCAAGTGGCCTAAGATATTACTCCTATTATGTAGGAGGGACTTATCCTTTATTGATCAACCATATCCCTCTACATAGATTGTGGTATATCCAACATCAGCCTTTATAGAACAACCTGTTACGGTGTACGTTTGACTGTATCAAAATATACAACTCACGATGCTGGGATAATAATGATCTCAAGTCTGAGGATCATATACATATTAATCACTATGAGTAATGTTGTGACAATTACATAATAATCCAAGAAACATACTCATAGCGGGTCAATCCAATATGTTGTTCTCTAACACACATATTCATGCATTGATTTTGACACTCCATATCAATGACAACTCTTTATCATCAATCAACTACATGTTAGTCTTAATGCATTATTGTTGTCCTAGTCAACAATAATACTCGACTAAGGATCTTTTAAGAATAATCATATTATTCTCAGGACATTATTATAAAATAGTTTATTTGTATACACAGATAGAAAAACTGAAATAATAATGACAACGCTTTATATTAATAAATATGGTAAATAAAGTATGTTATTACTACCATCTCATGATTGATCTTTGGGCATACTCTTACAATAAGTTATTACACGTATTTGTCTGAAATACAAGAAAATGATGATACATGACAAGTGATATATGAAAGTATGATATAATGATATTTGTACATGGAAATTATATGATGAGAATGTTCATCCTTGATTATAGACTTGTACACCTTGAGTGTACTACTACTCGTGTGACCTTGATGTGGTAAAGTTCTGACATGAAATAATCTGAACTCGAGATGAACTATCATGAAATTATACTTGTATTATAAAGAGAGATGATTTATACATGTTAGATGAACACATGTTGTGGAAAGCATATGTACATGGAAACTTGATTGTTGTTGAGCCATATATGTTTTTGATGTTATTATGGAATATATGACTAACAAGGGAAATGATGATGTGTGTAGGGCTTGAGATCAAATTGATTGAATGTGCCTTACATAGTTACCTCAAAATAGAATGAACGGTAAGTTAAGTACCATGTTATACGAACTTACTAAGCATGTAATGCTTACTTAGATTTATTTCTCTGTTTTATAGTAAATCGGAAGCTCGTTGGATTGGAAGCTCGGCAGAGATCACTCACACTATCCATCGGCCTATATCAGTATATAAATGTTAAATCAATTATGGTTGTAATGGCATGTATAGTTTATATTGGCCCTATTGGCATGTAAATGTAAATGATTATTATAACCTAGCCATTAGAATGGCTAGGGATGATTATGTTTTGGTACATATATATATATATGTGTGTGTGTTTAAGTTTATCTTATGGAGATAACGTAAGTGTTTATTATTGATTGATTGAGAAAGGTCAAATGAGTATGCTTATAAAAGATAAGATTAAAAGCATGAATACATGTAACAATATATATCATGTTAGATGTTACAAATTGCTTGAATTCAATCCTTGGAATGGTTGGTATTTGGATGCAAGTTTTGTGCAGGATTTTGGTATGATTTTGGGTGAGAAATGAAGCTAGGAATGGCTTTGTTTTGTCCACATGGGCAAACACACGGGCATGTGTCTAGACCGTGTGTGACACACGGTCGGGTACATGGGCGTGTAGTTAGGCATGTGTCTCCTACACCTTAATTTTGAGAAACAGAATGCTCAGAATTAAGCACACAGGAAGAGACACGGGAGCGTGTCTCAGCCGTGTGTGCTACACGGGCGTGTATCTTGGCCGTGTGAAACCTGCATCTAATTTTATGAAAATTGAATTAACCACACGGCCTAGAATATGGGCGTGTGGCATGGCCATGTGCACAAGTTAGAGAGTTACACAAGGTCAAACACGGCCTGTAGCACGGGCGTGTCCTCTGGACCACACGGGCATGTGAGCCCTGCACCTTGGAAAAATTTTGAAATTTCGCGAAAAATTCTTAGAGGTTCCGATTAAGTCCTGATTCAATTCTAATGCTTGTATTAGGCCTCGAGAATCCATGTAAGGGACGATATCAATAATATCGGTTAATGAATAGTAATTGTTATGAATTATCTGTAAATGTTCTGTAAACTGGTAACACTCCGTAACACTGTTCTGACGACAGGTACTGGTTAGGGGTGTTACAATGGAGAATTTGCATCGATTACCGGAAGCTGAATAAGGCGACTAGGAAAGATCACTTTCCTTTTTCGTTCTTGGACCAGATGCTAGATAGACTTGCGGGGCGAGACTATTACTATTTTCTCGATGGATACTCGGGGTATAATCAAATTACAGTAGGACTGAAAGATCAACACAAGATAACATTCACCTGCCCGTATGGTAGTTCGCATTTAGACACATGCCATTTGGTTTATGTAATGCACCTACTACATTTCAAAGATGTATGATGTCTATTTTTATTGACATGGTTGAAAAATACTTGGAAGTCTTTATGGATGATTTTTAAGTCTTTGGAGATACATATGATGATTGCCTAGCCAATCTAGCCAAGGTACTAAGGTGATACGAAGAAACAAACCTCGTACTCAACTGGGAAAAGTGCCATTTCATGGTACGAGAAGGTATTGTTCTAGGGCATCGGATAACGAGACATGGAATCGATGGAGATAAAGCAAAGATAGACATTATCGAGAAACTCCCACCTCCAACATTTGTAAAAGGTGTTAGGAACTTTTTGGGCCATGCCGGTTTCTATCGAAGATTTATCAAGGACTTCTCCAAAATTGCTAAACCCTTATGCAAGTTACTGAAGGAGGACACAATATTCAAATTTGATGAAGAGTGTTGTAGAGCTTTCAAAAATTTGAAGAGTCGACTAGTTTCGGCACCCATAATCATCACACCAGACTGGGATTTGCCATTTGAATTGATCTGTGATGCAAGTGACTACTCGATAGGAGCTGTCATGGGCTAGCGAAGGAACAAAGTTTTTCATCCCATCTACTACACAAGTCAAACTATGACAGGAGCTCAACTAAATTATACGGTAAAAGAGAAAGAGTTACTTGCTATTGTGTTTGCTTTTGGAAAGTTTCAATCCTATCTTGTAGGTACCAAGGTGACTGTTTATACAGACCATTCGACAATTAAGTATTTACTTGCTAAGAAAGACGCTAAGTTGAGACTGATCTGATGGGTACTTCTACTTCAAGAGTTCAAACTAGAAATTCAAGATCGAAAGAGAGTAGAAAATCAAGTAGCAGACCACTTGTCCAGATTGGAGCCGTAAGAAGAGAATTCTCCACTTATACAAATTCAGGAGACATTTCCAGATGAACATATACTGAAGGAAAATCATGTCCATAATACCCTTTGGTTTGCTGATATTGCTAACTATTTAGCTTGTGGTTTGATGCCGATTGATAAGACGTATCATCAAACGAAAAAGTTTCTTCATGATGTGAAGTATTATTTCTGGGAAGAACCATACTTGTTTAAAAAGTGTGCAGATCAAATGATCAGGAAATGCATGGCAGAAGATGAAGTACATAAGATTCTATATCATTGTCACTCAGCTCCGAGTGAGGGACACTTCGAAGGCACACGTACTGCGGCCAAGGTATTGTATACCAGATTCTTTTGGCCAACACTATTTAATGACGCATATGCTTATGTGAAGAGTTGTGATCGATGTCAAAAGGTTGGAAATGTCACCAACAGAAATGAGATGCCTTGAACAAACATCATTAAGGTAGAATTATTCAATGTTTGGGGTATTGACTTTCTCGGTCCTTTCCCTCCAATTTTTGGTCACAACTACATATTGGTAGCAGTCGACTATGTGTCTAAGTGGGTTGAGGCCGAGGCATATCCGATGAATGACGCTAAAGTTGTGATGAAGTTTTTGTAAAAGCATCTGTTCACAAGGTTTGGAACCCCAAGAGCCATCATCAGTGATGAAGGGTCCCATTTTGTGAACAAGTGGATGAAATGGTTACTCGACAAACATGGAGTGAAGCACAAGGTTGCCACAGCTTACCATCCACAGGCGAATGGGCAAGCTGAACTGGCAAACAGAGAGATCAAGTTATACTTGAAAAGGTAGTTTGCCTGAACCAACGAGATTGGTCCAAAAGACTGGATGATGCTTTATGGGCTTACAGGACAACATATAAGACGCCTTTAGAGATGTAACCCTATAGGTTGGTCTTTGGGAAAGCCTGTCATCTACCCTTGGAGTTAGAGCATAAAGCTTACTGGGCTCTCCAACAACTCAACTTGGATATTAAGCTTACTAAAGAGAGACTAATGATCCAGCTCAACGAGTTAGAAGAATTTCAAATGTTCTCATACGAGAATGCCAAATTATTCAAAGAGAGACTTAAGAAATGGCATGACAAGCACATTCGAGTTCGAGAATTTGAAGCAAGTTAGCAAGTCTTGTTATTTAATTCCAGATTAAAGTTCTTTCTAGGTAAGTTAAAATCACGTTGGTCTGGTCCATTTACGATTCACCGAGTTTATTCATACGAAGCTGTCGAACATTTAGGTAAGGGAGATAATTTCCGAGTCAATGCTTAGCGCTTGAAATATTACTAGGGGATAAAATTTAACGGGATCAAATCTCGTTCATTTTATCGGATATTTAATTTTCCTTGTTTTTCTTTTTAAATAAAATATTTAGGGTATATTTTCAGGATTAGTATGTTTAAATAAATTCTGTCAAGGAGATTGGAATTTAAGCGGGACCGTTTATGACCCCTCCAATCTTTCCTGGGAATTGATTTTAACATAGTCTTCCGAGAAATTATCCCCTAAATGGAAAAATAAATTTTTAGTTTTCAAATAAAAGGGTCAATTTTGATCCAATTTTTTAAACTGAAACTCAATTTCTAATTTTCTTTAAGTCTAGGTACTTAATTGAATTATTTCCAAAATTTGGTTGCTCTCTTTGTAAATATTAAAAATTAGATGCCTCTTTTTGTAAATATTTTCAAAAGGCATCTAGAATAAATGTTTTTAATTTTTTTAAAAATGATAATTATTAATATATAATTATTTCTATTATAATATATATTAATCATTATCAACTTTACATAAAGTTAGGATTAGTTTAAATTTAATCATGTTTTATTTGATAAGCTTTTATTTTAATTTTAATAAATTAATAGCAAATAATAATTTAATATGTATTATATCAATTATTGATTGTTGTTAACTTTGTTTAGGATTAGAACTTAGAATTTCTTTAATTATTAAATTTTTCTAAGAATTCTATTTTAACTCCTATTCCCCTCATTATAAATACCACCAACCTTCTCCATCATTCATCACTCAAAACTCCATTCCCACCAAATACCGAAACACATAAGTGCCGCAAGCCTCCAACTCCTTAGCCACAACACCGCCCGACAGCCATTTGACTAGCAGCTCACCCCGCGCACACTTACAACCTCCGTGCACACCTAGCAGCTACTCGTTGGTGCCACACCAGCTCCAACTCCAACTCCAGTGCTCGACAGGCCTGCTCGCAAGGATCCGCACACCTCACCCTGTTTTCAGCCCCAGTTCACGCACGCCCAAGCTATTGCCCACTCGATGTTGCTACCTGCAGCCCGCATAGTTGCTCACGCTAGGTTATGCCGCTCCTCGCTCCTGCTTGACGCATCCGCTACTGCCCAGCATCCGTGGGGCACATCAGCCCTGTTACTCACACCAGCCTTGCACCAACATCCTTAGCCTCCAACCTTCCCTAAATTGACCTCTTTTGATTTATATTTAGTTTTTGTTAGGAGTTCTTAATTCTCATAAAAAGGGTGGTAAGACAATTTTTTCTCCTAAATTTTTATTTTATTTAATTATTTAATTTTTCAATTTATTGAATTATTAATAGTTTATACTAATTAAATTTATGATAAAATAATTGTTTCAATCTTATATTCAGGTTAATCATGCCTCGCAAAAGAACTCGTGCCTCTGCCCAAATTGACAAATCACAAAACAAATTCCACTGTGAAGAAGCCAAAGCAAGATACGAAAGTATCTTCAAGAATCAACAGATGCATCCAAAGAAAGGCTTCACATTGAAAGAAAGTAATTATACTGATTTCATGGTGCGCATTCGTCAAGTTACTGAAACTTTCAATTGGGAGTTGTTTTGTGAGAAAAGACCCAGTGTGGATGAGGAGTTAGTTCGTGAATTTTTTTGGAATTTGACCTCAAGCGAGTTGACAGAAGTTTTTGTTCGCGGAATCAAGGTACCAATAATCTCAAATGCTATTAATGAAATATTTGAATTACCTGATTTTGAAAACGACGAATATTCTTCCTTGATGAGCGATATTGAGCCTGAAAATTTGCAAGGAATTCTCGAGGAACTTACAGTTCTAGATTCCAAGTAGACTGTGTCAAAACAAGGAATTCACACTTGTCGAAAAGAATATTTGACACCACTAGCGAAGGTATGGTTCTATTTCGTCCAATTCAGCCTTATGCCTAGTTCACCTGAGACTACGATTTCATTAGAGCGAATGGTTTTATTATACTCGATTTTAACTGGAAAGACCATTGATGTGGGAAAAATCATCTCGAGAGAGATATGAAATTGTGCTACTAGGCGTTCTGAATGTATCATCCTAGAATTTGAATTTTATGTGTTGCATTATTTTGGTGCTAAGCTAGTTAAATTATTAATTGTGAATGTTGAGGAGGTCCTGAGAAGGCTCGGGTTCATACGGACCTAGTGAGAATTTTTGGTATTTAGCACTTTAAGGAGATGGAGTAAGTGACCTTAAAGCATATGGAAATAATTGAGTAAATAGCTAGCATAAATGAACATATGGTAAAGTGGATATGGCGCCATAGGTAGTACCTTGAGGGAAGAGGTTCGGATCACTTTGTGTGCAAATTTTGACTTATATTTTTGCACCCTTTCCTTAAGTGTCGGCCAAGAGGTAATCATGGCAAGTTTGACTTCTTTATTTTTGGCAAGGTGACTAAGAAATAAGGTAAGGTTGAGGTTGGGGAAAGGAATCAAAAGGGAAAAGGCAAGTAGAGGGAACAAGGGACTTAATTCGTGGTGATTGTTTTGGAAGGTGTGGATGGCCAAGTGTTGACCAACCTTGTAATGCATGTGGACGGTTTTGTGTATTAGGGGAGGGGATAGCCGAATTTTTCCTATGGTGTTTAGGTAAAATTTTAGTGTTTGTTTTGGTAAAATTTTCTTTAGTATCAAGTGTGCTATTTTCTTCCAAAACACATTTCTCCTAGCCGAATTTGTCTTAGGTAATTGTTAAAAAATTTGGGCATTGTTTTGGCCAAATCACTTTTATGCAACTTTTGTGATATTTCCTCTTCTCTCTAAATTTTCTTTCTTGCCGAAATTTGGAACCTTGAGTGTGCACACTTCTTTTTCTTTTCTTTTTCTTGCCGAATGCACACAAACTTTGAGACCAATTCTTTTGTTCACTCATCATTCTTGAACAACCGAAACTAATCCATCATATTTTCTATTTCTTCTTCTTCTTTTCTTTTTGTAAAATCTTTCAAACATCATTTCCCCTCTAATAATTTCACCCTAGCCGAATATTGAGTCCACTATTTCTCCATAGCCGAACCTTCCATCCCTTCATTGAACTCTCTTTCTTATTCGAGTTGTCACTCACCTTTGAACAATCGGTAAGAACTCTTTTCAATTCTTTTATTTTCTTCTCGAATCCATATGTTGGCTTGGGAGGGTCTTTTTGACCGAAATCATCATCTATTTCTCTCTTAAACAAATCCCTTTCTTCTTCGTAGTGATATAGTAGAAGGCCGAATCAGTATTTTTCCAAAGTCATCTCGCAATCACTAGGATTCGGTTCTAAAATCTTTAAGGTAAGAGTTCTTCACGGATTCTATAATCACTCTTTAATCGTTAAGATGTTTATAGTATGGTGATAGTTAACCGATTATAATTTTAGGCACTAAATAGTTTGATCCATCCAATCGTTGATCACTCGGGATTAGTGGTAAGCCAATCTTCACCCTTTTTGTCAAATTCATACTTTATCGTAATACTAATTGATGGAGGCTCGTGGTAACAATTTGAAAGGGAAATCTAGTGGAGATCCCAAAAGGAGTGGATTGACGATCCCAAATCCTAAATTCAAACGAAGGGCTGTTTCGGCGATTCGAGACTTTCCACCGGGTTGTGGACCCTCATCCGATGAGAATTAACTTTTCGAGGTCGTTCGAAATTTTGAGGCATCAGCGATTCTGGGTTTCCCACCAAGTTGTGAATCGTTAACCGGGGAAAACTGACAAATCATAGTCGTTCACGATTCCGAGGGTAAATTTTTTATCGTTTTTCTTAAAGTAGATTTATCTAATCACATGCGTTGTCTAATCGGGCGTTATAAAATTTTAGGTGTCGACGATCGAAAGAGCGTAGTTCTTACCATAATCAGGTGTGTATCTCACACCGTTTTCCGTGGTTTAGAGATTAATGTCATAATGATTGTAACATCTTGAATTTTTGGGCCTATGCGTTTAATGGGTGAACATGTGTAATGAGTTAATTTAAGTGTTAGGGGTCCAAATTGGGCTCAGGCTTAGGTAGAAGCCTTGGTTAAAATTATCTGTTTGGGCATTATAGGGTTTAAAAGGTAGTATCTGTGTTTAAAATATCAAAATGGGCTTGTGGCCCAGTGGTCAGTGGCGCCACTTAGGGAGCAAGGAGGTGACGCCACACAAGGGAGTAAGGGGCCCAAATTTAAGTTTCATGGAGCCCAATTCTTTTAATTTATGTTAGCTAATTTTCGGTATTAGGGTTAGGTGGAGTGGACGGCAACAAGGCTCAAAAATAGGAGGATTTATGTGAATGGGATAATGTGGATATTATAGTTGATAATATGCAAGATAAAGGAGAAAAAGATAGGAGCTATCTGCTGAGTGAAGTGTTGGCCGAAATTCCATCTCTTAGAGGGGGGAATGAAACACCCCAAACCCGACCCACGAGCCTTGACCGGATCTGGTATGTTCCCCAGTGTAAACCGTTTCAAATTCTTTTGTTACTTAGGAAAAACTTGTGTGTTTTGAAAGAAAATTTGTTTTGGGTTGGGCTTGAGTTGAAAACGAGTTTATTTGATTAAAAATCCTTTAGCTTTAGGTGACAAAACGTTTAGGGTTGGTTTTGATAATAAATTTACTTAATCTTTCAATTAATAAATATTTGTAACATAATAAATCAAAGTGAAGTAAAGAAATTCAACTATGGCTATATTACATCAAATAATCCCAAAATTAAAATTTAAAATACTTGAAATAAAATAAAAGTCCAAATCATAAATTCCTTGCTATGCATGGCCATCCCTAAGCTTCTACCGAGCCCGGTCCATTACTGTCTGTCACCTGAAAATAGTCCCACAACGGGGTGAGTCAACAGACTCAATGTGTACACAACACTAAGTCCAAATAAATTTAGGCATAACATACATATCATATTCAAATAATAATTTACGATAATGATGCAACCCAAAACCCAAACCTAGTTAACCATCCGCTACACTTCCCCCGTACCAACCTGCACACCGTGGAGACTAATAAGTCAACCCTCCATCCGCTACACTCCATCGAAGGCAGTCGCTGCAGTCGACGTGCTCATCGCCCTTATAATCTCGTGGTCTTAGGTCACCACGTTCAGATATTGTGGTCTTAGGTCACCACATTCAGATATCGCGATCTTAGGTCACCGCATTCAGATAGCGTGGTCTTAGGTCACCACATTCACTTCCCCTTTTCAACAACCCATATGCCCCATATCATAATTAATATGCATTAACATGCCAAAATTCACATTCTTATCTTTATTCACATGTTACATATAACATATAACATATTTCATAATCCTAGTAGGAGTAGGAAACGTACCTGAGTACTTTTGTACCATTACATGGTACTTAACCATATTCACATTCTTATAAACATGCACATACTAATTATAGCCATAAATTTTATTAAGAAGAAGTGTGGGTACACACCTGATTAACTTAACAACTTCACTGAAATCCCGAAATCTGATCTACTGCCTTAGATCTCAATTCCTACATTCGACCAACCTTAATATATTAGCATAAAGCCTATTCGGCCATAAAACCAAATCCTAGTAGGATTTGTATTCTTAAAACTTACCTTGTTGCCGATTGGGACACCAACAAATCCCGAAACCTTTGCTTTATTCCTCCTTGTATTCGGCCAGGCATTGAATCAATTAACTTGGTTAGTTTTCGGCTCTTGAACATTTAAAGAACAGATCTAAATACTAATCTAGGCCTTAGCCGAATATACATAGATGCTTACCTTCCAAATCTTAAATCCCGAAATTGATCTTTGCTTCTTTAATGCTGTCGAAAACCCTATAGACAAATGTTAGAGTTTAATCTAACATTAAAACACTATAGAATGGCCTATGGCCGCATCTTTTATTCGCTTACCTTGAATGTTGAAATCCCGGAGAACTCCTTCTCTAATCGACACCACCTAAATCCCGAAATTCCCTTCCATAGTTTCGGCCAAAACACAATATGAGGGATTAGTCCCTGAATTTCGACAGGCTTAAAAAGGAAAGAAAGGAAACCGAATCTAGATCTTACCCTTATTTGGAGAAACTGATTGCACCTTTACTTCAACCTTCAGAGATTCGGCTATGGCTAAATGATGCTCTCACAACTTTCGGCTTTTGGAGGGATTAGAAAGAAAAGAGAAGGAAGAATAAAGATGGAGGATTCGACTAGAACACAAGGTATTTCGGCTTGGCAAAAATAAAAGAAGAAGAAGATTTGGTGAAGAGAATTCGGCAGAGGCTTCCAAAGAACAGAAAATAATGCAGAATGGCCTCTCTTTTCCTTTTATAGCCGAATTTACTACTCAGAATCCCTTACTTGGCCACCACTCTTCTATTTTCATAGCTTTATCCTTTGAATTATCACAAAATAAAAGAATTTAATCCAACAATTATCTCTTGAAAATAATCTAAAATAAATCTATTATTTATCCATCCTTCAGCCGAATTTTAAAGAGAATAAAACTCCCAAAATACAGCCTTGTGCCGTCCGCCTCTCTACTCCTTGTAGCAAAATAAAATTTCTTTTATTTGCTCCCCAAGTGACTCGAACTCAGGCCCACTTGCATAGCTTGTAACAGACCAATTTTGACCCTAATCGGAACGGTGGTTTCGGAACCACGAATCCGAGCCTGAGAGATATTTTAAATATTATGTTTTGTGTCTGTTATGTGTGATTTAGTGAGTGTGAAAATTTCGTGGAAAATTTTAGCCATCTAAGTGTTTAATTTGCTAAAAAGGTCTAAATTGCAAGAAGAACCAATGTAGTGGGCGTTAATAAAAAGGGGGCTAAGTGAATTGTCCATTAAACATGGGGATTTGCATGTCAAATTCCCTATATTTGAACAAGGTGGACGGCAAGCATGCAAGAATATTATGCTTTCTATGTATATTAAATCTTAAGTATTATTATATGATAAGCATGCTAAATGGGTGAAAATTGATTTAAACAAAAAGAAAAAAAAATTCTTTCTTCTTCCCTCATTCATCTTCTACCCGAAAACACCATCAAGAAAAGAGAAGAACCTTCATCTTCTCCATTCAGCCCTTGCATGTACTAGGATAGGTAAGAATTTGAACTTTATTTTAATAACCTATCTTGATATGGCTTGATTTCTTGATTATTTTTCTTTTGAAACAAGCAAAGCTTGTTAATTTTGGTATGATGAGATTCGGCCATGGGTGCTAATTTTGTAGTTTGTTGTGTTAATAAGTTAGATAGTATGAGAAGAAATGGCATGAATTTGTAAGAAGATTATGTTGATTTTGGCTTGAAGGTACCCTCATGGTTGGCCGAATAATAGGATGGATATTCATGAAAACATTTTCTTCTTGTGTTTTGATTTTCGGCTATGGGTGTAAATCTATAGTTTATTGTGCAAGTGAAAATCTAGATACATGAGAAGATGTAGCATGAATTCGCAAGGAGATTGATTTAGCTTACACAAGAGAATGTTTTCATACTTGGCCGAATGTGAGGAATTCATTCATGAATCCTTTTCTCTAGTTTTGGTGTTCGATCAATTACATATAGTATAATTGACCATGGATGATTTCTTATGCATAGATGTAGATATTGGGTGAGCTATGTATAAGAGTCAATTGTTCGGGTAAATTAGTGGAAGGGGGTAAATTGATGGAAGGAAGAGTTATGGAAAATCCTAGGGACCTAGTGACCATTCGGCCATTGAAGAGAAATACAAATTGGTTGCAAACTTTATTGTGGGATGCTATGAGTTAAATTGAATAAATGGAATGCTTAAATTTTGTGTAATTATTGTTCAAATTAAACGAATGAAGTAGGAAATTAAGTTCTTAATTTTCTTAAGTTAAGCTATGTGTGTTTTGTTTTGAGTTGGGCAAAAAGGGATAGGATGAATATGAATAAAATTTGTTTAACATTTCTTAGATCGGGAACAAAAAGAGAAGGAACAAGATCGAGGAAAAACAAAGGTTCTCGAGTAGCCGAGTTGCACGGCTTATCAACAACCGAGGTAAGTCCTAAAACTAAAGTATATTGAAGAATTAATTATGAACCTATTATACGATATTGTTTGATAAATTTTAGTAGGTATTCATGCCATAGCCGAACGTATATACGTCCATTAGAATGATTTTGATTAGTTGATGTAAATAAACCAAAGTACTTTCATTACGCGACACAGTATAAAATGATATTAGAAATGATTGGTTACATTAATGTGTTTCGGGCTTTAAGCCTAGCAGGCCTTGTGCCGGTGTTATTTATCGGGCTTTAAGCCTAGCAGGCCTTGTGCCGGTGTTATTTATCGGGCTATTACGCCTAGCAGGCCTTGTGCCGGTGTTATTTATCGGGCTCTTATGCCTAGCAGGCTTGATGCCGGTGTTATACTTCACAAACTAGAAACCGAAATTTGGGTTCAAGGCGAGTTATAGCAAATTTACCGAGTTAACGGCTCAGGTGAGTACGTAACGTTGAAATGAGCCTTCTACTTAATTAAGACAAGGTAAATTAGTGATTCAGTGATCTATCACTAATGGTATGTTTTCTTGGTTATATTGATGAATGATGTGGTATAGTAATTTTGGTCTTTTAAGTATATGAATGTTGTACCTACGTTTACATGATGATACCTTGATAAGAAATACGAGTACAAGCCTACAAGTTGAATTGTAGAAATTTTAATTGTTGAAAATTGAACGTTATTTTATTTTTGTAATTAGGACTTACTAAGCTAGCAAACTTATCGTGTGAAATGTTTCCTCTGTTTTATAGATTAGGAGCAAGCTCATCGGGATCGTTCGGAAAGCCACTCACACTATGAATCTACATTTTGGGTACCTTTTTCATTTTAGGTTTTAAAGGAAGGCATGTATAGGAAAGACGTAGTCTTTGTTGGGTGAACTCTTGAGATATATGTATATAATAGCCATGCGAATATGGCTAAATTTTTTTTTTAGTAAGTACGACGTTGTGTCTCGATATGTATGTTGTTTCATGATGGCGATGTTATGAAAATTTTAATCCGGGTTTAAATTGTTTTTGTTAAGAAATGTTTGTATACAAAATGAATCCTCAAATTTGGGATATAGGTAGGTTCGGTTAGAAGCTAGTCTTTCATAAAAGGTAACAAACAGTTTGTAGTAGCAGCAGTGATGTGAGTTAGAAAAATCACCAAAAATAGGGTATATTGAATTTTAAGGTGTGTGAGTTATTAAATTAAACCCTAATGTGTCTATTTTTACATGAAAGAAACAGAGTAGGCAAAAGATTTATATATTATGAGATAATTAAGTTTTAGTGAGACCTGTTCTGAATGAATTCGTGAGTCACTGTTCTGTTTTGGAAAAATTGTCAAAAATTGTACAAAAATAATTAGGAATCATGGTTTATATGTGTAGAAACCTTAATGAGTATACTTTTCATTGGTATAAATAAGAACAGTATATGAAAATTGTACAATGAGATAACTGCGTTTTTGTAGAGACAGGTCAGAATTAGCAAGCTGTGTAATAAGGGTAACTTTGATGAATAAACTGTACTAATTGGCCACATGAAAAATTCTGGAAAATTTATGGTAAAAATTTATATGAGTCTAGTTTCAAGGAAAATTTACGGATCTAAATTTTGAGTTTTGTAACTCGAGTTATGGTCAAATCTTTCGGCATGACGCAGTTTGACAGCTTTTAATTTTTATGTCCTGAACTTGTAGTCAAGTCTAGTAACGCCTCTTACTCGACTTTGGCGATGGTCCCGGGTAAGGGGTGTTACATTTGATTGGTATCAGAGCTTACGGTTTAGTCGATTCTAGGACTACAGTGGCGCGTGTGAGTCTAGCTATACATGCCTTTATTATATGTTGATAGTGTGGTGACTTCTGACAGCCTGAACTTTGTTTTATATAGTAAATGGACTCTGATCCTGAAAGAGCTGTAGCTGATGATGTGGAGAGCGTGGCGCCTGACCGTACCCACGGATCAGCGCCGATAGACTCTCGACCTGTTTCGGGTAGCCACGAAGGAGAAACTAAACAAGCCTTTTATCGGATGATGAATGAGTGGTTTGCCCAATTTATTCAAAATAACCCGGCTGTACCCCAACCTCCACCCCTGAATAATCCAACTCCGGATCCTTTAGCTCCCCCAATGATAGATCCAATGAGATCTAGTAGGCCCCCAGTTGATAAAATTCGAAAATATGGGGCCGAAGAATTTAAAGCCAATGACGATGATGACGCTGAGAGAGCCGAAATGTGGCTTGATAACACTATTCGGGTACTTGATGAGCTGTCTTGTACTCCGGATGAATGCTTGAAGTGTACTATATCCTTACTGCGGGACACTGCATATCACTGGTGGAATACACTAGTATCAGTGGTTCCGAAAGAAAAAGTGACATGGGATTTCTTCCAAACTGAATTTCGCAAGAAGTATATTAGCCAAAGATTTATTGATCAAAAACGAAAAGAGTTCCTTGAGCTGAAACAGGGACGAATGACCGTAACGGAGTATGAAAGAAAATTTGTTAGGCTCAGCAGATATGCTAGAGAATGTGTTTCTACTGAAGCTATTATGTGTAAAAGATTCGAAGATGGCCTGAATGAAGATATAAAGATGTTTGTTGGCATTCTTGAAATTCAAGAGTTTGTGACTTTAGTTGAGAAAGCTTGCAAAGCTGAAGAGCTCGGGAAAGAGAAAAGAAAGGCTGAGACAGAAGCTAGAGACATCCGAAAAAGGTCTTCGGGTAAAGTCTTTCATTCCACGACCAAGAAGCCCAGAGATGACTACAGCCGACAGAAAGCTACTACAGATCTTCCTAGACGGGATCGACCTCCTATGAACTCCCGAGCTACCTCGATAGCCAGTGTGGGTAACGTTCCACGAAATAGAGTTGAATGCAAGCACTGTGGGAAGTGGCACTCAGGGAGTTGTAGATTCCATGATCGGTCTTGCTATAAATGTGTGTCCGAAGTTAGCTGAGCAGAATACAGTTCAGAACACTAAACCGAGCAACGTGTCAATGCGAGGTAGACCACCTAGACATTCAGGCAATGTAGGTGGTAGTCAGAAAGGAACGAAGAACACTACAGATCGATCTGAGGCTAGAGCTCCGGCTAGAGCATATGTTGCGCGAGCTAGAGAGGATGCTTCCTCCCCCGACGTTATTACCGGTACTTTCACTCTTTATGATACTACTGTGATTGCACTAATTGATCCTGGTTCGACTCATTCTTATGTGTGTGAAACTTTAAAATTTGGCAAGACTCTGCTAGTTGAGTCTACCGAGTTTGTGATCCGTGTGTCCAACCCTTTGGGTAGATGTGTGCTTGTTAATAAAGTGTGTAGAGATTGCCCGTTGATGATTCGAGATTATTGCTTCCCAGCTGATTTAATGTTGTTGCCCTTTGACGAATTTGATATAATCTTGGGTATGGATTGGTTAACTTCACATGAGGCAGTGGTGGATTGCAAAAGAAAGTTTATTGATTTGAAATGCCGAAACGGTGAGACAATCAGAATAAAATCCTGTGATGTAAATGGGTTACCTACAGTAATATCTTCAATGGTAACCCAAAAGTATGTGAGAAAAGGGTGTGAAGCTTATTTGGCTTATGTACTGGATAATAAAATGTCCGAGAAACTAATGGAATCGGTACCAGTTGTATGTGAATACACCGATGTGTTTCCTGAAGAGCTACCGGGCTTACCCCCAGTACGAGAGATTGAGTTCAGCATTGAATTAGTGCCAGATGCGACTCCAATTTTGATAGCTCCGTACCGAATGGCGCCTACTGAATTAAAAGAATTGAAAGCGCAGTTGCAAGAGTTGACAGATAGGGGTTTTGCACGACCGAGTTTTTCTCCGTGGGGTGCACCAGTCTTATTTGTGAAAAAGAAAGATGGGACAATGCGAATGTGTATCGACTACCGACAACTAAATAAGGTGACTATAAAGAATAAGTACCCGTTACCTCGGATTGAAGATTTATTTGATCAGTTGAAGGGGGCTTCGGTGTTTTCGAAGATAGATTTGAGATCGGGCTATTATCAGTTGCGAGTCAGAGATTCAGATGTGCCAAAGACTGCATTCCGAACGAGATACGGACATTATGAGTTTTTGGTTATGCCTTTTGGACTCACTAATGCACCGGCTGTTTTTATGGATCTAATGAATCGAGTCTTCCGACAGTTTTTGGATCGATTTGTAGTAGTGTTTATCGATGATATATTGATCTACTCCAAAAATGAAGCGGAACACGTTGAGCATTTGAGAGTAGTACTACAAACCTTGAGAGATCAACGGTTATATGCAAAGTTCAGTAAGTGTGAGTTCTGGATGAGCGAAGTCAGCTTCTTGGGTCATGTGGTTTCGGTGTCAGGTATTCGGGTGGATCCAAACAAAATAGCAGCCATACTTGATTGGAAACCACCAAAGAATGTTTTCGAGATCCGAAGTTTTCTTGGCCTTGCTGGATATTATAGACGATTTGTAAAGGGTTTTTCCGTAATAGCTACACCTTTGACGAGACTACTACAGAAAGATGTCAAATTTGAGTGGTCAAAAAAGTGTCAGAAAAGTTTCGAACAGTTGAAAGCCCTTTTGACCGAGGCTCCAGTGTTAACTCAACCTGAATCGGGTAAGGAATTCACTATTTTCAGTGATGCTTCCTTGAATGGGTTGGGTTGCGTTTTAATGCAAGAAGGCAAGGTGATAGCCTACGCTTCAAGACAATTGAAGCCACATGAAAAAAATTATCCAACTCACGATCTGGAGTTAGCAGCCATTGTGTTCGCATTAAAAATTTGGCGTCACCACTTATTCGGTGAAAAATGTCATGTTTATTCAGATCATAAAAGTCTAAAAATATTTAATGACTCAGAAAGATCTAAATTTGAGACAACGCCGATGGTTAAAATTGCTGAAAGACTATGAATTAGTGATTGACTACCATCCGGGGAAAGCTAATGTTGTTGCGGATGTGTTAAGTCGAAAATCATTATTTGCTCTTCGGGCATTAAACGCACGAGTGGCTATGACTGATGATGGTTCGATCATAGCCGAGTTACAAGCAAGACCAATGTTTATACAGCAAATTTGTGATGCACAGAAAGTTGATGAAAAGTTAGTTACTATTCGGATTCAGTGTGAAAATGCTATAGAATCAGATTTCCAAATAGATGCAAATGACTGTTTGAATTATAAAAGTCGGTTGTGTGTTCCTACGAACTCAGATTTGATACAGATGATTCTGAGTGAGGCCCATAATGGCCGAATGTCGATACACCCGGGTAGCACGAAAATGTATAATGATTTGAAACAGTTCTATTGGTGGCCTGGCATGAAACGAGATATATCCGAATTTGTCTCCAAGTGTTTAATCTGTCAACAAATAAAAGCTGAGCATCAGGTACCATCCGGTTTGCTTCAGCCAATCATGATACCCGAATGGAAATGGGATAGAATTACCATGGATTTTGTATCCGGTCTCCCTATGACACCTAGTAAGAAAGATGCCGTGTGGGTTATCGTTGATAGGCTGACTAAATCAGCTCATTTTGTACCGGTACGTACCGACTATTCACTTGACAAACTTGCCGAATTGTATTTGTCGCAGATTGTAAGATTGCACGGTGTACCGAGTTCCATTGTTTCAGATAGGGACCCAAGATTTACATCGCAGTTCTGGAAGAAATTGCAAGATGCTTTAGGTACTAAACTTCATTTTAGTACAGCTTTCCATCCGCAAACAGACGGTCAGTCTGAGCGAACTATTTTAATACTTGAGGACATGTTGAGGTGTTGCGTTCTCGAGTTTGAAGGTACATGGGAACGATACCTACCTTTGATCGAATTTGCTTACAATAATAGTTTTCAATCTAGCATAAAAATGGCGCCTTATGAAGCTTTATATGGTCGAAAATGTCGCACACCGTTGTATTGGACTGAACTCAGTGAGAATAAGATACACGGGGTTGATTGGATTAAAGAAACTGAACAGAAGGTGGTTGTAATTAGAAGTAATTTGAAAGCTGCTTCGGATCGTCAGAAGTCCTATGCCGATTTAAAACGCAAGGACATTGAATTTCAGGTCGGAGATCGGGTGTTCTTGAAAGTTTCTCCGTGGAAGAAAATACTCCGATTCGGTCAGAAAGGCAAGTTGAGTCCGAGATTTATTGGACCGTATGAAATCATCAAGCGTATAGGGCCTGTTGCTTATCGATTGAAACTGCCCATTGACTTAGAAAAGATACACAATGTATTTCACGTTTCGATGCTTCGCAGATACAGATCGGATCCGTCCCATGTGATCACCCAGTCAGAGATTGAAATTCGATCTGATTTGACCTATGAAGAGGAACCCATCCGTATCTTAACTCGGGAAATGAAAGAGTTGAGAAATAAGAGGATTCCATTAGTGAAAGTATTATGGAATAAACATGGAGTTGAAGAGGCTACATGGGAGCCTGAGGATTCAATGAGGCAACAATACCCGATCCTTTTTAACGGTAAAATTTTCGGGGACGAAAATTTCTTAATGGGGGGGAGTTGTAACAGACCAATTTTGACCCTAATCGGAACGGTGGTTTCGGAACCACGAATCCGAGCCTGAGAGATATTTTAAATATTATGTTTTGTGTCTGTTATGTGTGATTTAGTGAGTGTGAAAATTTCGTGGAAAATTTTAGCCATCTAAGTGTTTAATTTGCTAAAAAGGTCTAAATTGCAAGAAGAACCAATGTAGTGGGCGTTAATAAAAAGGGGGCTAAGTGAATTGTCCATTAAACATGGGGATTTGCATGTCAAATTCCCTATATTTGAACAAGGTGGACGGCAAGCATGCAAGAATATTATGCTTTCTATGTATATTAAATCTTAAGTATTATTATATGATAAGCATGCTAAATGGGTGAAAATTGATTTAAACAAAAAGAAAAAAAATTTCTTTCTTCTTCCCTCATTCATCTTCTACCCGAAAACACCATCAAGAAAAGAGAAGAACCTTCATCTTCTCCATTCGGCCCTTGCATGTACTAGGATAGGTAAGAATTTGAACTTTATTTTAATAACCTATCTTGATATGGCTTGATTTCTTGATTATTTTTCTTTTGAAACAAGCAAAGCTTGTTAATTTTGGTATGATGAGATTCGGCCATGGGTGCTAATTTTGTAGTTTGTTGTGTTAATAAGTTAGATAGTATGAGAAGAAATGGCATGAATTTGTAAGAAGATTATGTTGATTTTGGCTTGAAGGTACCCTCATGGCTGGCCGAATAATAGGATGGATATTCATGAAAACATTTTCTTCTTGTGTTTTGATTTTCGGCTATGGGTGTAAATCTATAGTTTATTGTGCGAGTGAAAATCTAGATACATGAGAAGATGTAGCATGAATTTGCAAGGAGATTGATTTAGTTTACACAAGAGAATGTTTTCATACTTGGCCGAATGTGAGGAATTCATTCATGAATCCTTTTCTCTAGTTTTGGTGTTCGATCAATTACATATAGTATAATTGACCATGGATGATTTCTTATGCATAGATATAGATATTGGGTGAGCTATGTATAAGAGTCAATTGTTCGGGTAAATTAGTGGAAGGGGGTAAATTGATGGAAGGAAGAGTTATGGAAAATCCTAGGGACCTAGTGACCATTCGGCCATTGAAGAGAAATACAAATTGGTTGCAAACTTTATTGTGGGATGCTATGAGTTAAATTGAATAAATGGAATTCTTAAATTTTGTGTAATTATTGTTCAAATTAAACGAATGAAGTAGGAAATTAAGTTCTTAATTTTCTTAAGTTAAGCTATGTGTGTTTTGTTTTGAGTTGAGCAAAAAGGGATAGGATGAATATGAATAAAATTTGTTTAACATTTCTTATTTCGGGAACAAAAAGAGAAGGAACAAGATCGAGGAAAAACAAAGGTTCTCGAGTAGCCGAGTTGCACGGCTTATCAACAACCGAGGTAAGTCCTAAAACTAAAGTATATTGAAGAATTAATTATGAACCTATTATACGATATTGTTTGATAAATTTTAGTAGGTATTCATGCCATAGCCGAACGTATATACGTCCATTAGAATGATTTTGATTAGTTGATGTAAATAAACCAAAGTACTTTCATTACGCGACACAGTATAAAATGATATTAGAAATGATTGGTTACATTAATGTGTTTCGGGCTTTAAGCCTAGCAGGCCTTGTGCCAGTGTTATTTATCGGGCTTTAAGCCTAGCAGGCCTTGTGCCGGTGTTATTTATCAGGCTATTACGCCTAGCAGGCCTTGTGCCGGTGTTATTTATCGGGCTCTTATGCCTAGCAGGCTTGATGCCGGTGTTATACTTCACAAACTAGAAACCGAAATTTGGGTTCAAGGCGAGTTATAGCAAATTTACCGAGTTAACGGCTCAGGTGAGTACGTAACGTTGAAATGAGCCTTCTACTTAATTAAGACAAGGTAAATTAGTGATTCAGTGATCTATCACTAATGGTATGTTTTCTTGGTTATATTGATGAATGATGTGGTATAGTAGTTTTGGTCTTTTAAGTATATGAATGTTGTACCTATGTTTACATGATGACACCTTGATAAGAAATACGAGTACAAGCCTACAAGTTGAATTGTAGAAATTTTAATTGTTGAAAATTGAACGTTATTTTATTTTTGTAATTAGGACTTACTAAGCTAGCAAACTTATCGTGTGAAATGTTTCCTCTGTTTTATAGATTAGGAGCAAGCTCATCGGGATCGTTCGGAAAGCCACTCACACTATCAATCTACATTTTGGGTACCTTTTTCATTTTAGGTTTTAAAGGAAGGCATGTATAGGAAAGACGTAGTCTTTGTTGGGTGAACTCTTGAGATATATGTATATAATAGCCATGCGAATATGGCTAATTTTTTTTTTTTAGTAAGTACGACGTTGTGTCTCGATATGTATGTTGTTTCATGATGGCGATGTTATGAAAATTTTAATCCGGGTTTAAATTGTTTTTGTTAAGAAATGTTTGCATACAAAATGAATCCTCGAATTTGGGATATAGGTAGGTTCGGTTAGAAGCTAGTCTTTCATAAAAGGTAACAAACAGTTTGTAGTAGCAGCAGTGATGTGAGTTAGAAAAATCACCAAAAATAGGGTATATTGAATTTGAAGGTGTGTGAGTTATTAAATTAAACCCTAATGTGTCTATTTTTAATGAAAGAAACAGAGTAGGCAAAAGATTTATATATTATGAGATAATTAAGTTTTAGTGAGACCTGTTCTGAATGAATTCGTGAGTCACTATTCTGTTTTGGAAAAATTGTCAAAAATTGTACAAAAATAATTAGGAATCATGGTTTATATGTGTAGAAACCTTAATGAGTCTACTTTTCATTGGTATAAATAAGAACAGTATATGAAAATTGTACAATGAGATAACTGCGTTTTTGTAGAGACAGGTCAGAATTAGCAAGCTGTGTAATAAGGGTAACTTTGATGAATAAACTGTACTAATTGGCCACATGAAAAATTCTGGAAAATTTTGGTAAAAATTTATATGAGTCTAGTTTCAAGGAAAATTTACGGATCTAAATTTCAAGTTTTGTAACTCGAGTTATGGTCAAATCTTTCGGCATGACGCAGTTTGACAGCTTTTAATTTTTATGTCCTGAACTTGTAGTCAAGTCTAGTAACGCCTCTTACTCGACTTTGGCGATGGTCCCGGGTAAGGGGTGTTACATAGCTGGTGGCGTCACCTACCTGGGCCTTAAGTGATATCTTCAGGCCACTTTTCGAAGCCTGTTTGTGTGTCAAATTCCTCCTATTAATTTTCTTAAGGCCACCTTGCCTTAGGTTCCTCTTTTTAAACTTTAAAACTTGACATTTCCTTACATTTCCAAGTTTCCAAAAATTTTGGTTTGCCTCTTTTAAACTTAACATTTCCTCACATTTCTAAGTTTCCCGAAATGTTTACTTTCCTCTTTTGAATCATTTCTAGATCATTTCCTTACATTTCCATACATTTCCATACATTTCCTTACATTTCCTTACATCTTAGGGTTCCTAAAACTCCTCAGAACACATCCAAAACACCCACTGAGCCCACTATCTCATGAATTACGCACGAACGCATAACCCCTAATCTAGGATGTTACAGGGAAGAAATCATTTTCTTGTTGGCTAAAGAGTGCCGAAACTTTAAATAGTCAGGTGAGGGTTCTCTTCTTTATTTTTCCGCATTTAGGGTTTCTATCTTTTCTTTCTCTTCTTCTTTGAGTAAAAGCCGAAATTCCTAACCCTATTCCCTCATCTTCACTTTGATTCAAAAGCCGAAACTCCATTGTTCTTTTCTCTTCTTTCTTCTAAAAGCCGAAACCTCATAATCCTTTTTCTACATTCTTTTCTTTTGATCTTTGCTAAAGCCGAACCTACCTGTAATCTGCCAAAATTCTCTTTTCTTCTTCCTGCCAATTTCTTCATTAAAAGCCGAATCTACATAGACTCTTTCCTATCATCTTTTCTTCTGATCTTCTCAAAAAGTCGGAATCTCTAAGGGGTAGTCAAATTATTTGTGTTAAGGTGAGTGCCGATTTCCCTATCTCTTCACTTTCTCTTTCGGGTTTTGGAAGACAAAGCCGAAAAGCTAATGGTTTAATGGTTCTATGTATTCTCTTGTTGGGCGACATTCGGGAATTGAAGTAGATCTCTTAGATCTAAAAGCCAGAAACACTAGTCCCTGAATCTCATATCACTTTTCAGGATTTCAAGGTAAGGATTTCAATTCTCCTTAAGATGATCAACCGTTTTCTTTTCGTTAGTTGTGCCTTAACCTAATGTTTCGTTACCGGCTTCTGAACAACACCTTAGGGAGATGGCGGTGGTGTTGGCTACGGATAGCGTCGACTTAGAGGGTCTCGTTTTAACAGTAATCAGGTGTGTAGATCTCTAAACACACTAATAATCTGTATGTATATATATGTGATGGTTAAAAGCCGAAAAATAGGCTGTATGAACAGACGGGTTACCCAGAAAGGGTAGGCAAAGGATGCCAGGTATGTGCCATAGAAACTTCTCTATGTGTATCGATGTATGTGAAAGACTGAAATCTCTTAGGTAGTATACTGCTTAATTTTGCATGAATGTATGCATGGGATGGGTTTGATATGGAAAGGGGAAGAGCATGATTGGTCACATGGTGATCGGTGGTAGAAAACCCACGTAATGAAATGTTAGGTCACATGGTGATCGGTGGTAGAAAACCCACGTAATGAAATGTTAGGTCACTTGGTGATCGGTGGTAGAAAACCCACGTAATGAAATGTTAGGTCACTTGGTGATCGGTGGTAGAAAACCACGTTAAAATTCTTGATTGATAAGGAGTAGGCAATATGAATGTCGATATGGTGTGTAGCGGTTGGTGGGTTGATTGTAGAAATCCCCAAGGTGTGATGGTTGGTACGGGTTGGTGTGTAGAGGATGGAATTCTAGGATGGGTTGGGGTTTGCATCATTTAGTATCTGTCATGTGATTATGATTGTTGCCATTGTGTATGGGCCAGGGCTCATAATGTGTTTGTGGGCCCAAGCCTTTTATGTGTTTTCGGGATTTACACACTGGGTCCTGGTGACTCACCCTATTATTTTTCCCTAACTTTTCAGATGAGCAGTAGATCGTGGACATGGGAGCAGAGGCGGACTCGAGAGGCCATCAAGTTTTTATTTCTATAGATTATTTTCGGTTTTCCTTTAAGTTTTGTTTTGGGAATATTTAGGTAATAAGGCCCCATAGTTTATATTCGCCTAAGTAGTTTTTTTAATATTTGCAACTTATGAATTTATGTCAGGGGTTTATTTATACCAAGTAATAATAATACAAGGTTTCTTTTCAAATGTCACTTATTTATTCAAATATTGCCTAATAACTTATGATTTTCTAAAACCAACTTAGCAAAAGATTTTAACGTTCAACCCGTAGCATACCAGATCTGGTCGAAATGTATGGGCCAGCTTTGGGGTGTTACAATGATAATAAACCGTTTGATTAAAATCGTATTAAGGTGAAACCGAGAAAAATGGTTTAAACCACATTAATTGATAAAATTGATAAAATGATATATCTTGCTATATGGGCCAAAATTGAGATATTTGCTTAATGGGCCGATTTGTAATAAATTGCGATATGGGCTAAGATGATATTTTGCTTAAATGGCCAACTTCATAAATTGTTATGATGAGCCATAATATTTGTAATAAATAACTGAATGCATTATTATGATTTGTTATGCATTATATACATGTTTGCATGGGATGGGATATTGATGAAGAGAAGTTCTGGTAGCTCTGCTACATAAATCTGGTGGCTCTGCCACAAATCTGAATAACGGAAACGCCATGTAAAATATGTTAATCTGGTGGCTTGTCCACAAATTTGATATAAACAGCTTAATGCCTACTTTCGGTGTGTTGGCGGAGTGGGTGACTAAACTCCCCACAGGTGTGCTGGTTGGTACGGGTGGTGTGTAACAGATGGAAAATTAGGTTCGGGTTGGGAATTGCATATCGCATGCATATTATAAATGATATTTATTTTTATTGTAAATGGGCTTTGGCCCGAATAAATGCTTAATTGGGTTTTGACCCAGTGGACAATGGTAAGTGGGTTACACACTGAGTTCTAGTAACTCACCCTGTTTTCCTTACCTTTTTCAGGTAATGATCAGTGATGGAGACTTGGGCTGAGGATGACTTGGTGGGGGGCATACTACGAATAATGGTTTGTTTGAAATTTAGATTTCCTCTAAAGTACTTTTAATTTCTTAAATTATTTTAAGTTAAGTTGTAATAAGGCCTCTGGATAAATTTTATATGGTTTTATGTTTGATGGATTTTAGAACTTACTTTAAGTACTACAAAGTGTGATTTTTCTAAAAACACAATTAAACGTTTTCTCAAATGGAATTGCAAAAAAAAAAGGATTTCGTAATAACTTTTATAAACATTTTACTCAGAAAATTTTCTCTTTTAAATGTTCATCAATTCTATTATTATCTTTCAAATTCTTTTAAAATTTCTCAAAATAATAAATAAATTTCCTAAAGTTTCAATTTATAAACTCTTACGTCCCAAATTGTTTGATTCATAAACAACCTTAGTTTTCAATAAACTCCATGTCAAAGTTTTGAAAATCTGTTTTAATTAAATCTTTAAAGGTCTAGATGTACATTTATATTGTGTGACATGTCAAATCTGGCCTTAACGCATAGACCGGGTTTGGGGTGTTACACTGACCTAGCTTACTTCCCCTTTACGATAACAATTTTGTGCTTAAAAGCTAAAATTCTTGCAAATGTAAAGAAGACAGGCTATAACCAGTGCACAATCACAGATTGGGACCTCTACCAAATAGCTAGAGACTTTGTTCTACAGCAACGAGTTGAAGAAAGTAAGGATCCCGAAGAAGAAGAAGAAGAAGATCCCACAGAGATCGAACCAATGTAATCAGTTGAAATTTCTGATAAGGCAGAACCAATGGAACCAGAAACCGAACCTGATGTCGCAACTTCACTGTTCAGAACTCAATCGCCTTGCCCAGATCTTCGAGATGAGCTGTCAAAATTGATGGACTTAATGCAACATATACAGTGGCAGCAACAAGTTTATTGGAGATATTCAAAAATAAGGGATGACTTCATGAGAAGCGCTGTTTCAAAAATATACAACGACCTTTTTTTTTTGTGCTTGAGTTTCCAAAATTCATATTTGAACCATGGAGTCCACTATCGAAGAGGGAGCGAAGTGATTCATGCAAAAACAAAGATGATGGAGCAAAAGACGAGTCGAATTCGAAGGAATCCGCAAATAAATAAAAAGGGGGATCTTACTTTATTTTATTTCCGTTCTTAGGTTATTTTAGGATTAGGTTTAATTAGGAATTTTTATTTTCGCATAATAAAACAAGAGGTGGAAAACATAAATAAAAATGAACAAGTTGCAAAGTATAAAAGTGTGGTAATAGATATATACATGTCTAGGATTGGATCTAGAGAGAGCTTGGTACTTAAGCCGTCAAATTGACTCACCTCCTCTCTTCTAGAATCCTACCTGGTGTATAGTATCTATTCACTTTTAACAATGAGGACATTGTTCATCTTAAGTGGGGGGACCGAAAAAGTGAAATTATTTCCACTCAGAATTAATTTTTCTTTCAGTTATGATTAGGATATATTTTGTTCAATAATTTGAAATTTTGTTAAGTATGCTAAACTTCAGTATAAATAAAGTTCGATTATTTCAATAAATTGTTATGTTAGCCTAATAATGACGTAAATGTATTTTTAATAAAGCATGCAAATCGTACCATAAAATTTTTAGTTCCTTAGGAAAGTTAGGCATGCATGAAAGTTTAAGTCTCTAGAATTGACTTAGTAGTTTCTTAAGGCGAATTCCTAAGAGCATGGAACGTTGAAAATGATTTAGGCAATTCTTGTTTGGACCGTTTGAGCCTTTCAAGCCAACCATGATGAAATTTTATCCTTTGAAACCCAACTTTGAGACTATATGGCCTAATTTTATTTGAACCCTTGCAATAATTAGCCATCACTTCTCTCTTAATTATCTTTAAATTATCCCAAACACTAGACTCAGTACTATTTAGAATATTCTTTGAAAATAAGTTTGGGGGAGTTGAAAAAAAGTATCAAATGCTCAAAAATTTTGTAGTACATAAGCAAAATGCTTGTAAAAAATAAAAAATAAAAAAAGAAGAGCATATGTACTTGAAAGAAAATAGATGTACAAAAGAGCAGGTGAAAGCAAAGTAAGTTGGCATATTGAAGGTAATTATTCCGAAGGTCCGATTGAAGCTGAGTTTAGAGGGTTTTAGCCTAAATTTATCTATCTTTTACCTACCTCTAGCCTAGCCACGATACAACCTATTTAAAGACCTATTGTTCAAGTTTCTATGCTACCTACATTAGTGGAGAGAAATTGCTATGTTCAACATATGAAGGCATAAGTTAAACTTAATGATTGCAGCATAATCTCGAATAAGGGAATAAAATCAAATTGGTAGGGATTTAACATGTCTTTATTAGGAAGCATTTAGTCTATTTTTTCTATCATAAGAATGATTGAGATTAATTTGAATGATATGTATACATAAGTAGCATAAATATCAAATATCTTCTTTTTGAGCATAAGTATACCAAATTCATAATTTTGGGAAGAATATTGTTCTGAAAGAATTTTTCAAAGGTATTTCCTAGAAATTCTTTTCAGTTTGTGCATTACTCAGGATGAGCGATGAATTAAGTTTGGGGTGTGGAAAGACGAAAATATACACACTTTTTCATGCCCTTGTTAACTCAATTTCATTCAGTTTCGGTAAAATTATTGTCGAAAAATATATAATTATTATAAAATAATTATTTTGTACTTAAATTATTAACATAATGAGTTTTAATTAATTTTATAACAAATTTTGATTAATTTTGGTCATTTTTGACAGATTCGCACAAATGACGAAAATTGGCTTGGCGGACACTACTAGAAGCGCAAAATCGAGAAACGATTTTTGAAGCATCAAGACGAATGAATTTTTCAGGTAAAGACAATACAAATTATGTGCATTAATTCATAATATAATTAATTTTAATTCCATTTAATTTGGGTTAAATAAATTATTATTAATTAATTATGAAAAGTGGCCCAGTTGAGCTGAACCGAGAAAACCGAACCAACCAAGCTATGGGCATCCCAAAACTGTCCAGCATGCTGACCCAATCAGCTTGCTTGGCTGATTAATTGGCTTGCAAAAAGGCCCTTGAAGACTTCGTCAAACTGTAAACAAACCTCTCCTCTTTTAGTGCCTTTCTAGATTTGCCCTAGCCTTAATATAGCAAGTTTGAAAGCTTCAAACTTGCCACATGTGTGGCTGGCCATGGGAGGGCTCTTTGGCTTCTGATTTTGGCTATTTTTATCAGCCCTCTCATCTTATAAAAATCCCCCTTGGCTACTCATTTTAACACACTACAAAATTCTCATCTCTTCTCTCCTCTCTCAACTTTCTCTCTTTATTTCCCATCCATTTTCTTTTTTCCTCTTGCCGATTTCACCTCTTGAAAAAGAGTCATTCATCCACCATTTGGAGCAGCATTAAAGTGTTCATAGCAACTTCAGTTCAACAAGAACAAGCAGAGAAGGAAGAGTGGAGCAAACCAGTTAAGCCACGAAGAAACACCGGTCCTTATCCTTTTAATTTTTGTTGTTGTTATGATGAACATGTCTATAAATATTTGTGATGTTGAAAAATGTTTAATTTAATTGATATGGCTTAAATTTAATTCATGTTAGGTTGATTGCATTTCGCCTACTTAATTTATTAAAATTGTGTTAGTGTTGTTATAAGCCTCGGTAAGATGTTTGATTAAGTAAAACCATGACTAAGTTATTTTGCATTACAATTGTAAAGTAACTAATAAATTAATTATTTAAACAGATCGAAATTGTAATTAATTGACACGATACTTAATCAGTGCATGTTTAATCATCTAAGGTAGCTGAGGGTTAAATTAGCAATGGTATCTAACGATACATTTGCTTTGCATAACTTGCAAGATTATTCTGATTAAACTGTTTCAAGGTAGAAATACATTATTACCTCACGTAATCTTTTATGTGCTTATGAGATTGAATTAATTGTTTGAATTGGCATAGAGATGTGTACAAGAGATTATTTTAATTTCATAAGTATGTATGTGCATTAACACATTTGCCTATTAAAATTTGTTTAATCGGTTTAACTGACATAGAAATATAGTCAAGAGATGAATGGATTTTGGTAGGTGAGTATGTTCATAAGTTAGCAAATTACCGAGTTACCGTGAATTTATTCGTAACAACATAAACATGAGTTTAATAATTCTAAGTTAAGAAATGTAATTAACCTAGCACAATTATGTCATCTTGATTAAAATCATCTTTTGAAATCGTGCATTAGAACTTTTATTTTATTTTCTATTTATTTTACGTTATTAAATTCCTAGTTTTTAATCACCCTTTCAAATCAAAATATTTTTCTTCACCAAAGTGTTTTTAATTGCATTCATAAATAATTCTTTTCACAGTCCTTGTGGGTACGATAACTCAACATTTACTTGTCACTTTATTACTTGTTGCGATTGTGTACACTTGTACATTTCCATCGTTCCAGGATACAATCAACTCTTATGGATTCACTTTTATCGATAATACAAATCAGGCTTTTCTTAAACCTTATACTTTCGATTCAATTATCATGATTATGTTTTATATTGATTCTATAGTGTTTACGAAAACCATAAGGAACTAATCCTTCTATGGGGGATTAGTGAGTGGAGGTATGATCTATAAATTGTTTTGTATGGTTACTCAATGGATTAATTGTTTAGGAAAGGAAAAACCTAAACCTAGGATTGACATCCTGATAACTCTTGAAAAGAGTTATATTTCAAGCCTCTAGATTAAATTAATTGTTTGTAATTAAGTAAATATGTTTCCATTTTTAAGATATTTCTAGAACATTGCATAAAAAAGCATGGATTGTGCTATAAATGTCACTATTTGTTACTGGGAAAGAAAGGTGTTGGTTATTGTTGAAAACAGGTGCATGATGAAGAAGAGAAGAGAGAAAGCTGAAAGAAAATGGAGGAAGTGAAATATTGCCATAGCAAAATGTTGGTTAGATTGCCAATAAGAATGCCATGGCAATTCTAGGAAGATGATGTAACACTCAGTCCATATCACTCTCAGTCAGCTATACTTGTACCAGATAAACCACCCTGAAAAAGAGGAAGCAAAAGGTGTGTGCTAAGAGGGAGGGACCCACCCTATAAAGGAGAAAAGTGAAAAGAAAAAAGAGGACGAGGATTTTGGGGAGAGAGGAATTGGAGAGCAGTTTTTCTCTGCATCGAATTCTCATGGAAATTTTCAAAGAAAAGAGAGGAGAGGTAGCAACTTACAGAGCAAAAATCACAGACACAAGGAAGGGGAAGAGAAATCTACCCTGGGTTTTGCAGCAAATTTCAGTATTAAAGTGAAAGTTGGAGTACCTAGAGCTTCCTGTAGTTCTGCCTTTATTTTCTTATTTGAACTTCGTGATTCGTAAACTTGAACGATGATGTTGAATGGTTTTATTTTGGATTTGAATGTCCAATCCATGAGCTAAATCTCATTGGGTTGTAATTATTTGGGTGAATTTTTACTATCCTTAATGTCCATGGTCTAATTTTGAGTAGATTACTATTTCATTCGATTTGTGATTATTTTAAATGCATGCAAGCAAGCTCTAGACATAGATGATTGTATGGTATGTTTTTAGATTTGATTTAATTCTGAAAAGATTAAATAAATTAGATTATTATCGGTTGATACAAGCGAGTATTCGAAAGAATATTAGTAGCACTCTAGACGTAGAAGTTGCAATCTGTATATGGAAAGGAAGAACAATTTGGATATCATTCTGGAGTTTTGTAGACATACAAAAACTCAGAATGATAGCTTAAAGTCTAGCTCTCGAAAGAAGCAGGCTCCAGTAGTGAATCTTGAAATAGTAGAATGGTAAAGATTGTGCCATGGCATTATTAGGATATAAAAATAAAACCTAAGTGATTTCAACCTTTATCATTCAACAGTACAATTCCTCCCCACTTATTCTTTGAGTACTGCCACCGTATTTCAATTGCCTTAGTATTTTTTTATTCATAATTGATTTTATTAATCCATTCATTAATTCTCTTCATCAATTTTGTCATATATTTCTTTTGCACAGTTTAACTAGTCAAATTCATAGTAATAGCATAACCATTTTTTAATCAATTCTGATCCATATGGAGACAATACTCACTCATCATTTTATAACTTGATTGGACATGTATACTTGTACATTTGCATTACACATCCACACGCGACACATCCCTAGGAAGTCATCAAGGTGGGAATTAACCTAAAATTGGTATGGCCCATCCATGAACACCTTCATCCCAAGCCGGTCTTGACTATAAGGTCGGAAGATAAGTAGTCCTTGCTGACTCGTTATTATAGTGGATGTAACGGAAGATCCTGCTAGGATATCAACTAGTTAATTGATGAGGAACCCAAAGTGACAGTTAATGAAGATTACCGAAGCGAGCTAATCACCAAAAGCCAAATTTGATTAATTCTACCTTTCAAGCTCTTGATATTTATTTCTTTATTATATTTTTATTATTATAAAAATCCTAAAAACCCTTTTTATTTATATTTTCGTACTATAACTTATTTAGAGTACTAATTAGATCTTTTGATCTTTAGGTTGAAAATTGATCTAACACTAGCCTCCCCTAAGTATCCTCAGAGTTCTCACCTACTCCATTGTAACTATTGTAACATCCTAAAATTTAGAATTTTATATGTTGCATTATTTCTTGCGTTAAGCTAGTTAAAAATATTAATCGTGTATGTTTAGGGGTTTTGAGAAGGCTCGAGGTTTACTTGGGCCTTAATAAAAAATTTGTATTTAGCCTATTAAGGAGAGATAGTAAGTGGCATCACGGTTTATGGAAATAAGTGAGTAAATTGCTAGCATAAAAGGAGCTTATGGTAAAAGGGATATGGCACCACATGAAAAGCTTTGAAGGAAGAGGTTTGAATCCCACTTGGTACAAATATTTTGACTATTTTTTTGTGTTCTTTCCCCAAGTGTCGGCCAAGGTAGTATCTAAGGCAAGTGTGGAGTTTTTAATTATGGTATGATGGTTAAAGAAACAAGGAAAGGATGAAGGTAAGGAGTTATCATGGATTATTTGAAATCGTTCTTGATTCGTTTAAGTCGTTATCGGGATAATTGTGATTGAGACTAATCGATTATATTTTTAGGGACTTAATCGCTCGATCTATCCACTTGTTACTCATTCAATTTTAGTGTGGTACCGAATCGAAAGGGAAAGTGTTAGGAGAACATAAAAGGAGCGGATTTGCAATTCCCACTCCTAAGTTCAAGCGAAGGGCAGTGTCAGCGATTCGGGACTTTCCACCGGGTTGTGGACCATCATCCGGTGAGAATCGACTATTCGAGGTCATTCACAATTTTGAGGTATCAGCGGTTCGAGATTTTCCACTGGGTTGTGGCCCATCATCCGGTGAGAATCGGTAAATCGTGGTTGTTCACGATTCTAAGGGTGTTGACGATCAAGATGGCCTAGTACTTACCGTAATCAGGTGTGTAATCTCACACCGTAATTCCGTAGGTTTATGATTTGGTAACATGACGAAATAGTAGATTACTATCATTTTAAGGCTAAAATCGTAAAATTTGCATAAAACGAGGAATATGTTAAAATATATTATTTTAAAAGATTTGACAAAATCGGCATTTTGATTGCTAAAAGTACGAAAATGCCCCTAATGGGCCAAATTACGAAAATGCCCTTAATGGGCTGATTTGATAGATTGCTATATTGGGCCAATTTGTTAGATTGCCCTAATGGGCCGAATTGCAAAAGTGTTATAATGGGCTGAATTTTTGTAATGAACCTCTGAATTAATAATTGTTGTTTGTATTGTAAATATCATGATTTACTACGTATGTTGCATACACATAAAATTTTGCATGGGATGGGAAAATGATGAAGAGAAGTAATTCCGGTGGCATGGCCACAAAAATGTTTGTTAATGTGATTTACTATGATTCTGGTGGCTTGACCACAATCAAAATATGTTATAAATGGCAAAATGCCTGCGATTGGTGTGTTTGGCGGGGTGGGTTGACTTGATCCCCACAGGTGTGATGGGATGGTATGGCTGGTGTGTAGCGGATGGATTATTAGGTTGGGTTAGGCTGCATTACATTCATTTGATTATTTGATATATTATTGCTATGTAAAAGGGGCTTTGGCCCAAAATATTGCTAAATGGGTTCAGGCCCAGTGGACGACGGTAAGGGGATTATGCACTGAGTTCTAGTAACTCACCCCTCCTTCTTAATCTTTGTAGGTAATGCTCAGTGAGGTGGAGTTGGGCCATGGATGACTCGGTGGAGGCCATACTTCAGTAATGGTGTTTAATTTGGAACTTAGATTTTTTTTATTTCCGTTTATTTTACTATTATGGGTTTTTATGTTGTAATAAGGCCTATGGAGTATTTTATTATTGCTTTATGTTCGATATACTTATTACCTTGCTTAAATTGTTTTAAATGAGAATTTTCTAAAAACTTAAAATAAAGTTTTTTTTTCCAAAAATCGACTAACAAATGGATTTCATATTAAATTTTCACAAATATTTTTAACACGGAAATTTTCTCTACAACTATCAATGATATTTCAAAAGTCACGGATTTATAAGATTATTACTTCAAATTTATCGATTTATCAATTAGTCTTTGAAGTTAGTAAACTTTTATCAAACATTTCAAATCAAACTTGGTTTCTTGCTTCTAACAAATCAATACCTATTTTAGTACGAATAAAAAGGATTTAACATGTTTATCTCATGTGACATGTCAGATCCGGTCATAAAGCATGGGCCGGGTTTGGGGTGTTACATTTTATGGTATCATAGCCCGAATTCAAAACTCGGCTGTGGTTTGGGTTCAAAAACATTTTCCAAAGATGTATGAATTTTAAATTAAGGTTTTAAAAGAAGTATGGCACCACAGGTATCCGGCACCAAGTCAAGTAAGTATATGTTATCATTGTACGATTATGATTATTGTGATATGACTGTAGGAATACTCTAGAACTTTTAGTTTTAGGTGTTGAAATTATAGAGATTGAGACTATAGGATGTGTTTGCGAAAACGACTTTACTTCTTATACTTAATAAAATATTATTAATAAACACTAAAATAGTACACTAATTCATAAGACTGGTAATCAGATTAAATTGAATTAGCCAATATGAGCGCTAGAGGACGTGGACGCGGTAGACGTGGTCGTGGTAGAGGCCAAGGCGCTAGAGTTGTGTCTGAGGCGTCGGGACATATGCCTAAAATGGACGCACCTGCGTCACCTGTGACTGAAGCTGGGTCACATGATCGTATGAGAGAGGACGACACACTGTCCCAAGCAATGTTGCGAGTTTTGGAAAGGGTTGCTGGGGCAAGAATTAGGCTGGCAGCACGTGGGTCAATTTCAGAACGGCTCAGATTGAATGGTACTGAAGTTTTTAGGGGTATCTCGAGTGTGGCCCCAAATGTAGCGGAGTACTGGCTTGAAGCTGTGGAGCAGATTATGGACGATTTGGATTGCACCGCCGAGCAAAAACTAAAATGAGCTGTGTCATTACTGAGAGACGAGGTGTATCAATGGTGGCTCACTGTTCGGGAAGGCACTCAGGCCGATCGTATTACCTGAGATTTCTTTAAGACGGCATTCCAGGGAAAGAATGTCGGGGCTAGCTATGTGGATTCCCGAAGGAAGGAATTCCTAAATCTGGTCCAAGGAGGTAAGTCTGTGGCAGCATACGAGGCGGAACTTCTGCGTCTGAGTCGGTATGCCCGAGGAATAGTGCCGACTGACTACGAACGCTGTGTGCGTTTTGAGGACGGGTACCGTAATGAGTTGCGGGTACTGATAGCCCCACAGAAAGAGAGGAATTTTGCCACACTGGTGGAGAAAGCCAAGATAGCTGAAGAGGTTAAACACTCAGAGAGGAAAAATCGAGACAGGGATAGGGGCAGGAACAAGAGAGACTCGGGGTACTCAGGTCCTACTAGAGGGTTTCAGAAGAGGCCCAGTAATGAGGAGCCAGCTCGAGCTAGAGTACCAGCTGCTACCAATCAGTTACAGCCATGTGCGGATTGTGGAAAACGACACCCGGGTGAATGCTGGAAGAGAACGGGTGGTTGTTTCAAATGTGGTTCCAAGGACCATCGACTTAGAGATTGCCCTCGACAGACTACTCAGACTCAGGATGTTCATAACTATGATGCACAGCTAGCTAGAGGCGCTCAGCAGCCACTGAAAGGTCGTGGGTCAGGTCGATGTGGTAATGGCGTAGGACGAGGTCAGGGTACACCGGGTAGAGGTTCTGATAATAGGGGTAACACGGAGGCGAGACAGCTAGGGTTGGTTTATGCGGTCAGACGTCGAGAGGATGGCGATACACCTGATGTAATAACCGGTACGTTCTTCATATCTGATGTACCTGTTACTGCTTTGATAGATATTGGATCCACCCATTCCTATGTTTCTTGTGCTGTATCTAGAAATCTGAACATTAGATCTGAGATTGCTGCTAGAGAAACAACTGTAATTAGTCCTCTAGGACAGTCGGTGATAGTAAATAAGTTGTTTAGGAATGTGCCCTTAGAAATTCAGGGGGAAATATTTTTGGCGGATTTGATGGAACTTCCATTCGACGAGTTCGACCTTATTGTGGGCATTGACTGGTTGGTGAAACACCGTGCGAACTTGGATTGTGCTGCAAAGCAGATGTTGCTAAGAACTTCGGAGGATAAGGAAGTGATGATGATAGGTGAAAAAAGAAACTATCTATCTAATGTGGTATCCGCTTTAAGGGCAGAAAAGTTTGTGCGAAAGGGGTGTGGAGCGTTTTTAGCCTTCATCAGTGCTTTGGATACTAAGGAGTTGTCGGTGGAAAGTGTTAGAACAGTGAAAGAGTTTACGGACATTTTTCCCAAGGAGCTTCCAGGATTGCCTCTGGATCGGGAGGTAGAGTTTGGCATTGAGCTATTGCCAAGAATGGCTCCGGTGTCCATTGCTCCTTATAGAATAGCGTAGAAGGAGTTAGCGGAGCTTAAGGCTCAAATTCAGGAGTTGTTGGATCATGGATTCATTCGACCGATTGTGTCACCGTGGGGAGCGCCGGTCTTGTTCATTAAGAAGAAGGATGGGTCGATGCGTATGTGCATCGATTATAGGCAGTTGAATAAGTTGACGATCAAGAACAAGTATCCATTGCCAAGAATCGATGATCTGTTTGATCAACTGAGAGGAGCTTTGGTTTTCTCGAAGATAGATTTGAGATCGGGTTATCACCAGCTTAAGGTCAAGGAGGCAGATATTCATAAGACTGCGTTTCGAACTCGTTATGGGTATTATGAGTTCTTGGTGATGCCATTTGGGTTGACTAATGCACCAGCTACATTTATGGACATGATGAATCGGGTCTTCCAACCCTATTTAAACCAGTTTGTGGTAGTGTTTATAGATGATATTTTGGTGTACTCGAAGAACGAAGAAGAACATGATTCGCATCTGCGGGTAGTATTGCAGATACTAAGGGAGAAGCAATTGTTTGCCAAATTCAGTAAGTGTGAATTTTGGCTGAGGGAAGTGACCTTTTTGGGGCATCTTTTGCCTGCGGAAGGAATTAGAGTTGATCCCCGGAAGGTCGAGGCTGTGTTGGACTAGAAACCACCAAAGACAGTAGTCAAAATTTGGAGTTTCCTACGGTTAGCTTGTTATTACAGGTGGTTCGTTGAGGGGTTTTCGTTGATTGCTGCACCCCTAACTAAGCTGTTGCGTAAGGGAGTACCATTTGTATGGTCAGATCAGCAGCAAGAGAGCTTTGAGAAATTGAAGAAGATTTTGACAGAAGCGCCAGTATTGATTCAACCTGAGGCTGGAAAAGAGTTTATTGTTTATTGTAATGCGTCACACACGGGCTTGGGATGTGTGTTGATGCAAAGAGGAAAAGTGGTGGCTTATGCATCTCGTCTATTAAGGCCACATGAGGTGAACTATCCTACTCATGATTTGGAGTTAGCTGCAGTGGTGTTCGCTCTAAAGATTTGGAGACACTATCTGTATGGTGAGAAGCCTATTATCTATACGGATCATAAGAGTCTGAAGTACCTTCTTACCTAAAAGGAGTTGAACTTAAGACAGCGGAGGTGGATAGAACTGTTGAAAGATTATGACTTCTCAATGGAGTATCATCCCGGAAAGGCTAACGTAGTGGCAGATGCGTTGAGTCGAAAGGTGATATCGGATTTGAGAGCGATGTTCGCTTACCTCAACCTTTATGAAGATGGTTGCCTGTTGGCTGAACTTCAGGTGAAGCCTACATGGATAAGTCAGATTAAGGAAAAGCAGTTATTAGATGAAAGGTTGGGTTCTTTACTTCAGCAAGTGGAAGGTGGTGTGAAAGGGGATTTTGGATTGAATAGTGACAGAGTATTGTGTTTCCACGGAAGAATTTGTATGCCCAAGGATTCAGATTTGAGACAAATGATTCTGCATAAGGCGCATAGTAGCCCATATGCTATGCACCCCGGGGGAAATAAGATGTACCGAGACCTCCATGAGCAGTATTCGTGGCCAAGGTTGAAACAGGAGGTTACTGAGTTCGTGAGTAGGTGCTTAACATGTCAGCAAGTGAAGGCGGAACATCAATTATCGTCGGGATTGCTTCAACCGGTGAAAATCCTATTATGGAAATGGGAAAGGATAACGATGGACTTTGTTAGTGGGTTACCCTTAATGCCTACTAAGAAAGATTTCGTATGGGTAATAGTGGATCGGTTGACAAAGACTGCTCATTTTCTACCTGTTCGTACGGATTATTCATTGTAAAAATTGGCCAAGTTGTATGTAGCAGAGATCGTGAGGTTACATGGGGTACCAGTGTCTATTATATCGGACAGGGACCCTAGGTTTACATCGCGGTTTTGGAAGGCCTTACATGAAGCTTTGGGTACAAAGTTAAATTTTGGCACAGCGTTTCATCCGCAATCAGATGGTTAGTTGGAGAGAGTGATCCAGATTCTAGAAGATATGTTAAGAAGCTGTGTGATCGACTTCAGGGGTAGTTGGGAGGATTTCCTACCGTTGGTAGAGTTTGCATACAACAACAGCTATCAATCCAGCATACAGATGGCACCCTACGAGGCGTTGTATGGTCGTAGGTGTCGTACTCCTACTTGTTGGACTGAGCTGGGGGAGCGATAGTTATTGGGTCCTGAGCTGATATCAGAGACGGAGGAAAAAGTGAAGGTAATTCAGGCACAGTTAAAGGAAGCTTCGGATAGACAAAAATCGTACACGGATCTGAAGCGAAAGGATATTGGGTTTGCGGTGGGAGTTCAGGTCTTTCTAAAGGTCTCACCTTGGAAAAAGATCTTTAGATTTGGACGGAAGGGCAAGTTGAGCCCTAGGTTCATCGGACCATATCGTGTATTGAAGCGTATTGGGCCAGTGGCTTATCAGCTTGAGTTACCTCTGGAGTTGAGTCAGATACATAGTGTATTTCATGTCTCTATGTTAAGGCGTTATCTTTCGGATCCATCTCATGTTGTGCCTGTAGAGGAAGTTGAGTTACGACCTGACTTTTCTTTTGAAGAGGAGCTATTACAGATTTTAGATCGGGAGGTCAAAGTGCTGAGAAGGAAGTCGATACCATTAGTTAAAGTTCTATGGCGTAATCACAGATCGGAGGAAGCTACATGGGAGCCTGAGGACGCGATTCGGCAGCAAAATCCTCACCTCTTTTAATCAGGCAAATTTTGAGGACTAAATTTTCTTTAAGGGGGTAGAATTGTAACATCCTAAAATTTAGAATTTTATGTGTTGCATTATTTCCTGCGTTAAGTTAGTTAAAAATATTAATCGTGTATGTTTAGGGGTTTTGAGAAGGCTCGGGGTTTATTTGGGCCTTAATAAAAATTTTCTGTTTTAGCCTATTAAGGAGAGATAGTAAGTGGCATCAAGGTTTATGGAAATAGGTGAGTAAATTTCTAGCATAAAAGGAGCTTATGGTAAAGGGGATATGGTGCCACAGGAAAAGCTTTGAGGGAAGAGGTTCGAATCCCACTTGGTACAAATATTTTGACTATTTTTTTTTTGTTCTTTCCCCAAGTGTCGGCCAAGGTAGTATTTAAGGCAAGTGTGGACTTTTTAATTATGGTATAATGGCTAAAGAAACAAGGAAAGGATGCAGGTAAGGAGTTATCATGGATTATTTTAAATCATTCTTGATTCGTTTAAGTCGTTATCGGGGTAATTGTAATTGGGACTAATTGATTATATTTTTAGGGACTTAATCGCTCGATCTATCCACTTGTTAATCATTTGATTTTAGTGTGGTACCGAATCGGAAGGGAAAGTGTTAGGAGAACATAAAAGGAGCGGATTTGCAATTCCCACTCCTAAGTTCAAGCGAAGGGCAGTGTCGGCGATTCGGGATTTTCCACCGGGTTGTGGACCATCATCCGGTGAGAATCGACTATTTGAAGTCGTTCACAATTTTGAGGTATCAGCGGTTCGGGATTTTCCACCGGGTTGTGGACCATCATCCAGTAAGAATCGGCAAATCGTGGTTGTTCACGATTCTAGGGGTGTTGACGATCAAGACGACCTAGTACTTACCGTAATCAGGTGTGTAATCTCACACCGTAATTCCGTAGGTTTATGATTTGGTAACATGACGAAATAGTAGATTGCTATCATTTTAAGGCTAAAATCGTAAAATTTGCATAAAACGAGGAATATGTTAAAATATATTATTTTGAAAGATTTGACAAAATTGGCATTTTGATTGCTAAAAGTACGAAAATGCCCCTAATGGGCCGAATTACGAAAATGCCCCTAATGGGCCAAATTACGATAATGCCCCTAATGGGCTGATTTGATAGATTGCTATATTGGGCCGATTTGTTAGATTTCACTATTGGGCCAAATTGCAAAAGTGTTATAATGGGACAAATTTTTGTAATGAACCTCTGAATTAATAATTGTTGTTTGTATTGTAAATATCATGATTTACTACGTATGTTGCATATACATAAAATTTTGTATGGGATGGGAAAATGATGAAGAGAAGTAATTCCGGTGGCATGGCCACAAAAATGTTTGTTAATGTGATTCACTATGATTCTGGTGGCTTGACCACAATCAAAATATGTTATAAATGGCAAAATGCCTGCGATTGGTGTGTTTGGCGGGGTGGGTTGACTTGATCCCCATAGGTGTGATAGGATGGTACGGGTGGTGTGTAGCAGATGGATTATTAGGTTGGGTTGGGCTGCATTACATTCATTTGATTATTTGATATATTATTGCTATGTAAAAGGGGCTTTGGCCCAAAATATTGCTAAATGGGTTCAGGCCCAGTGGACGACGGTAAGGGGATTATACACTGAGTTCTAGTAACTCACCCCTCCTTCTTAATCTTTGTAGGTAATGCTCAGTGAGGTGGACTTAGGCCATGGACGACTCGGTGGAGGCCATACTTCAGAAATGGTGTTTAATTTGGAACTTAGATTTTTTTTATTTCCGTTTATTTTACTATTATGGGTTTTTATGTTGTAATAAGGCCTCTGGAGTATTTTATTATTGCTTTATGTTCGATATACTTATTATGTAACACCCCAAACCCGGCCTAAACGTTACGACCGAATCTGGCATGTCACATAAAAGGGTTGTTTAAAAACTGTGCGTTTGTTAAAAAGTTCGTATTCTTTTTGAAACTTCGCATTTTGTGGTTTGTTTATAAAAGCCAATTCATTCAATGCCCACTTTACAAAGTTGTTATTAATTTGAATAAAATTGTATTTGTTGTGAAAATCGAGGTTAAGTAATTTTGAATAAAAACGGTTTATTATCATTTCAGGAAAATCCCATATTGAACATTAAATAGTATACAGTAACCAAATTGAAAGCTAAAACCAAATAAAATACCAAAGGCCTTATTACATATCAAAATCCCAAAATTAAAAGTAAGTTTAAATATAAGAAACGAGTTTACGAGAAAACATTGCAGGGCCACCACAAGTCTGCCTCGGCTCCCCAAATCCGCGGTCTAATGATTACCTGAAACATTTAAAAAGAGGGGGTGAGTTTACGAAAACTCAGTGTGTGTTTCCCCTTACGAGTGATAACTGGGCCTAAGCCCACAGAAGCAGATTGGGCCTTAGCCCTCACAATAACATACTTGGCCGAAGCCCACATAAATCGAATCGGGTCGTAGCCCTAACATCACAGTATAGCAGATAGCACATGCCAAATGATGCAAAACCCATTCTCTAGTCATATTCGGCCATAAGCCCATAACATAGCATATCGAACCATAGCATATTAAATCACATGTACATATAAGAATGAAAATGCAATCCCGAACCCACCTAGGTATCCATCCTCTACACACCACCCGTACCTGCCAATCACACCGTGGGGATTACTAAATCGACCCTCCATCCGCTACACACCATCGAAGGCAGTCACTGCAGTCAACTGCACATCGCCATTATAATCGTGGCATGGCCACCAGATAATGTGACAGAGTCACCGGAATCATAATATGTGACATAAGTCACCGGATACATAATATGTGACATAAGTCACCGGATAATGTGGTAAAAACCACCGGAACACTTCCCCTTTCATATCATATCACCCATATGCCCATGCAACATACATATTATTCAGATATATGCAATGTGTCATGTATGCAAAACATATATCAAATATAAGAATAACATGAGTTACCATCATAATCAGATAGACATAAAACAACAAAATCAAGCTAATCAACCTCTAAGGGTATAATCGTAATTTTACCTACCAAGGGTATTTTCGTAATTTACCCACCAAGGGTATTTTCGTAAATTCGCACCTGCGATGGCCTTTCCGAAGGCCTAATGTCACCACCAGCGACTCAGCTACCATTTCCGATCCTTATCGGACTATTGGGCCTAAAACCCGATTTCGACCCATTCGGGCCCACACGCTCGTGTGGCCCACCTAGCACAAATCTAGCCACGTATATAAGTTCCACCTAGTCTAGTTCAACATATACTAAACAATCATACAATTTACTCATATGGGCCCACAGGCCCATTGGGCCCACTTCGGCCCATCGAGGCCCAAGCAGCCCCAACCCACAAGAATACTACTGATGGCCTCAACTATCGCGTCGAAGCCCCACACATGCGCTCGCACGCTCGTGTGGCTACTATTGCCGTGATCGGCACTTCGGCATTTGCCGCTCTACAACTAGAGTAGAGAGAGAGTTGCACACACACCTGATAGGAGTCTGGTGCTAATCCGCGCTCCGACCACTCCTGTGCCCAAACGCCCTCCAAGGTATGTTAACTCTTCTCCTGGAATGCTCTTTATATAGCTAGCTCTTCACCTTCCTTCTTTGTATCTTTCCGATGTGGGATCCCTTCGTCAGTAGAGTTTAAATTCAACTGAAACTCTTGCCGTCCAATCCGCAAAATAAATACTCCCTTGCTTCTCATGAGATTCGAACCCAGGCTCCCTTGTAGCATAATCCACGCCGCTAACCACTTGGCCACAAGCTCCTCTTGTGTCTTAAACCATGCGCAACTAAATATAAACTATGACCCAAATTCTAAGATCCAAGTAAAAAGAAACCAAAATGCAAAAGCCAAGACTTGAACCTTGGACCTCCTTCCTTCCCTTGTGGCGTCACCCCCTTGTCTCTTATGTGGCGTCACTTTTCCACTACACCACACACTCCACTTGTGTCATTTTTCTCCATATTTTATTCTTAAGCCTACCTGCCAACTTCCAGGGTTTTTTTTTTCACCTAAAACCAAAATTTCCCCAAAGCTAATATTTGATCCCGGGACTTCATAGAAGCCCTCTAACCTTTCAAAATCACTTATCTAATAAGTCTAACTTGCATTAATGCTGTTCTCAAAAATTTTAAACGCTACTACGCCTAAGGCCCATTGGGCTCAATTCTCCTAAGCCCAATTTCGGGATGTTACATATTACCTTGCTTAAATTGTTTTAAATGAGAATTTTCTAAAAACTTAAAATAAAGGTTTTTTTTCCAAAAATCGACTAACAAATGGATTTCATATTAAATTTTCACAAATATTTTTAACACGGAAATTTTCTCTACAACTATCAATGATATTTCAAAAGTCACGGATTTATAAGATTATTACTTCAAATTTATCGATTTATCAATTAGTCTTTGAAGTTAGTAAACTTTTATCAAACATTTCAAATCAAACTTGATTTCTTGCTTCTAACAAATCAATACCTATTTTAGTACGAATAAAAAGGATTTAACATGTTTATCTCATGTGACATGTCAGATCCGGTCATAACGCATGGGTCGGGTTTGGGGTGTTACAACTATATTACGACTTGACCCGTCTACTTGCGAATACCGTCTCATTTATATATCTTTGATTGTAGTATTCACACTTTGGACGTGAGTACGTCCGGAGGCGGTCAACATCTGTGAGCACAGCTCGCTAAAACACATCTGCAAACATGACCACTAGTAAGGTGAGTAGCGGAAAGTGACCCGAAGTGTAATCTTGCAACAGAAACATTTGAACGAAGGCAATGAATTAACCAAGAGTAATCCTGCATTATTCCCAATCCTACCCCAGCAACAAATAATCATACTTATTACTTCAAATAATTTACAAACCTGGTGAACCTAATAAATTAACCAAACTGGCAAGCACTAATACCACTAAATGTAACACCCCATACCCTATCCGATTGTCGGACCTGAGCTATGGAACGCCACATTAGCCACCTAGGTGACTTTCTGTTTAAACCCAACTGAACCTTCATCACACCATAATTTAGATCTTAATAACATGTTTAGATCTTAGGAAACACAAGCTTGCGAACTCACATTACTTGCTTCATGGTACGCATCAGTAACAACATGCGAACCTACATTGCTTGCAAGAACTTAACTACTCCTTCCCTAAAGACATAAATATTTTATCAAAGTAATTAAGAACATGAGAACACTATGTTTTGCAAAATAGTTCTCCCCGAGGAACACATTAGTTCAACTATCTAACATCGGGGTTTGCACTCTAAGTCTTCTCGAAGTAAGTCTCCTAAAATAGGGTGATTCCCACGAACGACGCTTATGTTTTTAGATTTTGCGAACGTTTCGTAGGGTCATTCTGTTGGGAAAAAACCCGATTTGAAAATGGTTTTCTTGTACAGCGAAAAATTAAAATTTTGAAAACCAACCCAGTTTCTGATATTTATAACAATAAACCTTAATTGAATTTGTACCTGTATTTTTGGATAAGCAGATTTTTGATGTTTTTCTGCTTTCAACCAAATGATCTTCGCTATTCTCGTACCACAAATTGCTTCGAGTGTGGGCTCAAACCAATTGAATCAAAACACAGAACTAGAAAAAGTTTTTCTTTTGGGGTGAAAACGAAAATTCTCTCTTCTTGAATAGAAATTGGTAAAATTTTTATTCTAAAAAATATGCTTATAATATGAGAATAAATTCTCTCTATTTTTAGGTAAAATAACAATATCTCAAAAGTTTTGTTAATAGCTCTACCTGTGCCATCTATTTATAGGAAAAGAATGTAGAACCCTTATAGAGTTGTAGAAGATTATTTTAAATCAAAAAACAACATCCTACTTAGAGTAGGAGAAGGGTGAATGACTCACCATTGTATTTCTACTAGGGTTGTCTCCCTCTTTCATGTTATATGAGAGGTTTTAGGCCTCTCTTACATCGGGTCCAATTACAAGTACTTCTTAAGCCTTTTTGACCCAATACTTTGTAATATGATCCAACCCGATTCAGTTTTTCTATTTCCCAAAATAAACTTTAATATTTATATATTAAATATATTTCACATCCCAATTTTACGCTAGTAAAATTTTAAGAATTTTACCCCCAAATAAAATTTTCATGATTTTACCTCGATAAAATTTTGAGAAAATTCATTTAATATGTCACAACTCAACATGTTCACTATGACCGAATGGTTTATTTTCTTTTTTTGTAACACCCCAAACCCGGCCTAGAAGTTAGGCCCGAATCTGGAGTGTCACATTGAGGTGTTTTTCAAAAATCGCGTATTCTATAGAAACCTTTCTTGACATTAAAAAAATAGAAGTCCCAGTTTGCATTTGTTATTATTATTTTTCAAAAACTTTCCACTGTTCAAAATCTCCGATTTCATGTGCTTATTTTCAAAATGTGGTTTATTAGATATCATTCTTGGAAAAACATTATCATTTTTAAAACCTTGTTTATTTGCGAAAGCTTAACTTAAAACAAGTGACTTATGAATATGTGATATTTACAACTTAGCTACGAAAGCGTAGTGTTTTGAAAACAGATATTGTTTTGGAAAACCATGATTCAATGTTGAGCAGATTTAAAACATAATAAACTAAAAATCCAAAACTAAGAACTGGAATTTAAGAGTTGTTCAAACTAGGCCTAAGGTTCATAAACCCTAACATACATGTCTACGTCCCCATAAGCCCATCAAGCCCAAATCACACCCTTACGGCCCATTAAGCCCAAATCTCATCATATGGCCTATTAGGCCCAAAACAAATCCAATTCATGTATCATGCATGACTAATTCAATTTGTATAACCAACCAAACCATTTCATCAATTCTTAGCCTTAGGGCCCACCGGGCCTATTTAGCCACTTTCGGCTTTTCGGCTTTTTGGCATTGCCGATATCGTGTGTGTAGTGTTTGTACACACCTGGTAACCACGTGCACTGCAAATCCCTTATTCACGACCCTACAATCGACATTACTAGCGATTACCCAAGATTTAACGCATACTTATCAAAAATCGAAACCTCACCGTACCCTTACTGTGTACCTCACGTTCTAGTAGCCCTTCCTTTGCTACTATTGGCGATTATCCTCTAGATCTGCACCCAAACGCCCACCAAGGTGTATTTTCTCTCCAATCATAGATAGCTCTATATATAGCCAGCTTCTCACCTTCCCTCTTTGTATCTTTCTGATGTGGGATCCCTCCGCTAGCAGAGTTTAAATCCAACTCAAACTCTAGCCGTCCAATCCACAAAATAAATACTCCCTTGCTTGTCATGAGATTCGAACCCAGGCTCCCTTCAATAGCTCAACACGCCACTTGCCACCAAGCCACAAGCTCCCTTTGTGACTAAAATCATGCGCAACTAAATATAACCCTATGGCCAAAGTCTAAATTCAATAAAAAAAATAAAACAAAAAGAAATACAAGTGCCAAGACTTGAACCTTGGACCTCCTTCCTTCCTTGTGGCGTCACCCCCTTGTCACTTATGTGGCGTCATTTTGCCACTACACCACACACTCCACTTGTGTCATTTTTCTCTACATTTTATTCTTAAAGCCTACCTACTAACTCCCAGGGTTTTTTTCACCTAAAACCAAAATTTTCCTAAAGCCAAAGTTTGAACCCCGGACTTCATAGAAGCCCTCTAACCTTCAAAAATCACTCACCTAATAGGTCCAACTTGCATTAACGCCGTTCTCTTGCTCCCAAAAAAATTTTAAACGCTCCTACGCCTAAGCCCATTGGGCCCAATTCTACTAGGCCCAATTTCGGGATGTTACACTTTTGGGCTTCAAAACAACCTAAAAACATAAACTCATTCTTCTATCATTTTTTAAGTAATCTTATATAGGATTTCAAATTTGCATTTTCATTTCCATTTCCATTTCCATTTTTGGAAACCTACATTAATTTCCAAATGATTCCATTTCTCTTTTTCTATTCATTTCGTTCATTTTTATTCAAACACACAATTTATTTCTAGTTTCAATAAGCTAACAGAGAGACCAATTGGACATATATAGTTGAGGCACAAATGATTTATATTTAACTTTTGGTTTTTCGCCTATTAATTATAAACTCATTTAGTCACGAAGTCATTCCACTATAGTATCATGACTAAGCTCTCATCAACGACATACCATTACGAAAGCAACTACTCAATACTCGTCCAGTAACCTTGTCATAAATGTGTTACTCTCATATGATATCCATGATCTCTTTGGGATAATATCCCTTGTCCCAATATGATCCTATTTTATCTCATGGTAACTATTACATCTTCTTTCATGAAAAGCCAATCATTATCAAATAGTGATCAAGTCATCCATCACAAAAACGGACGACTTGTGGCCACGTTTACTTTTCATCAACCATGTAATGCCAATAAGACGATATCATTTACCCATTTTTGAGCTATGACTTCCACTATTGTGAATGACGCAACAAACTACAGAAGTCGTATACCCAATGCCCCAGCTTTCGATTCCTTATCTATTTGAACCCAAGCTTTTACTTACATCAAAATGTACGAGTCACGCATACATAGTCTGCCATCCACATAGGATTTTGGTATGTCACACTATGAATGTCACAAGTGAATAAATACATAAATGGATTCAAGATCTATTCTACTTGGATCATGTCAGATTTACTGATAGTCCAGTCAGTCACATCTATGTCTCTATCTTCTAGGAGTCATCCACTCTGCTACCCAAGACAAGGCATCTCTCTAATTGGACTTGATGATGCGTGCATGTAATCATGAGTTCGATTACAATATGCTAGTTTTCTCAATCACCTAATTCTATATCGTCTCGATTTAGCATTCAAGATGAATTGTGAATAAAGGAAACTTGGTAGATGAAAATGACTAAAAGTAGGTTGGATGGATGACTTGTACCAGAATCAAACACTTCGAAATGAACCAACGATATGAGAGATCATGACCCAATTTCTATAAAGTGAAATAACAAAAAAGTCTTTGAAGAAGAAGAAGTAAACTGTGACCCGCTATTTACCAAAATAGGAACCAGCATTATATTAGAATGCCACACTTCAGAACAAAGAAAGAAAGGAAGTGATAAGTTCAAAAGAAAAAAAAGGTTTGACGCCACAAGGAGAACCTTAATAAGTGCAAGTAAGTTCTTTCAAGAACAATGAGATAGAATTCTTGCAATAAATCAAAAATATTCATTCATCATAGTCTCTCCAAAGTTCTATTTACAAGATATTTATAGGCGCTTTTGTGACTATTCAAATGCCTATGTTAGAATTTTCATATTTGGCCATTAACTAGCATTATTACAAGCACTAATCTCGTTTTTAACTCTTGTACGGAAGCTAATGAACCATGTCTCTTCATTGGAATCTGATGTAGTTGAAAAGGCATGCCAATTCTCCTTAATAAAGACTTAATGTATCCTTAATGTGTTTAATTGATGTCCCTTCAGCTTCCTTGAAACCAAATTATAAAAGCTTGTGTAACATCCTCTTAAATGGCACCATGATGAAGGTTTAAGACTCCAAGAACGTTTAGACTTGAAGAGTCTCCTTTGGTCCATTAAATAGCCTCTATAATGTTCATTAAAATGTTTTGAAACCGTCCAACTTGAAGAGTCTTTAGTTATATGAAAAGTCGCCTGCAAAAATAGATAATTAAGCATTAAACAATAACTTAAAACACTCATAAAAACAATATATTTAATACACTGATGCACACAAATTAATTGAACATGTAACTTAAATCACCTTATTTAAAATGAAAATAAACACACTTTAATTTATGCATTAAAAAGTAACAGCCAAATTAAATAACATACTTATATAAACAAACTCAAACATACTTAACGACTAAGATACTTAAATGCATGGTTTAAGATGCAAACTAAATGAACAAATGAGTTACTTAATGCATGACTTAATTTAATGATGCAAACTTTAACTAATATGGGAGTTACACAATGCATGTCATAATTTATGATGCAAACTTAACTAACATGAGAGTTACATAATGCATAACTTTATTAAATGCAGAACACATAGTACAGTCACAATTAAAAGATGTAGATCAATAATGCAAGACACTAATTAAAGATGCATATAATAAATAAGAAATAATTAAAAGTTGTAGAATTAATAAAACTAAACAAACAGCCACATGCAAAACATTGCATGGACTTGGGACGTTATTTTGGGACCAATAAGGGTTGGACATCTCATGTTCAGCCCAAACTTGCTAAATCAAGGCCATTATCACCTATTTAAACTTCTTTGATCTAGCACGTGTTATAAGTTCAATGAAAATTTCAATTGGATCCTCTCATGAAACGGACAACTTGAAATTTGGTCCACTTAATAAACTTGAATGCACTTCAATCGTTCCTGTGCATGTATCATCCCCTCTCTCTTCAAAATGATTTGTCCTCAAATCGGGCCATTTGTTAGAAAAAATTCATTATTGGTCATAGTTCCTTGAATTATATCTTTCTCCCATTGAGTTGAGCACAACTCTTTTCGGAACCTAAAAATCAAAAACATTTTCACAAACAAAGTCAGAATGAAGGATTTCTTTCAATCCATCACTTACATGATCTTGGAACAATTCAAAGATGTTGCATTTTGTATAAACATAATGAATATCAAGCTTTCCTTCCAAATGTTGTAAACTCAAGTTAACTCTAGGATCAAAAACAAAGTTTTGACTTGCCATTTCAATCTGACTCGAAAGTTTCATGGCTAGCAACAGAGAATAAACATGAAGCAATTGAAAGTTATAATCATGAAAAACATGCTTGAATCCTTTCAACCATAATATAGAACAATAATCTCCGAGAACAAATATTTGAGTTTGACTTTGTAAGTTATCAGAATTCACATATTCTGTTTTTGAAAATAATGATAAAACATAAAGCATATGAAAATGGCCAACACATTTATACAAAATAAAATTATGATGCTCACCTTCTCTTAGCAATAACTTAGGAAAACATGCTACGGGTTTAAACACATGGTTTTGATCACTTATTTTTGAATACACTAAAAACTTTTCTTTCAACAACAATTCACACATGTTAAACAAACAAGATTTAGGCATAGGTATGTTCAGACAATCAAAACTCCAAAATTCCTTCGAACGGGTAAAGGTATCCACAAAATTTTCTCACGTTGATTTAAAGAATTCACATAACAATCTAAATCAAACAAATTAAGCTTTTTACATGAAAATTATTTATCACATATGACAATCAAATTTTGTTGACATATAGTTGGAACAAAGACATCAATGTCCAAATCATCTTGCAATTTAATTTTATTTGGATCAACAAGAAACAAATAATAAGAGAAACATTTTAAAACACTATTTGGGTCAAAATTAGCAAATTCATTCAACGAATAACTACAAAACAGGTTATTGTAAAGAATTTCTTTTACATAAAAAAACATTGGCAAACTTGTCAATGAAATCCAAAGAATACCAATTTGATTGAATCTTTAGAGGTTCCTTACCTTGCTTACCTTCGGAGATTTGAAGAATGTAACAGCCCGATTTTGGGGCTAGTCGGAACAGTGGTCTCGGGACCTCTAATCTGAGGTTGAGGAAAATTATTTTAATATTATTTTATGTGTTATGGCATTAATATATGGCTATATAAAAATTTTGGTGCTTTAATTTTAGCAATTGTATGTGAAATTGTGAAAAATGACTAAATTGCATAGTGCGAAGTTCCATTATAAGGGGGAGGGGTGTCTAATAGCCAAAGAATATCAAACTGAAGGTCCTTAAAGTGAAATTAGGCCATTGGATGAGTGATGGCTGGCCATATAGAGGATAGGGAGACAAGATATTAAATGTTGGTCAAATTTGGTGGAAATTAGGTGATAAAAATGAATAAAAGATGTTATCATCTTTCACTATTCACCCTCCTTCTTCCACCGAAAATTGAAGAGAAAAATAGAGTTTTTGGGGTTCAAACTTTCAGCTAAGCTATCTCCTTGCAAGTAAGTGATTTTGGTGGTTTTATTTGATAATTTTTGTACTTTTGGAGTTCCCAAAGCTTAAGCTAGCTAATGAGGGGACTAATTTGTGAAATGGTTAAAAGTTTAGGGACTTTCCATGAGAGGGTTTATGTTGTTAGTTGAGTTTTTATGGAAGAAAATGAATGTTGAGGAGATGAGGAACAACTTTTGTGAAAGGTGTTGTCATGAAAACACCTAAATGGGACTAAGTTGTAAATGTTGTGAATTGGTAATAAATGCATGAAATAGTTAGATTTGTGGGTTGTTGTAAGAGGAATAAATGTTTAACTAGGCTTGTTTAATGAGAAAAGGTATTGAAAAATGACTTATGAGCCTAGGGGCAAAATCGTAATTTTGCCATAGTATAAGGGCAAAATGGTCATTTTGCCTAAGTAGAGATTATGATGCATTATGATCATGAAATTTATTAAATGAGTGAATTTTGTTGATAGATCAAGAAGAGCGTGTAATTAACCCTAATCGGGGAAAAGGCAAGGTTTCGGATTAAACCACACATTAACACATTTTGCACCGAGGTAAGTTTATGTGTAAATGATGCATCTTAAATTCATATGTTGTTGTTTATTGGTGCATTGTATGTTTGAGAGCACCTATGATTTAAATGGATTGGATTGGGTAGACAATGAATAAATTCCGTATGAATGTTGAAACAAATATGTAGATGCGGAATATCATCCGTAGTAAATAACGGTGGGCTATGTGCGATACCACCTTAATTATTTTGTTGGTGGGCTATGTGCGATACCACCTTATCACTTATTCACGATGGGCTATGTGCGATACCATCGTTAGTGTTATTTGGTGGGCTAAGTGTGATACCATCGTAAATATTCTTGTGGGTGGGCTATGTGCGATACCACCCTGTTAACAATAAATGGTGGGTTAAGTGCGATACCACCGAGTGGTTGATATTACTAAGAATGATTCGTTGTGCAATTGCGATGTGTTGTTTCATGTGATCATGTGGTGATCAAGTGCAGGGATGTGTGTTAAATAATAAGAGCATTTGGTTTTGATATGGTTGGATTGTGGTAAAAGATGAATGAGTAAGCATGATCTTGGATTGTGAAATGCTATTTATTGTTTAGCACATGTTATGATGTTTATTATTTACATGTAAACTTACTAAGCTTTAAAGCTTACTCCCTTTTCTTTTCCCTTGTTTTATTGGGTCAAAGAGCGGGGTTGGGATACGAAGATAATCGGAAGATCGCCCACACTATCAGCTCATCTTGGTATATTTTAAGTTAGCATTTTGAGTATGGCATGTATAGGGGCTAGACTAGGTGAAATGTTTCTTATTTTGGCCAAGTGTGTATTGGCTCCTTATAGACGAATCCTTTTGTACGTAGCCATAGTTAATGGCTCAATACTATTAATCCATGAAGGAATAAGGTTATTCATGATTATGCAGGGTATATGATTGGGTTGTTTGGTTATGAATTTATGCTTGAATGAATTAGGAGGATGAAAGAGCTTGGCAAATAGCCTTGTTCTTGTCCACATGAGTAGGCACACGGACGTGTGTCTAGGCCGTTTGTGACACACGATCAATCCCATGGGTGTGTGACCAGGCCCTGTGTCCCCTGCATGTTGGTTTTGCAAGTCAGTAAGCTTTGTAGTAAACACACGGGTAGAGACATGGCTGTGTGTCTCAGTTGTATGGTAGGCACGGCCACGAACATGGGTGTGTGCCCGGGCCGTGTGAAATCTGCATCTTGAAATTGGAATTTAATTCGACACACAGTCTAAGGACACGGGCATGTGTGTTGGCAGTGTGACCATAGTGAGGTGATGACGTCATAAATAGAATGCCAAGGTTTTGGCACACGGGTTGAGACACGGGAGTGTCGAGGCCGTGTAAGGGACACGGGCTTGTGTTTAGTCGTGTGAAATAAGTCAGTGTCGACCACGGGTGAGGGACATGGGCATGTGTGACCACATGGCTTGCCCACACGGGCGTGTCCCATTTCACACGGGCATGTGGCCCCTGTTTAGACAAAATTTTTCTAAGTGCGTGAAAGTTTCCGATTAATTCCCGAAACCTTCCGGAAGCATGTTTAGGGACTTGTAGGTCCATTACAAGGATATTAGAGGTGTGTATGGAAAAGTTTTTAATTTGGAATGGAATTTGATAGCCCAAAGTTACATCATGTGATTTAAGTACGGTAACGCCTCGTACTAGGTTCTGGTGTAGAATACGGGTGAGGGGTGTTACAAAGAATATTTTCACTCTCCAATTTACCTTTTTCAATCAATTGGAATCGTCTCTCATTGGAAAGGTAATGAAGTTGGAACTCGTCCATGGATGGAATTTTATAAACTTGAAATGAAGAAAAATCAAAAGGCAAACTCAAATGTGGGTTAGCAAAAAAGTCCTCACCTTTGTTTGAATACTCTCTTCTTTTTCACTCGTTTCTTTTTCAATCTCATTTTCAAATTCTCTTTCTTTTTCCACACTCTCTTTTATTTTTGAAAATTCACTCTCACTCTCACTCTTCATTTCTCTTTCTTTTTTAACGTCACTCCTTTCATCCACACTTTCTTTTATTTCTTCAATCTCAATGAAATATTCATCTTTCACATTTTCTTTTCTTTCACTCTCCTTTTCCTCTTTTTCAAGGTTCTTTTCCGGCTCGCATTCTTTTTTCTTTCTCTTTTCTTTCAAGCTCTCTTTTTCTTTCAATTTCTTTTTCTCTCATTTCTTGTTTTCTTCTCTCAATTTCTTTTATTTTTCGCTCATTTTCTCTCATTATCAACTATTGTCTTTCTTTTCTTTCAATTTCCTTTTCTCTCATTCTTTCGTTACAAGATGGGGTTGACATGAAAGAATCAAAATGAGAATATTTTCATTAGGTAAGAGTGGAAGAATTTACATACGAGATAGGATCAACTCTTCATGATTGAACCTCCGTGGATAAGTACTTTGGTGCAGTCGAAGAGATACTTGTGCCTTCTCATTTGTTTCCTTGAAAGGCTTCAAATTCGTGGTTTGCTTTACTCCGACTCGAAGTCCTTGATGAATAGAAATCACTACATGGATCTCTTCTCTAAAGATCATAGGAAGACTGGCTCCTTGACGATCTTACTTCTATACGATCTAATTCTTTTCTGTATTTGCTCAGCTTCAAATTGCATAATCCTTCTCATTTCTTTCAACAACATTTCCAATTCCAACTTGGAAAGTTCTTAGGACATGATTTCAGCAAAGGATTATAAAACAAAAAAGACTTAAATAGAATATGAACCTCATCAATTTTGGTTTTGTAACATCCCGAAATATGGCCTAAACGGAACAGTGGTTGCGAAACCACGAATCCGAGATAGAAAATTTTATTTTGTTAATTTTTATGATTTACCGATTGATTGGATGCATGTGTTAGAGTATCGATAGAAAATATTATGAATTTCATGTCTAATTTGCTTATTAGGGCTTAATTGTAAAAGTTGATAAATGAGAGTTCTAGATGCTAAAGGATTAAATTGAAGTGCATATTTAAAGTAGGGGTCCTTAAATGGTAATTAGACCATTACAATTTCATGGACATACATAGGTAGAACTAACTAAAATTTTAATGAAGGGTATTTTAGTAAAATGTCAAATAAAAGAAATTTAATGGGCAAAGATGGAAAAAGGTTGTCATCTTCTTCCTTAGGCCGAATCTTCAAAGGGGGGACTCCATAGCTAGGGTTTCCAAGCTTCCAAGCTCCATAGTAAGTCAACCCAAGCCCCGTTTTTCATGTTCTTTATGTTTTTGGAATCTCGGTAACTCGGTTTAGCTTATTCTATCAATAATTTAACCTAGGGTTCATATTTGGAAAAATACCCATAGGTGAAATGTGTTTATTTTGGTGTTTTATGATATAGTATGAAGGCTGAAATTATGTTAAACAACTTTTGCTAAGCAATTTTACGTGAAAACGAGTAAAACGACATAATCGGTAAAAAATACCTAATGTTCATAAGTACATGCTAGAGTGAGAATTTGATGTTTCCATAGAAGGGAAAAATGTTCAGCATGTCCTAAAATATAAGAAAATAGGGTGAAGTTTAATTTTCGAGCCTAGGGGCAAAATCAAAATTTTGTGAAAGTTAGGGGGCAAAAATATAATTTTGCCATAATGTGATTTTTGGATTGAATTAAATAGTGTAAATATTAAATAAGCTAAATGTGTTATTATAGATCGAGAAGAACGTGGAATCGACCTTCAACGAGGTAAAGGCAAAGTTAAGGACTAAATTGCAAATTTCTCCATATTTTGCACCGTGGTAAGTAGTATGTAAATAATTCATTACTTTTATTGACGTTTTTATAATTCAACATATTTTATGTATTGTAACTGATTTTTGAATCAAAATTGACTATTGAGGGAATGAAATAAATTATTAGAAATTGAAGTGCTTCCCGTTTGAACCTTCAGAAAACCGAGAGATACGGACAATATGTAGCTAGGTCACACGAGTGATAAGGGACCTTCACTGTGTGCACAAGAAAGCTATGAGATGGAAAAATTTGATATGTAGCTAGGCCACATGGATGATAAGGGACTTTCACCATGTGTGCAAGAAAGCTACAGGTTATGAGTAGCTAGGTCGCATGAGTGGTTCCTAGTGTTGGACGCCATGTAGACAAGAAAGCTACGAGATGGCTAGGTCACATGAGTGGTACTAAGTGAAGGCCACTATATGTACAAGAGAGCCAGAATTATGTGTACAATCAAGCTTGGTCACATGAGTGGTACTAAGTGAAGGCCACTATGTGTACAAGAGAGCTTCAATTTCAAAGGTGGGCTGTGTGCGAAACCACCGTGTATCCTTATTATTCCGAAGCGTTCAACGGGAAAATCGATTAAGTGAAATTATGTATGAGTTTGTAGTAATGAGTGTGGGTATATGCATGTATAACGTATGAGAAATATGCTCGATATGTAATTGGAAATTGGAAAGATTTGTATATGCAAGCGATGAACACAACTAAAGTGAGAGAGAGAGCAAAATTTTACAGTAGAACTGCTTTGGACAGGAGCAGAGACGTGAATTTGAAAAATCACAAAAAATAGTATAAATTGAATTATAAGTTGAATGAGATATTGGTTTAAATCTTATTTAGTCTATTTTCATATAAAAAAACATAGAAGACAAACGATTTGTATATTTTGAGATATTTGAATTTTTGTGAGACTGGTTCAGAATGATTATGTGATCCCCTGTTCTGTCTTGGAAAAATCATTAAATATTGTACAAAAATAATTATGGGGTATAAGTTATATGATAGAAATCCTTAATTATTCTATTTTCAAATGAACTAAATTATATCATCATATGAATTTTGTACAATGATAACATTTGTTCGTAGTGAAAAGTGTTCAGAACAGTCAAATAGCAAAATAGGGGAATTTTTAATGAATAAACTGTACTAATTGGCAAGACCAAAAATTATTAAAATTTTATGATAAGAAGATAAATGAGTCTAGTTTCAGTAAAAATTTACGGATCTTAATTTGGAGTTTCGTAGCTTCAGATAAAAATAATTTAGTAACTATGACTCGAATAGACAGCTTGCTCCAAACTTGAATAAATAATGAATTTGATTGTAGATTTGATTGTGTTGTTTTGTAAACATATTAAATCCATTATTAATTATTTATATACTTACTTACTAAGCTACTCTCTTTTCTTTTCCTTGTTCTATAGTGTCATCAAGCTAGCTCGGGATACGGTGATCGTCGGAGATCCATCCACACTATCAGTCTTCTTTTGGTATTTTGAAAACAATATTTTGGGAATTTATGGCATGTATAGAAGGCTTAATTATTTTGTTATTTGCAGTAACGAATGGTTATTTTGCTTATGGGTATTGACGACTATGTATGGAAAAGTTTTAAATTTATACGGATTTTACATTTTAAATTTTGTACAATAGTTTGGATCATGTCAGTAATGCCTCGTATCCTGTTCCGGCGACGGACCTGGGTGAGGGGTGTTACAGGTTTTTTCTCGCTCTTTTAATCTCACCACTCGTGCCTTTTTCCTCTCAAGTTCTTCTCAAAGTTTTGGATATAACTAGTTAGGACTTGAATAAGGATCACTTCCAATAGTCGGTTAGAAACAAACGGTTGATATGTAGTAAGATAGGTTCAAAAAGGAAAAGGAAATGTGACAACTTTTTTTAATCAAAAGATTTTAGTAGTGTCACAACTTGTCATAAAATATAATATATACCCCAATATATGAATCGATTTTTTTTCAACTTCAACTTTTTTTTCGTGAAATTTCACTTCATATTTTTTTTGAATTTTTTTCTCTGTTTTGAAACTTCTTATATGATACCTGGATTATATTTCTGTAGCTCTAATACCAAATAATGTGTGCTCGTAATTGTGAGTTCAATTACAATACGCTAGTTTTCCCGATTGTCTAATTTTGTATCGTCTTGATTTGTCATTCAATATGAAATTATAAATAATGGAAACTTTGTAGATGAAAATGACTAAATGTAGTCGGATGGATGACTTGTACGAATCAAACACTTAGAAATGAACCAATGATATGAGAGATCATGACCCGGTTTCTATAAAGTGAAATAGCAAACAAGTCTTTGAATAAGAAGAAGTAAACTGTGACCCGCTATTTAGCAAAATAGGAACCAACAATATATTAGAACCCCACACTTCAGAACAAAGAAAGAAAGGAAGTGATAAGTTCAAAAGAAAAAAAAATTTGGCGCCACAAGGAGAACCTTGATAAGTCCAAGTAAGTTCTTTCAAGAACAATGAGATAGAATTCTTTCAATAAATCAAAAATATTCATTCATCATAGTCTCGCCAAAGTTCTATTTACAATATATTTATAGGCACTTTTGTGGCTATTCAAATGCCTATGTGAGACTTTTCATTTTCAGCCATTAACTAGTATTATTTCAAGCGCTAATCTCATTTTTAACTCTTGCAGGAAAGCCAAAGAGTCATGTCTCTTCATTGGAATCTGATGTAGTTAAAAGGCATGCCAATTCTCCTTAATGAAGACTTAATGTATCCTTAATGTGTTTAATTGATGTCCCTTCAGCTCTCTTGAAACCAAATTATAAAAGTTTGTGTAACATCCTCTTAAATGGCATCATGATGAAGGTTTAAGACTCCAAAAAGTTCAGACTTGAAGAGTCTCCTTTGGTCCATTAAACAACCTCTATAATGTTCATTAAAAAGTTTTGAAACCGTCCAACTTGAAGTCACATGCAAAAATAGATAATTAAGCATTAGATAATAACTTAAAACACTCATAAAAACAATATATTTGATAACACTCATGCACACGAATTAATTGAACATGCAACTTAAATCACCTTATTTAAAATGAAAATAAACACACTTTAATTTATGCATTAAAAAGTAACAACCAAATTAAATAACATACTTATATAAACAAACTCAAACATATTTAACAACTAAGATGATTAAATGCATGTTTAAGATGCAAACTAAATGAACAAATGAGTTACTTAATGCATGACTTAATTTAATGATGCAAACTTTAACTAACATGAGAGTTACATAATACATGTCAGAATTTATGATGCAAACTTAACTAACATGAGAGTTACATAATGCATGACATAATTTATGATGCAAACTTAACTAACATGAGAGTTACATAATGCATGACTTTAAGAAATGCAGAACACATAGTGCATGTCACAATTAAAAGATGTAGATCAATAATGCAATACACTAATTAAAGATGAATGTAATAAATAAGAAATAATTAAAAGCTATAGAATTAATAAAACTAAACAAACAGCCACATGCAAAACATTGCATGGACTTGGGACGTTATTTTGGGACCAATAAGGGTTGGACATCTCACGTTCAACCCAAAATTGCTGAATCAAGCCCATCATCGCCTCTTTAAACTTTTTTGGTCTAGCACGTGTTATAAGCCCGATGAGAATTTCAATTGGATCCTCTCTTGAAACAGGCAACTTGGAGTTTGGTCCACTAAATGAACTCGAATGCACTTCAATCGTTCCCGTGCATATATCACTTTATAAATGACATATTAGTCTTTTAATCAGTTTGCTCATTTTCGATTAGACTAAGGACATGTTTAGGTTTGTCTAGTAATACAAGCTATCTTTCTGTACTACGATTTGACCATGTACTATTGCTTAGTGTTAGTTAAACATTTAGACAACTAATGAGCAACATTTGCTTCCATTTTACTTTGCGTGCAAAAACCATTTGAGGACAATAATACAAAGTATACTAATCATAATCAATGAATTTGTTGTATTAACCAATATGTTTGAAAAATTATAAGTGTATATTGATGAAAATACTACACTTAGGACATCACATCCAACACTCTCCTATTCCGTGTATCAAAATTTATTAAGGGTTTGCAGGTACCAATTCGCCAATCGTTATGGTTAGCACTTAGCACAGCTCGACAACCTTGTCACTTCGCAGCAACTTTGGGAAGCTCTATATAAGTTAGCCAGCTTATTTTATTACATGCTTTTGCTTATGGTGAACACATTGTTAGGAATTAAATACTTAAGTATGAACTTGTAAATTAAGGAAACAATAAATCTGGTTTGGTTTATATTCAAATACTTAAGATTCAAGTATGTATTTATAGTTTTTTATCAGTTCGCAATAGGTAAAAAAACATAAGAAAGAACATAAACATAAAGAATATCATAAAAACTAAGCCCTAGAACAATCGGCAAAGTCATCATATAGAAAGAAAATATCTCTAAGCCCAAAAAGAATCCTATATTGCCTTTATGTCCAAAGTTCGCTTGTACCATCTTTCTAATGTTTACGCTTCATCTGGATTACTCACCTCGCCATTACCCACCGTGCGATCTAACTATCGTCAGTGTTTAGAAAAGTGTGTGAGCTCTTACGAACTTAGCGAATATATGTGAAAACCAAATAGCATGCACAAAAACATAAGCTAAACAACAGTTTTAAAAAAGTTACTATTCTGTGAACTGGGTTCGCCATATTTAAATGAAACTTGGTCCGCTGTTACATACTTTTAGATAGCTTAAAACAGTAAAACATAATAGCTTGAAAACACAAACTTATTCACTTGTTCTTTTCTATTGGATAAACGGATCTCCTTATAACTCCTCACTTTGATTCATAGAGTCTTAACATGTCCCATAACTACAGCATAAAGCTAAACACTTTCTAAACACACCAACATATCCTATTGAATGGAGCTTAGCTCGACATTCCTCATCTCTCCAAACCTATCCCAGGACCTCTCACCCAAATCACAAAACATAAAGGTGAGTACTCACAATTCAATGGCATGCCATTATATCAAACGGTTTTAGAAGATTATAGTGTGAAAATATTTACTTAAACATAGAGCTCGTAAATCACTGTTCATATCTAGCTCGCGATATAAAGCCCTCATATCACTATTCAAAGAAACATACATTTAACACAATCATAAAATAGAATTTAGAGAAGACTTACTCTTAGAACTTAGGATAAAACTCTAGGCTCCTAATTAACTCTATGGTTTGTACATACAAGTAGAGACCCTTGAACACTCACTAGTTTGTTGAAAGTTTTAAACAAGATTCACCTTTCCCTTATCTTTCCTTGTAGATGGTTCTATTAGGTTCGCAATTTCAAATACATACACAAGTCACTAATAGCACATTAAAACTCATATATAAACACAAGCAAACCTATGTTCACACATGCTAGTCTTTTGGCGAATCTAGTTTCCTTTATTGTGAACCTTTCTTAATTAATTCTAAACATCAACACAATAGAGAAACATAGTCTTACCTTAAATACTAAGAGCTAAGTTCTGGGTTGTTATCTTTCGTAGAAACATGACAACAAGAGAAAGAAGTAATCAACGACGAGATTTGAGAGAGTTTTATTGTTTAACAGAATATGAAATTTTTAATGAAAAGAGCTTAATTTATAGGCACTAAGTGTTTTGAAGGTCTTAGGATACCCTAGTCGTAGTAGAAGTAGGAAAGAGTTACGTGTATGAATGGTGTTGTAAAGAGAAAAATAAGTTGACTTCCTAACTTTGGTATAATTGCCTTTTTTCTACACCTATTTTTGACTCTCGACACAAAATAGTGATTACAGCTCACTAGGCCTACTGACAATCTTATCCAAACCAACGATTGCAATTCACCAAGCCCACTAATGACCCAGTTCACCAAGCCTACTGGAGAACCCCAGCTAGTCAGGCCTACTGGCGAACCCCAACTCGCCAAGCCTACTAGCAAACACTAGTTCTCTAAGCCTCAAACTTCGAGGCCCTATGTAACACCCCTAACCGGTATTCGTCACTGGAATAGGGTTTCAGAGCATTACCGAACTTATCAATTAAATAATCATACGATTTTCATATCCAAACAATTATCATTCAAATACAATCATCTAGTCCCTAATACGAGCCCTCGAGGCCAAAAATAAGTATTAGAAGTGGTTAAGGTCTAAACCGAGAACTCAAGAAAATTTTGGAAAAACGTAGAAAATTTTCAAAGTACAGGGGACACACGGCTGTGTGGCCCGGCCGTGTGTCTCACACGGCCAAAGACACGCCCGTGTCATAGGCCATGCGGACATTCGAAATAGGATCACATGGTTGTTTCCCAGCCCTTGTTCAACCCCGTGTAACTCATTGACTTGGGTCACATGACCAACCACACGCCTGTGTACCTTTCGAAATGGCCTCACACGCCCGTGTGCCAGGCTGTGTGAAAATTGAAGGGTATACTAACTTCTGCCACACGGCCAAGCCACACGCTCGTGTGCTAGGCCGTTTGAAGCTACTGACTTGATTTTTAATTAGGTATCAGGGAACACACGGTTGTGTCACCTTGTCGTGTGTCACACACGGCTGAGACACACTCCCGTGTCTCTGCCCGTGTGGACAAAAATAGGCTATGTTTCAAGCCACATTTCTTACCCAAAATATTGTCCACCTAGGTTCAACAATACACAAACAACCAAAATGCTCATAAGCATCCCAAATAGCCATTTAAAGTTCATACCAATTTCACATTCAAGAATCACCTAATTGATCAACTCACCTATTAGACTTTGTGCCTAAATCAACATGCATACCACATTCTCAAATTCAACCATTTGCTACCTTCAATACCAAATCTCAACAAGGCATTGACATAGCAATTATGAACCACATATTAAAGGGCCATTTACACATATTTACATAACCAAGTTTACCAAAATAAGCCAAATCAAATGGCTAAACACATAACCAAAAACATATATCATTTACAAGCCAAATCAATTGCCTATCAACATTACAAACATATATACCATATGAACCATAATACCTATACATGCCATATAACCAAGTACACAAGTTCAAAAGTACCAAAACAACTACTGGATAGTGTGATGAGATCTCTGACAACTCCCAATGTAACACCCCTAACCCGTAACTATCGCCGGAATAGGGTTAAGAGGCGTTACTATACATATTGGAACTTTTACGGTCATTTTACAAATATAACATACACCATCATCATATCATATCAAATCATTAACAAATAGTCCCTTTAAAAGGTCTACGATACCTTAAACATGCATTGGAAAAGGGTCGGGACTAAACCGAGCATATATAATTGTAATATCCCGGGTTAGGGGCTATTTTTGTTATGGCATGGTTTGCATGTGTTGGGTCTGTTATGTTGTTGTTTGTGTGGTTTCGGGGCTTAGTTGTAAGCTAGGAGTAAGCCTGAGTAGGTGGGAAAGTTTTAGTTTTTATGCTTAGGTGAGAGGAGCTGAGGAAGCTGGGGTTTATAGATATTATTTGGTGACTTTTAGCACATGAGATGAGCTGGTGGAGTGGCAGGGAGACGCCACTCTAGGGCTTGAGAGTGTGACGCCACTTGCAGGGAGGAGGTCCTGTGTTCAAGCTGCAGAACGCACACTTTTTACTTCCATTTTGACGCCAAGGTGGTTGAGGTTGGACCTAGTCAAGTGGTTGAATGGTGAGTTGAGAGTGAATTTAGGAAGGAGACTTGTTCAAAGTGTTTTGAATGAGTAGTTGGGAGTGCATGGTGGAAGTGGCCGATTGTGGGAAAGTTTGGGGGGGAGTGGACGGCTTGGTATGTGGGAGAAGGGGGAAGTGCCGAAATCCACTTGGATTTTTGGTGCATTTTTCGGTCAAGTTTGGTAAGCCAATTCTTCCTTGTTGTCATTGAATTTTCAAGAGAGTTTTCTCTCATTCTCCTTACTTTTGAAACCGAAAGACCAAATCTCCAAAAGCTTGCCGAAAGGTTGCATTTTTGTCTCCTAGAGTGCTTGTAGCCGAATGCTTTTGAACCTCAAGCTTCTACCTCGTTTGTTTCATTCGGCCGAAGGTTTTCCCATTTCTTCTTTTCTTCATTTGAACAAAGCCGAACCTAGCATCCCACTTTCATTTCTTTTCCTCTTTGAAACCTTGATAGCCGAAAGTCTCCCCAAAGCTTTTTCTTCTCCATTTCCTTTTCTTTTCAAAAAAAACCGAAGGTGCTTCTCTACTTCTTCTCTTTCCATTTCGGTTTTTGGCCGAATATCAACCCATCTCTTCTCATCTATACTCTTTCTTTTTCTTTTTCACACTAAGCCAAAAATAGGAGTGTTAAACACCTAGGGCCGAATCTTCTTTCTTTTGGTTGCACCTTAGCCGAATCTCCCTTCTCTCCTAGTGGTCTCTTGTGGCCGAATTTTGGTGTGGTGTTGGTGCTCATCTCGTGTTGTATAATCGTTTGTTGAAGGTGAGTATTTGGCCGAAGGGCTGCCTCTTTTTTCCCTTACTCTTTGTTGATTTTGAGTTGTCTAAGAGCCGATTTTGGGTTTGTTGAAAGGAGTTAACCTTTTGGTTGTGGTAACCGATTTCTTTAGGGGCATCCGGGATTGGGAAGCAGTCAAGTGGAGCCTTCTGCCTTTGTTAACCGAGTGGTAAGTGGTGGTAAGGGCTGGTTCTATTAGTTCATTCTTTTAGTCTCATTAAGCAAAGTCATTAAGGGATTGACGATTGTCATTGTAGGGGTGGCCGATTGGTAAGGAACCATTGTTTGGTTCGGGTGTTGGTAGGAAACCAAAACTGTTTGCAAGGTAAGGGTTCAGATGATAACCCTTTGGTTTATTTTGGTCTTGGCCGAATGGTATGAGTGACTAATCCATGTTGGACCGATTTTAGGAACAAGGTGATCGAGGGACGTAGACCGGTTCTTGAGATTAAGACCTTCGTTATTTCAGGTGTGTAAACTAACACACTGATTATCTAGTAATATGTTAATAACCTGATTGTGTAAAGTGAAACAATATGGTTGATGGAGTTGGTACCCGATGGGGTATGTGCACGGATACGGGTAAGTCCGTTTCATTACGAGATCTGTAGTGATATATGTGATATCATGATTTATGATGTAAATACTACGAAATGCCATTTTGAGCATGTTAGCATGATTGCATGATTTATATCATTTGCATTAGTATGATATGATATTGGGTGATTTGAGAGGAGGGGGAATATGATATCCGTGTCTTTGGGACACCAGAGGTTTGGCACCTCAGCGTCTCGTCCCAGTGGCTTAGCACCACAGTGGGTTGGCCCCACAGTTGATTATACGGGATTGACGCCAGTGATTTGGTATCACACGATGGGTTGGCCCCATCATCCAATTCGTGACTACGGTCACCAGTGATTTGGTATCACACTTGTGTCTTTGGGACACCAGAGGTTTGGCACCTCATTGCGACTCGTCCCTGTGGTTAACACCACCATGGGTTGGCCCCACTTGAGAGATAGGGATTGTTGCTAGTGATTTGGTATCACACGTGGGTTGGCCCCACAGTTGGTTATTTGTGACTTTGGGTCACCAGTGGTTTGGCACCACATTGATGGATATCGTGACTTTGGGTCACCAGTGGTTTGGCACCACCAGTGGTTTGGTACCACACGGGGTAGAAAAGGTGTTATGGATGGTTAGGAGCGGGTGCATTAATCATATTGCTTTGTTATGATGTGTGTTAGCATGTTGTATTATCGGGAGGGGGATTTATGCACTGAGTCTTGCGACTCACCTTCTCCTTTGACATTTCAGGTGACACTTAGACGCGGACATGGAGCCGGGATGGACTCGAGGTGCTCATGCCATGAATAAATACGGATTTGCTCTGACTTTTAAAAATTTGGTACTTTAGTTTATCTATTTCTATTTGGTTTTATTTTGGATTGTAAATGGCCTTTAAATTATGTTTTGCTATGTTTATGCTTAAAGTAGATTTTAATATGCCTTAACAAATTAATTGGGTTAAAATTTGCTAGAACTTGGAAAGATAAAGATTTCAAAACTACAAAGCGATATGTTTTAAACTATACCATCGGGTATCACACTGTAATTTGAGATAAATAAAAACTCAAACATTTTCCAAACTTGAACTCAATTTTCTACTAAGTTAAATTGTTTTAAGTAACAATAAGAAACTACTTGAATTTCTAAATGAGATAAACTTGTTTTACCTACACATCTGATTAAGTTTTCAAAATTTTCGGGTTTTCAAATACACCATCAGATTTTAATCAAGCCTACCCAAGTTTTCTTCAAATACGCTATATAGCGAAGTGTTTTTATCAAACTTTTAAACAGAAACCTATCTTCTCAAAATTACGATTTTCCTCGTAACATACCAGATTCGGTCGTGGTGTGTTGACCGGGTTTGGGGTGTTACAATTTTGGTATCAGAGCCAAGTTCAAAAGCTCGGCTGTAGGCCTGAGGCCCAAAAATGTTTTAAAAGTCTGTTTTAAGAGTTTTGTTTTAAAAGCATGGTTTTGAAAGGCATGGCACCAAGTCTCCGGCACCAATCCGCCCAGGTAAGTACCCCTCACTATTACTTGTGATTTTGATATTGATGAGATGTGATGGAAGGATTTGCAATAGTAAGATGACTTTAGAAACTGAGACTGATAGGACTCTGTGAACTTGCGAAACAAAGCTTCTTTAATATTCACAAGACAGCGTTTCGAACTCGGTATGGGCACTACGAATTTCTGGTAATGCCGTTCGGGTTGACTAACGCGCCTGCAGCATTCATGGATATGATGAATAGGGTGTTTCAGCAGTATTTGGATCAGTTCGTTGTGGTTTTCATAGACGATATCCTGGTATACTCAAAGATAGAGGAAGAGCATGATGCACATTTGCGTGTGGTACTGCAGATCTTGAGGGAGAAGCAGCTCTATGCTAAGTTTAGTAAGTGCGAGTTCTGGCTTAGAGAAGTGACTTTCTTGGGTCATGTAGTGTCGGCTGAGGGGATTAGAGTGGATCCTCGAAAGATTGAGGCAGTTTTGGATTGGAAGCCGCCTAAGTCAGTGGCTGAGATTCGGAGTTTTCTGGGTTTGGCAGGATACTACCGGAGGTTTGTAGAAGGTTTTTCGTTGATCGCAGCGCAGATGACCTAGTTGTTAAAGAAAGGGATTCTGTTTGTTTGGACTGAGAAACAACAGGAGAGTTTCGACAAGCTTAAAAAGATTCTGACAGAAGCTCCGGTTTTGATTCAACCTGAGGCTGGTAAGGAATTCACAGTTTATTGCGATGCATCACATACGGGATTAGGTTGTGTGCTGATGCAGGAAGGAAAGGTTGTGGCTTACGCATCTCGGCAGCTTAGGCCACACGAGGTCAACTATCCGACGCACGACTTGGAGCTAGCGGCTGTAGTCTTCGTCTTGAAGATTTGGAGGCATTACTTGTACGGAGAGAGATCGATAGTCTATACCGATCATAAGAGTCTGAAGTACCTTTTGACTCAGAAGGATTTGAATTTGAGGCAGTGCAGATGGGTTGAGTTGCTAAAGGACTACGACTGTTCGATTGAGTATCATCCGGGCAAGGCTAACGTGGTGGCAGACGCGTTGAGCCGTAAGGTTGTTTCGGACTTAAGAGCGATGTTTGCCCATTTGAGTTTGTATGACGACGGGAGTATTTTGGCAGAGTTGCAAGTTAAGCCTACTTGGGTTGAGCGGATCAGAGAGAAACAGTTAGAGGATGAGGTTCTGAGTGCGCAGAGGTTACAGGTGCAGGATGGTAGGTTGGAAGGTTACAGTTTGTCTAGTGATGAGGTTCCGTGTTTTCAAGGTAAAGCTTGTATGCCAAAGGATGTTGAGCTGAGGCAGAAGATTCTTCAGGACGCACATAGCAGCCCATATGCTATGCACCCTGGAGGTAGCAAGATGCATAGGGATCTCAAAGAGCAGTTTTGGTGGCCAGGTCTGAAAAGGAGGTGACAGAGTTTGTAGGGAAGGGTCTGACTTGTCAGCAGGTTAAGGCTGAACATCAGTTGCCGTCAAGGTTGCTTCAGCCAGTGAAGATTCCTCAGTGGAAGTGGGAAAGGATAACCATGGATTTCGTCAGTGGATTACTGCTTACGCCAAGCAAGAAGGATTCAGTTTGGGTAATTGTGGATCGACTGACTAAATCAGCTCACTTTATTCCGGTGAGGGTTGACTACTCACTTCAGAAGTTAGCGAAGCTGTATGTGTCAGAGATAGTGAGGCTGCACGGTGTGCCAGTATCGATCATCTCGGATAGGGATCCCAGATTTACGTCAAGGTTCTGGAAAGCGTTGCATCAGGCTCTGGGTACGCGTTTGGATTTCAGCACGGCTTTTCACCCGCAGTCTGATGGGCAATCGGAAAGGGTTATTCAGATCTTAGAGGATATGCTGAGAGGTTGTGTTCTGGATTTCAGAGGTAGTTGGGAGGAGTTTCTGCCATTAGCTGAGTTTGCCTACAACAACAGTTACCAAGCGAGCATCAAGATGGCACCGTATGAGGCGTTGTATGGTAGGAAGTGTCGCTCACCTACGTGTTGGACGGAGTTGGGTGAACGTCAGTTGTTGGGACCCGAGTTGGTTGCTGAGACCGAAGACAAGGTTAAGTTGATTCAGGTTCGATTGAAGGAAGCTTCGGACCGGCAGAAGTCTTATGCCGATCTTAAGCGGAGAGATATAGAGTTTGCTGTGGGGGATCAAGTTTTTCTGAAGGTCTCGCCATGGAAGAAAGTGTTGAGGTTCGGAAAGAAAGGCAAGCTAAGTCCGAGGTTTATTGGGCCGTATAAGGTACTGAGACGAGTGGGACCAGTAGCGTATCAGCTTGAGTTGCCAGCAGAGCTAAGTCAGATTCACGATGTTTTTCACGTTTCGATGCTTCAGCGTTATCGTTCAGATCCATCGCATGTGGTAGAAGTGGAAGAGATCGAGGTAAATCCAGATTTGACCATAGAAGAAGAACCAGTGCAGATTCTAGACCGGGATGTGAAGGTTCTGCGTAGGAAGTCTGTGCCTTTGGTAAAGGTACTATGGCGGAATCATGGCGTGGAAGAAGCTACGTGGGAACCCGAGGATGTGATGAGACAGCAATACCCTCAACTCTTCTGATCAGGTAATTTCGAGGTCGAAATTATTTTAAGGGGGGTAGAACTGTAATATCCCGGGTTAGGGGCTATTTTTGTTATGGCATGGTTTGCATGTGTTGGGTCTGTTATGTTGTTGTTTGTGTGGTTTCGGGGCTTAGTTGTAAGCTAGGAGTAAGCCTGAGTAGGTGGGAAAGTTTTAGTTTTTAGGCTTAGGTGAGAGGAGCTGAGGAAGCTGGGGTTTATAGATATTATTTGGTGACTTTTAGCACAAGAGATGAGCTGGTGGAGTGGCAGGGAGACGCCACTCTAGGGCTTGAGAGTGTGACGCCACTTGCAGGGAGGAGGTCCTGTGTTCAAGCTGCAGAACGCACACTTTTTACTTTCATTTTGACGCCAAGGTGGTTGAGGTTGGACCTAGTCAAGTGGTTGAATGGTGAGTGGAGAGTGAATTTAGGAAGGAGACTTGTTCAAAGTGTTTTGAATGAGTGGTTGGGAGTGCATGGTGGAAGTGGCCGATTGTGGGAGAGTTTGTGGGGGAGTGGACGGCTTGGTATGTGGGAGAAGAGGGAAGTGCCGAAATCCACTTGGATTTTTGGTGCATTTTTCGGTCAAGTTTGGTAAGCCAATTCTTCCTTGTTGTCATTGAATTTTCAAGAGAGTTTTCTCTCATTCTCCTTACTTTTGAAACCGAAAGACCAAATCTCCAAAAGCTTGCTGAAAGGTTGCATTTTTGTCTTCTAGAGTGCTTGTAGCCGAATGCTTTTGAACCTCAAGCTTCTACCTCGTTTGTTTCATTCGGCCGAAGGTTTTCCCATTTCTTCTTCTTTTCTTCATTTGAACAAAGCCGAACCTAGCATCCCACTTTCATTTCTTTTCCTCATTGAAACCTTGATAGCCGAAAGTCTCCCCAAAGCTTTTTCTTCTCCATTTCCTTTTCTTTTCAAAAAAAACCGAAGGTGCTTCTCTACTTCTTCTCTTTCCATTTCGGTTTTTGGCCGAATATCAACCCATCTCTTCTCATCTATACTCTTTCTTTTTCTTTTTCACACTAAGCCGAAAATAGGAGTGTTAAACACCTAGGGCCGAATCTTCTTTCTTTTGGTTACACCTTAGCCGAATCTCCCTTCTCTCCTAGTGGTCTCTTGTGGCCGAATTTTGGTGTGGTGTTGGTGCTCATCTCGTGTTGTATAATCGTTTGTTGAAGGTGAGTATTTGGCCGAAGGGCTGCCTCTTTTCTCCCTTACTCTTTGTTGATTTTGAGCTGTCTAAGAGCCGATTTTGGGTTTGTTGAAAGGAGTTAACCTTTTGGTTGTGGTAACCGATTTCTTTAGGGGCATCCGGGATTGGGAAGCAGTCAAGTGGAGCCTTCTGCCTTTGTTAACCGAGTGGTAAGTGGTGGTAAGGGCTGGTTCTATTAGTTCATTCTTTTAGTCTCATTAAGCAAAGTCATTAAGGGATTGACGATTGTCATTGTAGGGGTGGCCGATTGGCAAGGAACCATTGTTTGGTTCGGGTGTTGGTAGGAAACCAAAACCGTTTGCAAGGTAAGGGTTCGGATGATAACCCTTTGGTTTATTTTGGTCTTGGCCAAATGGTATGAGTGACTAATCCATGTTGGGCCGATTTTAGGAACAAGGTGATCGAGGGACTTAGACCGGTTCTTGAGATTAAGACCTTCGTTATTTCAGGTGTGTAAACTAACACACTGATTACCTAGTAATATGTTAATAACCTGATTGTGTAAAGTGAAACAATATGGTTGATGGAGTTGGTACCCGATGGGGTATGTGCACGGATACGGGTAAGTCCGTTTCATTACGAGATCTGTAGTGATATATGTGATATCATGATTTATGATGTAAATACTACGAAATGCCATTTTGAACATGTTAGCATAATTGCATGATTTATATCATTTGCATTAGTATGATATGATATTGGGTGATTTAAGAGGAGGGGGAATATGATATCCGTGTCTTTGGGACACCAGAGGTTTGGCACCTCAGCGTCTCGTCCCAGTGGCTTAGCACCACAGTGGGTTGGCCCCACAGTTGATTATACGGGATTGACGCCAGTGATTTGGTATCACACGATGGGTTGGCCCCATCATCCGATTCGTGACTACGGTCACCAGTGATTTGGTATCACACTTGTGTCTTTGGGACACCAGAGGTTTGGCACCTCATTGCGACTCGTCCCTGTGGTTAACACCACCGTGGGTTGGCCCCACTTGAGAGATACGGGATTGTCGCTAGTGATTTGGTATCACACGTGGGTTGGCCCCACAGTTGGTTATTTGTGACTTTGGGTCACCAGTGGTTTGGCACCACATTGATGGATATCGTGACTTTGGGTCACCAGTGGTTTGGCACCACCAGTGGTTTGGTACCACACGGGCTAGAAAAGGTGTTATGGATGGTTAGGAGCGGGTGCATTAATCATATTGCTTTGTTATGATGTGTGTTAGCATGTTGTATTATCGGGAGGGGGATTTATGCACTGAGTCTTGCGACTCACCTTCTCTTTTGACATTTCAGGTGACACTTAGACGCGGACATGGAGCCGGGATGGACTCGAGGTGCTCATGCCATGAATAAATACGGATTTGCTCTGACTTTTAAAAATTTGGTACTTTAGTTTATCTATTTCTATTTGGTTTTATTTTGGATTGTAAATGGCCTTTAAATTATGTTTTGCTATGTTTATGCTTAAAGTAGATTTTAATATGCCTTAACAAATTAATTGGGTTAAAATTTGCTAGAACTTGGAAAGATAAAGATTTCAAAACTACAAAGCGATATGTTTTAAACTATACCACCGGGTATCACACTGTAATTTGAGATAAATAAAAACTCAAACATTTTCCAAACTTGAACTCAATTTTCTACTAAGTCAAATTGTTTTAAGTAACAATAAGAAACTACTTGAATTTCTAAATGAGATAAACTTGTTTTACCTACACATCTGATTAAGTTTTCAAAATTTTCGGGTTTTCAAATACACCATCAGATTTTAATCAAGCCTGCCCAAGTTTTCTTCAAATACGCTATATAGCGAAGTGTTTTTATCAAACTTTTAAACAGAAACCTATCTTCTCAAAATTACGATTTTCCTCGTAACATACCAGATTCGGTCGTGGTGTGTTGACCGGGTTTGGGGTGTTACAATAATTTTTTTCAAAAACTTAATATTTTCAAAGTTACAGAGGTCATACACTTGTGTGGCTAGGCCGTGTGCCTCACACGGCATTAGACACACCCGTGCATCCAAGCAGTGGCAAAACAGGGCATACATACTGTAACGCCCCAAAAATCCTGAAACCTTAATTTCTGTGCCTATGTATGTATAGCACTTAGAATAATATTATTAAGCTAGTATCGAGATTATTTGAAGCCTTAGAGTTAGGGGTGACCATAGGGAAAATTTTATTTTTCTTACTTAGTGAACCCTAATCTCAGGCAGGAGGCCTCATAAGAAGATTAAGAAAAGAAAGGACACAAATGGGCTTGTAGTCCAGTAGAAAGTGGCGTCATATAGGAGCTGTGAGGTGGCGTGTTTCGCAGTTAAGGAGGTCCAAGGTTCGAGGCCTAAGAGGGGAGAATTAAGGAGTTTTATTTTTGTGCTTGGACAAAAGGAGTTGGCGTTGGAGGGGACTCTAAAAGGGAGTGTTCAAAAGAGAAATTTAAGGTGAAGATAAGGGAGAAAAGATAGGGATTGGGAGGTGGATATAGTGGTGCCGAATTGGACTCTGAGAGAAGGGAAGTTTCGGCTAGGGGCTATTTATATGAGTGCCGAATTAAGTTCCTAGGTTATTACCGAATTTTTGCTTTCCTTCTGGCCGAATTTCTTCACTTGTGAGAGGCTCAGACATTTTTTTCTCTAAGAGTGCCAAAGCCGAATCCTTCATACTCTCCTTTCTTAGATTTCCTTTTTGGTTCACCACTTGGTTCTAGCCGAATCACCTCTTTTCTTATTCTCCCTAGTGTTGTCGAATTGCCTCTGTCACCTTACGAGTCTCAAAAGCCAGACTTAGGCCGCATGATCAAAGGAATATTTCGGTAAGAGCTTAGTTGAATTTTTAATGTGTTTTATTAAAATCCAAAGGGCTATCTAACCCCCTTTTTTTCCGTTACCATGTATTAACAAGAGTGTGGCTCAACAATTGCAAGCGTGGTAGGTAAGTATTGTTATCAAGGCAGTAAGTATTCTCAATTCAGTCAGGGTTTAGTAGATGGATGAATCTACTGTGGCTCATAGGGGTGACTTATGAACAATATGGGTCACTTGGTTCTAACGTTATAGGTGTTTTGGGTGCAGATCTAGAGGATAAACGCCAATAATAGCAAAGGAAGGGCTACTAGAACAGGAGGTACACGGTAAGGGTACGGTGAGGTTTCGGTTTTTGGTTAGTATGTGTTAACGCTTTGGTTAATCGGTAGTAATGTCAATTGTAGGTTCGTGACTAAGGGGTTCGCAGTACACAAGGTTACCAGGTGTGTACAAACAATACCCGCACGATATCGGCAATGCCGAAAAGCTGAAAAGTCGAAAGTGGCTAAATGGGTCGGTGGAGCCTAAGGCTAGGTTTGATGAGTTTGTTTGGTTTGGTGTATGACTTGAGTCTGTCAAGCACAATACTTGATCTAGAATTTTTTTGGGCCTAACAAGCCATAAGGATGTGATTTGGGCCTAATGGGTCGTAAAGATGTAATTTGGGTTTGATGGGCTTTATAGGGACGTAGACAAGTATGTTAGGGTTTATGGATTTAAGGCCTAGTTTGAACAACTCTTAAATTTCATAAGACTTAATCTAATTAAACATGTCCGCGAACAAGTCGCTGGGTTAGGGTGTGGGAATAGGCATACGCATGTCTAAGATTGGATCTAGGGAGAGCTTGGTACTTAAGCGGTCCTAGTGGCCCACCTCCTTTTCTCTGGAATCCTACCTGATGCGTAGTGTCTATTCACTTTAGCCGCGAGGACTTGTTGATGGGCCAAAGTTCATAACTAAAACCCGAGAGGACCAAATACCCTTATATTTGTAAAATTACTAAAATACCCCTGATTTGTAAATTACTAAAATACCCTTGATTTGTAAATTACCAAAGTACCCCTATTTTGCAAAAGTACTAAAATACCCCTATTTTGCAAAATTACCAAGATACCCCTATTTTTCCAAATTACCAAAATACCCCTGTAGGGTAAGATTACGAAAATACCCCTGGGTAGTGAAATAATGAAAATACCCCTATGTGACAGATATGAGTTTATGGATGTTACTTGTGTGTTTGATGCATTCATATGATATTCTGCTTAGGATGCATATGGGTGGGAATTATGGTACGGAGAAAGATTTGAGGATCGTATGGTCGTATGGTATGGATCCACCGGAGGCTTTAAGCCCAATATATGATTAGCAGCTTTGCTGTAACGTTCGGTAGTATCGAAAACGGGCTACCCTTGGTGTGTAGCGGAGGGGTGGGTCGAGCTAGAATTCCCCATAGGAGTCATAAGGTTGGAAGGGAAATGGTGTGTGTAGCGGATGGATTTTTGGGGTGGGTTTTGCATTATCTTGTTTGTATATGATGAGATATGATATGGTATGAGGTCATTGTAGACTAAGGCTCAAGACCACCGATTTTGATAGGGCTTAGGCCCAATGTGAATATTTGTATGTAATTTGATTGCCAAGGGTTGTACACACTGTGTTTCGAAACTCACACCTTTATTTTTAATGATTCAGGTGATCCTGAATAGACGACTCGATGTGGGAGAGGAATCGGAGATGGCCACACTACAAATTATTCAAATGTTTTAATTTGTTCAAATGAATTTGTTTTAAATACTTTGGTTTTTTTATTTGGATTGCAATAAGGCCACGTAACTCCTAATTGACTTTAGACTTTGGGTTTATTATTATTGCTTCAACTATCCACTTAATAAATTTTATAAAGATGACATGGTTTTCAAAATAACTTAACATATGAACGTTTTCCTAAAATGTGGGTTTTCCCTCTTAACCTAACAAGATATATTAGATTTTGGGCTTTTGGGCATTAAAATGTTAAATCGTAAAATCGTTTTGGAGTGTGCCTTTAATGTGACAGTTCTGGACTTAGGCCTAACTTCTAGGTTGGGTTTGGGGTGTTACATTTAGTGGCATCAGAGCCCAGTTGCAAAGCTCAGGCTGTGAAATGGGCCTTAGATTTTGGGTTTTAAAAAAAGTTTATTGCAGGATTCTTGAAGTGTGGTTCACCGAGCCCTCGACGTCGAGCCAAGTAAGTTCTCTGTACTACAATTGCCTAAATTATTGAACTGTATAGATATTGGGCTACTTGAAAATAGGCTTTTTAGAGGCTAAAGCCCGTAGGGAACCTAAGCCTGTAGTGGATTCTCGGCCGCGGAATAACTTTAAGAAAAAGCGTTATTACTTACATAAGACACGTGTCCTAAACAAGTGGAACTAAGTACTAATTGCATAAAATTTTTAATTCAGAACTACGCAACGATGAGCGCTAGGCGAGGTGGAAGAGGCCACGGCAGAGGCCGTGAAGGTGTTAGGACAGGATCGTCTGAGTCCGGCCATATGCCCAATGTAGGAGTAGGGGAGACTCCGGCCTCATCAGTAGCTGAAAGAGGAGCAAATGAACGGGCCGTCGCTATAGAAGATGCCGCAATTGTAGGCCATGTTGAGAATCTTGGAAAGGGTCGTTGGACACAATAATGGTACGGAGAGTCATGGGTCGATCGTGGAGCAACTCTGAGCTAATAGGGCTGAGATTTTCAAAGGAGCAGAGGGGGTGGCCCCGAATGTGGTGGAGTATTGGTTGGAAGCTACTGAAAGAATAATGGATAACCTTGATTGCACGGCTGAACAAAAGTTTAAAAGAGCAATATCCCTACTCAGGAAAGAATCCTATCAGTGGTGGTTGACAGTTAAGGAGGGCAACCAACCGGAGCAGATCACTTGGGAATTCTTCAAATCGGCATTTCAGGGGAAATACGTTGGAGCGGCCTATGTGGATGCCCGAAGGAAGGAGTTTTTGAGTCTGACTCAGGGAGATAAGTTAGTAGCAGAGTACGAGGATGAGTTTTTGCACCTCAGTCGATACACCAAAGGGATAATAGCAACCGAGTATGAAAGGTACGTGTGGTTCAAGGATAGATTAAGGGATAGCCTTAAGGTACTGATAGCTCTATAAAGGGAGCGAGATTTTGCAGTCTTGGTAGATAAAGTAAAAATAGCAGAGGATGTAAAGAGCATGGAGCGCCGCAACTGAGAGAAAGAGAAGGGCAAGAACAAGCGGAATATGGAACCTATGGGAACCGGACAAAGGCCCCTGAGGAGGGCCAGAGTGAATGGGCCGGTTAGAGATGTGGCCCCTATTGCCACTGCTAATAACGGAGTACCACGTTGTGCAGAATGTGGGAGAAGGCATCCGGGCGAATGTTGGAGGAGGATGGGAGCATGTTTGGGCTGTGGATCGATGGAGCACAGGGTTAGGCAGTGCCCGAGAAGGCTAGATCAGGAGCAAGCCGATGGTGGAGGCAATTTTCAACCCTAGAGGGGTGGACAACAACCACCAAGGGGCCGTGGTCAAGCTAGAGGTGGAAATGGCGCAGAACGAGGGCGTGGAGCAACGGGCAGAGGTGCAGGCCAGACAGAGGCAAGATAGCCAGTGTTGGTCTATGCTGCTCATCGTAGAGAGGAAGGTGATACACCAGATGTGATAACGGGTACGTTTCTTATTTGTGAGCTACCTTATATTGCGCCTATTGATGTGGGGTCGACACACTCGTACATTGCTTGTAATAGGATTGAAACTTTAGGGGTGGAGTTTGAAATAGTTGAGAATGAAATGACTGTATTAAGTCCTTTAGGGCAGTCGGTGAAAGTTAGTAAACTGTTTAGGAATGTACCATTGATGGTTCAAGGAGTTATTTTCCTAGAGGATTTGATGGAATTGTCGTTTGGTGAGTTCGACCTCATCTTAGGCATGGATTGGTTAACGAGGCACCAAGCAAACCCTAGACTATGCTATGAAGCAGATGGTATTAAGAAATGTGGAAGGTGATGAAGTGGCAGTGATCGGGGAACGACGTGATTATTTGTCAAATGTAATTTCAGCTTTAAGGGCAGAAAAGTTGGTAGGGAAGGGCTGTGAAGCTTACTTAGCTTATATCAGTGATTCAGAATCGAAGAGTGTTACTGTCAAGGATTTGGAAACAGTAAAGGAATTCCCTAACGTTTTCCCAGAGGAATTGTTGGGATTACCCCCAATAGAGAGGTAGAGTTTGGAATAGAGTTGTTACCGGGTACGGTGCCAGTGTCTATCGCACCTTATAGGATGGCACTGAAGGAACTAGTGGAGTTGAAGGCCCAGATTCAGGGGTTGTTGGGTCGCGGGTTTATTAGACCAAGTGTGTCTCCATGGGGAGCCCCGGTATTATTCGTAAAGAAGAAGGATGGGTCCATAAGGATATGCATCGATTACAGGCAGTTGAACAAGTTAACCATTAAGAATAAATACCCTCTACCTAGGATAGATGACCTTTTCGATCAACTTAGAGGAGCCTCAGTTTTCTCGAAGATTGATTTGCATTCGGGGTACCATCAACTGTGGGTTAAGGAAGCCGATGTGTATAAGACAGCCTTCAGAACTCGTTATGGACATTACGAGTTTTTGGTAATGTCATTTGGACTAACAAACGCTCCTGCCGCTTTTATGGATCTCATGAACAGGGTTTTTCAATCGTATCTAGACCGGTTTGTAGTAGTCTTCATAGATGACATCCTAGTATACTCGAGAATGGATGTGGAACACGATGCACACTTACGAATTGTGTTGCAAGTTCTAAGGGAGAAGCAACTGTATGCTAAGTTTAGCAAGTGCGAATTCTGGCTAAAGGAAGTCAGTTTCTTAGGACATGTGGTCTCCGCTGAGGGAATTAGAGTTGACCCTCAGAAGATAAAAGAGGTGTTGGAATGGAAACGACCTAAGACGGTGTCAGAAATTTGAAGTTTTCTAGGCCTGTCAGGGTACTATAGGCGGTTTGAGTAACATCCCTACCCCGTATCCGCCGCCGGATTAGGGCTACGATACATTACTATGACAATTACCAAGACATAGCACTCCATCCAACTAACACTTGATAAATTCGTATCATTTCATGCTATCACAAATGAGTATATATATGCGTATTTTATCAGGTCTTAATACAGCAACTTGCATTACACGAATCACATGGTCATTCAAAAACAATGTTGAATAAGCATATAATGTTTAAACATTTATTTCATTTCTATTATCTACGATACATTCAAACATATACTATTATTATTAAACATATAATACATTAGTGTCTCTATTTATAGACATGCATGCTCACTATAGCAATATCATATGTCTCAATACCAAACTAGCAAAGGAGATACCCATATTCGCAAGGCTTTTAATATATACACAAGAACCAAAATTCATGTCTCAAAACCTAGTTTAGCCTATACATGCCTTTAGTCCAAAACCAAACCCAAAAAGGTACCAAAATAGATTGATAGTGTGGATGACTTTGCTGGCGATCCTCTGAGCTCGTAGCTTGACCAAGATCTAAAAAATAGAACAACAATCACACAGAGTAAGTTAAGTTAGCTTAGTAAGCTTTAAGCAAATATAACTATTTAATCAAACATTTAAACATCTAAACAATCTTTTTTATAGCCTTAATATAAGTTCTTAGCACAATCATGCCTTCATGGCTGAATATCCACATTCTTACCAAGTAATTTGATTATCACATCTCAATTTCATATAATTAGGTATGTTCTCGTATGCAAGAAATGAATTAGATACCAAGTATATACTCACCACACATAACCGAATACACATGCAATAGTATCCTTTAATATTCACTTGTATACAATTATATCATCTATATAATATCACTTTATCCACATCTATAAGGCCAAATATACAAAAGTAAATTGTTAATTTACTAGTTCAATATACATTATATGTATATTTACCCTTTTAACCGAAACTACTTGCCACATCCAAATCGAATTTCCATATCACATACACAACATTTATAAGGCCGAACACTCTTAATAGGATTTCACAAATATACCTTAATTGTATCACAATCGAATAGCACCAATCGTAATATATTAACTTACCTTATTCTGTACAACCCATATGCTTTTGTGTACCTGAACAAATAGCTCATTTATCGTACTCAAAGTTTCATAACTATAACAATCAGTTAAAAACCCGTACTTACGAAAAATCACCGGCATAAAGCCCTGCTAGGCATAAAGCCTGAAACATATGCACCGGCACTAAGCCTGCTAGACCCAAGGTCTGAAATTTATTCACCAGCATTTAGCCTGCTAGGCATATGAGCCCGATATACTTCACCGGCACAAGGCCTGCTAAGCTTGAAGCCCGATACACTTATAAATAAACCATATCATACACAGTACACATTTCCAATATCACACTTCACACCTAGCACATGTTACTTTCGCATATCACTTCAATTATATATAACTACAATTCACTACTAAAATCACTCATCATATTCGGTTTAAGCATATTTCACACTTACAAATTCATAATTCAAAATGTAATCAATATTAACGATATTAATTTGCTTAAAGACTTACTTCGGATATCGTCAGACGTCGAGTACCGGCTATTCGTCAACTTTCGCCTTTCCTCGATCCAAGTCCGTTTTTCTTTGTTCTTGAACCCAAATTGAGCTCCCTAATGCTGAAATTCAAGCTTCAAAAATGGAGTTTATTTCCTTCCCACATTCGGCCAAGAAGATGAACAAAGCTATGTTCTCTTTCCTTCCACTTTGTTTCATTATTTTATGACTTAAATTAAAAGAAACATTTATTTACTTATTACTAATATAACATATTATTATAATAACAAAATTTTATCTAATTTACCACATGTTGCCGTCCACTTACCAAAATAGTGGCTAAATTGCCACATAAGCCCTTAACACTTAAAACCCATACTAATTTAGCCATTAATCAAATAAAAAGCCACTTTTACAAATTATGCAATTTAGTCCTTTAGTCAAATTAAACACACAAACAAGCAAATTAATTCACAGAAATTTTAACACATGCTAATTCACTGATCATCAACGCAGAAAATAATATTAAAAATTTATTCAGACTCGGATTTGTGGTCCTGAAACCACTGTTCTGATTAGGGTCAACTTTGGACTGTTACAACTCTCCCCCCTTAAGGATTTTCGTCCCCGAAAATCTTACCGGTAAACAGAGTCGGATATTGTTGTCTCGTTGAATCCTCAGGCTCCCATATAGCCTCTTCTATTCCATGTCGATTCGATAATATTTTTACTAATGGAATTTTCTTGTTTCTCAACTCTTTCGCTTCACGAGCTAAGATACGAATCAGTTCTTCCTCGTATGACATGTCAGATCGAATTTCAATCTCAGATGGGGCAATCACATGCGACGGATCTGATCGGTATTTACTGAGCATTGAGACATGAAACACATTATGGATCTTTTCAAGCTCGGAGGGTAATCGTAATCTATACACAATAAGCCCGACTCGTTCAATGATCTCATACGATCCGATGAACCTCAGACTTAACTTGCCTTTTCGACCAAATCGAAGTACTTTCTTCCACGGAGAAACTTTCAAAAATACCCAGTCTCCGACCTGGAACTCAATGTCTTTCCATTTCAAATCCACGTATGACTTTTGGCGATCCGATGCAACTTTCAAACTATCTCGGATTACTGCCACTTTCTGTTCAGGCTCTTTAATAAAATCAACCCCGTGAATCTTGTTATCACTGAGCTCAGTCCAGTACAATGGTGTACGACACTTGCGGCCGTACAAAGCTTCCTATGGTGCCATTTTGATACTAGATTGAAAGCTATTATTGTAAGCGAATTCAATCAAAGGTAAGTATCGTTCCACGTACCTTCAAACTCGAGGACGCAACATCTCAACATATCCTAAAGTATCTGAATGGTTCGTTCAGACTGACCATTTGTCTGCGGGTGAAAAGCAGTGCTAAAACGTAGTTTGGTACCTAAAGCATCTTGCAATTTCTTCCAAAAATGCGACGTGAATCTTGGGTCTCTGTCCGAAATAATGAAAATCAGCACACCATGTAATCTCACAATTTGAGATACATACAACTCAGCAAGCTTATCGAGCGAATAGTCCGTGCGAACTAGAACAAAGTGAGCTGATTTGGTTAGTCTATCCACTATAACCCAGACTGCATCTTTCTTGCTCGGTGTCATAGGCAAACCGGATACAAAATCCATAGCAATTCTATCCCATTTTCATTCAGGTATCATGATCGGCTGAAGTAACCCAAAAGGCACCTGGTGTTCGGCTTTTACTTGTTGACAAATTAAACACTTCGAGACAAATTCAGATATGTCTCATTTCATACCAGGCCACCAATAGAACTGTTTCAGATCATGATACATTTTCGTGCTACCCGGATGTACCGACAATCAACTATTATGAGCCTCATTCAACAACATCTGAATCAATTCCACATTGCTCGAAACACATATTCAGCCTTTGAAGTTCAAACAATCATTTTCATCAATTCGAAACTCTGACTCCGTATTACTTTCACACTGAACTCGTGTAACACCCCTATCCCGTGTCCATTGCCAGATTAGGGTTAGGAGTGTTACCAGACAGATCGGAAACATTCACAGGCAAAATCATACATTCAATCATCATTCTAAGACATAATGTCCCTTAAACGGATCCTTGAGACCTTAATCATACTTAGAAGTCGAGTCGGGACTAAACTGAAACACATATGAAATTTCACGAAAATTTAAAACTTTAATAAAATACAGGGGAGATAGGCCCGTGGGAGGAGACCGTGTGTCATCCACGGCTTCTAGACGCCCCTGTGTATCCAACTGTGTCTGTATACAGACTATACCAACATGGTCATTAGGCACGCCCGTGTGCCATGGCTGTGTACTTTAAGGTCATATACTGACTTCCCCACCACGGCCACCAAGCACGCCCGTGTGTTTGGTTGTGTACTTTTATATTAGCTACTGACATGCACACCACGGCCAGAAGACACGCCCGTGTCGAGGCCGTGTGATATTAAACTGCATCCTATAACTCATCCACGGTCGTTAGGCACGCCCGTGTGCCACAACCGTGTGACATTATAGGCCATTTACAAGGCCAAAATGCCACCCATAAGGGTCAAACCTACAAACCATATTTAACAAGATATCTCATGCACATTTTACCATCAAATCATACCAAAATAATCAACCAATTCATGCATCTTTGCCAACTAAGGTAATCACAATACAAACCATTCAAACCAATTCCAAACATACCAATTTGCATGACTAAATCTAAATTATACCAAGCTCCTTTCATCACTATATATACTTACCATCTCATAACCATTTAATATATCAACTAATCATGCCAAAACAACTTCACATATCACATTCATTAAGGCATATTACCAAAACATAATTAGCCAAATCACATGGCTAAGTTCATTATACAACTTATACCAAAACTAGCCTATACATGCCATATTGAGCTATATACATTTTCAAAGGGTACCAAAATAAGTTTTAGTAGTGTGATGACGATCCGTGACGGTCCCGAGCTTTCAGTAGCTTTGACAACCTCGGATTCGGTTTATCGGAATAAAAATGGCTACTCATTTATTTTCACTTTCCCGCGATCTAAATCCATTTTCCTCGGTTCTTGATCTTAATTTGAGCTTCAAAATGCCAAATGCCTAGCTCAAGGTTTTCTTCTTTTTCTTTCTTTGATTTTCGGCTAACAAGGATGATAATGTGGCCATTTTTATGTTTTTTTCTTAAACATATAATCATTTATTACAAAAGACATTTTTAACCTTTAAAACAAATATATCAAAACATATAATTCAAGGTCATTTATGACCTTAGCCATCCACTAACCACTTATTGGCTTATTTGCCTATTAAGGCCACAACATTCAAAAGCCATATCACATTAATACTTTAACAATAGCAAGCAACTTTCACATTCAATGCAATTTCATCCTTTTGTCAAATTAAACACAGAGACAATCAAATTAACTTACGGAAATTTAACACATGCTAAACCACATATCAACGACACAGAATATAATATTAAAATATTATACGAACTCGGATTTTTGGTCCCAAAACCACTGTTCCAACTAGGGTATAAACCGGACTGTTACAATTCTCCCCTTTTAGGGATTTTCGTCCCCGAAAATCTTACCGTTTAACAGATTCAGATATTGTTGTTTCACTGAGTCTTCAGGCTCTCAGGTAGCCTCTTCAATCCCATGTCGATTCCACAGTACTTTCACTAACGGAATCTTCTTATTTCTCAACTCTTTCACTTCACGAGCTAAGATACGGATCGGTACTTCTTCATATGTCAAATCAGATCGGATTTCAATTTCAGATGAGGCAATCACATGTGACGGATCAGATCGATACCTACGGAGCATTAAAATATGAAATACATTGTGTATCTTTTCTAGCTCAGACGGCAACTTTAATCTATATGCAACAAGTCCGACACGTTCAATGATCTCATACGGTCTGATAAACCTCAGACTTAATTTGTCTTTTTGTCCGAATCGAAGCACTTTCTTCCACGGAGACACTTTCAGAAATACTTTGTCGCCGATCTCAAATTCTATATCTTTTCATTTCAGATCTGCATACGACTTCTGACGATCAGATGCTGCTTTCAGACAATCTCGGATCAACTTCACTTTCTGTACCAAATCTTTTATCAAATCAACCCTGTGAAGCTTATTCTCACTGAGTTGGGTCCAATACAGAGGTGTATGACATTTACGTCCATACAAAGCTTCATAAGGTGCCATTTTGATGCTCGTCTGGAAACTGTTATTGTACGCAAATTCGATCAACGGTAGATAAAGTTCCCACGAACCATTAAATTCAAGTATACAGCATCTCAACATATCTTCAAGAATCTGAATAATTCGTTCAGAATGACCATCTGTTTGTGGATGAAAAGCTGTATTGAAATGCAATTTCGTGCCCAAAGCTTCTTGTAGTTTCTTCCAGAATCTCGACGTAAACCTCGGATCTCTATCAGACACAATGGATAGTGGCACCCCGTGCAATCTTACAATCTCAGCAATATAAAGCTCGGCAAATCTCTCAAGTGAGAAATCAGATCTTACCGAAATAAAATGGGCAGATTTTGTTAATCGGTCAACTACAACCCATATCGCATCTTTCTTTCTCGGAGTCAGAGGCAAACCAGAAATAAAGTCCATCGTCACTCTATCCCATTTCCACTCAGGAATCAAAATCGGTTGTAACAACCCAGACGGAACTTGATGTTCAGCTTTCACTTGCTGACAAATTACACATTTCAAAACAAAGTCAGAAATGTCCCTTTTCATACCAGACCACCCGTAGTGTCGTTTCAAATCATGATACATCTTAGTACTCCCCGGATGAACGGATAGACGACTATTATGTGCTTCATTCAAAATCACTGAATCAACTCTATATTTCTCGGAGCACAGATATGATCTCGGAATCTTAAACAATTATCAACAATTTGAAATTCAGATTCAGAGTTCATTTCACACTGAGCTCGTTTTGCTAGCAATTCATTATCAGACTTCTAAGCATCACATATCTGTTGTAAAAACAACGGTTTCGCTTTTAATTCAGCTGTCATAGAACAATCATCAGACAAATTCAGTTGAGTATTCAAAGCTCGTAGTGCATACAACGATTTTCTACTCAATGCATCAGCAACAACGTTCACTTTACTCGGATGATAATCTATCACAAACTCATAATCTTTCAATAGCTCAAGCCATCTTCTTTGACGTAAGTTCAAATCTTTTTGAGTCATCAAATTTTTCAAACTTTTGTGATCTGAAAATATGTGACATTTCTCACCGTATAGATAATGACGCCAAATCTTAAGTGCAAATACAATTGCAGCTAACTCGAGATCATGTGTCGGATAGTTCTTCTCATGAGGCTTTAACTATCTCGAGGCATAAGCTATCACTTTGCCTTCCTGCATCAAAACACATCCCAAACCATTAAACGAAGCATCACTGTATACAACAAATTCTTTACCCGATTCTGGTTGTACTAATACTGGAGCTTCGATTAACAGAGTTTTCAACTGATCAAAACTTTTCTGACATTTATCCGACCATTCAAATCTGACATCTTTCTGAAGTAATCTAGTCAACAGAGTAGCTATCACTGAAAACCCTTTTACAAATCTGCGGTAATAACCAGCAAGTCCCAGAAAACTACGGACTTCAGACACGTTTCTCGGAGGTTTCCAATCCAGAATAGCAGAAATCTTACTCGGATCCACTCGGATTCCAGAAGCTGACACAATATGTCCTAGAAAGCTAACCTCATGCAACCAGAATTCACATTTACTGAATTTCGCGTATAATTGCTTTTCTCTCTAAGTTTGCAACACAATTCTCAGATGTTCAGCATGCTCATTTTCATCATGTGAATAAATCAAAATATCATCAATGAATACAACAACAAATTGATCTAGATACGGTTTGAAAATTCTATTCATCAAATCCATAAAAATCGCAGGAGCATTGGTTAGTCCAAATGGCATAACTAAAAATTCATAATGCCCGTACCTCATTCTGAAAGCAGTCTTCAGAATATCTGAATCTTTCACTCTCAACTGATAGTATCCAGATCTCAGATCAATCTTAGAAAACACAGTAGCTCCTTTTAACTGATCAAACAAATCGTCTATTCGGGGCAACGGATATTTATTATTTATTGTCACTTTATTCAGCTGACGATAATCAATACACATTCTCATCGTGCCATCTTTCTTTTTCACAAACAAAATTGGAGCACCCCAAGGCGAGAAACTCGGTCTAGCAAACCCTCTTTCGGTCAATTCTTGCAACTGTGACTTTAACTCTTTCAACTCTGTTGGTGCCATTCTATACGGAGCTATCAAAATAGGTGTAGTACCAGGCAACAAATCAGTACCAAATTCAACTTCACGAATCGGAGGCAAACCCGGTAACTCTTCAGGAAACACGTCAGAAAACTCACAAACAATAGGCACTGATTCAACCTTTTTCTCAGATACTCTTGAATCAATCACATAAGCAAAATATGCCTCGTAACCCTTTTTCACATAATTCTGAGCTTTCAAAATAGATATCACTGTAGGCAACCCATTCAAATCATCAGACTCAATCCTTACAATCTCATCATTCGTACCTTTCAAATTTAGAGTCTTTCTTTTACAGTTCACAACAGCATCATGCATAAACAACCAATCCATACCCAGAATAATATCAAATTCATCAAATGGCAAAAGCATCAGATCAGCAGGGAAACAGATATCTCGAAACAGTAACGGACAGTTCTTGCATACTTTGTCAACAAGGACACTTTTACCTAAGGGGTTCGATACTTTCATAGCAAACTCAGTAGACTCTACAGGCAAAGTCTTGCTGAATACTAAATTCATGCATATATATGAATGCGTAGAACCAGGGTCTATCAAAGCAATCACAGAAGTATCATAAAGAGTAAAAGTACCAGTTATAACATCAGGTGACGAAGCTTCCTCACGAGCTCGGATAGCATACGCTCTGGCAGGCGCTCTAACTTCAGATCGGACAACATTGTCTCTCATAGTTCTTTGACTAACACTGACGTTTCTTACGTTCTTTGATGATTTTCCTCTTACAGGTGCATTATCAGATCTCACATTCTAAATAGCTTCTAGCTCAACAGTCTCAGGGTAATCACGGATAAAATGATCAAGTGATCCACATCAGAAACAAGCTCTGTCGTTTAATCTACAACTTCCTGGATGTCTTTTTCCATAATACTTACATTCAGGTCTCGCGGATCGAACATTACCAATACTGGCCACTGAAGTTGCTGGAGTTTTAGAACTCATTTTCGGTCTAACTCGATTTCTGTTCGAATGTCCCACATTATCTCTGGAACGACCTTAATCATCTCTGAATCTTTTCGGAGCAGACTGAAATGATTTACTCTGAAATTTCTTTCTCATATCTCGAACTTCAGACTTAGCTTTTCTTTTATCTTTCCTGAGTGCTTCAGTTTTACAAGCTCGGTCTACAGGTACAACAAACTCTTTTATTTCTAAAATCCCGACTAGCAAACGAATATCTTCATTAAGGCCATCTTCAAACCTTTTGCACATTATAGCTTTAGATGATACGCATTCCCAGGCATACTGATTCAGTCTCATGAATTCTCGCTCATACTCAGAAACAATCATTCGTCCTTGTTTAAGTTCCAGAAATTCCTTTCGTTTCTGATCAACGAATCTCTCACTGATATATTTCTTCCAGAATTCGTTCTGAAAGAAATCCCATGTAACTCGTTCTCCCAGAATGACAGAAATCAGAGTTCCCACCATTGATAAGCTAAATCTCGAAGCAAAGATACCACACACTTTATGCATTCTTCTAGAGTCAGAGACATTTCATCAAATACCCAGATCGTATTTTCAATCCAGAATTTAGCTTTTTCAGCATCATCATCTTTAGTAGCCCGGAATTCCTCGGCCCCATACTTACGGATCTTGTCAACAGGAGGCTTATTCAACAGATTCAGATTACAGCCGGAGGTATATCGGATGTCTGAGGGGGATTAATCGGGGGTGGGGGTTGTCAAACAGTCGGGTTATTTCTTACGAACTGAGTGAACCACTCACTCATCATCTGAAAGAAAGCTTGTTTAGCTTCTCCCTCATGACCGCTCGTAGCCGGTGTCGAATCAAAGGGCGCTGTCCCTTATGCAGGAGCAGGCGCATTACTTTCTACGTCGTCAGCTACAGCTCTTTCGGGATCCATTACTATACGAAAATCACATTTTATACGTCAGGATTCATCACACTATCACAATTCAAATATATGGCATGTATAGCTAGACTCTAAAATGCAACGTTAGTCTGAGAATCGGCTAAATTGTAGCACTGATACCAACCAAATGTATCACCCCTATCCTGTGTCCGTTGCCAGATTAGGGTTAGGAGTGTTACCAGACAGATAGGAAACATTCACAAGCAAAATCATACATTCAATCATCATTCTAAGACATAATGTCCCTTAAACGGATCCTTGAGACCTTAATCATACTTAGAAGTCGAGTCGGGACTAAACTGAAACACATATGAAATTTCACGAAAATTTAAAACTTTAATAAAATACAGGGGAGATAGGCCCGTGGGAGGAGACCGTGTGTCATCCACGGCTTCTAGACGCCCCTGTGTATCCAACTGTGTCTGTATACAGACTATACCAACATGGTCATTAGGCACGCCCGTGTGCCATGGCTGTGTACTTTAAGGTCATATACTGACTTCCCCACCACGGCCACCAAGCACGCCCGTGTGTTTGGTTGTGTACTTTTATATTAGCTACTGACATGCACACCACGGCCAGAAGACACGCCCGTGTCGAGGCCGTGTGATATTAAACTGCATCCTATAACTCATCCACGGTCGTTAGGCACGCCCGTGTGCCACAACCGTGTGACATTATAGGCCATTTACAAGGCCAAAATGCCACCCATAAGGGTCAAACCTACAAACCATATTTAACAAGATATCTCATGCACATTTTACCATCAAATCATACCAAAATAATCAACCAATTCATGCATCTTTGCCAACTAAGGTAATCACAATACAAACCATTCAAACCAATTCCAAACATACCAATTTGCATGACTAAATCTAAATTATACCAAGCTCCTTTCATCACTATATATACTTACCATCTCATAACCATTTAATATATCAACTAATCATGCCAAAACAACTTCACATATCACATTCATTAAGGCATATTACCAAAACATAATTAGCCAAATCACAACTAGCCTATACATGCCATATTGAGCTATATACATTTTCAAAGGGTACCAAAATAAGTTTTAGTAGTGTGATGACGATCCGTGACGGTCCCGAGCCTTCAGTAGCTTTGACGACCTCGGATTCGGTTTATCGGAATAAAAATGGCTACTCGTTTATTTTCGCTTTCCCGCGATCTAAATCCGTTTTCCTCGGTTCTTGATCTTAATTTTAGCTTGAAAATGCCGAATGCCTAGCTCAAGGTTTTCTTCTTTTTCTTTCTTTGATTTTTGGCTAACAAGGATGATAATGTGGCCATTTTTATGTTTTTTTCTTAAACATATAATCATTTATTACAAAAGACATTTTTAACCTTCAAAACAAATATATCAAAACATATAATTCAAGGTCATTTATGACCTTAGCCATCCACTAACCACTTATTGGCTTATTTGCCTATTAAGGCCACAACATTCAAAAGCCATATCACATTGATACTTTAACAATAGCAAGCAACTTTCACATTCAATGCAATTTCATCCTTTTGTCAAATTAAACACACAGACAATCAAATTAACTTACGAAAATTTAACACATGCTAAACCACATATCAATGACACAGAATATAATATTAAAATGTTATACGGACTCGGATTTGTGGTCCCGAAACCACTGTTCCGACTAGGGTATAAACCTGACTGTTACAACTCGTCTTGCCATTGAATCTTTGTCAACTTTCTGAGCATCACAAATTTGTTGAATAAACAACGGTCTTGCTTTTAATTCAGCTACTATCGAACCATCATCAGACATAACCATATGCGCGTTCAACGCACGAAGAGCAAATAATGACTTTCGACTTAAAGCATACGCAACAGCGTTAGCTTTCCCCCGGATGATAGTCAATCACTAGCTCGTAATCTTTCAACAACTCTAACCATCTACGTTGTCTCAAGTTCAAATCTTTCTGAGTCGTCAAGTACTTTAAACTCTTGTGGTCTGAATAAACATCGCATTTTTCACCGAATAGATAATGACGCCAAATCTTTAACGTGAACACAATGGTTGCCAGCTCTAAATCATGTGTTGGGTAATTCCTTTCATGCGGCTTCAATTGTCTCGAAGCATAGGCTATGACTTTGCCTTCCTGCATCAAAATGCAACCCAAACCATTCAAAGAAGCATCACTATAAATAATAAATTCTTTACCCGATTCAGGTTGGACTAACACTGGAGCTTCAGTCAGAAGGGCTTTCAACTGATCAAAACTTTTCTGACATTTTTTCGTCCATTCAAACTTGATATCTTTCTGTAATAGCTTTGTCAAAGGTGTAGCTATCATAGAAAAACCTTTCACGAATCCTCTGTAGTATCCGACAAGTCCTAGAAAACTTTGAATTTTAGAAACACTCCTTGGTGGTTTCCAATCAAGTATAGCCCATATTTTATTCGGATCAACCCGAATGCCTGACGCCGAAACAACGTAACCCAGAAAACTAACCTCATTCAGCCAAAATTCACATTTACTAAGCTTTGAGTACAACTATTTATCTCACAAAGTTTGTAGCACAAGTCTCAGATGCTCATCATGCTCGGTTTCATCTCTAGAGTAGATCAGAATATCGTCTATAAACACTAGCACAAACCGGTCTAAATACTGACAGAAAATCCGATTCATCAGATCCATAAAAACAGCAGGTGCATTAGTAAGTCCAAAAGGCATAACCAAAAACTCATAGTGCCCGTACCTCGTTCGAAAAGCAGTCTTCGACACATCAGAATCTCTGACTTGCAACTGATAATAACCCGACCTCAAATCTATCTTTGAAAACACTGAAGCCCTTTTCAACTGATCAAACAAGTCGTCAATCCGTGGCAACGGGTATTTATTGTTTATAGTTACCTTGTTGAGCTGTCGGTAATCAATGCACATTCGCATAGTCCCGTCTTTCTTTTTCACAAATAAAACTGGTGCACCCCAAGGAGAGAAGCTCGGTTGTTTAAAGCCCCTATCTGTTAACTATTGCAACTGTGCTTTCAACTCTTTTAATTCTGTAGCTGCCATCTGATACGGAGCTATTGAAATCGGAGTCGTCCCCGATACTAATTCAATACCAAACTCTATTTCTCGAACAGGTGGTAACCCCGGTAATTCTTCAGGAAACATGGATACTCACACACAACCAGTACGGATTCAATCTTCTTCTCAGTAACTATCCAACACATAAGCCAAGTAAGCTTCACACCCTTTTCTTACATACTTATGAGCTAACATCGAGGATATTACTGCCGGTAACCCATTCAGGTCATTAGATTCAATCCGAATAATTTCACCGCTCTGACATCTCAAATCAATGGTCTTTCTTTTGCAATTAACAATAGCATCGTGCAAAGTTAAGCAATCCATTCCCAAAATTATATCGAACTCGTCGAAAGGCAACAACATTAAATCAATTGGGAAGCATGAATCCCGAATCATCAACGGCAACCTTTACACACTTTGTCGACTAGAACACACCGACCCAAGGGGTTTGATACATGAATCACAAACTCAATAGACTCAACAGGCAGAGTCTTACTGGATACTAAAGTTTCACACACATATGAATGAGTCAAACCCGGATCAATCAATGTAATCACAGTAGTATCATAAAGAGTGAAAATACCGGTGATAACATCTAGGGAAGAAGCATCCTCTCTGGCACGTATAGCATATGCTCTAGCAGGTGCTCGAGCCTCTGATCGAACTGCAGTGTCCTTTGTTCCTCTCTGACTGCCACCTACATTGCCCGAATGTCTGGCTGGTCTGCCTCATGCTGACACGTTGCTCGGTCTTGTATTCTGGACTGTATTTTGCTCGACTAGCATCGGACACTCTCGAATAAAATGATTTGACGATCCACATTTAAAGCAGGACCGATCACGAAATCTACAACTCCCAGAATGCCATTTTCCACAATGCTTGCACTCAGCCCGGTTCTGCTGAACAATACCAACACTAGCCATCGAAGTGGCTCGGGAACCCGCAGGAGGTCGATCTCGCCTAGAGAAGTCTGAAGTAGCCTTATATCGACTAGATTCATCTTTAAATTTCTTTGATGCGGAATGAAAGGTCTTACTCGATGATCTCTTTCGAATGCCTCTAGCTTCAAACTCGGCTTTTCTTTTCTTTTTTCCAAGCTCTTTGGCTTTGCAAGCTCGTTCGACAAGTACTACGAACTCTTTAATCTCGAGTATACCGACTAGCAACTTAATATCTTCATTCAGACCATCTTCAAATCTTTTACACATAATGGCTTCAGTTGACACACATTCACGGGCATATCGGCTCAGTCTGACAAATTTCCGTTCATACTCCATCACGGTCATTCGACCCTATTTCAATTCCAGAAATTCTTTTCGTTTCTGATCAATGAATCTCTGACTGATCTACTTTTTACAGAATTCTATCTCAAAGAATTCCTAGGTCACTTTCTCCCTCGGAACCACCGATACTAGTGTATTCCACCAGTGATATGCGGTGTCCCGTAATAAGGATATAGCACACCTCAAGCATTCGTCTGGAGTACATGACAGTTCATCAAGCACCAGGATGGTATTATCAAGCCACATCTCAGCTCGTTCCGCGTCGTCATCATCATTAGCTTTAAATTCTTTGACCTCATATTTCCTATTTTATAAACGGGAGGCCTGCTAGATCTCATCGGATCTATCGGAGGTGCTGAAGGTATTGGAGTTGGATTATTCGGGGGTGGAGGTTGTTGTATAGCCGGATTAGTCCGGATAAATTGCGTAAACCATTCATTCATCATCTGGTAGAAGGCTTGCTTACCCTCCCCCTCATGGCTACTCGAGACAGGTCGAGAGTCTACCGACGCTGACTCATGAACGAGATCAGGCGCTAGGCTCTCTACATCATTCGCTACGGCTCTTTCAGGATCCATTTACTATATAAAACACAATTTAAACGTCAGAAGTCATCACACTATCATATTATCAAGTAAAGGCATGTATAGCTAAACTCACACGCGCTACGGTAGTCCTAGAATCGACTAAACTGTAAGCTCTGATACCAATAAATTGTAACATCCCTAACCCGTATCCGTCGCCAGATTAAGGTTACGAGACATTACTGTGACAATTACCAAGATATAGCACTCCATCCAACTAACACCTGATAAATTCGTATCATTTCATGCTATCACAAATGAATATATATATGTGTATTTTATCAGGTCTTAATACAGCAACTTGCATTATACGAATCACATGGTCATTCAAAAACAATGGTCGAATAAGCATATAATGTTTAAACATTTATTTCATTTCTATTATCTACGATACATTCAAACATATACTATTATTATTAAACATATAATACATTAGTGTCTCTATTTATAGACATGCATGCTCACTATAGCAATATCATATGTCTCAATACCAAACTAGCAAAGGAGATAGCCATATTCGCATGGCTTTTAATATATACACAAGAACCAAAATTCATGTCTCAAAACCTAGTTTAGCCTATACATGCCTTCAGTCCAAAACCAAGCCCAAAAAGGTACCAAAATAGATTGATAGTGTGGATGACTTTGCTGACGATCCTCTGAGCTCGTAGCTTGATCAAGATCTATAAAATAGAACAACAATCACACGGAGTAAGCTAAGTTAGCTTAGTAAGCTTTAAGCAAATATAACTATTTAATCAAACATTTAAACATCTAAACAATCTTTTTTATAGCCTTAATATAAGTTCTTAGCACAATCATGCCTTCATGGCCGAATATCCACATTCTTACCAAGTAATTTGATTATCACATCTCAATTTCATATAATTAGGGACGTTCCCGTATACAAGATATGAATTAGATACCAAGTATATACTCACCACACATAACCGAATATACACATGCAATAGTATCCTTTAATATTCACTTGTATACAATTATATCATCTATATAATATCACTTTATCCACATCTATAAGGCCAAATATAAAAAAGTAAATTGTTAATTTACTAGTTCAATATACATTATATGTATATTTACCCTTTTGACCGAAACTACTTGCCACATCCAAATCGAATTTCCATATCACATACACAACATTTATAAGGCCGAACACTCTTAATAGGATTTCACAAATATACCTTAATTGTATCACAACCGAATAGCACCAATCGTAATGTATTAACTTACCTTATTCCGTACAACCCATATGCTTTCGTGTACCTGAACAAATAGCTCATTTATCGTACTCAAAGTTTCATAACTATAACAATCAGTTAAAAACCCAAACTTACGAAAAATCACCGGTATAAAGCCTGCTAGGCATAAAGCCTGAAACATATGCACCGACACTAAGCCTGCTAGACCCAAGGTCTGAAATTTATTCACCGGCATTTAGCCTGCTAGGCATATGAGCCCGATATACTTCACCGGCATAAGGCCTGCTAGGCTTGAAGCCCGATACACTTATAAATAAACCATATCATACACAGTACACGTTTCCAATATCACACTTCACACCTAGCACATGTTACTTTCGCATATCACTTCAATTATATATAACTACAATTCACTATTAAAATCACTCATCATATTCGGTTTAAGCATATTTCACACTTACAAATTCATAATTCAAAATGTAATCAATATTAACGATATTAATTTGCTTAAAGACTTACTTCGGATATCGTCGGATGTCGAGTACCGGCTATTCGTCAACTTTCGCCTTTCCTCGATCCAAGTCCATTTTTCTTTGTTCTTGAACCCAAATTGAGCTCCCTAATGCCGAAATTCAAGCTTCATAAATGGAGTTTATTTCCTTCCCACATTCGGCCAAGAAGATGAACAAAGGTATGTTCTCTTTCCTTCCATTTTGTTTCATTATTTTATGACTTAAATTAAAAGAAACATTTATTTACTTATTACTAATATAACATATTATTATAATAACAAAATTTTATCTAATTTACCACATGTTGCCGTCCACTTGCCAAAATAGTGGCTAAATTGCCACATAAGCCCTTAACACTTAAAAGCCATACTAATTTAGCCATTAATCAAATAAAAAGCCACTTTTACAAATTATGCAATTTAGTCCTTTAGTCAAATTAAACACACAAACAAGTAAATTAATTCACAGAAATTTTAACACATGCTAATTCACTGGTCATCAACACAGAAAATAATATTAAAAATTTATTCAAACTCGGATTTGTGGTCCCGTAACCACTGTTTCGATTAGGGTCAACTTTGGACTGTTACAGTTTATTGAAGGGTTTTCCCTAATCGCGGCACCTTTGACCAAGCTGCTACGGAAGGAGGTGACGTTTGTATGGATGGATAAACAGCAGGAAAGTTTCGAGAAGCTTAAGAAGGTTTTAACGGAGGCTCATGTTCTAATTCAGCTGGACCACGGGAAGGAGTTTACAGTTTATAGCGATGCGTTGCACGTGGGCTTGGGCTGTGTTTTGATGCAAGAAGGGAAGGTGGTTGCTTATGCATCGCGCCAGCTTCAGACTCATGAAAGAAATTACCTAACTCATGATTTGGAATTGGCAGCAGCAGTCTTCACCTCAAGATTTGGAGGCATTACTTGTATGGAGAGAAGTGCACCATCTATACGGATCACAAGAGTCTGAAGTACCTCATGACTCAGAAGGAGTTGAACTTGAGACAGCGCAGGTCGATTGAGCTGTTAAAGGACTACGATTGCACGATTGAATATCACCTGGGCAAAGCTAATGCGGTGGCTGATGCGCTAAGCCGTAGGACTATGTTGGATTTGAGGGAAATGTTCGCTCGGTTGAGTCTCTCTGATGACGGGAGTTTGTTAGCCGAATTGCTAGTGAGGCCACTGTGGGTTAAGTAGATTAAAGCTAAACAGTCATTGGATGAAACTCTGAGTTCTCGATTCAAGCAAGTTGAGAATGGGGAAACGGCGGATTTTGGAGTGAATGGTGAAGGGTTATTGTGTTTTCGTGGTAGAATTTGTGTGCCAAGGGACGAAGAGCTAAGGAAGTCTATACTATAGGAAGCACATAGTAGTTCCTATGCTATGCACCCCGGAGGTAACAAGATGTACTGAGATTTATGAGAGCTTTATTGGTGACCGGGATTGAAATACGAGGTTACAGAGTTTGTGGGTAAATGTTTGGTATGTCAGCAAGTAAAGGTGGAACATCAGTTGCCATCGGGCTTACTTCAGCCGATTAAGATCCCACAATGGAAGTGGGAGCGAGTTACTATGGATTTCGTTAGTGGGCTACCCTTAACGCCTGCTAAGGACTCTGTGTGGGTCATTGTGGATCGGTTAACTAAGTCCGCCCATTTTATACCAGTCCGCACTAACTACTCACTATAGAAATTGGCGAGGTTGTATGTGGCAGAAATTGTGAGGTTGCATGGAGTTCCTGTCTAGATCATATCTGATAGAGATCATTGGTTTACGTCTTACTTTTGGAAGAAGCTGCACGAAGCGCTAGGTACGAGGTTGGATTTCAGTACGGCATTTCACCCTCAGACTGATGGTCAGTCGGAAAGGGTAATTCAAGTCTTGGAAGATATTCTTAGAGGGTGTGTGATTGAGTTTCGAGGAAGTTGGCAGGATTATTTGCCGTTAGCTGAATTCGCGTATAACAATAGTTATCAGGAGAGTATTGGTATGGCACCTTATGAAGCACTGTATGGACGAAGATGCCGTACTCCGACTTGTTAGACTGAGTTGGGGGAGCGACGAATTTTGGGTCCGGAGTTGGTAGCAGACACAGAAGATAAGGTAAAGTTGATTAGGGATCGGTTGAAGAAAGCGACAGATAGGCAGAAGTCGTATGCTGACCTCAAGCGAGGAAAGATCGAATATGCTGTAGGGGACATGGCTTTTCTCAAGGTTTCCCTATGGAAGAAGGTGTTAAGGTTTGGTCGGAAGGGCAAGTTAAGCCCAAGGTTCATTGGGCCTTATCGAGTATTGAAGCGAATTGGGCCAGTTGCCTACCAACTGGAATTGCCTTCGGAATTGAGCCAAATACACGATGTGTTCCATGTGTCAATGCTAAGGCGTTATCGCTCAGACCCTTCTCACATTGTGTCAGTTAAGGGGATCGAGGTTAGACCAGATTTAACTTTTGAAGAAGAGCCGGTTCAGATAATTGATCAAGATGTCAAGGTATTAAGAAGGAAGTCTGTTCCCTTAGTCAAGGTGCTTTGGCGTAACCATAATGCTGAGGAGGCTACTTGGGAACCTGAGGAGGCAATGCGGCAACAATACCCTCACTTGTTTCAAACAGGTAAATTTTGAGGCTGAAATTTTTTTTAAGAGGGGTAAAATTGTAACGCTCCAAAAATCCCGAAACCTTAATTTCTGTGCCTATGTATGTATAGCACTTAGAATAATATTATTAAGATAGTATCAGGATTATTTGAAGCCTTAGAGTTAGGGGTGACCATAAGGAAAAATTTATTATTCTTACTTAGTGAACCCTAGTCTCAGGCAGGAGGCCTCATAAGCAGATTAAGAAAAGAAAGCACACAAACGGGCTTGTAGTCCAGTCGAAAGTGGCATCATATAGGAGCTGTGAGGTGGCATGTTTGGCAGTTAAGGAGGTCCAAGGTTTGAGGCCTAAGAGGGGAGAATTAAGGAGTTATATTTTTGTGCCTGGACAAAAGGAGTTGGCGTTGGAGGGGACTCTAATAGGGAGTGTTTAGGAGAGAAATTTAAGGTGAAGATAAGGGAGAAAAGATAGGGATTGGGAGGTGGATATAGTGGTACCGAATTGGACTCTGAGAGAAGGGAAGTTTCAGCTAGGGGCTATTTATATGAGTGCTGAATTAAGTTCCTAGGTTAATGCCGAATTTTTGCTTTCCTTCTGGCTGAATTTCTTCACTTGTGAGAGGCTCAAACATTTTTTTCTCTAAGTGTGCCAAAGTCGAATCCTTCATACTCTCCTTTCTTAAATTTCCTTTTTGGTTCACCACTTGGTTCTAGCCGAATCACCTCTTTTCTTATTCTCCCTAGTGTTGCCGAATTGCCTCTGTCACCTTACGAGTCTCAAAAGCCGGACTTAGGCCGCAGGATCAAAGGAAGATTTCGGTAAGAGCTTAGTTGAATTTTTAATGTGTTTTATTAAAAGCCGAAGTTCCGTTACCATGTATTCACAAGAGTGTGGCTTAACAATCGCAAGCGTGGTAGGTAAGGATTTCTATCAAGGCAGTAAGTATTCTCGATTCAGTCACGGTTTAGTAGATGGCCGAATCTACTGTGGCTCATAGGGGTGACTTATGAACAATATGGGTCACTTGGTTCTGACGTTATAGGTGTTTTGGGTGCAGATCTAGAGGATAAACGCCAATAGTAGCAAAGGAAGGGCTACTAGAACGGGAGGTATACGGTAAGGTACGGTGAGGTTTCAGTTTTTGGTCAGTATGTGTTAACGCTTTGGTTAATCGCTAGTAATGTTAATTGTAGGTTCGTGACTAAGGGGTTCGTAGCATGCAAGGTTACCAGGTGTGTACAAACACTACACACACGATATCGGTAATGCCAAAAAGTCGAAAGTGGCTAAATGGGCCGGTGGGCCCTAAGGCTAGGTTTGATGAGTTTGTTTGGTTTGGTGTATGAATTGAGTCTGTCAAGCATAATACTTGATCTGGAATTGTTTTGTGCCTAATAGGCCATAAGGATGTGATTTGGGCCTAATGGGCCGTAAAGATGTAATTTGGGTTTGATGGGCTTTATGGGGACGTAGACAAGTATGTTAGGGTTTATGGACTTAAGGCCTAGTTTGAACAACTCTTAAATTTCATAAGACTTAATCTAATTAAACATGTCCGTGAACAAGTCGCTGGGTTAGGGTGTGGCAACGGGCATACACATGTCTAGGATTGGATCTAGGGAGAGCTTGGTACTTAAGCGGTCCTAGTGGCCCACCTCCTCTTCTCTGGAATCCTACCTGGTGCGTAGTGTCTGTTCACTTTAGCCACGAGGACTTTTTGATGGGCCAAAGTTCATAACTAAAACCCGAGAGGGACCAAATACCCTTATATTTGTAAAATTACTAAAATACCCCTGATTTGTAAATTACTAAAATACCCTTGATTTGTAAATTACCAAAGTACCCCTGTTTTCCAAAAGTACCAAAATACCTCTATTTTGCAAAATTACCAAGATACCCCTAATTTGCCAAATTACCAAAATACCCCTGTAGGGTAGGATTACGAAAATACCCCTAGGTAGTGAAATGACGGAAATACCCCTATGTGACGGATATGAGTTTATGGATGTTACTTGTGTGTTTGATGCATTCATATGATATTATGCTTAGGATGCTATGGTGGGAATTATGGTATGGAGGAAGATTTGAGGATCGCATGGCCGTATGGTATGGATCCACCGGAGGCTCTAAGCCCAATATATGATTAGCAGCTTTGCTACAACGTTCAGTAGTACCGCAAACGGGCTACCCTTGGTGTGTAGCGGAGGGGTGGGTCGAGCTAGAATTCCCCACAGGAGTCATAAGGTTGGAAGGGAAATGGTGTGTGTAGCGGGTGGATTTTTGGGGTGGGTTTTGCAGTATCTTGTTTGTATATGATGAGATATGATATGATATGAGGTCATTGTAGGCTAAGGCCCAAGACCACCAATTTTGATAGGGCCTAGGCCCAATGTGAATATTTGTATGTGATTTGATTGCCAAGGGTCGGACACACTGAGTTTCGAAACTCACACCCTTATTTTTAATGTTTCAGGTGATCTTGAATAGACGGCTCGACGTGGGAGAGGACTCGGAGATGGCCACACTACAAATTATTCAAATGTTTTAATTTGTTCAAATGAATTTGTTTTAAATACTTTGGTTTTTTTATTTTTTATTTGGATTGTAATAAGGCCACGTAACTCCTAATTAACTTTAGACTTTGGGTTTATTATTATTGCTTCAACTATCCGCTTAATAAATTTTATAAAGATGACATGGTTTTCGAAATAACTTAACATATGAACGTTTTCCTAAAATGTGGGTTTTCCCTCTTAACCTAACAAGATATATTAGATTTTGGGCTTTTAGGCATTAAATTGTTAAATTGTAAAATCGTTTTGGAGTGTGCCTTTAATGTGACAATTCCAGACTCGGGCCTAAATTCTAGGCTAGGTTTGGGGTGTTACACATACTGACTTGTCCACACGGCCGAAGACACGCCCGTGTGCTTGACCTGTGGGCAACACTGACTTAATTCACACGGCCTGTCACAAGCCCGTGTGTCTGGCCCGTGTGCAAGTCTGATTTGATTTGAATTACAATCTTAAGGGACACGACCAAGAGTGGCCAAATATAGGCGATTTGCTTGGCCAATTTGCCACTCAAATTTTGGGTCAAACCTGCAAGCATCAAACCAATAAAATTTCATTCCTCAAAGGCATCCAAATCATACCAAAACATGCATAATTTAAGTCTTAACATCATCATTCATTTTTATATGCAAATCTAACTCGAACATATCAATTCAAAGTATCAATTATACATCAAGAACATATAACTAATACTTCATCTAACCAATTCATTTCATAACAATTTCTCATCATTTGCATATCCAAAAATCAACCATGAACTCTCCTATATATGTACCATTTCATTTAGCTACTTATAAGCACATTAAAGCTTACCAACTTATACATCAATAAGCATGAACAAAACTCATTCATAAACACATCCATTAACTAGCCATATCACATGACTATTTTTACACATCACAAAACATATTTTAAGTTCTCTAGACTATACATGCTATACCTTAATATATACATTCTCAAAAGGGTACAAAAATATAGTTTGATAGTATGGTGATGATCCTCGACGATCCCGAGCTTCCCGTAGCTTTAATAATCTATAAAACAATGAACAAACATACACACAAAGTAAGAGTTATAAGCAAATAATGTACATATAAACATTTACATTAAGTCAACTAGCCAAATCAGAACAAACTTAACCAAATGTACATCTATTATGTTTACAACCTCAAATATTATCACATTTACATTAACATTATAACATCAATACGCAAGTGCACATATACTAAATAGCACATATAAATTTCCCTTTTATCATAACTAATTCATATATTCATCTCAATTACAAATACTTACCTTACTTTCATTTCATATAACATAGCAAGTACCTAAATCTTTTAGTTCGTTTTCGCATTCGATTTTAGCTCAATAATGCCCGTTGAACCATTCATAATTAATAAAGATACTCGGATCGGAAAGCTCGTATAATGCCAACGTCCTAGACGTGGTCTTACATGTAATCACATATTGATGCCACAATCCTAGACAAGGTCTTACACAAATCAAATACGATGCCAATTTCCCAGACATGGTCTTAAACATAAACACAGGTCGATGCCAACGTCCCAGATGTGGTCTTACACAAAAACACATATCGGAATCCTATGTCATGACATATGTATCCTAACTATTCCTAAGGTTCGTATGGGGCTTTAAAATGTCTTATCTCGATCATTTCAGACTCGTAAATATTGCTCCCATGCTCAATTCATTTCAGCATATTCATTCGCATAAATAACAATTCAATTTGTCACTAATAAGATAGATACAATAGAATTTAACAACATTTATTTACTTATGAACTTACCTCGGATTACAACGGATGAAATCGACTACTCGTCTACTTTAGACTTCCCCCGATCTAAGTCTGTTTTCTTTCGTTCTTGATCTAAATAAATTCAAATTTAACTAATTTAATCACACATTCATTCAAATTCAACCTAAAACACATAAATGGGCCAATTACACTTTTGCCCCTTACATTTCACATTTTTCACAAATTAGTCCCTATTACATAAAACACAAAATATGAAAAATTTCAATATTCCATGCTTAGGCTGAATCTTCCTCATGTTCATACAAGTCCATACATTTTATTTATTTCACATTTTAGTCCCTCAATTTATTATTATCACAATTTAGCCCAAATTACTCAAAGTCATAAAAAATCCAAAGACAAAACATTATAATCTATCACATATCTTTTATTTCCCATCCTCAAACCACAAGAATCACAACCTATCATCAATAGCAAAACACAAAATCATCATCAAATTCAAAAATTAAAACATGGGCTTTGTAGTACTCGAAGCAACAATCACAAAAATATAGAAATTATCAAAAACTGAACAAAGCTCATACCTTAATCAAGCCAAAATCATAGTTGAACCCTAGCTTATTATTTTCTTTCTTTTTCTTTGATACATTCGGTCATAAGGATGAAAACACATGCATGACATTTTGATGTTTTGTTTTATTTTATTACATTAATTAACACATTTACTAAATTAGCCTTAATGAATAAATTAAAAACACATAATAACCATGCCTTAAATCGTCCATACATTTCCTTATGGTCGAAACAATCTCAATCGCATATCTCACATGTAAATGCTCATCTTGAGTTATCACTGGGTCTGCTCACACAAGCTGACGGTCAAGACATAGCTACACGGTGCTGCTCACACAAGTTGATGAGTAACCGCAACACATGTCAAAAAACTCAGCCACCGGTAGAACGTACGGACCAGCACCCAAAACACAATAACCCCTAATGACATGTCATTTGTATCCTATCTATTCCTAAGGTTCAACCGGGATTTCACACGTTGCCAAATCTTCGTCGTACATTTTCGTAAAGTCGTATTCATCAATAATGCAATTATAAAGCATTTAAAGCACAATTACATTAATGCTTATTAACATGCGAACTTACCTCGAATTTATACAGAGAGAATCGAGCTATCAATCCACTATTTTGTTTTCCCCCGATCTAAATCCGAACATTGCTTTTCTTGATCTATACATATATTCAAATTTACTTATTTAAAATAAATTCTATTCAATTTAATCCAAAAATCATGTTTTGGCAAAAATTACACTTTTGCCCCTTAACTTTGAATTCTTTACAATTTAATCCCTAGCTCATAAAAATGAAAAACTCATGCAATTTCATTTCAACCCATACTAGTCGAATTCTATATAGACTCATAGCAGCCCAAAATTTTTATTAATTCACATATTTCACCACAATATTTTCACATTTCTCAATTTAATCCCTAATTGACAATTTTATCAAAAATCACTTAACAAATGCTTTTTATCTAACAACAACCATCCATTTTCTATCATCAAACATCAAAACACATGCATATTCATCAATGGTAAAACCCTAATACTTTAACAGTTTCACAAATTAGTCCCTAGGCTAGCTAGATTAGGCTACAATGACTCCAAAATCATAGAAATCATTAAAACATGATGAAAATACACTTACATGCAAAGGAGAAAGATGGTCAAATATCTGAATGCACAACAATGGTGTTTTCATAGGTTGAAAATTGGTTAAGGAAGAAAACAAAGATGATAGCCTTTGTTTTATCATTTTACTATAATTATTAATTTACTTAAATAACATTTAATTAAACCTTTACAAATCACTTAAATGATGTCCATCTTTGTCCACTAATAATATTAATGGTCTAATTGCCATTTAAGGCCACTCATATTCAAAATTCATAGCAATTTGACACCTTTTTCTTATAGAACTCTAATTTTGCACTTTTTGTAATTTAGTCCTTTTTATCGAATTGAGTATTCAAACGATTTAATTTCTTAACGAAATTTTCATATGGCTTAATTAACATGTTGTAGACACCAAAATGATAATGAAATAAATATTTTGACCTCAGATTTATGGTCTCAAAATCACTGTTCCAATTTTACTAAAAACAGGCTGTTACACCCTATTCTAAGATGTTACACAGTGAAAAAAGTCTGATAATGATGAAGATTCTCATCATCTTGTTGAAGATTATAATAACCCCAAGCTTAATGAGGTTCTAGATGATATCGACGATGAAGGCCCGAAAGAGAGTGAATATGTGCACCTATTTCTTTTGAGAACCCAAATCGTGGCATTGTTATACGAAATGACCCTTGTGTTGGGACTATTGGTACGCCGCATGGCACAGCAAGAAAAATATTCTGGAAACCCACAACCATGGATCCATGTATGAGGAAACAGTTTAAGATAAGGTTAAAGATATACCTTCTTAATCGAAAAAATGAGAGAATGCTACTGATTCGATGTCGATTCCAAGCCACAACAAAAACATTTCGGCGTCTATGTAGTCCACCCTATATTAAACAAATAGTAAAACTCTCTTGGAACTATTCTAGAGAAAAATATCCCAAAATGGCTGTTAGACCCTTTTTGTCAATTTTCTTTTTAAAAAACATACCCTAATTCGAGATTTTGGTATCATATATTGAAAATAGAATCAAATCTTGTAACACCCCAAACCCGGCCTAGAAGTTAGGCCTAAATCTGGCGTGTCACATTGAAGAGTTTTTTGAAAACCATGCTTTCATTAGAAACCCTTCTTACAACGTAAAACTTTTTGCTATTCAAAATCTCAGATTTTCGTTTGCTTATTTTCAAAACGTGGTTTATTAGAAATCATTCATGGAAAACATTATTATCTTTAAAACCTCATTTATTGCGGAAAGCTTAATTTAAAACAGTTGCGGAACGTGATATTTTGAAAAATAGTAGTTATTTCCGATAAATCATGTTTTACTTCTAACAATTATAAAACAATAAAATCCCAAAACTTAAAGTTCAAAAATCTTAATGTAACATCCTGGAACTAGGGGCTTGGCATTATTCTTTGTTGATGTGTGTTGGCATGTGTTGTTTGTTATTTTGATGTGTTTGGGGGTCTTGGGAAGGCTCGGGGTTAAGATTGAGTCTTGGTGAAAATTCTGTTTTTAGGCACTTTAGGGGGAGCTAGCAGAGGCAGGTCTTAAGAATAAATATTTGTGCTTGATGACACAAGAAAAGAGGTGGTAAAGTGGTAAGGGGAAGCCACTTAGAGTGCATGGAAGTGGCGTCACAAGGGAGAAGCAGCAGGGAGGAGGTTCAAATCCCTCAAGCCTCACTTTGGTGCCTTAATTTTTGCACTTAGGGGGCTAGAGTGGTGGATTCGGCAAGGGTTCTTCAAGGATGGGTGTGGAAGGAGTCAAACCGTTTGAATGAATGGCCATGAGGAACTTGGGGAGTTTGAACGGGTCAACAAGGTTTGAATGAGTGAAGAAGAGTGAAAGGGGGAGAAAATCAAGGGATTTTCAAGTTGGTGGAGTGGTGGCCGGTTGTGGGAAGCTTGGAGAGGGGGAAAGAATCGGTTGGGTGTTAAGCTAGGATGTGTACCGAAATTCTTAAAGCTAGTAGCACTTGGTCCTTTTTCTTTTTCGGTGTGGTTCAATCGATCAAAGAGGTGTGGCATTGTGCCGTTTTCTTCTAAGGGTCATTCTGAGTATTGTGTTAGCAAAACCAAATTGGGAGACACCCTCTTTCTCTTTTGCATTTTTGAACTCTTTGCTTCATTTCTCTTCTAACCAAAACCGAAACACCCTTACTTCTTTTCTTCTCTTTCATTCTTTAGTTGATAACCGAATATCATATTGGTGTTAGTGCTATAGCCGAACCTCAGCATATTCCTTGTTTCCTACCATCATTGTTCTTTTCATTTTGATTCCCTCTCTATTCCTTCATCACTAGCCGAAACTCATTGAAGCCATTCCCTTTTGCTGAATTCCCTCTTCTCTTTTATTCTTTCTCTTAAACTTCACAACCGAAACTTTGTGTATCATCTTCTTCCCCTACTTCTTCTCCTTCAGGCCGAAATCCAATTTTCATCTTCTTCTCTTTGCATTTCGTTCTACACCATTCTCCTTAGCCGAACCATCTTGGGTGGCAATCGGCACCTCTGCTTTAAAGTAAGGTTCTCCTTTATTTTATTTCTTATAATCGATCTCTCCACCCTTTCTTTCAAAAGGGAACTGAATCTACTTTGTTAACAACTGAATCTGGTTCTTTCACTCTGTGCCTGTTAGCCGAATATCACGAAGCAAGGGGTTAGGGATCTTGGTCAGGAAGTGGTATCAATCGGCTCTATTGTTTAAGGTATGGAGAGGTTCTATTGTTTATCTCCCTCTCCTTTCTCTCGATTTTTGTAGCCAAAGCCGAAAGGTTTATTGGCTTGGTGTGTATATTTTGGTTAACCCTTCTTCTTTTATCTTCTTCTATCGGTTGGGACGCTTATTCCGGGAAACGCCTTTTAGCCATATGATTTGAGTCCAAAGTCTGAAGACCAGTCAATTTCCAAATCTCATCTCTTCATTCAAAATCTTAAGGTAAAGAGTTCTTCAGTCTTGCGTATGTGGACTCTTTCTGTTATATTCTATTTTAACCAAATCTCTTGATTAGTCAATCAAAGGTCCTCTTTGATCTCTGATGAAGTCTATTTCATGGATACAAGAAACGGTCAAGCCTAGGAGGGCAGTGAACCCATAGTTGCAACTTCTAAGTTCAAAAGGCAAATGGTGTCTGCGGTTTGAGACTTTCCGCCAGGCTGTGGTAGAGAGCCGACGTCTGCCTGGGATAGGCAAATAGCCGTCATTCCTGCTAGTGAAAGCATTGATGTAGAAAGCCTAGTGCTACGTGTTATCAGGTGTGTATTACTCTCACGCCTTCTTTATTGTTATGGTATTAACTGTAAGAGCTGAAAGCCGAAATGACTGACGTGATAAGCAAAATGCCCTTATGGGTAAGGTTGGAGACGCCGGGTAAGTTCTTCGATATTGATATTGTTGATAATATGCATGTATGTGTATTTTGATGTCATGCTTGCATGAAATATGGTCTGTTACACACTGTGATATTGGTTCATACATTTTGTGCACAAAGTAAAGAGCATGGGCTCGGGATTGAATGTAAGAGGGAGAATCAGTGACTATTGTCACAAGTGACTACTGTCACGAGTGGTCTGAGTACCACGGTGGTTGAAACCATGAATATTCTAATTAGTGACTTATCTCGGTGGTCAAGTACCACAGTGGGTTGCCCCACATATGCGTTATTTATCAGAGATCGTCACGGTGGTCTAAGACCACAGTGGGTTGGCCCCACGAGTACATATTATAGTGACTTTGTCACGAGTGACTATTGTCACGAGTGGTCTGGGACCACGGTGGTTATGAGCCACAGTGGCATAATGCCACGGGTGTTTTAGGTGGAGAGCTAAACTGGGTTGGGCTACATTGCATACATATGACATGTGCTGTATTGAATGGGCTAAGGCCCAGATTGTGTTACATGGGGATTTACACACTGAGTCTCGATGACTCACCCCTTTGCTAATTTTACACGTAATCAGTAGATGGCGGGTTTTGGGCCAAGACAGACTCGAGGTGGCCATGCGTTGCGATTTCTTTAGTAAACTCGAACTTTATTTTAAATTTATTTCTATTTTGGGGTTTTAATTTGTAATAAGGCCGCTTTAACTATATTTTGGGTTTTGTTTATAAGCTAGTTTATACATCTATGAATTACTGAAGAAAACAGGGTTTTCTTAAAAGCATAAAAAGAAGTTTTTCAAATTACAACAAATGGATGATAAGCCGTAAATAATTAAAACTTGGGATTTTTCTTGAGATTACAAATAATATTTTCAAAGAAATCACGCACCTTAATAATCCTCTCAATTGTCACCTCTCAAACATACTCCTAAGTTCGGTTTTGACGAAATAAGCATGTTTTTAGCACTTAATCAACTTAATAAAAAAAAAGGTAAGGTTTGTATTAACAAATCAGTTTTTGAGTAACAAAAAGGCTCCTAACCTAGATCCACCAAGCTAGATAATTTCTCAAGTCGCGATGGTTTTTCCAAAGTTTTCAAATCTACTTCCTTTGTAGCAATCCAGATTCGGTCGTAACGTTCTGACCGGGTTTGGGGTGTTACACTTAAGGCCTTATTACAAAATTTATAACCCAACAAATTAAACTAAAATAAAAATAGGACTTGTACTTTAAAGCGAATCGAACGTGTGGTCACCTCCGAGTCCCTCGCAGCTCCAATCCGTCTAAGGATGGTGATTATCTGCACAGTTAAAAAGGGGTGAGTTTGCAAAAACTCAGTGTGTAATCCCCTTACCAGAGTAAAAGTCAGTATACAGAAGCAGAAACCTAAATAGTCTGGGCCGAAGCCCTTTCAACAGTAGCAGTACAGTACAGATCTCATAAATAGATATGCAACAGTATGAGGATGCATCCCAACCCAGTCCATCCAACGCACCACCCGTACCAACCCTACACTCCTGTGGGGACCAAGTCAGCCCACCCAGCCCTACACACCATGAACCTAGCCGAGCTGCCAATATCAACGCAACAAAGCTGCCAGTAACAGTATATGTGGCTGAGCCACTAAAATTAGTATATCGTGGTAGAGCCACTGAATCAGTATAACGTGGCATAGCCACTAGTATAGTACTTCAAATATATAACCCAACCTAATGCAATATGTTATGTATGCAGTGTATGTCATGCTCAATCATTACACATGTATGCAAAATGGCCATGCTCAGTAATAGACATTTAAACATAATTTAAAAGCGTACCAAACATACAACCACCATCAAGTCAATTAAAACACAGTCATATAATCCCAGTCAAATCAGTCCAATTCATAATCTAAGTCAGTCATTTACCCACAAGGGCAAAACAGTCATTTTACCCTATAAGGGTATTTCGATAATGCTATCCTTCAGGGGTATCTTGGTAATCCTACCCTTCAGGGGTATTTTAGTAATTCTACCCTACAGGGGTATTTCAGTAATTTACCCACCAAGGGCAATTCGGTAATTTACCCATCAAGGGTATTTTGGTAATTTACCCACCAAGGGTAATTCAGTAATTTACCTACCAAGGGTAATTTGGTAATTTACCCACCAAGGGTATTTCAGTAATTTACCCTCTAAGGGTATTTCAGCTTTTAACCGATTCACAGATCATAGCATTTACAAAACAAACTGGAGTGTGAGATTACACAGCTTGATTACGAGTGTGTCGCCAACCCCTCAGCATCGATCCTTGTTTCACCGGGTTTTGCTAAGTCCTTTCCAAATACAAGTGAAGATTAAGAATCCCTGAAATCATCCTGCAGTACAAATCACCCTAACAGGGAGAAACGAGATAACAATGCGATTGGGCCTAGAGCCCAATCTCGGCCCAAATTGGCCCACACGCTCGTGTGGCCCATTTAGCCCACTTCTAGCCACAAATATGAGATTCACATAGACCAGTTCAATATCTACTACACAATCATACAATTTATTCATATGGGCCCACAGGCCCATTGGGCCCACTTGGCCCCAACAGCCTAAACCCACAAGAACACCCATGATGGCCTCAACTATGGTGTCGAAGCTCCCAGACGTGCGCTCGCACGCTCGTGTGGCTACCATCGCCGTGTGACCAGCATTTCAGCATTTGCCGCTCTACACCTAGAGTAGTGCGAAATACACACTTGATAGGAATCTGGAGTTAATCCGCGCTCCAAACACTCCTATGCCCAAACGCCAACCAAAGTGTGCTTACTCTTCTCATAGATCACTCTATTTAAAGCCAGCTTCTCATCTTCCCTCATGCTAGCTTCCCGATGTGGGATCCCTCCTTCAGCAGAGTTTAAATCCAACACAAACTCTGGCTGTCCAATCCGCAAAATAAACACTCCTTTGCTTGACATGAGATTCGAACCTTTGCCCTCTCCTCTGCTCTAGACGCTACATGCCACCACAACACAAGCTCCTTTTGTGTCTTAAAACATGCGCAACTAAATATAAGTCTATGGGCCAAAGTCTAAGTTCATTTAAAAAGGAAATCAAAATGAAATGCAAACGCCAAGACTTGAACCTTGGACCTCTTGCTTCCTTGTGGCATCATTCCCTTGTCTCTTATGTGGCGTCATTTGCCACTAGATCACAACTCCTTTTGTGTCATTTTTCTCCACATTTTATTCTTAAAGCCTACCTTCTAACTCTCATGGTTTTATTCACCTAAAACCAAAATTTTTCCTAAAGCCCAGGTTTGATCCCGGGACTTCATGGAAGCCCCCTAACCTTCCAAAATCACTCACCTAATAGGTCCAACTTGCATTAGTGTCATTCTATTGTTCCCAAAAATTCTAAACGCTCCCACGCCCAAAGCCCAATAGGCCCAATTCCACTAGGCCCAAATTCGGGGCATTACAAATCTTATAGAGAACATATGGAAAACATTAAACACGTTATATTCTTTCCAAAAAGAATTATAACTACCATGTTTCAATGTTTGAAAAAAATCATAATAATAACATTTTATTATTATAATTTCGATAAAATATATTCTATTAAAATTTTATATGAATCAAATTCTTATATTAATTTTAACTATGTTCTTTATTTGTATACAATAAGCTTGTACAATTAGTTTGTTTAATATTTAACTGTCAAATTAAATTAATTCAATAATTAATTTAATTCATGTGACAGCTAAACACAATACAAAATGTGTTTCGATTTTGTTCATTTTAACCATAGGGTGTGACCCTGTAGGTTCTTGTAACATTAGTAGTAACACTAGAACATTTCTAATAATACAAGCAATGATTGGCATTTAGCAATGCATCATTGCTAATCTTTTCATGTATTATATCATTTTATCCTTAATATCTAAATTGGACACAAGTCATGGAATAGTCATACTAGTATAGTCTAATATTATATTTCTTGATTTTCTGAGTAGACTACAATAAACAAATAAGTGTGATATCTCATATCAACTTGTTCGAGCATGGCCATACATTTCTAGTCTAACTCCAAGAGGTCTAAGATGTTGCTACCATTATGTAGGAGGGATAATTCATATCTTGACCAATCATATCCCACTACATGGATTGTGGTATATCCAACATCAGTCTTTATAGTACAACCTGTTATGGTAGACGTTTGACTTATCAAAATATAAGACTCACGATGATGGGACAATGATAATCTCAAGTTTAAGGATCATATACATAGTAGTTTAAGGATCATATACATAGTTATCACTTTGAGTAATGTTGTGACTATTACATAATAGTCCAAGAAACATACTCATAGCGAGTCAGTCCAATATGTTGCTCTCTAACACATACTAATGTATTGATTTTGACATCCCTATGTCAATGACAATAGTTTGTCATCAATCAACTACACATTAATCTTAATGCATTATTATTGTCTAAACCCATAATAATACTTAACTAAGGACCTTTTAAGAATAATCATATTTGCTTAGGACTTTATTACAATTTAGTTTATTTATATATAAAAAAAAAGAAACTGAAATAATAATGGCAATGCCTTATATTAATAAACAAGGTAAAATAAATATGTAATTACAATCATCTCATGATTGGTCTTTGGGCACACTATAACATTTGGGGCTCACGTGGTGAGCGTAGATCTAGATGCAGCACATGCACCTGAGTTCCTGAAGTACACCGATATAGTACCTACTCATAGCTTCGCTAAAAATTCGCAGTTGGAGGAGTTGTTCATAGGGCAACAGTTTGAGAACAAGGTGGACTGCGTGTTTTCCATCAAATAGTACAACATGAAGGTGTCGATTGAATACAAGGTCACAAAGTCTACACTGACATTATATGTTGGGGAATGTTGGAGGATTGACAAAGGATACAACTAGCAGGTTCGAGCTACTTTTATACAAAGGACTCAATACTAGCAAATCTGAAAATTAGAAGAGCCCATACATGCACTTTCACACATATGACACAAGACCACAGGAAACTAAATGCCAGAAGTATTTACAATTGCATCAAGCTACTGGTGAAAGATATTCCCACCATTCCTTTATTGGTCTCGATTGTGGACATGCAAGCTCAGTTCTAGTACAAGGTGTCCTACAGGAAAGCATGGTGGGTGAAGCAGATGGCCATGGAGCAGTTGTACGACGACTGTGATGCATCATACAATAAACTTAAGAGGTGGATTTTAGCAATGCAGGAGCACATTCCAGGTACTGTCTTGGACTTGTAGATGTTCCCTTACAAAGGCTCGGATGGCGAACTATAACTGGGGAGAAGAATTTTTCATTGATTGCTCTGGAAGGTTGATCCATGTGTTATGGCCTTCTCCCACTATAAGTCACTGGTGTAAGTTGATGGTACATGGCTTTATGGAAAATACGCACAGATAATCCTGACTACGGTTGCACAAGATGGTAAACGAAACATACTATTGATCACATTCTCCATTGTGGAGTCAAAGAACTTCAAATCGTGGGAATTTTTCCTTAGGAACTTGCGAAGGCATGTTGCCAGGCAAGATAACAATTGTATTATCTCTGACAGATCGAAGAGACTACTTGCTACGATTAGGCATTCTGGGGCTCCGTGGAGGTCCATCTACTGCATCCGCCACATCATTGTCAACTTCCACATTGAATACAAGAATTAAGACTGGCGCAAACAACTTCTTAACATAGGTAAAAAAATCCCATTTCAAATTGGATTTGTAAATATTTTGAGTTATGTTACTTAAAGGAATGGAAACGTATTATATCGAAATACATATGCAAAGTATGAGCTGGAACCACACTGATTCAGGCAAGGCTGGTGAGGTTGGAGAATGATATGGTGGGGGTCTCGACTTCTCTAAGACAGTGATTGGGTAGCATGGAGACGTGGCACTGGGCTCAATGTTTCAATTATGGGTATTGATATGGTCATATGATGACCAACCTCGTTTAGGTGGTTAACTTCGTCTTGAATTGTACGTGTCACTTGCCAATTTCATTAGTTTTCTTACCTACGTTTTATAGGTTAGCAACATCGATGCCGTAAATGGGGTTGAGACAAGCAAAATAGATAGAGGTCAGACACGTGTATGTGAAACAGGTTAGGAATGCCATGAAAGAAAATGCTCGAAGGGCGAGGTCAATTAATGCAGAACTATTGGTCGTGTCTGAAAGTCTTAATATTTATATAATGAATGATCGAGCCTAGAAACTAACTTACGACAACGATTGAGGCAAACGCACCTATCGAACAGTAGTATAGTTTAGTGGCAAGACCGGGATGTCGAACTCAAGGGAACCAAAAGTACTAATACTGACTTTCTTTTTATTGTTTAGCCTAAGAATTAAGGGAATTGTTGTTTAACCTAAAATTAACTAACTACTAAGCTGAAGATGCTAAGACACAGAGAATGAATTGGGGAAAATACTTTTGGGAAAACCAATTGATTTAAGACAATACCCGAGGAAGAATCCACCTAGACATCACTTGTTATTTAACTCTGAACCAGACGATTTATTCACTTGACTTGATCCGTAGGATTCCCTAATTTATATTAATACCTCTCTCGAGGCTACTAACGTCTAACCCAAGGTTGATTAATTGAAATCTCTTCCTAATTAAAACCCTTAGAATTGCATTAAGTCGATCTATGGACTCTCATATTAGGTTTGACCCTAATCCGGCAGATTTTCATCATCCTATCTCTAGGGTTGCCATCAACTCTGCTTAACTATGCTAGATCTACTCTTAAATAGAGAATATTCCTCCATTGCCTAAGCACATCAATACTTGAATCAGTATCCTGAAATATCAAAACAAGAAGTAAGAACACCTAGTTAAGCACAAATCAAGTATTTATCATATAGTTCAAAAAACAATAACAAGATCCGTCTTAGGTTTCATCCCCCTCAGGTATTTAAAAGGTTTAGTTCATGTTTAATAAAGAATACATCTCAAAAGAAAGTATAAAACAAAACATAAGAAAAACCCTAAAACCCCTGAAGGAAATTGAAGGGAAGATATTCCGTCTTAAGTATGATTCCGACTTCTTAAGATGGATCAACTGGTTGTCTTCGAGTAAATCCCACAATTCAGCCTCTCTGGCTTGGCTCCTAGGCCTACCTAAATACCCCCTTTTAGGTCACACTTAGGGTGTTTATATAGGCTTTCGGAATGTCTTTCTTTGCCCATCAGTATCCTAATCCGAGTGGAATTCAAACAGGTCACGTCAGGGACACGCCCCTGTGGCACGCCTGTGTAAGTCAAATCCAGGCCGTGTTTGGGTCTGCTAAGGAGGCACGGCCGTGTGGCTTGGGCCCAGGTCGTGTGAATTTTGTACTTTGGCCCATTTTCTTTGTTTTTGGCCCATTCCTCATTCTTTTCATCCTTCGATGCTCCCCTAAGTATAAAACATGAAAGTAAAGGATTAGGAGCACCAAATTCCACAATTCAGAGGATAAATAATCCAAAAGTATGCCAAATATGGGATTAAAATATGACCATATTATGGTTTATCAAATACCCCCACACTTAATCATTTGCTTGTCCTCAAGCAAAAATTCTCAATTCACAATTAAAATAAACTTCCTCAATTCATAATATTCATCAATAGTGTTTCATCATAATTCATAGATAATTTATACATTGATAATTTAAGTAGAAGAGTCCTAAAGATTCAAACAGTCGAAGTCATAGTTTTTATAGCACGAAAACATAGGTGTTTCCCCTTACCTAAATAATCACCTTTAATTCAAAATTACAAGAGTTGACATCCTCACTAAAGATTCACTCAAATCACTAAAAGTGTTTAAGGTTCAAATTAAGCACTCAAAAGTCAAACATGAAAAGTTAATCCCATAAGCTTGCATGAAAATCAAATCTCCACCACTATAGAATGGAATGATACACAGATCAAAAAGGTCTTTTACAGGTTGTAATAGGGCTTGAGTTTAAAAGTGTGGGTAAAGGCTGAATTAGAGGGTTAAAATCGAGATTGAATTGACAATTTATACATCAATTGAAAACTTGAAACACTAATAACACGAGCTTCTTCTCAGAATGTGGAGTTAATTGCTTAAGCTCAAACATAGAAATAACAATAAAAAACTTCCCAACGTTTTTTTTGAAGAACAAATCAAGCATTCACAATAAAAAGAAAGAACTTTAACAACTGAAATATAGAACATAGTTAGGCAACTGCTCAAAGTCAAATCTCGACAAAAAAAGGAGTCAAGAAATGGTGATAACAAATACAATATGGGTTTTGGGTTAATATTAGTGGGTGAGTCAATAAATGGTTTGTTAAGATAAAAGGGGTTCACTAGGGGTTAATTGTGAGGGTAGGCTTTTAGTGGAGTAAGTGGGTTAAATCCTAAGTGCCTTTATCATCTCCGTAAATCAATTCAATGATGTGGTCTTAACATGTATAATCGAAGCAAGTTCTAAAATAACAAATTAATGTTGACACACTCATAATCAATAAAGTGAGCAAGAAAAGAATGTATGCTCTAAAAGGCTCAAAATCTCACAAAAATTATGGGTTTTTGATATCAACCTTGTAAACTTCAAACTTCAAGGTAATAATTAGATTCAAATAGACAACCTAACAGAATTTTAATTTTTTGAAAATAGACTCATCATGCTTGATTCTCTAGTCTCCTAAAGTTTAAATCATCACTACACAATTATCAATGACTTAATCCAAAACATATCAATAAAAATCATAAGTCAATAGAAGTTTCGTTCTAATTAGTGATATGAGAAAATTACTTAAGAACAAGGTATAATTCAGGGATTTTCAAATAATACTATAGTTGACCCCCCCACACTTAAAACGTACATTGTCCTCAATGTACAAAGATAGATAATGATTAGTAAGAAAGTCATAAAAGAGGGAGAGAGGTGAAACTTCCTAAATTATGGATGAAATCCTTGGAGGATGATCAATGATGAACATGATGACTAGGCATAGGTGAAGGTGGTGGGGAATACTCCGGTGGTGTGTTCGTTCCTTGAGCGGCACCTTGAACCTTTTTAAACTACGAAGTCATTAGTAAAGTTTTTAGGGAGTTCTTATTTATGGAAGTCAAAGAGATGGTCGGACCAAAGCATTGTGGGCTATACAAAATAGTTAATCATAGTCGAAATAAGTGCCCTCATCAAAACTACCATGCTGGTCAATCTTCACAGTCGGGAGGAAATTGAATGATGTACCCGATTTTCTTTTATTTTATGAAATTGAAATTTGTAATTATGTTCGATTAATTTAGTTTTTAAAACTTAAATTTGTAAATATATGGATATAATAATGTGTTATTTCATGGTTACAAATTACGACATAAGAATTATTTTTTGTTAATTTTAATTCAACATTTCGGGTTTAAGTTTTTCTAAAGTCTTTATCTTAAGTTAGTATTATAAAACAACAAACATTTTCAAATGTGCTCAAATTCATATTGTTTAATTATTGAAAATCTCAATATTGAACACCAATAATTCAACAAATTTTTATCTTAAAAAATTATTTTCCAACATTAAGAAACATCAAATTTTAAATATTCTATTTATAATAAAAGAAAAAATTGCACTTTCACCCCCAAAAGTGATAAAATTTTCCACATATTTTCACATGTTGTTTTTTCAATTATCAAAATTAATTTTTATAATAATAAGATGAATTAATGTGGAAGTATAAATTTATTTAACAAATAAAAAATTGCAGTGGTACAAACATGATATTACATAAGAAATTTACAATTATCAAAACTAGCAAGATCCAGTAGTGGTATCGTCTCGGGGGTGTATCATTGCGATGGCCTTCGTCAACAACATGGTTGTTGGTTACAGTCCATTTCCTCCTTCCCCGACCCTTGTTGGTCATCATTCATGTACGATACGATCCTTGAGGTATATTCAAAATATCAGAAAAATTGTACGTCGAGTCAAAGCTTTGCTTGGGCGGGGTGGAGTACATAGAATATAAGGGTGCCAATCTAAATATATCAACCATCATTGATGATTACGTTGCTAGTATTTGAACTGCAACCAACCATATCCAAGTGATATGCGTAGCTCTGGGACCCCTTCCCAAACGTGTCAACTAGCAACCCCGGGTGGGAAGAAGTAGCCACCGGCGAAATGTGTGGGCTCGAAAGTTGGGGCTCCAGGTCGAGCCCCGCCACAAGTTGGGAAGCACGAGATGGTTGACTTCGGGGACGGCGTCATTTAGCCACAGGTTGAGTTCCTCATCTATACTCGTTCATTCTCCATGTATTAACGTTTGTACTTGACCAAGGGCCTGAAGTCAAACAAATAGGACTGCATCCGAGGCCGCCTTTCAAACCAAGCGTTCCATAATGCTATATATTGTTAATGTTCCACGACCCAACTGCTTCATTCTTTTCCTCTCTTGTTCATACCTAGACAACATCAAATCTCTGTGGAACGTCCAAAACATATTGTATACATCCAAACTGTCGCATAACCTGATCAGCGTTGTACCACTCAACCGTTAAGAAGTTCAGCACCGACGCGTTAATGCACCACACATTTACATTGGTGTGAATCCACTATAGAATGAGAGGCACAACGTCTAGTGCAGAATATGGCATCCACATGAACTGCACAATATTTAACATGATTTTAGTTACACGAGTCAAATAACATGGTGCAATTAAATAAATTAAATCAATATAACTTAATTAAAATAATAAATATTACCTGGTCGCCAGTGGACGCCTCTATCTTCTGGCTGTACACTATTAGTATCTTACAAGCGCTAATACCCGGAGATGTTACGCATCTGAAAACAAAGCAAACTTGTTAGCACATAATCAAAAAAATAAATAACAAATATTTTTCGTTCAATGTTAAATATAATTTTTTTACCTATTTACAAGTGGCCATATATGTGGTTGGTAACCTACTAATGCCAGAAATGGCATCTTATACAACGCCCAATACTGCAACAGTATCAAACAACCGACTATATCTTGTGCCTCGTGCTTTTTCGCTTGACAAAGCTCTCGATATAACGTCGGCAATGCTGTTGATCCTCAACTGTAAGTATGAGCACGGTACAAATCTACTAATAAAGGCAAGTACATTATGTGGACCTTATTATACATTGGTCCAACATAAGTACCCCCTATTAGTTGCAATATATACGCTCGAGTAGCACACGTTAGCTCGTACTCAGTGGCGATGCTCGATAAGTGTTTGAAATTTTCATTCAACTGTGAGAATTTCAAAGAGGTGAAGTTGTCTTCCCATCACTAGGGGACCGTCCAAGCAACTAGTAACATAAGGCCAAAGGTTGCATCAGTTTGCTTGGACCTGTGACCACGTCACTGTCAATTGGTAGCCCAAGTTGCATCGCAACGTCTTCCAAGGTGATCGTGCACTCCTAGCACAGCAAAAGATGGAAAATGTGGGTCTCGGGGTGCCACCGCTAAACCAAGGCGGATATTATGTCTAGCATCAGGTTGAACATCCAGACCAATGTTGCAGATCTAAATCCTACTGCCTCCAAGTATGACATGATTCGTTCGTCTGAACGGTACCTCAGAAAATAGACTCGCGACTTCAACACCCGATACTCATCCTGTCCATATCATAAACCGATTTTTTAAAATCACCTAACTAAAAATAAATCATATTGCAACTTATAAATATACATATAATCTTGAATAATACATATATTGGTATTATACCGTTTCGTTTATCCTCAATGCAGTGTAATTGACAGCTTGGAGTAGAGAAGACATTTTGATATCTGCATAATTAAAAAAAATTAAACATCACTTAATAAATTAAATATTTTAAACATTACATTATAATAATTACTTTAATATAATACACACATATCAATATATATAATTTACATATATTAATTGTATTAACTTCAAATTTTAGATAACACCAACTAAATCCAACACAACAAACTAAATAATTAAGATTAACAAAAAAGAATAAGCTTCTATCTAATCTATTCTAAGCATGTTAGGGACTAAAGTCCCCATTTATACTAATGAATTGTGGGAGGGGAGCCGGGCTGGAAAAGAAGATAGGAAATCTGATGGACGGGCCTAGTAGTGTGAGGTCGACGAAGCTCTTTAAATCAACTAGGGGTAAGCTGGGTCATCTGTACGAGGTGGAGGAAAAATATTGGGCACAAAGGGCCCGCACTCAGTGGCTTAGAGAAGGGGATAGAAACAGCCGTTACTTCCATGTACGGGCTACTAGCCGTAAGAAGAAGAATACCATTGAGAGATTAAAAGATCCACATGGGGTGTGGTACAAAGACAAGAATGAAATCTGCACCGTGGCTTGGAACTACTTTAACGACCTTTTCAAGTCAACTGTCGAGTTTGACGGAGAGATTGATTTACACTTTGTCCCAAATTGCATCACGGACAGCATGAATAGGAATCCCAACAAAGGGTTTACCGATGCTGAGATTTTGACTGCCCTCAACCAAATGGACCCAAGAAAGGCTCCGGGAATCGATGGGCTTCCGGGAAGCTTCTTTAAAGAACATTGGCAAATCGTGGGCGATGATGTCTTAAGGCTTTACCATGAGACTTTGAGGAACACCAACAACATTTATAGTATTAATGAAACTTTACTTGTGTTGATTCCTAAGATTGAGAGTCCTTGTGAGATGGCTAACTTTCGCCCGATAAGCTTGTGCAGGGTTGTCTATAAAATCGTCTCAAAAGTCCTGGTGAACCGCTTTAAAGAGGTCCTCCCCATGTGCATAAGCCAGAACCAAAGTGCTTCCGTACCTGGCCGGATGATTCACGACAATATGTTAATTGTACATGAGCTCTTGCACTATCTTCGTAGCTCCAAAAATGGTCCGAACAAAGGCTGTGTTGTCAAGCTCAACATGAGCAAGGCATACGACCAGGTGGAGTGGCGCTATCTTGAGAGAGTCTTGTTAAAATTCGGCTTTTCTAGTGAATGGGTTAATAAAATAATGAATTGCATGCGAACGGTCAGATACAGAGTCAAGTGTAACATGCGCCTTACCGATGTTATAAACCCGAAGAGGGGTCTTCGCCAAGGGGACCCCTTATCCTCTTATCTCTTTCTCTTTTGCATGGATGCCCTCTCTCGCATGTTGATTGATGCCCAAGAGAATCATAATATTAAGGGCATACGTGCGAGTAAGGACGGCCCTAGAATCAACCATTTATTATTTGCTGATGATGCTCTTTTGTTTGTTAGGAACCATTGAAGTGAAGTGGAAGCATGCACGTAGATATTGGACAAATTTGAAAAGTTGTCTGGCCAGAGCATAAATTTTGAAAAGTCAATGGTGTGTTTTAGCCTTAACACTCTTGTTTCCCAGCTGGCAACTACGAATGAACTGCTCGATATGAAGGTGGTTGACAACTTGGATGGATACCTTGGGCTCTCTATTCCAGTTGGCAAAAAGAAGTCAAACGATTTTAAAAGCATCTTGAACCGCACAGCGAGCAGAATCAACAGCTGGTTGAAGCGACTACTACCAAGTGGAGGCAAAGAGATTTTTGTCAAGTCGATCCCTACCTACGCTTTCTCGGTGTTCTTGGCCCAGAAAGATGTGCTTGAGGAGATCCAATCTATGATAGGACGGGTTTGGTGGGGGTGGAGAGAAAAATAGAGGTTGGAGCATGCTAGCTTGGGATTGGATGTGCCATCCCAAAGGCATGGAGGCCTTGGCTTTAGGGATCTTCGGCTTTTTAACGTGACTCTTCTAGGACGACAAGTTTGGCGCCTCATCAATTGTAGATACATTCTTTGATATAAGGTGCTAAGCGCGAAATATTCCCCAGACGGGGATGTCTTTCACCCTAAGAATATTGACAAGCCATCCTTTACGTGGTAGAGCATCGCCAAGGCGGCCAGCACTTTGCAGGAGGGTTGTGGGAAATGGTAGAAGATTGACATTTGGACCGACAACTGGGCTGCAAAGGATTGTCGGGATCTTCCATCCAGTTGGAAAGGAATCAGGTGTATGAGAATAAAGTGTCGGAGTTGATGAATGAGAACAAGGACAGTTGGAAAGAGAACATGATATTGGATCTTTATGGTGAAAATATGATGGACCAAATTTGTAAATTGCCCATTACTCATGATAGCTATGACAACCAACGTATCTGGTTCCACAACCCTAATGGGTTTTTCTCTTCAAAGTCTACATACTCGTGGCTGATCCTCAAGCAGATTAGATACAGCTCACACAAGATTTTCTAGAGGGTTATATGGAAGCTGAAAACTCTTCCCAGAATCCATATGTTTTACTGGAGATTGGGTTACGAAATTCTGCCCACGTATGACAAGATTGCGAGCATTCGTAGCGGTTTCAACAGCACATGTTCAAGATGCGGGAACGATAGGGAAACTCTCATGCATGCGATGAAGGACTGTCCAAAGGCGAGGGCGATGCTGGAATATGAGGGTTTTAATAATAGACTGTTTGATGAGAAGTTTACTCACTGTATTGATTGGATTGAGGAGGTGATGCGTGTGTGTTGGACAAAACAGTTGCTGCTGATTTCATCACGGTTCTCTGGAACATTTGGAACAGCAGGAACAACAGCATCTTTCGGGGGGCTGAAGAAGACGCCAAAGTCACCTGGGAGAGAGCATTGTGTCTAAGCCATGATTTCCGAATCTTTAACTTAGTGGAGACACCGATGTTGCCGAGATCGAGAATGGTAAATGGGTGGAAGAAGCCTATATCGCGAGTGATAAAAATCAACTTCTATGTTGCGGTTTGTAGCAAACAAATGTGCTTTGGATTGGTGGCTAGAGACACCGATGGGTTCGTGCTTGGAGGTCGGATGGGAATGTTGAACAAAGACATGAGAGCCGAGTGGGCAGAAATGAAAGCCATTGAGGAGAGCATTAGCTACGCGCGGATGAAAGGCTGGGACAAAGTGGATTTCGAATATGACTGCGCCAGCCTGGTCAACCAATTCAACAAAAGGAAAGTTGACTTGACTGCTATAGGCCATTGTATGCGGTTTATGTTTAAGCAGGCCAAATTTTTTCATTCTTCCAATTTTAATTGAGCTCCTAGATGCTGTAATAAAATAGCTGACCAGCTTTGCAAGTTAGCTAAGGATAAAAATTGTAATATGGATTTCAACGTGGATTATTCGATGGAGATCCATGACTTAATTTTGAAAGATGCAATAAATTGATTGTGACCGTTGGGTCGTTTTTATCAAAAAAAAATTGTGAGAGAGGAGCCAAAAATTGATTTTTTTAAAAAAATGGTAACAGGCTAAAAAAATCACTAACTTATCACATCGTTGGTGTTGCTGGCGCGACTAACATGGTATGACCGGTTGTCATGGTTTCTAATATTTATTTTTTGATCATTCTTTTTTTTTAAAAAAAATGGCTCAATATTTTGTACTTTTTATGTAAATGACCCCTCTTTCTTTCTTTCTTCCACCAATCTCCCTCTCCCATTTTCTTTTTTTTTTCTTCCTCTTTCATTTTTTCACCTCTTTCATTTCTTTCTCATCCTTCCTTATTTCTTCTATTTAAAATTCCCCCTAATGTTTAATTTTCCATTGTTCCGCCCCCAATTCCTTTTTTTCTCCATTTTTTAAATTATATAGTTCATTTCATTTATGATCTTGAATTTATTATATCCAATGAAATAACTATTTGCTATCGTGGTAATAATTTAAATGGAAATTATTTTACATATGAAATATATCAAATATCTATTAGTTTTCCTAAACTTTTTTCCTCTAATTACAATTTTGCCCATTATCTTTCTATATTTTAAGTTACGCTCCTTGTCAAACGATTAATTTACATTGAGAAAATAATTTAAATAGAAATTATTTTACATAGGAAAAATTTAAAATAACTATTAATTTACATATTTCAAAGCCAATAATTTACAAAATAATATTTGACATTGGCAATATTACAAAATAATTTCAAATAATTTACTTTAGTACGTGATTTATATTTTCCTACATTTTAAAAAAATAAGATTGAAAATTGAAACATAAAAATTACAACGGAACATAAATGATGAATTACATTTTGTTCAAGATCGACAACATCGTGTCTTACAAACTGAAAAAGACCATGTTTAACGGCAACACGAGCAAGTTTCTAAATACTAATAAAACAAAAATAAATGATGAATTTGATTTTGTTCCAGATCGATACCATTGTGTCTTACAAATTGAAAAATACCATGTTTAATGGCAACACGAGCACGTTTCTCAAGCAAGTTTCTCAGTACTAATATTTGAGATAATCTCACATGTAGTATTCAACTGGGATTCTATTAGAACCTTTGAACATCTCCCTGACCTAGAGAATCCCAGATAATACCACTCGTTGGCTGCATAACCAATTTGAACATGTTATCACCTTACGACATCCAACGAAAAGACCTACATAACCAATTTGAACTTGTTACCACATAAATCACTAGCAATCGAGACTCTTATTGTTATTTAAAATCGTCACCACATATGAAATTAAGGAATCAAATCTACACTCCCGAAAAGTATTGGAACATTTTCAAATATTTATATTGTTCCAATAACTATAAATAAATGAGTATAATTAATCAAAAGATAAATCTTTTGGTCAGTGGTCAAAAGTTATATCATTTGATTTTTGAAAAAGAATTAATATCAAACAATATTACTTGAATAGTTATAAAATTAGATGAATAATTATTATTTATTTATTCAGAAAGACAACCATTGAAATATGTCTTTATGGAGAGACATAAAAATTCCTATAAATAAGAATGAGATTCCATTTGGAAATCACACCAAAAAAAGATTTTAAAATTCTTTCTTTCCTTCCTCAATTTTCTAATATTATTAGATTATTCTATAAAGTATTACTGCAAAAATTAGAAATTGAATTTCTTGTTATACATTGCTCAATGCTTAGTGGACTATTCTCGTCAGTGCAAAACGCAAATAGTCATTGGCTTCATTGTATCCTCGAAGTTAATTTGCTTGAAATTCTTTTATATGTACATCGAAGATAGGTGGGGGCGAATATAACCTTGAAAATAGTGGCTTGATACACGCCTTGGAGCCTTGCTCTGTTTCTTCTTTTTCTGTTCGAGTTTCGTTCGTGTGTTCGAGATTTTCCTCACCGGAGATTTGTACTAACAAAAAGGACCATTAAATTTATCGGTTTCTGAGCTCCACTGGATCACTATTAAATAAAACATACCTTCAAATTATAAAATTTTCCAAATTAATAGAAACACAAAAAAAAAAAAATCCCGATGTCCTTTCTCAATACTAAACATTTCTCTCTTCTTTCCTTTAGAACTAATCAAAAATTTTTTTCCCTCTCCAAAATTCTAATCTTCACTTTACATTGATATTTCATTAGGGGCATGAGTATATATAGCTTTTTGGTGACATCATTTTTTCATATTCTCCCCTCATAATACATGATGTTGGTGACGTCAAAAGCATGGACGCGACCTTAAAAAATATTATGCCCTGTAGTCAATTATTAGGTGAAAGTACACCTATGTTTAGGATTTAGGATTTAAATGTTATTTATGTACATGATTTTCAAAGGAGTTCATTTTCGTAAATAATAAAAAATTTGGGTACCCAAGTTTTTATTTATGGGAGAAGGAATTTTTTAATAAGTGTGTTGAGAATTAAGCTAATACTATAGATGGATAAAAGCTTTAATTGTCTGGTCGTGGAAACAGCTTACATGTAAGAAAACTATTGGCAAAAGAGATTTTATAAACAGAAGCAGAGAAAAGCTTAAACCAAAAGAATAAAATGAAACCGAAGGAAACAAAAAAAAAGGTAGAAAAGAAAAATCAAACAAACAAAAAATAATTCATCCTTCCCGACTTGTTAAAAGTTCTTAATCTTAAGACTAAGTGGTCTGCAAAATTTCGGTTTCCGCAGAGAGAGGGAAAGAGAGAGAAGGGAAGGGGGGGGGGGGAGGGAGAGCATTAACGTTTTTTCCCCGTTAATGCGGTTACTTGGTTTTGCTGCGGCCACTGAAAACGGTATGTGTAATCTTTTTCTTTTCTTGTAGATCTAATTGATTATTTTTTAGATCAAATTATGCAATACTTTGAATCTGGGGTTTTGGCTTTGGATCCCAAGTTGTTATGTTTCTTAGGGAGGTCCCTTCATTTGGTCGTTTTGTTGATGAAATGTCGGGAATGAGAACTGTTTGGAACCTCCGAAAATTGAAAACTTAGTGGATGCTTTACTCGGATTAACTTTTCTTTTTCGCTTTATTTATTTCCATTTTGCTATCGTAATTACAGTCCATGAGGTCCGAAAAATGGGAACAAAACAGAAAAAAAAGAAAGGAGAAAAATATCATGATTCATGAATGCTGAACTGAAATTATTGTATTTTGAGTTGAATTAGTCTTGTTTTTTAGTCTTATGATAGGTCAAAATGGAACAAAATAATGTTTGGTTCTTGCAAATGTGTGGGTTGAAAAAAATAAATTCTACTTCATCTTTTGGCTAATAAATTAGCTTCTAATGGCCTTTTGCAACATCTTGCACTTTTTATGGAATATCTCTTGGGTGCAATAGGGGAAGTGAAGCGGTTAATTGGAGGTCGAAATGATATTTGGTGGTTATAATCTTGTAAGATGTTTGAATATTTTAGGTTGAGCCTTTGCTTGATGTTAAGGGTAAATGAGGAACAATTTTCTAATCTAATGGTTAGGTACTTAGGTTCGTTACCACCTTCATAGCCTAAGCCTAACCATTGCATTCAAAATTTTTACCTCTCCCTTCTTTTCCATCCCATCCTTCCACTTAGCAAAACTTTGAATTGTATTTTAGGCAATTTCTTGACACGGTAAGCTGAGATTTTTAAAGATATTCTGGTTAAATGTTCAATTTCAGTAAAACCAGTGAGATTGTTCTTTCCAGATCTTTTAGTCTATGCAATTACTTTTGCACCTTTTTCCAGGTTCTCATTTTTTATCTACTCAGATACAGTCATAAGTAGGGGCTTTGGCTGCTTAATATTAAGCAATATGAGCATAATTACGATGTTAGATTTTGTTCTGATCAGTGTAGAGTACTTCCATGATCACAGTACTAGGCTTAGAGACTCGAGATTTTGGGTTTCTATGATTGGAAATGCTGTGTATTAAGAATCCTTCTCCAATTATCTGCCTAAAAGTGTCTTATTCACTGATGAGGTATTGTTTTTACATCACCAAAGTTGTGGTTTGGTTTGATTTGACCTAAACCTTAAGTGTTTGTAAATTTTGTTTGTTGTCTTAAGTTTTAACCAGTAAATGTTTTGATCTTTATGCAGGAAAATTAACTTGTGTCTAAAAATCCCTGAACTGGAGGTAAGGCAAGAATAGAAGCTATTGAACCTAAATTAAGGCTGTTGTTATTAAAAAAAGTTGTCTTGTATGTCTTAGGTGAAATTATAGTCTTTCACTGGACAAATTAAAGCATTCAAAATTCAGCGACCAAGTTCAGGGGGTGATTTGCCCCAAACTGGGGAGTACACTTTTCCTGTTGCCCGGAGGGTGAACTCTGCCAGTGCCATGATGATGGGAGATGATGTTGAGAATGGTAATTTGGGGCCTTACCTAGATAGGCCAAGGACTTTTCCAAACATGCGTAGTAAACCATATACCCCCTTGGTAAGGACATTATGTTTGTCTCAGTTTTGTGTGCAGTTTGTTAGTTATAGATGAGTGTGCATTTGGATATTTTGGCCTTGATGTCTCTTTTTGTTCTCATTTTTCCTTTTTGTTGTTTTAGGAATTTGTTCCGATCTTGCATTTGTTGTTACAAGTACCTGGTTAAACTACTTTTGGAAAAGGGGAATTAATTCCTATTGGGCAGATCATTTTTCTCATTGTCAATTTGTAGTTGCATTGGAATAATTTAATATTGCTATAGATTAAGTGTATTTTGGCTATATACACAATTAGTGAGCAGAGATGCTTGATTTAGAACTCTATATGTTTCAGGAATTGTTTGAAGGCTACCTTGGTGAGACTGCTCATTCTAATATTTATTTTCTAGATCAATTGGTATATCAAGTACTTGTTATGAAGTCCACAAAATACATCCTGACCTTTTGTTTTTCATTTGGCCACATTTTTCCTTCTCAATTGCAGTTAAGATTCTTGTCTATTATTATCTTGGCTTATGTGTGTCTATCTGTTGGTTTTGGTATTATGGTGTTTATAATAGTTGTGGTTCTATTGAACTTAAAATGGAAAAATATGGTTAGCATTAAAAAAAGGAAAGAAGCTTAGCATGATCTTCACAGAGACCGCTGAATTGATGTGAATGGTAGTTTGACTTGTACTGGCAAAGTTAATAGAGATCCACAGCTGAATATTTTAGTCAAGGAAATAAGGAGTGATGTGGATCCTATGGAGAATTTTTTTCTTTTTCATTTCTATTGTCTTGCCTAGCTAAGCATATTTTTTATCTCTCTCTCTCTTTCCTCTTGGCTCATGAGACACTCTTTTTCCTCTTATTGTGTGTTCATTGATTAATTCCTATTCTCAAAAAAGAAAAAAAAGAAAAAGAGACTAATTCCTTTCTGCAGATTTTTCGAATTCTCAGGGGAATTAATGTTCGTGTTCTTGTTATACTTCTCTTTTTGGGCTTCGGATATGTCTTTTACATTGGAGCAAGTACTTCTCCAATCATTGTTTTTGTCTTCTCAGTTTGCATTGTCAGCTTCCTTTTGTCGATTTATCTTACAAAGTGGGTCCTTTCCAAGGATGAAGGGCCTCCAGAGATGGCTCAGGTAATTTGTTTTAGGGTAAATTCAACTTTCATAAAGTCAAATATCAAGCTTTCTTTATGCTCTTGGAAAAATTGTATTAAATGCTTCTCCAGAAACTTTTTAATTACTAATTGAATATTTTATTCTGAATGCCTGTTAATTTTGTTACAATTTTACTGCTTTAATGTACATCAGTCATATCTAATGACCGTTAGAGTTTCATGTAAGGCTTGATAAGAAATATTGATGATAGAGGACACTTTTTTTTTTTTTTTTTACATCAATTGAACTCTAGCCTCTTAATCTAATCCTTACAGAAAGTTTTCAGAAAAGATTTTTGCAATTGAATAGCATGCATAGATCTAGGAAAAAGTATGCTTTCTAGTTTATTCATTGTCGGCATTTGGAACAAGAAGAAATTCTTGAGGCTAAGAACTCCATGCTTTCTCACTACTTTGTCACATACATATCTTGATAAAAGAGGAGCCTCCCCCCCTCCCTTATTGTTTGTCATTTTCTTGTTAACCCTTAAAATGCAACTAATAGCTTTCTATTTGTTAGCAATCTCGTCATTCACTTGTATCAAGCTTATCCTTTTTGTTTCTAGATATCTGAGGCTATACGTGATGGAGCAGAAGGATTCTTCAAGACACAGTATGGTACTATCTCCAAGATGGCATTGTTGCTAGCACTAGTGATCCTTAGCATATATTTGTTTCGAAATACAACTCCTCAACAAGAATCCTCAGGCTTAGGAAGGTTGAGATATATATGAACATTATGTAAAATAGCATTTGACTTCTTTTTCTTTACTCTTGTGACAAATATGATTTTGTGCAGGGCAACATCTGCATGTATCACTGTTGCTGCATTTCTATTGGGGGCTCTATGTTCAGGTGTCGCTGGGTATGTTGGGATGTGGGTATCAGTTCGTGCAAATGTTCGAGTCTCTAGTGCTGCAAGACGGTCAGCAAGGGAAGCACTGCAGGTTGTATCCTTTTAAATTTCATTTTTTTTTCTTGGATGCTTGCGGATTTGAGTACTAAGTGCAGACATAACATGCAGATAGCTGTCCGTGCTGGTGGTTTTTCTGCCTTGGTGGTGGTTGGTATGGCTGTGATTGGTATAGCCATCCTTTATGCAACATTTTATGTTTGGCTAGGAGTGGATTCACCTGGTTCTATGAAGGTTACAGATTGTATGTGATTAATTTCCTTATTCCTTAATTTATTTATATTAATTCACTTTGTGCAGATGGATATTCATATTTCATGGTTCTTACCATTTCCTACATACGTTGACATATTGAGAAATATTCTTGAATGTTCATGTTCTCTTGTTTAAATGTTGGTTGAGTGTATAAGCATGATTTTCTGTTTCCCCCATATAAATGAAAGTGGATAGTAGTTAGTTCTCTTGGCTATCTAAGATTGGTAATTGCCTTGCAAATTCATCAAGTGTGATCATTAGTTTAAAGCAGCTATGACTTGGGTTTTAGACTTTTAGTTATATCTGTCAATGACGTGTGGCATGGCTTCTAGCTATTAGGTTTTTGGCTACCTAAAATTTTCTTACTAATGAAGAGAATGGCACATATGAACATTCTATGAATTACTAACAAAATATACAATGGAGAAAGTGGCACAACTTTCCTTAGAATAATTGTTATTTTATTCTTGTCAAAGTTAATGATTTGAGTTGCCCTTTCTATTTGAATTAGAGTGACTGAAAGTTTTGTGATTGAAGGTTCTTGATTTAATTATACCAAATATGTCTTTTGGAATCTGTCTCACATGTTTTCTTTGACGCTTATTGCTGTATGCATAAAATCTTATGTATGATATTGTTGGGTGTTTGTAACATGGTATTCTTGATTTCTGAGGTATTGTTGTTAATTTGTAGTCTTTGCTTTCTGCAAGTACTGTATTTGTTTCCTATGACAGTTCATATTGGTTAACTTTATCTCACATGGTGAACTATTGTTTTCACTTAGAAAGTTCAGGTGCTATGTTGCTTGCAATGCTGAAGTGATCTGTTGTTATGGGCTGGACCTATGTTAGGAAAGGCCTTTAATTTTGATTCTCCAATTAAGGCTTACGTTGCAATTTTATTTCTTTTCCTTAGGTTTCTTGTTTGTGATTTTACTTCAGTTGATTTATTTTTGTTTTAGAATAGGTTGCCTATTTATGTAACAAGATTTGTCCTTTTTAAGGGACGTATGGAATAATAAACCTTAGTAAAATTTCTATCAAAAAACCCTTGAGCGATTGGGTCTCTCTCTTATCAGTCCTAAGGTTTTAGTCTCTTTTTATGAGCTGAAAGGTTTCAGTCTCCCTTTGATGAGCTGAACTATCAATCCTAAACACATGGTCGTAACAATTTGGTATCAAGAGCCAATGATCCTTAGCAATGGTAGAACAATGGTTGACAGAGTGGCGAGTAAAAATATGTAAGGAGCTTGAGCATATGCAGGCAAAGATAGAACAAATGCTTGATTGTAAGTTGCAGCATGTTGATGAAATTATTGCTGAAACTAAAACCTAAGTGTTTAATCAAATGCGTGAAGAGATATATAAAATGATTGGTGGTAAAAAGGTTGGTAACTTTATGGTAGACCCTCTAATTGAAGAAAACCAAACCATGGAAGCTTCTATCAATCTCTCTTCCGTATCCTATGTATCAAAACCCTCCTAAATCCATGTTGACATAAACCATGTCAGTCACAACCAACTTTGATCCTTTGTGTTATTCATTAACCCCTTCTAAATCATATCCAGTAAACTGCCTATTTCTTTAAACTTGATTTTGAAAAACCTCCAAGTGTATATCAAAAAAGTTTAATGGGTCTAAACTTGCTGGGTTACCTAGTGAAATGGATTTTTTTTTATTACTAAAAACATGCTTGAGTTTATGGGAGTTGCCAGTCGAGAAAGCTTAATTGGGTTACTTTCGAAAATTGTGAATGTTGGTTAGAAGTTTGAAGAGATCCATTCAATGGTGCTCATAAATGTGAATAAGTTGGTGGAGGTCCATGATCCCTATTGATTTCTATTGTTTGTAATGCAAAGGAATAATGGTGTGGTAGTGGTCGGTTTAGCTAATACAATTGCCTTTGATTCAACTACAATGATTTTCAGGATGTGTGAGCACTATATAAATATCATTCACCCTTGAGAAAGGCAGCATTGGCCAAGTGTATCTGACTTTGTGAGTGTGAGAGCAAACTCTTCCTCTAGGAGGGGAGTAATGTTATGTGCCAAACCTATGTCAGGAAAGACCATTAATTTCCATTTTCTAACTAAGGATTACGTTGTAGGTTTATTTCATTCCTTAGGTTTTTTAGTTTTGATTTTATCTAATTATTTTCCCGTTGGTTTCCTATTTATGAAACAAGGCTGGCCCTTGGTTAAAGGGACAGATGGAACAATGAACCCTAAGCAGAATTTATATTAAAAATCCCTAAAGAGATTTGGGTCTCTCTCTAACGAGTCCTAAAGTTTCAGTCTCCCTATGATGAGCTGAGCTATCAAATCACACTACATATATGCTTGTCTGCAAACATGAGTATATTTGGACTGTGGCTGTTGATTCTTTGTTCACTCTAAACTAGCATTACATGGGTTTTAGAATCAATAGTACTAGTGACTCCCTTGATTAATATTGTTTATTTCTTTCAGTGCCTCTTCTTCTTGTGGGATATGGTTTTGGGGCTTCATTTGTTGCCCTGTTTGCTCAGTTGGGTGGTGGAATATATACAAAAGCAGCTGACGTTGGGGCAGATCTTGTGGGAAAAGTGGAACAAGGAATACCTGAAGATGATCCTAGAAACCCGGCTGTAATTGCAGATTTGGTATTGAATTTGAACTTCATGGAGTTCTTTATTTGAATTGATGATTAAGATATAATTAATCATTTGGAGTCCGAAGTAGCACGGTTTTATTCTCTTCATCTTATTTGTTTAGTTTTGAGTTGAAAATGAGTACGTAAAGCTTGTGCATATTTTGTGTAATTTCATATTTTAGACAATGAATTTGTTCATTTATGAACTGGACTGAAGGTTTATGGTTGTAGGAGTTGACTATAGGGGCTTTCGCTGGAAGAAAATTTTTGAAGTTGTATTTTAAAAGCAATTGCAATTTTGTTAAAACATTTTATTATGATAGCAGAACTCTGGGGGATATGTTTCTACTTGACCTTGCACATAATTATTAAAGCCTTTCTCAGATTCAAATACACATGCATTTGAGAGAGAAAGCAGAAAACTTATATTTTAATTTTTATTTTTAGAAGTTTATATTTCTTTACCATAAAAAATTTGAACCTTCTAGATTTCGTGGAAACTGAAGTAATCCATTTGAAGATTTTGTTAATAAAAAAATTATTGGTTGAAAGTTCAATAAGGGACGTGGCTGAAAATATATACTGCAAATAAGTATTGGAAAGCGTGATCAAATTTACAGCCATGATGATTCTTCTTTATCTTTATACTTTATGTTTAAGTTTTCACACATTTTATCTTGGTGGTAATGTTTGTTACTTGTATCTTTCCTTTTGTACTGAAGGTTGGAGACAATGTTGGTGATTGTGCTGCTCGAGGTGCAGATCTTTTTGAAAGCATTGCAGCAGAGATAATTAGTGCCATGATACTTGGTGGAACAATGGCTCAGCGTTGTAAAATTGAAGGCAAGTTCAAGTCCCCTCTCATTTTTAATGGAATTGTAACATATTTATACTGTTGCATCTTGTGAATGTCCTATTAACTTACAACAATTTACAACTGCAAAAATATAATTTTATCTTGTTTTAATAAATTTACCTCAAATCAAGATGAAAGTTAAAACGTTCCTGACCAGTACAAGGAAGCAAAAATTTGCATTTTGATGAGATAAATAGGCATTCTTGTGTCCTGATGTTTCGTTTTGTTATTGTAGTTAAGCGAGGTTTGAAAGAGGGTTGTAAAAGTGCATGACTAGTGTTATTTGGCTCTTACCTAATGTTGAAGACAAACTTGAAATGCCTCTTAACTGGAAGCGATCAGGCATATCTAGTCTTGGTTACTAAGGTTTTATGACTGCTGTAGTTTTCAAACCAACCTTGTCAACAAATAGGTATGAAAGAAGTTTATACCCCTATGGTGTTAGAACTAAGTTTGTTAGTTCTAAGAGTATGTCCATTGGTTGTAGTTATTAAGGGTTCAGACCTTCAAAAATGTAACTAAGTGACTGTATGAAAAACATTTCATGTTGAGTTGTTAGCTTGGTTTTTGTTTCAGTTTATTTTTCTCTGGTTTTGGCATAATTCTTTGTATTGAGTGTGTTCTTTTGGTGTGGCCTCATCTTTGATATTTATGCAGACCCGTCTGGCTTCATCCTATTTCCTCTTGTTGTGCACTCATTTGACCTGGTGGTATCATCAATTGGAATACTTTCAATTAGGGGTACACGTGACTCCAATGTGAAAGTTCCATTAGAGGATCCAATGACAATCCTTCAGAAAGGATATTCTGTTACAATAATTTTGGCTGTTCTGACATTTTTTGGGGTAATATATAATCTATAACTGGAGCATAATGCAATATTTTTTTCTGTTTTCTCTCATGAAGTATTGAAATCTTGCCATTTACATTCCTTTGTTTTGTTGAAAGCTTATTCATGTCTTGTACTTTTTTGAAATGATTGCAGTCTACTCGGTGGTTGCTTTATACTGAACAAGCACCTTCTGCATGGTTGAACTTTTCCTTATGTGGGTTAGTTGGTATTATTACAGCGTATGTTTTTGTCTGGATAACCAAATATTACACTGACTACAAGCATGAGCCTGTACGCACATTAGCGCTTTCTAGCTCTACAGGACATGGGACTAACATTATTGCTGGAGTCAGCTTGGGCCTGGAATCGACAGCACTTCCTGTTCTTGTTATAAGTGTATCTATTATTTCTGCTTTTTGGCTGGGTCACATCTCAGGGCTTGTGGACGAAACAGGAAGTCCAACTGGTGGGCTGTTTGGCACAGCTGTAGCTACAATGGGAATGCTCAGCACTGCTGCCTATATTCTAACCATGGATATGTTTGGTCCGATAGCTGATAATGCTGGTGGAATTGTAGAGATGAGTCAGCAGGTGCTATATGGCTGATTCTCTAGATTTTACTGTATATTACAGTTTCTTCTTTTGGGATTATTTAAGTTGGCTGTTGATGCCTTGTACAGCCAGAGAGTGTGCGAGAGATTACTGATGTTCTTGATGCTGTCGGGAACACCACAAAAGCTACCACCAAGGGTTTTGCCATTGGATCTGCAGCACTTGCTTCTTTTCTTCTGTTTAGTGCATATATGGATGAGGTTTCATCTTTTGCACGTGAACCTTTTAAACAGGTCTGTGTTACTATACTATGCTTTAATGAAAGACTGTATGGTTTACCACTCACTTCCTACTAATGCTTTACTTAGGAATTAAAAAAGAAGAAGCAATGATTGAGTAATTTACTAAAGAAAAATGTGTGGTTTTACTTGTAACCACAGTAATTGTGCTTGAATTGGTGCTTCTGAGAAATGGTAAAGCTGATGAGAACATGTAAGAAAGTGGCAACAAATGGAGCCTGAAGTTGTTACTCCGCAATGTCTTTCAATATTTGTCTAACATTTGTAGTTTGAATGATCTTTCAGGTTGATATAGCCATTCCTGAGGTTTTTATTGGTGGATTGTTGGGTTCCATGCTTATATTCCTATTTAGTGCATGGGCCTGCGCTGCTGTTGGCCGAACTGCTCAGGAGGTTGTTAAGGAAGTGAGAAGACAATTTATTGAGAGGCCGGGTATCATGGTGGGTCTAAGGTTTCAATTGCCTTTTATAGTGTGTACTAACCGTTCGCTTTTCTATTGTATTTGAACAAAAAGCAGTAGAGAAGTTTAAAAATATTTCTTATCTGGATAGAAGAATTATGAGAGAAGTGACAAGAAGAGAAAAAAGATACAGTTGCAGTCTTTGTTCCATAATCCACTTTTAAAGTTTCTTTCCAAAAGTATAAAGATGTGAAAAGAGATTTAAAACTTTCTATTCATTTTTCTTATCATTAATCTGACACAAACAAATTTAGAGTAATTAAGTGTTGCTTTAAATCATGTTGTTTCTTTTCTATAATTTCTCTATCTTGTGTGAATATTGCTTTATTTTTTCTGACATACTGCAGGACTACAAGGAGAAACCAGATTATGGTCGCTGTGTTGCTATTGTGGCTTCTGCATCTCTGAGGGAGATGATAAAACCTGGTGCTTTGGCTATAGTATCACCAATTGTAGTTGGTACGTCAATTGCTCTTTGCTGATTATAATTATTATTTTTGCTATTATTTACTTTTTGATATTCTGGGCTAGTTTGTTCATTTATCTTATTAGTCCTTCATTTCTTTCTTATTTTTTCTTTTAAGTTTTTTTTTCTTTCCTAGTGTTAATTTTCAAGAATGTAAATTATATTTTACCAAGAGAATTTAGGAGATTAGATGTCTAAAGCGGTTTCTCTGATTTTCTATTGAGTTTAGTATATTTTTAGAATCTAAGCACATACAATATTGTAATAATTTGCAGGTTTTCTATTTCGAGTTTTGGGACACTATACTGGGCATCCTCTCCTCGGAGCAAAAGTAGTAGCTGCTTTGTTGATGTTTGCAACAGTTTCTGGTATTTTAATGGCACTTTTTCTAAACACAGCTGGTGGTGCCTGGGATAATGCAAAGAAGTTTATTGAGACCGGAGCCCTTGGTGGCAAAGGCAGCGAATCTCATAAAGCAGCAGTTACTGGAGATACGTAAGTTTGTTTTTTTCCTTTTCTTATATTCCTGTTCCTTAATAACTGTAGGGTTGTGTTGCTCCAACTCTTCATGTTTCTTGAAGTTGCCTGGTACTCATGCCCAATAATATGGTATAGTGATATGACCTCCAAGTATCTTTCAAATAATAATAAGAAGAAAATGATAATTGGAATGTATGGGATTGCAGAGTAGGAGATCCATTCAAAGATACTGCTGGACCATCACTTCATGTGCTCATAAAAATGCTTGCTACCATAACACTTGTAATGGCGCCAGTGTTTCTCTGAGACTTTCGTTTGTTTATATATATATTTGATGGGGAGTTGAGTAGCAGGCAGCATACCAACATACAGGCACCCATCACCGAGTTATTGTTAGGGTATTACTATTTTGCACATACACAACAGATTGATTGATAGATAGGTAGATAGGTATTTGATGTCTATAATGGCCGTGGCTGCCTGTCTCAATTGATAGCCTCACTAAATCATTTTCTATCTGAAACAATAAGAGATGTTTATAGAGTGCAGTGCAGTGCACATTTAGTATTTTCAGTTAAACGTTTGTACTTTGATATTCCATTTTCAAGTTTTTAATGCGTTTCCTAACTTTTACCCTCAAAACTGTTGAAAACGGTTTTGTATTTGAGGCTTAAACATAAATTCATAATTGGGTACCTAAATTTGTATAAGGTCGATTTAGCTAGTCCAAGGCTTAACTGTAATGACGTGGCATTTACCATTACTAAATTGTCACGTCAGAATTTCCCTTTTTTTAAAAAAATTGAATTAAAATAATCGGTATGAAAATTGACATGGTTTAGTATTGTTCAATTAAGTCACATCAGCAGTATTTATGTGACGTTGAGGTTAATTTAATATTAAATTTTGAAAATGTGTTTTCGAAAAGTAACTGAGTGATTTGAGAGTTATCAAAATATTGGAGATCTTTAAAATGTTTATTTTAAATATATAAAATAAAATAAGTTATTTTAAATAGTATTATACTATGATATGTGAAATAAAAATTTTAAATAACTTTTTAAGTAAATAATTAATTTTTTTCTAAGTTTAAAATATATATTTAGATTGGATATGAAAATAACACTTATAATTAATAAAAGTTTTATAATTGATGAAGTACTTATAATTAATAATATAAAGTATTTAGATATTAAAACTTCAACTTAAATTATAATAGAAATATAAACATAATTTATAATAATATATTATTAATATTATAACATAGGAAATATAACACTTAAATATTTTAATTTTAATATGTTAATTGTATATATGATTTTATAGTTTATAACATTGCCCTAAACGAGCTTTTAAGAAGTTAAAAGTTAGAATTTTTCGCTTAAAAAATTGATTTAAAAAGCAATGTTAAATAAAGTTTTGATCTATTAAGATAATTTGGTTGATGAAAAAAATAGGAAAATAGAAAATCGAATATGAGCAATAAAACATGAAAATAAATTCCTCTTTATCAAATAGAATCTAAATAGTTGTTTTTCTTTAGCTAAATAGTCTTAGAAGTCGTTGAATTTTTTTAAAAAAATCAATTAAGTTTTTATACTTTTTTTTTCACTCAATTGAGTTATAAAAGGTTAAAATTACAATTAATTAAGTCCTTTGATTATTAAAAATAACAATATGCCTTTACAAAGTAAAGACATCTATTTTTTCTAGGTGCTTTCACCATACAGCATACCAAGATTGTGTTATGGCATAGAATGGATCGTAAAAGTACCTGCTATGACATCGGATGCATCGCAATCCTCTCGACGTTTAGCCGCGTAAACCAATGCCAGCTGTCTAGCCTTAGTCTTGGTTGGATTCTAACTCGGTGCTCTTTGACCATGACCCATAGTACCTGTCGCACCTATTGCGACTCTAGAACTACCATTCCTACCTTGCTCACGACCTTTAGGAGGTAACTGCCCAAAACCCTAACTCTGAGCCACAGCCTGCATCTGACCAACCGGACGTGGGCAATCCTTCACTCTGTGCTCTATAAATCCACATCTCAGACATGCACCTATCTTTTTCCAACACTCACCCAGATGACATTTATTATCACAGAACCCACAAATCGGGATCCTCCCTAATCCTGGTGTACCTCCAACGTTACCCCCTATAACATTCTACTGCAAAGGTCACGAAAATGAGCCATTAGGACCTGATCACTATTTGTAACCCTTCAAATCGGGCCTAGACGTTACAGCCCAATTCAAGCGATTACATGGGCCATAGAAATGGCGAAAACCTTGAGTTGAAAAAAAATGGATCTAATCTTTGAAAACACTATTTAATATTCCCTTTTTATACGTTGTAGTAAAAACATTACTTTGAAGGAAGACTTATCATTGTAAAACATTGTTTTGATCATAAAAAAATTATTTGATTAATTGAGTTTCCAGAAAGTGGATTTTATTAAGAAAAACATTAAAATGTTTAATCCATATAAAAAAATCCATGCAAAAACATTCAATGTTCATTATTTTAAAAACAAAACATCTCATGCCACAGTTTAATAATTTTCCACAAAATAAAATCCAAAATATAATCATAAAGTCCATAAAAGTTCAAAATCGTCTTAAAAATCCATAACCAAGAAGCCGTTATTCTGAGAGCCTGTCCGATGACTAATTTCGAGTCCTAGTTACGAGGATTACCTGAGACACATGAGTAATAAGGGTGAGCTTTAAAAGGCTCAGTGTGAGATCGATACAAAATATATACACAAACAATATGACATACATTTCAACACATCGAAAAACACATCCAGAACAATATATATACAATTTTCACAGAAATCAATATTACATATAAAAGAACATATCGAGGCATGCTTTTGTAACAATGCACATTTTGAACACATTTTGAAGAATTTCCTACCCATTTCTGCTACATACCGATATCGAGTTCCCCAGAACTAGTCTGTCCAATAACACCATTTGTGGACAAGCCACCACATAAATGTCGAAAATGACCACATAGCACATTGTGGACAAGCCACCACATAATTGGTGATAAACGACCACATAACTGCAAATAAACTGCCACATATCTTCCTCATTTCACAGATTCCACCCCATGCACATGGTATAACCATTTTCTCATTTTAATCAATTCACGTTAACGTGTTGTAAACATGCTTTACACATAGGATCACATATCACATAGTCATATTCATATTTTCATATTCGCATAACAGAATCATAACGATAACAAATAAGCCATACGTCATATGTCATGAGAATGAGATCTACACATATATCAATATCACATAGACTCAATTTGCACAAACATCACAATCTCATAATATCATCACATCACATATACTTTTCAAGAACAATGGATAGGGTCACTTACTTGGGTTTATCATCGATGGGGTTTTCAACCCTCTTTATGAGTATTTAGCGTACCTTACATAAACAGTTATTAACATGCTAATATAATAAAATAAACACTCATCATGTTACATAAGTTAAAGACCCCACACCTTATTGTAGATCTAAATCGTACGCTTCCTTTGTAGAGGTCTCGCTTGGATCTAGTCCTAATCACAAACAAGTCATGATTTAACGAAAAACAAGTCCTTTAATATATGATCTAATACAAAAAATCTCACCAATACTTTCCCTGAATTCGAACACTTGGATCCATTACTCTCACGATGCCACACTATTGGTTTCCCGGAGGGTTGTTGTTCGGTCCTTCATAACATATGGAGATTGAAAGTTAATCTCAAGAAAGCAATTATAGTGGAATCATTATTTGAGAAGGAGGGGAAAAATAAGGAAAGATAATGATTCCATCACTTTGCATAACTTACACTACTAAACAGCACAACAAAATCGGAGATGAATCCTAGAGAAAAGTTTAGAGGTTTAACGGTCTATGAGGGATCGGTGAGATTCGTATACAAGTGGAATGAAAAAAATAAAGAATGAGTTAATTGGAAGAAAAATGTGAAAGAAATTGGAAAGGAGAGGAAAAGAGGAGAAAACCCAAATCCCGGTGACAATCGACGTCGACGACGACGACAATGGTGATAGTCTGGCGGTAGTTCATGGCGGCGACGAAGGGTGGCGATCGAAGGAGAAGAAGGAGAGAAGAGTGGTGTGAATGGTGGTGAGGTAGTGGTGCAACTAAGGCTCACGGTGGAGGAATGAAAGCAAAGATGAAGAGAAATGGTGGTGGTTGCCAAAATGAGAGAAAATAGTGGAGGAAAAGAGAAGAAAAGAGAAAATGGGAGGAAATGAGGGTGGTGGATGATTTGGGAGGTTTTTGGGGTGGTCAACACCTTTATTTTGGAAAGAAAATAGTGTAAGGAAGGAGATAGAACAAAGGAAGGCGGGATGTGTCTCACAACTTATGGAAAGTTTAACTTGCTAAAGGAGGAAAGGAATACTCCACATAAGGCAACGAGGGGGTGGACGGTTGGTATCTATTTTGCACTTGGGAATTGTGCCAAAAATATAAAAATAAAATAAGGGAGCAAGGGGATTCGAACTAGGGACCTCTAGGATAGTTAAGGAGCTTCCTACCACTAAGCCACAACACTTTCTTGTTTTCCTTATTGCGCAATTAATTTGAAACTTAGGAGATGACAGTATCACTCTTGTATAATTAATTGAAAAGTGGGATGTGACACTCTTATTCTGGGCCCTATCATTATCGCGTTTTTCTTTTACTACATGATTAACTTCCTCCACAATCTTAGCCTTTTCCACTAAGGTCTCAAACACCCTCTTTTGGTGCGGTGCCACTTGAATCTTAAGACTATACCTCAGCTCATTCTTGAATCATAGGCTCTTATCCTACTCAATAGCCACCATACTCGGAGCATAATAACTCAACCTTAGAAATTCAGCCTCATACTCGGCCACAGTCCTATCACCTTATGTCAACTTAATAAACTCCAGTCTGTGAGGCTCAACATACCTCGTACCCACATACTTTTTCTGGAAAGCCTCTTGAAAATACTCCCGAGTCAAATGCTCTCCCTGAGTACCTCTTACTATAGATTGCAACCATCAATAAGCCTCATCTCTCAGCAGAGACACTATACCTTTCAACTTTTGCTCTAAGGTACAATCCATATCCTCAAAATTTCTTTCTATAGCCTCTATCTAATACTCGACTACAAATGGGGTTGTCCCAGCCACACCCTTGAATATCTCAGCCCTATTAGCCTGAAGCCTCTCAATCACAGATCTACGACCACCTTATCAAGTCTAAGTTCTAGCAACCTTCTAAAGTACTCTTCAAATGGCATGAGACAGTGCATCATCATCCCCATCATAACCTTAGCCTCTAGTGAAAGATGAATTATCTCCATAATCAACCTCAAGATTTGGAGTATCATCCTGAGCTGCAGGTGATTCAACTTGAGTAGCTCGACGCGACCTACCTTGGGGTCGTCTACCTCGGGTGCTCATAATGAATTCCCAAAAGTATAGAGTCTAGTATATATCTATAGTTTTAAAAATTATAGTAGTTAGTTAGGGACGACATCAGAGTCTCGAAATTATTTGTGGCATGGTACATAACAAAACCTCTTTTAAAATTTGTATGCAAACCTCATTAATCCTATAGTCAGAGTTTAAAAATTAATCTTTGATACCACCAAATGTAACCTCCTCAACTCGGCCCAAATTGTAACACCCTCACCCGTATTCAATGTCGGAATAGGGTTACGGAGTATTATCAAACTTATAAAACAATTAAACATTCACTTAGCATATATTTTCACAATTCATGCATTCATCATTCAATCTCAATCAATTTGTCCCTAATACGAGCCAACGAGGCCCTAAACATGCATTGGTTGTGGTTCAGGACTAAACCGATAACTTTGGAAACTTTTTAAACACTTAGAAAATTTTCTCAAAAACAGGGGACACATGCCCGTGTGTCTCACACGACCAACAGACACGCCCGTGTCATAGGCCGTATGGACATTCGAAATGGGAGCACATGGCCTTGTCCCAGCCTGTGTCTGACCCCGTGTAACTTTCTGACTTGGGTCACAAGACCAACACACACGCCCGTGTGCCCTAAAAATGGCCATACACGCCCATGTGCCAGGCCGTGTGCTAGGTCATGCCAAACCACGGCCAGGTCACATGCCCGTGTGTGAGACCGTGTGGAGCATACTGACTTGATTCTAATTTCAACACCAGGGGACACACAGCCGTGTACATGACCGTGTATCGCACACGGCTGAGACACATGCCTGTGTGGACAAAAATAGGCTATTTACCAAGCCAATTTGCCACCCAACCTTGAGCACACCTACATCAAACTCAAAGGTACCAATATATAACATGAATAAGCATTCAATTAACCTCAACCAAGTATTATTTATTCCATTTCAATACCAACAAATACAAGGCTCACAATACCACAATATGTAATCCAAATACATACCAAATTTTACCCTTTTCAATCATCAATATAGTCATTTTCAACATGCATCAAATTGCCTAAACTCATAAGCATACTAATTACTAATTCATCAACCATTTCACAGTCACCATACTTATTTTCATCAAGCATCAAATACCATAATAACTAGTATTTATAGGGTAATTACCAAACTCAAACAAAGGCCATTTGCACATTTATATACATCATCAAATTCACCATTATAAGCCAACTTACATGGCTACATATATACAAAGCAAACCTTAGACATTTGCAAGCCAATTCAAATGGCTAATTTCATAAGCACCACATTTATCAAAATGACCAAAGTCCCTATACATGCCATATGACCCAAAACTTAATTTCAAAGGTACCAAGTGATAGTTGGATAGTGTGAAGCGATCTCCGACGGTCCCCGAATCTGAGCTAACTTTGAAATCACTATAAAACACAGAGAAATACACAAAATAAGCTTTATAGCTTAGTAAGTTCTTATAGAATTTAAATACCAAATGTGCACAATTTAAACAAATAAAACATAATATACAATTCACATATGGAATCATCATCCAATCACAATTTCATTCACAAGATTAGTTATCACTTTCATAATATCCTTATTTCAATGCCTGTACTGTTCACGTACATACCTGTCCCATTCTGTATCAAACTCATACTCATCCTGTAACAGCCCATTTTTGGGTCAGATCAGAATAGTGGTTTCGAGACCACAAATTCAAAGTCAAAATATTTATTTTATTATTATTTTAATGTTTACAGTATGATATTATGTTGGTATGAAAATTTCGTTAAGAAATTTTATCATTTGATGGTTCAATTTGATAAAAAGGACTAAATCGTATAAATTGCAAAAGTGTTGTTCTATTAGCTAATGATGTTAAATAGCTATAGAACCTTAAAGTTTAGGTCCTTAAGTGTTAAATATACCATTATTATGTTAGTGGATGTTAATGGTTTGGCATAAATGAAATTTTGAATTAATTTTAAGGTTAAAATGGTAAATGGTTAATAAATGATATAATAATTAAAACAAAATCCATTTTTGTTTATTGTCATCTTCACCTAGCCGAATATACAAAAGAAAGAAGCCATTTTTGTCTTCAACATTCGGAAACTTTAATTTCTTCAATTAAGATTGAGATAAACGAGATTTGGATCTAGAACGAGGGAAAACAAAGTATCAGATTAGTCGACCTAATTTGTCGTTACAACGAACGAGGTAAGTTCGTATAATTAGAATCGAACTTTAAAAACTTATATTTATTTGAAATGTATGTTTATAATTGAGTAATTGATATACTTGGAATATGAATGCTTAATTGATATAAACTGATGATTTTCGAGCCTTGTTTGAACCGTATGAATTTGTAGGATATGGGTGACATGTCACTACTGTTACCGTTTTGGTTGAGCTCCTGCATTTGTTGCGGACTCACCACAGCTCGTATGAGCTTACCAATATTTTAGCTCGTAAGAGCTTATTGTTTTTAGCTCATTAGAGCTTACCGTTTCAGCTCAGTAGAGCTTACTGTCCATCAGATCAGGAGGAACTTACTGATCATAGCTCGAAAGAGTGAAAATGAAAATGAATTGACGGATTACTAATTTATATACGTAATGTATATCACCCGAGTATCCCTTGATATTCTAATACGTTCAACGGGCATAAATTTTGTTCTTGGTTATGTGAAAAAGCTATGTGTTATACGAATGAATTACTGTTATATGGATGAAGTACTGTTTAGACGAACAAGTTATTGTTATCGAATGAATTACTGTTATATGGATGAAGTATTGTTTAGACGGATGAGTTACTATTATCGAATGGATTACTATTTATATGATTGAGAGTGAAATGTTACAAATGATGTACATGATATATGAATTTGATATACTACAATGATGTATGAAATTGAGATAAAGGTTGATTATATGTATTTATGAGACTAACATATTGATGAATTTTTGTGTATAGGCATTTGGCAAGTGAATTTGATATACTTTGTTTATTTGTTTGATTTTGTATAAATGGTAAGTTAAATTCTTAATTATACGGGCTTACTAAGCTATAAAGCTTACTCTGTTTCTTTTCCATGTTTTATAGAGGTTTGGTAGCTCGCTCGATTTGGATAAAGTTGGAGATACGCATCACACTATCCAGTTGCCAATTGGTACCTTTGAACTCATGGATATATGTAAATATGGCATGTATAGGCTAGTTATAAGATGATAGTTATGGCTATTGGAGATAGTGATTTTGGTACATGTTGGTTTAAGATAAAGCCATGTGATTTGGCTTAAATTGTTATAATGTTTTGGTTGTGTATAAGTATTTAAATATGGAATGTTTTGGCAAGTAGTAGGTCGAATGGAAATATGTAAATGTTGTTTTGATATGTAGTAGGAATATGAATGGAAAATACATGTTATTAATTAGGTATTTGATTACTATGTTGAATTGGTATAATATGTGTTTGAAATGTTATAGAATGGCTGCCTATTGGGTTATAAAATGTTGCAAATTATGCTTGTGTATGCATGTAAAAATAGGGTGTTAAAATGGCTTTGCAAATAGCCTATTTTTGTCCACACGGGCAGAGACACGAGCGTGTGTCTCGGCTGTGTGTGCCACGGTCATGTTACATGACCGTGTGTCCCCTGGTGTTGATATTAAATTGAAGTCAGTATTGTAACAGCCTGATTTAGGGCCTAGTCGGAATAATGGTTATGAGACCACAAATACAAGGTAGAAATATGTGTTTTATGGCTTTTATGAGGTCTATGGCATGCTTGCATGATTGTGTGGAAATTTCATAAAGAAATTTTATAATTTAATGAACAATTTGTCCATTAGGACTAAATTTCAAAGATTGGAAAATATGAGATTCTAGAAGATTTAAGTATGAAATAGCATTAGAAAAATTGTTAGAGGTCCTTATTTAGCAATTAGACCATTATATGTCAAGATGGACAAAAATAGACATGGGAAGGAAAAATCTCAAGAAAGGGGCATTAAGGGCATTTTTGTCATTTGGTTAATAAAAGAATTAAAGGGGAAAAAGAAGTAAAAAATTCATGTCCATCTTCTCCATGCTAGTTGAAAATTTCAAGGGCACCATAGCTAGGGTTTCTTCATCTTTCAAGCTTGATTGTAAGTACCTTTTAGACCCGTTTTTAATGTTCTTCGTATTTTTGAGATCCTCGTATCTCGGTTTAGCTATTTCTAGCTATATTTTGAGCTAGGGTTTATGTTCAAAAATTTACCCATGTATGACATGCATGTATTTTGATGATTAATGGAGGAATATGAAAGTTTGATGTACTATAAACATCTTTTTCTAAGAGATTTACATGGAAAATTCATAAAAAGGACCAAATTGTAGAAGTCATGAAAATGGTCATAAAGGTGTGAACTGGTGGAAATTGTGGGCTGTGGTAGTTATGAAAATGATTCGGCTAGGTTTGAAATACAAGGAAAGTGAATAAAAATTATTTTACGAGCCTAGGGGCAAAAGTGTAAATATGTGAAAGTTTAGGGGCAAAATCATAATTTTCCAAAGTATGATTCATGGGTTAATTTAGTTAATGTGAATATTAAATAAGTGAAATTGTTATTATAGATCAAGAAACACGAAGCCCGGACCGAAACCGAGGCAAGGACAATGTCGTGGACTAAATTGAATAATTCCATAGATATTTTGGTACCGAGGTAAGTTTGTGTGAGGTTAAAGCCACATAATGCTATTATGTTCTTAATTACTTGATAACATGAGAAATGTATATTATTTTTTTAATGAAATTGATTGATGATGCCTTGATGAAAGTATGATGGTATTATGTTAAGACGAAGTCCCGTTTGAACATTAGGAATAGCAAGGATACCATTGTCATGACATGAGACAAAGAGGGTCCCGTATAAGACCATGTCTGGGACATGGCATCAGCACCAGATGAAGGTCCCGTGTAACACCATGTTTGGGACATGGCCTCGGCACTGAAGAAAGATATCGTGTAAGACCATGTCTGGGACATGGCATCGACATCGATATACGATATCGTATAATACCATATCTGGGGTATGAAATCGACATCGAAACATGAGATCCCGTGTAAGACCATATCTGGGATATGGCATCGGCATCGAGATGTGATCCCATGTAAGACCATATTTGGGATATGGCATTGGCATCGTGTTACATGTATGATGAGATTGAGTATCCTTCAACATTTCAAGTAGTTCAACGTGTAAAGAGTTAAGTATATGTTAAGGATGACAAGGAGTTAAGTTTATGTTCAAGATAGCATAAGTGCTAAATTATGTGATGAAGTGATATAGGTACTCATGAGTAAAATACGAGATATGAATCCGAAATGTGATATGTGATTGGTAAGAGTAAACATGAGTAAGTTGTGTCAAGTGCTTAAGAACTTGTGTTGCTATTATTCAATGAGATGAATGGATGCTATCATAAGTCTTTATGTTGCTATTTATTTCATGCAAACTTACTAAGCTTTATGCTTACCCCTCTCATTTCCCTTTTCCTTGTAGTATCGCCAAGCTAGCTCGGGGATCGTGAGATGTCGGAGTTCGGATCACACTATCAACTACTCTTTGGTATAGCAAAGTTTGATTAATTTTGGGTATGGCATGTATAGGAACTTGGTCATTTTGTGATATGTCATATTTGTTAGCCAATATGTGGCTATTAATGTCATTCAATTCATTTTGTAAATGGCCATTGGAAATTGGCCAATACTTGATAAGTTTTATATATTCAGTGATGATGAAGTTCATGAAATACATACTTGTGTGATTGGATGAGTAATGAGTAAAGCATACACATGATGAATGTAGTGTAAACCTATGTGTGGATGTTTTAATTTTGGGTATTAGAAGTGCCTTATGGTCATGAAGTATGTTGCATTGAAGTGGCATAAATGTGGTTGTTTTTCAGGGTGGCAATTGGCTTGGTAAATAGTCTTGTAATTGTCCATACAGGTAGGCACACGGGTGTGTGTCTAGGTCTTGTGTGACACACAGTCAGCCCCATGGGCGTGTTGATAGGTCGTGTGTCCCCTGCATCTATTTACGAAAAATTCAGTTCGTTACAAGGTGTAACACCCCGAATTTTGGGCCTAGATGAATTGTGCTTTGGGATTTGGGTCTCATAATTTGTTTTAAGCAAGAAAATGACAAATGACATGTTGGCTTTAAGGGTTTAATAAACTTGGAGTGTCTAGGGGTGTTAGAGAAGTTCTGGGTTCAAACTTTGAGGAGAAGGAATTTTTAATTAATAGGGAAAGAGTTAAATGGGCCGAATCCTAGCTTAGTATTTTTTTAGGAGTTTAATTTTGGCCTTTTAGAAGGTTGGAAGTGGTGTGATGATGGACTCTAAGGAAAGTGATCGGAAGAGAAAATTTAGGAAAAGGATTAGGGAGTTATCAGGGAGAAAAATGAGGAGATGAGATGGGGAAGAGTTGGAGCCGATTGGGACTTTTGAGGGGTCGGTTTTGTGTATAAATAGGGGGTGCCAAATTCCCTCTGTGCTATTTCGGCAATTGGAATTCTCTTTGTGCTATTTTGGCAACTATAGTGCTCTGCCGAATTCTCCTTCACTTTTTCTGTTCTAAACCTCGCTCTTCCTTATGTGTTTTCTTTTCTTCTAAAGCCTTAAATATAATATCATTCTATTCTTTCTCCATTGCTTGTGCCGTTCCACCTTCATCTCAATTGTTGGGGACCAAATATTCGTGACTTCAAAAGCTGAAAACCTTTGCTCTTGGAGCCGATTTCTTCATCGCCCCAAACCTTGTGCCGAATACTCTAGTGACCAAATATCTGTCGTGCTGTCATCATTCATTTGAGTTTTGGTGGATCAGATCTTGGAAAAAATCAGAATCAAGCTTGGATCTACAAGTCTCTGCCGAAAAGCTATCCATACGTTTCGGCTTTTGGGTAAGTGTTCTTGATTTTGGGATAAATTGGCTGAATAGTCCATAGCAAGGGAAAGGGTGACTTAAGTGGACACAAGTCACCTATTATGTCTTTAACGATTAAGATTGATGCAGATCTATGGGATATTCGTGAGTAGTAGCTAAGGAAGGGCTATTAGGACTGGTGGCAGACGGTAAGGTTATGGTAAGGCTTCGGTTTTTAGTAAATATTGTGGTTAACTGTGTGATTGATTGGAGGTAGGTATTGGTTGTAGGTTCAAGGCTGAGGATAGTGTAACACGTCTCATTTACCAGGTGTGTACATACACTTCACACACGATAAATCAACAAAAGCCAAAATCTCGAAAAATCGGAATGCCGAAAAGCCGAAAAGCCAAAAGGTTGGCTCTGGCAACCACACGAGAGTACGAACATTCATGTGGGAACACCGATACAATTACTGGGGCCAAGAGAGCGATCTAATGGTCTCGGGCCACTATTGGCCAACCGGGCCAGAAGGGGCTAAATGGGCCTGCCGAGCTCGTGGGCCCAAATCGGCAAGAGTTGATATGTGAAATTTAATGGTGGATTGATATGAATGGTTGTATGATTTGATTATGATTGGGCCTAATGGGATACATATACATGATTGGGCTTAATGGGCTATATGGACATGATTGGGCTTAGTGGGCCTTATGGGATTTTAGAAATGCATGCTAGGGTTTTAATGGGCTCTAGGCTTAGTTCTGATGAATTTTTAAACAACATAAAACTTAATATAATAATCAAACATGTTTGTGGACAAGTCGCTAGGGTAGAGTGTGGCAAGGGACATATGCATGTCTAGGATTGGATCTAGGGAGAGCTTGGTACTTAAGCGGTCCTAGTGACCCACCTCCTCTTCTCTGGAATCCTACATGGTGTGTAGTGTTTGTTCACTTTAGTCGCGAGGACTTGTTGACGGGCCAAGGTTCGTAATTATGACCCATACTATTAAGAATTACTAAAATACCCCTGTAGGGTAGAGTTACCGAAATACCCTTGATTTGTGAAATGACTAAAATACCCCTATGTGTTGATTGTAAGTTTTATGGATGTTACATGTACAATTGCTGCATTCATATGATATTCTGTTTAGGATGCATATGGGTGGAAATTATGGAACTCAGTAAGTATATGAGGATCGCATGGTTGCTTGACAACTGTGGATCCGCCAATGGCTTTTTAAGCCCATTATATGATCAGCAGGCTTGCTGCAACGTTAGATAGTACCGCAACCAGGCTACCCTTGAAGTGTATCGGATGGGTGGGTTGATTTAGAAATCCCCACAGGAGTGTAGGGTTGTAAGGGAAACGATGTGTACCGGATGGATTATGTGGGGAGGGTTTGCACTGCATTGCATGTATGAAATTATTATGTTATTATTATGATATGTATGTTTTTGTTTGATGAGGGTCGTACACACTGAGTTTTTGAAAACTCACACCCTCTTTTATTTTTCTTAGGTGACCCGCAGTAGGTGGTTCGACGAATGGAGGGACTCAGAGGTGGCCAAATAGCAAGACGATTAGACCTGTTTTTCTTAATATCTAAATTCTAGATTTTAAGTTATTTATTTTAAGTTATTTTATTTCGGATTGGAATAAGGCTTTCCCTCTAGTTATTATTCCATTACTTCCACTATGCATTGTAATTTTGAAATATGACCTGGATTTATTTCTTTTAAGCATATTTTAAGTTTTTGAAAATAATTGTGTTTTAAAGAACGAGCTTCCGCTGTCAAAGGCAATTTTTACATAGGATCTAGGAAATGGTTTTTGGCTACACCTCGTTTTGAAAGCAAACTGGATTTTACTTAACTTTTCTCTAGAAGGGTTTTTAATGAAAACAAGGTTTTCGCTAAAACACTTCAATATGACACGTCGGACTCGGGCCTAACTTCTAGGCTGGGTTTGGGGTGTTACATTTAGTGGTATCAGAGCCTGATTGCAAAGCTCGGGCTGTGAAATGGGCCTTATTACTTGGGTTTAAAAAAAACTATTTTTGGATTGGATCAAAATGTTTTGGAAATTCTTGTGATGTGGCACACCGAGTCTCCGACGTCGAACCAAGTAAGTTCTCTTGATACTTAGTTATTTTGAACTGTTATAATGTAGATAGTGGGCTACTTTTAGAATATGCTTAGAGTAAAACTAAAGCCCATATAGAACTGAGACTGTAGAGGATTTACGACTACGAAAACAATACTCCACTTAATACTTCATAAAACATAGACTTAATTACTGAAATTGATTAAAACTTCATAAAATTTCTAATTCAGATAATATGCGAATCGACGATGAGCGCTAGAAGAGGTGCAAGGGGCCGCGACAAAAGCCATGGAAGTGTTAGGGCTTTGTAAACATTTGAATCTGAATTTGGTACTTCTTTTGCGTGTGGTTGAAAATGTTTGAAGTAGGTGGATGTTTTGGGTATATGTTGAAATTATTGGGATCAGAGTGCGCAGCGGAAGCATAGTGGTGTGACTTGGGCGGTGCGATTAATAGTTAGTTTGAAATTTCTAGGACAAAATTTCTTTAACGGGGGTAGAATTGTAACGCCCCAAATTTTGGGCCTAGATGAATTGGGCTTTGGGTCTCATAATTTTTTTTAAGCAAGAAAATGGCAAATGACATGTTGACTTTAAGGGTTTAATAAACTTGGAGTGTCTAGGGGTGTTGGAGAAGTTCTGGGTTCGGACATTGAGGAAAAGAAATTTTTAATTAATTATTAAAGGAACCAAGGCATTGAGTAGTTGGGCTTTTAAATAAAAATAGGGAAAAATGGCATCAAAGAGCCTTATGGTGGAGTGGCTAAGTGACGCCACTTAAGGTATAGGAAGGTGGCGTTATGGGATTTTAGAAATGCATGCTAGGGTTTTAATGGACTCTAGGCTTAGTTCTGATGAATTCTTAAACAGCATAAAAAATAATTTAATAATCAAACATGTCTGTGGACAAGTCGCTAGGGTAGAGTGTGGCAAGGGACATATGCATGTTTAGGATTGGATCTAGGGAGAGCTTGGTACTTAAGCGGTCCTAGTGACCCACCTCCTCTTCTCTGGAATCCTACATGGTGTGTAGTGTTTGTTCACTTTAGTCGCGAGGACTTGTTGACGGGCCAAGGTTCGTAATTATGACCCATACTATTAAGAATTACTAAAATACCCCTGTAGGGTAGAGTTACCGAAATACCCTTGATTTGTGAAATGACTAAAATACCCCTATGTGTTGATTGTAAGTTTTATGGATGTTACATGTACAATTGTCGCATTCATATGATATTCTGTTTAGGATGCATATGGGTGGGAATTATGGAATGGAGGAAGTATATGAGGATCGCATGGTTGCTTGACAACTGTGGATCCACTGGTAGCTTTTTAAGCCCATTATATGATCAGCAGCTTTGTTGCAACGTTAGATAGTACCGCAACCGGGCTACCCTTGAAATGTATCGGATGGGTGGGTTGATTTAGAAATCCCCACAGGAGTGTAGGGTTGGAAGGGAAACGATGTGTACCGGATGGATTATGTGGGGAGGGTTTGCACTGCATTGCATGTATGAAATTATTGTGTTATTATTATGATATGTATTTTTTTTAACGAGGGTCGTACACACTGAGTTTTCGGAAACTCACACCCTCTTTTATTTTTCTCAGGTGATCCGTAGTAGGCGGTTTGACGATTGGAGGGACTCAGAGGTGAACAACTAGCAAGACGATTAGACTTGTTTTTTTCTTAATATCTAAATTCTAGATTTTAAGTTATTTATTTTAAGTTATTTTATTTCGGATTAAAGTAAGGCTTTCCCTCTAGTTATTATTCCATTACTTTCACTACGCACTATACTTTTGAAACGGGACCTGGATTTATTCTTTTAAGCATATTTCAAGTTTTTGAAAATAATTGTGTTTTAGAGAACGAGCTTTCGCTGTCAAAGGAAAATTTTACATAGGATCTAGGAAATGGTTTTTGGCTACACCTCGTTTTGAAAGCAAACTGGATTGTACTTAACTTTTCTCTAGAAGGGTTTTCAATGAAAACAAGGTTTTCGCTAAAACACTTCAATGTGACACACCGGACTCGGGCCTAACTTCTAGGCTGGGTTTGGGGTGTTACACATTGGCCAGCACATGGGCGTGTGACTAGGCCATGTGCCCCTAAGTTTCTGCTGACGTCATAAACAGAATGCCAAGGTTTTCACACACGGGTGAGGGCACGGGCGTGTAATGGCCGTGTGAGGGACACGGGCCATAGACACGGGCATGTTTCGGGCCGTGTGAAAACCCCTGTAGGTTTGAAATGAAAAATAAAATCCACAAGGGCTAGGAACATGGGCGTGTGTGACCACACGGCCTGCCCACACGGGCGTGTTCCTTTCTACACGGGCTTGTGGCCTTGTTTTAAGCTGAAAAAAATTTCTAAGTGTTCTTGAGTTTCCGATTTAGTCCCAAATCACTCCATATGTATGTTTAGGGTCTCGTAGACCTTTAATGGGGATGTTATGATTTCAAATGAAAAGTTTTAAGTTGGAATGAAAATTTTATAGCCCAATATTGTATGATGATGTATGTTATGTCAGGTAATGCCTTGTACCCAGTTCCGATGTCGAATACGGGTAAGGGGTGTTACAAGTATGCTCCACACAGTCTCACACACGGGCGTGTGACTGGCCATGTGGTATTAGTCAGTATACCCCCTAATTTGCACACGGCCTAGCACATGGGCGTGTGACTTGACTGTGTTGCATAATTTAGTATATTTTACAGGTTTGGCACGACCTAGCACACGGCCTGGCACACGGACGTGTGTCGCCACTTCGATTGGCACACGGGCTAGACACACGGGCGTGTGGTTGGCCGTGTGACCCAAGTCAATAAGTACCTCCTGTTTTCACACGGCTAGTGACACGGGTGTGTCTGATTGCCGTGTGAGATACATGGCCTGGCCACACGGACGCGTGTCCTCTATTTTGAGTAAAATTTTCAAAGTTTTGTGAAAGTTTTATACGTTACCGGTTTAGTCCCGAGTCGCTCTAAAATCATGTTTAAGGCCTCGTAGGCTATTATAAGGGACTAATTGATTGAGATTGAATGATGATTGTATGAAATGATTGAATGCTTGAGAAAAGTGCAGTTATATGTGTTATAAGTTCGGTAATGCTTCCCTATTCTGGCGTTGAATACTGGTGAGGGGTGTTACACATCCACATCTTTGATGTACCGTTGAACCATTCGTGCAACACCCCAAACCCGGCCCATACGCCACGGCCGAATTTAGAATGCCACTGCGGAAAACGTTTGAAAAACTTTTGACTTAAAGGTGAAAACATAAAAATTTATTGCCTTTAATAAAAGATTGGGTATTTAAAATTTCAAATAAATTTAAGTTGTTACAAATTCTTCGATTTAAAAACTCCCACATATATTTTAAAATATAAGTTGATAAAAATAAAACATTTTCAAATAATAATATAATCGATAATCCAACTTAAAACATAATAAAAATCCTTAAATACTTAAAGTGTCCCTTATTACAATAAATAACCTTTCATAAATAAAATGTGTAAAACAAATAAAATATCTTCTGCATGGGCCGCCTCGTATCCACTCCAACCCGGTCCAAGCTTTATGCATCACCTGTAAGGTTTGAGAAAAATTGGGTGAGTCACACAGACTCAGTGTGTAATTATTCCACTGAATCCCACCCACATGTGGGCTTAGCCCACAACCACATATCATGTCACAATTCAGATAGTAAGGCACCTATTCACATCATTTCCACAATTAGGCCTTGGCCCATATAATCACTTAATTTCACATATTGGGCTTGGCCCATTTCCACATCGATACACATTTCACACATGATTATGCAAAGTAAATGCACCCAACCCAGCCTAGAGTCCATCCGTTACACCTACCTTGGCAAACCTGCTGCCCAAGGCCGTGGCTAATCCACCGATCAACTAAGTGATCCCACATATCTTACCTTGGCAGACCTACTACCCAAGGTCGTGGCTAAGCCACCGATCACCTAAGTGATCCCACATATCCATATCCACGAGGTTACTCGAGGTCATCCTCAATCCACGGTGATGCACACAGCTATCATCCGCCGAGATGTGGCACACCTAGCCAACACCTCCCTTGATGAAGCACACAGCTAACATCAAGCGCCAATGTAACACAAGGCTAACATCAGACCACGTACATAAATGTACTCCCTGTCCTTCGATAGTCACATTCACATCCCATCCCATGCACGTGCAACATACGATAATGTCATAACATAATAAAATAATGCATGCACATGTTATTCGGCACACAATCATATTCTCATTGGCATATTCAAATTCTTAATAATTAACACTGACTTGTTTTCCGATATACCCCTTAAGGGTATCCATTCATAATCGCCACTGCACATATTAGCATTAACACAATACATACAATATAACATAAACCCAGAAAACAGTGGTTTAATCACACACCTTACTATTAGCGAAATCCCTAGCTACTTGAATTTAACACAATCTCGGAACGTTGTTTTTCCTCCTCCCTTAATGCCGATTTGGTCTCCTACCAAATCCCGAAATACTTGCTTGCTCCTTGAGACTGTCGAAAACCTTGATGTTCAAAAACCCGAGAGATATCCTTTAGTGCTCCTTAACGTCGGCTACATCCAAACACATGAGATTAAGGCACTATGAACATTCGGCCAACCCAAATACCAAGGCCAACCACAGATTTCGGCATCCCAAAAGAGATAGAATAAACGATTAGAAGAGAACTCTTACTTACTATAGAGAATCGGTTGAAGCAACTTACAACCAATGGCACTTTTGGCTTCTACAACTTGCGGCAAAGGGAAAAGAGTAAGACCACTTGAAGATTCGGCTATCCAAAAGGGTAGGTATCGGTTTTAAGGCTACCAAAGAAATAAAAGAAGGGTAGGATGGGAAAGATAGATTCGGCCAAGAAATAGAGAGGAAGAAGAGAAGAAAACGCAAGGTATGCCCTTAGTGTTCTTTGAGGTTTCGGCCAAGCTAAACAAAAGAAGAACCAAGGAGTTGATCATCATAAAATTTCGGCATGAAGAAAAGAGTGAGACTAGGCAGAAAAATGAACAAGTTCGGCACAAAGAGAGAGTGAGATGAGAGGAACAATTTTCTGTACAAGGTAAAAGAAAAAATGGAGAAAAGAATAGCCCAAAAGATGAGCACCCCTATTTATACTACTCAACTTCGGTACACATACCTCCTTCACACATCAAAACCGAAAATTTACAACCCAAAGAGCCCTATATTCGGCCATTACTCCCCCCTATCAAGTCCCATTTTTCTCTCCTCATTTAACTCTTATCCTATCATTTCCCTTAATTCTTCCTATCATATCCCTTAATTCTTCCTATCATATCCCTTAATTCTTCCTACCATATCCCTTAATTCTTCCTATCATATCCTTTAATTCTTCCTATCATATCCCTTAATTATCTCCTCATTTATCTCTTATCATCCATTCAAAATAAATGAAAATAAAACTACATTTTTCAACTAATCTTAGCCAAAAATTTAAAAGAAATACAAGCCTTATCTCATCATTTTAGAAGCCTAAATGCCGTCCAACACTTTTCCCTTGTCTTGACGCCAAAATCAAAAATAAAACCCCACTTTATGCTGCCCACGTGATTCGAATCTCCTCCCCTTGAAGCTCCCTTTGACGCAACCTTCCAAGCCCCTAAGGTAGCGTCCCAAGCCACTTTTCCAATGCTATCTTTGTGTCATAAACTCCCACACAAATTCCTTTAAGGCCTCATTAGCCAAGCTCCCCTTTTTAACCCTTAAAATTTAATAATTTCCTTAAGCCTTCTCCTACATTCCAGGGTTCTCCAAACCCCTCAAACTCATCCAAACACACACTAAGCCTACTAACTCATGAATTATGCCCCAAATGCATAACCCCTAAAACCTGGATGTTACAATTCGAAATATTATTGGATACTCGGGAAACTCACACACTAAGTTCCAAATAAATAGCCGAAGCTATATCAATGTTGCACACTAAGTGCTATATATATATATATATATATATATATATATATATAGCCGAAGCTATCTCAATCATGCACACTAAGTGCCAATATATATAGCCGAAGCTATCTCAGTCTCGCACACTATGTGCCAATATATATATAGTCGAAGTTATTTCAATCTCGCACACCAAGTGCCAATACATAATCGAACCGTCGTCAAACATGTCTATAGTCTCGTATTCACAATTTATGCAATATCAAAGTATTTAAAACATAATTATAACAATGCTTATTACATACGAACTTACCTCGGATGTAAAAATGATAACACTAGTCAACTAATCCGAAACCTTGTTCTTCCCCTGATCTAAGCTCGTATTTCACTTTTCTTGATCTATATAATATCAAATTCAGGTTATTTAATCATCACTCTATTCAATTTAATCAAAATTCACTTTAAGGCATTTTTACACAATTGCCTCTAATATTTCACATCTTTTACAATTTAGTCTTTATTTCATAAAATCACAAATTCAAGAAATTCAATACTAACCCATGCTAGCCGAATTACCATTATGCCCCTAACAGCCCATATTTTTCATTTATTTCACATTTTAACCACAAAGTTTCCACATTTCACAATTTAATTCCTAATTGGCATTTTCACTAAAAATCACTTAACAAAACTTGTATAATTCACTACAAATATTCATAATCTATCATCAAACATCAAAACACATGCTTATTCATCAATGGCAACTTTCTAAATCTTTAACAATTTTGCAAAATAGTCCCTGCGCTAGCTAGACCTAGCTGCAACGATCTTAAAAACGTAGAAATCATTAAAAAGGAGACAAAATACATACCTAATTGCCAAGATTGAAATTGCCGAATCTCTAGCCCTATTTTCTCAAGAAGAATCGGTTTGAGAAAGATGAATGAATGAATAATTTCATTTGGTTTTATTTAATTTACCTTTAATTACAAATTTACTTATTTAACCCTTAAAACATTTATTAATTAGACCAAATGTCATGCCACAATCATACTAATGGTCTAATTACCACTTGATGGAGCTTGAAACTAACTATTATTTCGACAAAGGCAAGCACACCTATCGAACAGTAGTATAGTTGTAGTGAGTCCGGAATATAGTATCCTCAAGGACCAAGAGTACTAGTATTAACTATCTTTTTATTATCTAGCTTAATAATTAAAGGAATTTGGTTTTAATCTAAAGTTAACTAACTATGGAATCGACAGAGAGTAAGTTGGGAAAATGCTTTTGGACAACTTATATGAGATCGGCAATACCTAAGGAAGAATCCACCTAGACTTCACTTATTACTTTTGATTCATGCGATTTATTCACTTGGCTTAATCCGTAGAAATCCCTGATTTATATTAATACCTCTCTCGAGGCTACTAACAACTGACTCTAGGTTGATTAATTGAAATCTCTTTCTAATTAAAACCCCTATTGTCGCATTAACTCGATCTCTGGATTCCCTTATTAGGTTTGACCTTAATCTGACAGATTTTCATTGCCCTATCTATAGGGTTGCAATCAAATCCGCTTAATTGTGTTGATCTACTCTTAGACAGGGACTTTTGCTCCACTGAATAAGCACATTCGACTTGAATCAATAACCTGAATTATCAAAATAAGAATAAGAACTCACAATTAAGAATAAGCACAAGTATTTATCTCATAAATCAAATAATAATAAGATTCGTCTTAGGTTTCATCCCCTTAGGTATTTGAGGGATTTAGTTCAAACTAATGAGGGGAAACATATTAGAATAGAGAAAACAACAAAACATAAGAAAACCCAAAAACTTCTAACGAACTTGATGGGAGATCTTTAGTCTTGATGGAGATCCTTCTCCTAAGCTGCTCCTGACGGCTGTCTTGGAGTATTTTCTCCTTCTACTCGGCGTCTATTCGACGTCCTGTCGACCTCTGTCCAACTCCCCTTTTAGGTTGCCTCCTAGGGTGTTTATATAGGCTTCGAGATACCTTTCTTGGCCCACAAGTATCCTATTCCGAATAGAATTCATCCTTATTTCGGTAGGGACACGCCCGTGGTCGATAGCCCAGGCCGTGTTCTATCCGACTTGCCACACACGGCTGTGTGATCTGCCCGTGTGTGGTGGTCTAGGCCGTGTAGGCCCATTTTATCCCTTTTTGGCCCGTTTCTCGTTCTTTTCGACTCCCTAAGCTCTCCTGAGTATAAAACATGAAATTAAGAGATTAGGAGCATCGAATTCATCAAATTCAACGGAAAATCATCCAAAATTAAGCCAAGCATGGGGTTAAAATATGTGTAAATTATGGTTTATCAAATACCCCCACACTTAAGCTTTTGCTCGTCCTCAAGAAAAATTCTCAACTCACAATTAAAATTAACTTCCTTGGTTCATAATCTTTATCAATAATGTTTCATCATAATTCATAGATAATTCATATATTGATAATTTAATTTAAAAGAGTCCTAAAGATTCAAACAATCTAAGTCATAAATTTTTATAGCATGAAAATATAGGTGTTCCCTCACACTTAAATAATTACCTCTAATTCAAAATCGACAAGAACTGACATCCTCACTAAAGATTCACTCAAATCACTCAAGGTGTTTAAGGTTCAAATTAAGCACTCAAAAGTCAAACATGAAGAGTTAATCCCATAGGCTTGCATGAAAATAAAATCTCCACCACTATAAAATGAGATGATACACAAATCAAAAGGTCTTTAAAGGGTTGTAATGGGGCTTGGGTTAAAGGTGTGGATATAGGCTAAATTAGAAGGTTAGAATCGAGACTGAATTGACAATTTACCTAACTAGAAAAATTGAATTAATACTGAATAATTACATTGATTACACGAGCTTTTTCTAAAATGAATATACTTTCAACTTTCTTCTTCTTCTTTTTTTTAAGAATAAGCACATACAATAATAAGAAGGAGGTTAACAACTGAAATAGAGAACATAGTTAGGCAGCTGCTCAAATCAAATCTCGACAAAAAGGGTTAAAACAAGAGGGAAAAATCTCAATGAATCAAAAAGAATGGGTCTTGGGTTATTATTAAGGGTGAATCAAGGAACAGTTTATTAGGATCAAAGGGGTTCACTAGAGGTTAATTTATGAATGTATGCTTTTTATGGAGTAAGTGGGTTAAAACCTAGGTGCCTTTATCATCTCAGTATATCAAATCAAAAATGTGGTCTCGACATGTATAATCGAAGCAAGTTCTAGAATAACAAATCAATGTTGACACATTCATAATCAATAAAGTGAGCAAGAAAAGATATAAGCTCTAAAAGGCTAAAAAATCTTACAAAAATTATGGTTTTTGATGTCAACCTTGTAAATTTCAAACTTCGAAGTAACATTTAAGTTTAGGGAAACATCCTAATAAAATTTTAATTCTGAAAATAGACTTATCATGCTTGATTCTCTAATGTCTTAAAGTTTAAACCATCAATGCACAATTAACTATAACTTAATCCGAAACATATCAACAAAAATCATAAATCAATGGAAGTTTCATTCTAATAGTAAATATGAGAAAACTACTTTAAGAACAAGATGTAATTCAGTGATTTTCTGGTAACGAAATTAATAACCTACCCACACTTAAGATGTACATTGTCCTCAATGTACAAAGATAGATATCTTTAATATAAAATCATAAGATAGGGAGAGAAGTGAACTTCCTATATTTTGGATGGAGTCAAGGAGAAGAAACGGTAACTCGGGCATAGAGAAAGGCGGCAGCGGTGTCTATGGTCGTGGTGTGGTGATTCCCAAGCAGCCTTTTGGAACCTAAATCAATGAAATCAAAATATAATAATAATAATTAAAGACAAGAAAGATAAAGGGAAGGAAAATAAAGGAGAAGAGAAACGAAAAAGAAAAATTAAATGGACTCAAATGTCCTTGGCTTGTCAGATAAATGAAGTTGCCGACATGAACTCATGTAGATCGGTCTCGCACGGGGAGACTGTGCTAGGGTCCTTTTGCTTCTTCGACATGGTGAGGGTGGCAGAGAAAGAGTGAGGGAAAGGGTGATACGAATCGTAAATGTTGCCCGATCGTAAATTAGGTAGTTTTTCGTTTAGATAACGAAAGGGGTAATTTTATTGACGATGTCTTTGAAAAATAAAGATAGGCAAGTAGTTGAGGTGGATACGAATTTGAAACAAGAAAGAACCTTTAATAAAAATTAAAGACCCGAATATTATAAGCTTCAAATTGATGAAAGGAGTTTTAAATAAAAACTGAGACCCACTATCTAGCAAGATAGGAACCAACGGTGCAGATAAATGAACGCCACACCCGATAGGATGATAAGTTCGAAACAAGGATAGAATGACGCCACTAGAAACTAGATAAGTCAATTCGAACCTTGAAGAATTAGGAGAGTGAATTAAACTCACCAAAAAGAAAAATATTCATTCATTAAAATTTCAAAAAAAAGTCCCTACAAATGACAAAGGTCCGCCTATTTATAGGATAAGTGGATACCCGGCTTACAATTGTTTCTCAGCTCTTAATGCTTTGGGCTGTCTTATGCTCTTCAAGAATTTAAATTCATGAAGGCCTAATATTCGGCCAGGGCATATGCCAACTTGCTGCCCCCATGCTTTGAGAAATAATAATTTCATGAAAGTGTTGCCCAATTAAAAGGAATCTAGCAATAAAAATTTATCCCACATGCTCCTCCTTGCCTTCCCATATTCCACTAATAACAAATGGGTTTCATTATTATATTCATGTCAAACAATCCCATTTAGCCATGTCTCCACTCAAATGAATTTTAAGTTTTGTTTTGGCTGCACATTCCTCCTTCATTGCCGTCCAAACCAATTAGAAAAAAATATGGCCCTTATCTCTCACGCATGCTTCCACTTTGCCTTCATCAAATCATTATTTAATTCAAGGATGGATAAACCCCAAACCCCATGTGTTCTCAAATTAAATTCCCTTCCTTCATGCACCAATCTTTGCCGTCCCATGCTAGGTGCCATCCCCTAATTTAAAATTCCAATTCTTCCATTCTTAGTGCCGCATGCTCATCTTATTAATGCCATCTTGTTTGATTAAATCATTCCAATTTAAAATGTTCTATGCCGTCCACTATTATCTTCCATGCAAGTTTTTCCATTATGCTATTATTTTATGCTCCATGTGCCCAATTTAAAATGTGCCTTGCCGTCCACAATTATCTTTCATGCTTGGTTATTTTATGTTTCATGCATGCTCTCCATTGTGCTATTATTTTATGCTCCATGTGCCATCCAAGCTTGGTCCTTTATGCACTCATTTATATTTTAAAAATCATCTCATGGCTTGTGCCACCTTTGCCGCTCCATACTTTGAAAATTTGAAATTCACTCAACCATGCCTTGAGTAAGAAATGGCTTGTGCCATCCATTTGTTCGTCCTTTAGCTACCACCTTCCAACTTGCATAAAAAACGTGGAGCAAACTACAAAACATATAAACCAACATTATTGTTAAAATTCGGCTGAACATAGTTAGCACAATTTTTAATCACTTTATTTAAACACTAAGTAAAACACACTAACATTCAACTACGACAAAGGACATATTAAACTGGTACTATCTAGATAAATTATCATGAACTAAGAAAATGCAGCAAACTAATTAAATGACTGAAAATAAATCAAACATGCGTAAGAAAGTGTTAAATAAACTAGCAGTCGGACTAGCTAGTATATTCAACTTCAAATAAATTGTAACAGTTTAGCATGTTCTTGGGCTCTTCTCTTCCTGTATCCCAAATTTGTGCCACCAAAGCCGACGCGACATCTTTGAATTGTTTAGCACGGGCGCGCGTAATTGGCCCATTAGGTAGCTTGATTGGGTCTTGGTTGACTTCCGTCACAGGCTTCACAGGCTTCTTAGGTGAGTTCGTATCATCCCCTCCCTCTTTAAGTTGATTCGTCCTCGAATCATCACCTACATCGAAAGGAGACAGATCAGAGACATTAAAATTTGCACTCACATTATACTCACCTGGTAAGTCCAATTTATAAGAGTTGTCATTTATTCGCTCAAGGACTTGAAATGGACCATCTCCCCTCGAAAGAAGTTTGGATCGTCTTTGCGCGGGAAACCTTTCCTTGCGCATATGAACCCAAACCCAGTCCCCCGGTTCAAAACGAATGTGCCTACGGCCTTTGTTGGCTTGTTGCTCGTACTCCTTAGTTTTGGTCTCTATGTTGTCCCTAACCTTTTGGTGCAACTGTTTAATATATTCAGCCTTGCGTTTTCCATCTATATGCACAAGTTGATTAGAAGACAAAGGTATTAGATCAAGTGGTGTTAATGGATTAAAACCATACACAACTTCAAATGGGGAAAACTTAGTAGCAGAGTGTATAGTGCGATTGTAAGCAAACTCCACGTGTGGTAGGCAATCTTCCCACGTCTTTAAATTCTTCCGAATGATTGCTCGTAGCAATGTTGAAAGAATTCGATTTACCACCTCGGTTTGACCATCCGTTTGCGACTGGCAGGTGGTAGAGAATAGTAACTTGGTTCCTAATCGTCCCCACAGTGTCCTCCAAAAATGGCTAAGAAATTTTGCGTCCCGGTCAAACACGATCGTCTTAGGCATGCCATGCAACCTAACCACTTCCTTAAAAAAAAGATTAGCAATATTCACAGCATCATCAGTTTTATGGCAAGCTATAAAGTGAGCCATTTTAGAGAATCTATCCACAACCACAAATATCGAATCTTGCCCACTCTTGCTCCTTGGAAAACCTAGTACAAAATCCATAGAAACATCAGTCCAAGGAGTTTCAGAAATGGGTAAAGGTTTATACAAATCGTGCGGCTTAGTTCGAGATTTAGCCCTTCTACAGGTAACGCATCTCCCACAATATCGTTCTACATCTCATCGTATCTTAGGCCAAAGTGCTCTTGGAGGGTGACTAAAGTTTTAGCAACTCTGAAATGTCCCATCAATCCGCCACTATGAGCCTCATCTATTAGCACCTCTCGTACAGATCCTTGCGGAATGCATAGTTTACCTTCTCGAAACAGATATCCATCGTGGCGGTAGTATTTCTCGTAGGCTCCCCTTTCACATAACTTGAAAAATTCACCAAAGTCAGTATCATCTGCATATAGGCCCTTAAGAAATACAAACCCCATCAATTTAAAGCATACCTTTGGGATAGTGCATCATCTACTACTTTTTCCTTACCTTTTTTTGTATTTAATGACATAAGGAAATGATTCGAGAAACTCTACCCATTTAGCGTGACGCTTGTTGAGTTTATGCTTCCCCCTTAAATACTTCAATGACTCGTGGTCGGTATGAATCACGAATTCTTTGGGCAGTAGGTAGTGTTGCCATGTCTCCAAGGCTCGAATTAGAGCATACGATTCCTTGTCATATGTTGGGTAGTTTAAGACAGCACCGTTGAGCTTTTCGCTGAAGTACGCAATGGGGCGTCCGTCTTGCATAAGTACAGCGCCAATACCTAATCCTGAGGGATACATTCTAACTCGAAAGTTTTGTCAAGGTTTGGTAAAGCCATTAATGGTGCTTGAGTCAAACAGTCTTTAATTTTCAAAAATGCTTTCTCTTGTTCTTCTCCCCAAACAAAGTTAGAATTCTTTACGGATTACTCCGGTCAATGGTGCGGCCAATGTGCTGAAATTCGGTACGAACCGTCGATAAAAACTAGCCAATCCATGAAAGCTTTGAACTTGGGAAATTATTGTTGGACGGGGCCATTCTTGGATCGCCTTAACCTTCTCTTGATCAACTTCAAGGCCTTCTGAACTGACAACAAAACCTAAAAACACAATTTGGTTAGTAAAAAAATCACATTTCTGTAGATTTGCATATAAGGTCTCTTTTCGCAAAACTTCCAGGACAGACTTTAAATGCTTCACGTGCTCATCTAAAGTTTTACTATAGACAAGTATGTCGTCAAAGTATACGACACAAAATCTACCGATGAATGATCGCAACACGTGGTTCATGAGTCGCATGAACGTGCTTGGGACATTTGTTAGCCCGAATGGCATAACGAGCCATTCATAGAGTCCTTGCTTCGTCTTGAAAGCAGTCTTCCACTCGTCACCCTCGCGCATACGTATTTGATGATATCCGCTTTTAAGGTCGATATTTGAAAATGAGCTCGCTCCACTCAATTCATCGAGCATGTCATCCAATCGCGGAATAGGGTGTCGGTACTTGATCGTGATCTTGTTGATGGCTCGACAATCTATGCACATCCTCCATGTTCCATCTTTCTTGGGAACTAACAAGACTGGCACAGCACAAGGGCTTAAGCTCTCGCGTACATAGCCTTTTTCAAGAAGTTCATTTACTTGTCTTTGAAGTTCCTTCATCTCTTCTGGATTGCTTCGGTAAGCTGGTCTATTTGGAATTGCGGCTCCCGGCACAAAGTCTATCTGATGTTCTATTCCACGAATAGGAGGCAACCCACTTGGAATCTCTTCCGGGAATACGTCTCGGAATTCCTGTAACAAAGACAAAACAGGGGAAGGTAACTTGTCATCAAAATCGTTAGTTCCAAAGAGACTTTCCTTGTACATAAGTACCAACAGAGGCTGTTTTAACAACATAGACTTCCGGATTTCTTTCTCTTTAACATAAAAACTTTTTTTTTCACTCTCGTCTTTCATTTCCTTTTCTTTTTGTTCCCACTCTCTTTTTTTATCACTCATTTTCTTGCCCCTCTTTTTTTCTAAATTCTTTTCTTTTTCTTTCTTATTTTTCTGCTCACTTTCTTTTGATTTTTCAATTGATGCCTTCATCCTCAACTGATCTTCGTAAACTTGCTTGGGTGTTAGCGGAGCTAGTGTCACGTTCCGGCCTAAGTATTTGAAAGTGTACCGGTTAGTGTAGCCATCATGGATCGCTCGCTTGTCAAATTGCCAAGGTCGCCCAAGCAGGAGATGTCCCGCTTGCATCGGTACCACATCGCAGAAGACCTCATCTTGATACTTCCCTATTGCAAAGGAAACCAAAACTTGTTTTGTGACCTTAAGTTCTCCCCCGTCGTTAAGCCATTGTAGTTTATACGGATGGGGATGTTTGGTGGTAGACAACCAGAGTTTCTCCACCAATATGGTGCTGGCCACATTAGTACAGGTTCCTCCGTCAATAATGACGCAACAAATCTTCCCTTGTACTTGGCAACGTGTATGGAAGATGTTTTCGCGTTGTTGTTCATTTTCGACGCCTTGTAAGCTAAGACTCCTTTTTACCACTAAGATCTCTCCATTTTCGGCTTGTTCTACTTCTTCCTCGTCTTGGGACGTCTCACTGGCATCATCTTCCTTTTCACTTTCAGATTCAATCTCGCCATTATCTCGAATAAAGATAGTGTTTCGGTTTGGACATTGACTTGCAATATGGCCTCGACCCAAACATTTGAAACACTTAATGTCTCGGGATCGATTCGGAATAACTTCTATTTTGCCCTTGCCCGTCTCATCGATTGGCTTGTTAAACTTGGGTGCGCCACTTGCTTCTTTGGCTCGGCTCGGTATGTCCCGTTTGTTGGTCACTTGCCCCCACTTAGATGTTGAAGCACGATTGGGGATGGTTCTAGACATAGCTTTGCGTTTTAACTGCTTTTCGACCTTTATTGCCATGTGAACCATATCGATGATATCGATGTAATGGTGTAGTTCTCGATTAAGGCCAGCGCTAAAGCGTGCCATTGTGGCTTCTGGTTCTTCTTCTACATTGGCTCGGATCATGGCCACTTCCATTTCCTTGTAGTAATCTTCCACACTACGATGGCCCTGAGTTAGGCTTTGCAACTTTTGATGCAATTCGCAGTGATAGTAGGTTGGGATGAATCTTTTCCGCATTAGTGCCTTCATTTCTGCCCATGTAGATATTGGACGTTCACCATTCCATCTTCGGCTCATTGTTAATTGATCCCACCAAATAATGGCATAATCAGAAAATTCGATGGCGGCAAGTTTCACCTTCTTATTTTCTGAGTAATTATGGCATTCGAAGATTAACTCCACCTTCTTTTCCCACTTAAGGTAGGCTTCCGAATTGGACCACCCTTGGAAGGCAGGAATCGCCATTTTAATATTTTTCAAGTCATCATCAGTCCATTCTCGATCTCTTCGCTCACGGACTCGTGGACCTCCTCTCCGTTCATGGTGTTCGAAAGCTGGATTACTGTCAGCTTCACTCGGTTCGTAGATGTCGTTGTCATGTAGCCAAGGTTGTTCTTGTCCCCTTCTTGGAATAGGAGGGGTGTTTGTTCGAGGTCTCTGTTCATTCCTTCGGTCCAATCGCTTGTTGATTGATTGGAACAAACGTGTGATTTCTCGCATTACAGTTTGCAAATCAGGATCTCTTCCTTCAGGATCATTCCTTTGGGGTTGCAATCCTCTTCCACCCCCGGCGGCATCTGATGCTTCGTTGCTTACTACTCGCCGTTCGGGACTCCTCGACATGTTAAACCAGATTAATGAAACCTCACTACAATCCTCACTTGTTCACCCACAAAGAAATTATCAACACTCACACTCGTGTTTTCACTCAATTTCCGGCTTTTCTTTCAATGTAATCTCTCCCGCCTTTTACCGCTCGAGTTCACTCTTCTAGATTCTAGAAGGTTGTCTTTGACTTACTAGCAATTCGTAGGTTGTTTTCAAAGAGTTAACAGGGTAAAAATGGTTTCAGAAAAGGTAAGTTTTGAAAGGGTAGAAAGGTTGGTAGGTGGTGTTGGAAAACAAGGCTCGATAGTAGAGGTGGTGAATTATGACGAGTTTGAAAATCCCGATACTACGATAATTTTTTTTAAAACTTACTTGGAAAAACTCGAGATGATCAAAACGTGCCTAATTTAATTGGCTCTGATACCAACTGATACGAATTGTCTTGGGTTTGAAAACGAATCGTAAATGTTGCCCGATCGTAAATTAGGTAGTTTTTCATTTAGATAACAAAAGGGGTTATTTTATTGACGATGTCTTTAAAAAATAAAGATAGGGTAGTTGAGGTGGATACGAATTTGAAACAAGAAAGAACCTTTAATAAAAATTAAAGACCCGAATCTTATAAGCTTCAAATTGATGAAAGGAGTTTTAAATAAAAATCGAGACCCACTATCTAGCAAGAGATGAACCAACAGTACAGATAAATGAACGCCACACCCGATAGGATGATAAGTTCGAAACAAGGATAGAATGACGCCACTAGAAACTAGATAAGTCAATTCGAACCTTGAAGAATTTGGAGAGTGAATTAAACTCACCAAAAAGAAAAATATTCATTCATTAAAATTTCAAAAAAAAGTCCCTAAAAATGACAAAGGTCCGCCTATTTATAGGATAAGTGGATACCGGGCTTACAATTGTTTCTCAGCTCTTAATGCTTTGGGCTGTCTTATGCTCTTCAAGAATTTAAATTCATGAAGGCCTAATATTCGGCCAGGGCATATGCCAACTTGCCGCCTCCATGCTTTGAGAAATAATAATTTCATGAAAGTGTTGCCCAATTAAAAGGAATCTAGCAATAAAAATTTATCCCACATGCTCCTCCTTGCCGTCCCATATTCCACTAATAACAAATGGGTTTCATTATTATATTCATGTTAAACAATCCCATTTAGTGATGCCTCCACTCAAATGAATTTTAAGTTTTGTTTTGGCTGCACATTCCTCCTTCATTGCCGTCCAAACTAATTAGAAAAAAAATATGGCCCTTATCTCTCACGCATGCTTCCACTTTGCCTTCATCAAATCATTATTTAATTCAAGGATGGATAAACCCCATACCCCATGTGTTCTCAAATTAAATTCCCTTCCTTCATGCACCAATCTTTGCCGTCCCATGCTAGGTGCCATCCCCTAATTTAAAATTCCAATTCTTCCATTCTTAGTGCCGCATGCTCATCTTATTAATGCCATCTTGTTTGATTAAATTATTCCAATTTAAAATGTGCTATGCCGTCCACTATTATCTTCCATGCAAGTTTTTCCATTATGCTATTATTTTATGCTCCATGTGCCCAATTTAAAATGTGCCTTGCCGTCCACTATTATCTTCCATGCTTGGTTATTTTATGTTTCATGCATGCTCTCCATTGTGCTATTATTTTATGCTCCATGTGCCATCCAAGCTTGGTCCTTTATGCACTCATTTATATTTTAAAAATCATCTCATGGCTTGTTCCACCTTTGCCGCTCCATACTTTGAAAATTTGAAATTCACTCAACCATGCCTTGAGTAAGAAATGGCCTTGTGCCTTCCATTTGTTCGTCTTTTAGCTACCACCTTCCAACTTGCATAAAAAACGTGGAGCAAACTACAAAACATATAAACCAACATTATTGTTAAAATTCGGCTGAACATAGTTAGCACAATTTTTAATCACTTTATTTAAACACTAAGTAAAACACACTAACATTCAACTACGACAAAGGACATATTAAACTGGTACTATCTAGATAAATTATCATGAACTAAGAAAATGCAGCAAACTAATTAAATGACTGAAAATAAATCAAACACGCGTAATAAAGTGTTAAATAAACTAGCAGTCGGACTAGCTAGTATATTCAACTTCAAATAAATTGTAACAGTTTAGCATGTTCTTGGGCTCTTCTCTTCCTGTATCCCAAATTTGTGCCACCAAAGCCGACGCGGCATCTTTGAATTGTTTAGCACGGGCGCGCGTAATTGGCCCATTAGGTAGCTTGATTGGGTCTTGGTTGACTTCCGTCACAGGCTTCACAGGCTTCTTAGGTGAGTTCGTATCAAAGGGGGAGAGGAAAATGAAAAGAAAAAGATAATAGAAAAAGAAGGGATGTGGTGGTTAGGGTTTGAGAGAAGAAGAATTTGGGGAGAAAGTGAGAAGAAGGGTGGTTTTAAATAGAAAAAGGGATCTGGTGGCCTCCCACACCCGTGTGCCATGGGCGTGTTGTGTCACACGGTCGTATCGCACGGTCGTGTTGCGCTTTGTTCGTTTCTCCAACGCCCGTGTAGAATTCGCCATGCCCATGTTGATAAATCAGTATCGACCACGACCGTATCGCCCGGCCGTGGCATTTTATCGCCGCCCGTGGTTTGGGGATTTTTCATCCTTGGTTCGTACGATCTCTGCCACGCCGGTGTGTAACTCCATGGTGTCCACATGGCCACGGCCACGCCCATGTGTAAGGCCGTGTGGTAGGGGAATCTATGTTTCATTAATTTGGTTAGTTTGTAGTTAGGTGCTAAAAGTAAAAAAAAAATAAAAATATGAAATTTAATGGGGCTAGTGTTCGGGTTGCCTCCCGAGAAGTGCTCGTTTAAAGTTTTAAGCTAGACTTATCTCTTATTCGCGTATTCATGGTGGTTTGAGGAGTTGAAAATCCTCTCCCCTGCTATCAGTCCTATGATTCTTATATAGTTCGAGTCGAGTAGTGTTTACCTTAAAAGTGTCAAACTTAGGATTAGTTACCTCGACTGTTCCATGTGGAAAGATATTCAGTACCTACAAAAGAGATTTCTTTGTTTGAATCAAGGTCTAAAGTGGCAATTCGAGGGTTTGTTTTATCCAACAATACGTAATCTCCGATCTTAAATTGGTTTGGCTCATGGATTCGCCTTGTTTTTGCTTCGTGTGTTTTTAGTTTCTCCTTGGAATGTGTCTTCCACTTGTCTAGTTCATCGATTTGAAGCCTTCATTCCTCATGAGTTATTTCCTTGTTGACATGAGGTCTAGGATCTGGCTCAGTTGTGTAGTTTCGTGGTGTTTCCTGTAAAGAATGTAACACCCATAACCCGTATCCATCGCTGGATTAGGCTTATGGCATTACAATCCAAACACAAATCAATTCATTACCATCAACATTAATATTTGGTAAAATGCCTTCCATTTCTTACTATCATAAATAAAATGTGTTTTCCATCTAATTCCATCTCATGAACATGCATATCATGCTAAAATATTCATTCACCTTACCTAATGTCTACTTACACTCATCAAGCAAGTCACTATTTGAGTGGTCATGTATAATGCAATGGCCGAATAATTAAATGGCATTCAACTCAACTTTCATCTTCAAATCATTATTAGACATATATCCTTTCTAATATCAATTCATTCATTTCATAATTTCTTATCAAATTCAGCATTTTTCAATATACTTATGAATATATGTATATTTCATGAATACACCTTAACTGATTATTGAATCACCGATTAATCCATTTATAAAATATAGCTGAACATCTAACATTACTCGATGAGGTAATTTAAGAGTAAAACCACACTAAGACATTGCCGAATGTCTACCATTGATACATCTCAGTTTTACTTTCTCTTATATCACCTATAGTATATACCTGCACAAATTTCAATCTATGACATCCACATCTTTAACACCATGACTAACATTACATGTCATACACATATGAAAAGCATATAGACAACTGTCAACCCAATTACATTATAACCATATTTAAAATTTCAGTTGGTGTACTCAACTATCACACATAGCATATTATCTAATAAACTTTCAAAGTAAGCTTATATTAAATTCAAGCATACGTGATAATGAAAATAAATTTGAACATGACCAAACTATGCTTAAACACAAAAGCATAGCCATTTTTGCATGGCTTTATACGTATACACAACGTTGAAAACATATTAAAAGTGACATAGCCTATACATGCCATAGTTCTCAAAAGTCTCGTATTTAAAGAGATACCAAGATCGGTGATTGTATGATGAGCTTCCAAAATGATCCCAAGTACTAGCCAAGTGTCCAAAATGAAATCTACAATGCAAAACAACCGAGAAACAAGTAAGCTTTTACAGCTTAGTAAGATTTAAACAACTCATACACCTATCAAAATTTATTCAAAATTTGCATTTGTCATGTCCTCACTGAATTACCAAATTTTCACAGTAAACTTCAAGGCAATATGTATATATATATATATATAAACACTTATACTTATTTCAGTATACCTTCAGTCTATATAGTATAGTGAATACATGAATCTTCTACTCATTGAAACTCATACTCACATTCCAAGTTGCCAAAATTCCAATGTAATAAGTATAGTACATACCTCCCGTTTACTTACCTTTTTGTTTAACCGTTGCGCATAACTATTAAGATTTACACCCGTACCTTTCGGTTTGCTTACATTTATTATCAATAGAAATCTTTTATAAAACTTCATATTCACACATTTGTTGAAGAAAAAGAAGATTTAGTAACGTATCGCTCACAAAGAGCCGTTACTTACATCCCTCGTAACGTATCGCTCACTAAGAGCCGTTACTAACATTCCTCGTAACGTATCGCTCACTAAGAGTCGTTACTAACATTGCTCTTAGCATATCATTTACAAATAGTAGAAATATCACTCCACTGTATCTCGTGTAATGACTTATAGTAAAATATAAATTAAAATGTTCTTTACCCCTAGCTATATCATATTCGGCCATAATTAATCCAATTTCATAACACATTCGAACATTATACATATATATGACATACTTATCTTTAATAGAAGAAGTTGCATTGTAATATAAGATTTAATTCTACTTGGTTTCTTAAATCTTACCTCGGATGGAACAAATAAACTTCTCGATCACTCGTTCAACCTCGCTTTTCCTTTATCCAACCCTTTTTCCTTAGGAACTTGATCTAAACAAATTTAAATTTGAGCTCATTCAATACTTTTCTACTCAATTTAGCCATAAACGAATAAGGGACAAATTATCAATTCGTCCTTGATATTTCACATATTACACAAATATATACAAAGTTTATAATCATTCGAAATCATGCTAATTTATTCACTAAGGAGTTAAGGCCGATTGTTCCCTAGCTAATTAAAGTCTTAAAATGTCATTCAATTTGATCCTAACACCTAATCATGGAATTTACCCTTTTTCCCCTAGAATTTACATCTTTCACAATTTAATCCCCAAAGCATAAAGTACAAAAATACATGGAATTTGAATTTTTTTTTCTTAAGGGCCGGAAATTTTCTCCATCTTTATGCAAATCTATACCAACCATTTATTTTGCATTTTGCACCCTAAATTTTAAAACCTCATAATCTAAGCCATCATTCTCCATTCATCTAAATTTCCTACTCAACCATGTTGATTTCAAGCATATATCTAATATTTAACCATTAAACATAACAAAACAAAAAAAGCATCTATCATGGCCGAATCTAAGACATGTCTCAAACTCAAAATTTTTCACATGTATTTGATAGCATTTGAAATAACTTACTCAAAAATGCAAGAATTCATAGAAATTAAGCTCAAATACTCACCTTAATGGGACATGCACAACCGAAATAAAAATGGAAGTTTTAAGCTTCTTTCTTCCTTGAGAATTCGGTGAAGAAGATGGAGAAAGGAGAGAGATGAAACAATATCATGTTTTTCTTATTTTATTATTATCCATCCTTATTTTATTTCTCCACTATCATATAATAATATAATATATAAAAATATTTCCTAATGGCTTTTTAGCCATGTTGCCGTCCACCCTCATTCCAAAATGGCCAAATTGCCTCTTAAAGGCCAATCAAAAATAAAACCTATTCAATTAAATCCTAAGTTCCACAATAGCTATCACTTTCCTTCTTGTTCAATTCGGTCTTTTACTAAAATTATTCACATTAACAAGAATTTAACCATATGAAATTCTAGTATATGATCAAGCATAATTATTAAACACAAAAAAATAATAATAAAATAAATTGTAAAATTCAGATTCGTTGTTTTGAAACCACCGTTCCGATTAGGGTCGTAAACGGGCTGTTACAACTCTCTCCCCCTTAAAAGATTTTCGTCCCCGAAAATCTTACCGTTAAATAACTGCGGGTAGCGTTCTTTCATTGATTCTTTAGTCTCCCAGGTTACTTCCTCAACCCCATGCTTATGCCACATAACTTTTACTAACGAAATTTTCTTATTCCGCAACTCTCTCACTTCACGAGCTAAGATGCGTATTGGTTCCTCCTCGTAGGTTAGATCGGGTTGAATTTCAATCTCTGATGAGTTAATCACATGCGAAGGGTCGGATCGGTATCATCTAAGCATCGACACATTGAAAACATTATGAATCTTATTTAGTTCAGGTGGCAACATAAGTCCGTACGCAACTGGCCCAATTCGCTCAACAACTTCATGCGGTCCAATGAACCGCGGGCTCAACTTTCCCTTGCGGCCAAATCTAAGTATCTTTTTCCACTGCGATACCTTCAAGAACACACGATCACCCACTTGAAACTCTATCTCCTTTCGGTTCAAATCCACGTACGACTTCTGACGATCTGATGCGACTTTCAAATTTTCTCGAATTACTCTAACTTTCTGTTCCGTCTCTCTGATCAAACCAACCCCGTATATCTTGCCCTCACTTAGCTCGGTCCAATATAGTGGCGTACGACATTTCCGATCGTATAATGCTTCATAGGGTGCCATTTTAATGCTTGATTGGAAGCTATTATTGTATGCGAATTCTACTAAAGGTAAGTATCGTTCCCATGTACCCTCAAACTCAAGAATGCAACATCTCAACATATCCTCGAGTATTTGAATAGCTCACTCGGATTGACCATCCGACTGAGGGTGAAAGGCTGCACTAAAATGTAACTTGGTACCCAAAGCATCCTGCAGTTTCTTCCAAAACTGCGATGTGAATCTCGGATCTCTATCCCAAACGATAGAGATAGGTACTCCGTGTAACCGAACAATTTGCGATACATATAACTCAGCCAGCTTATCAAGGGAGAAATTCGTACGCACAGGGATAAAATAAGCCGATTTCGTCAATCTATCAACGATAACCCAGATTGAAGCTTTCTTATTTGGCATCAAAGGCAAACCCGATACGAAATCCATAGTGACTCTATCCCACTTCCATTCAGGTATCATAATCGGCTGAAGTAGTCCCGATGGCACTTGATGCTCAGCTTTCACTTGTTGGCACACTAAACACTTCGATACATAGTTTGAGATGTCCCGTTTCATACCGTGCCACCAGTAATGCTGTTTCAAGTCATTATACATCTTCGTGCTACCTGGATGAATCGACAATATACTACTATGAGCTTCATCACAAATCATTCGAATCAAAGCAGGGTTCTTCGATGCACACATTCGATTTTTGAACCGTAAACATCCTTCAGCATCTATCTGAAAATTTGAATCCGCACTCGAACCACAAAGACTCCTTTTTGCTTTTAAAACATCATCAATCTCCTGAGTTTCTCGGATCTGTTGTACAAACAATGGTCTCGCCTTTAATTCTGCAATGATCACACCATCATCGATCATTGCTAAATCTGCGTTCATTGCGCGAAGAGCAAATAATGATTTTCGACTAAGTGCATCGGCAACCACATTAGCCTTTCCCGGGTGATAATCAATCACGAGTTCATAGTCTTTCAATAATTCTAACCATCGTCGCTGTCTCAAATTCAGATCCTTTTGAGTCATTAAATACTTTAGACTCTTATGATCCGAATAGACGTGACATCTCTCACTGAAAAGATAGTGACGCCATATTTTCAAAGCAAAGACTATAGCGGCTAACTCAAGGTCGTGTGTCGAATAATTTCTCTCGTGCGGTTTCAACTGTCTCGAGGCATAGGCTACGACTTGACCCTCTTGCATCAATACACAACCGAGCCCATTTAAAGATGCATCACTAAAAATAATGAACTCTTTACCCGAATCTGGCTGAACGAGTACCGGAGCTTCCGTTAACAAGGTCTTTAGTTGATCAAAACTCTTCTGACACCTTTCTGACCATTCAAATTTCACATCCTTCTGTAGTAGTTTTGTCATCGGGGATGCTATCATAGAAAACCCTTTCACAAAGCGTCTATAATATCCGGCGAGCCCAAAAAAGCTACGAACCTCAGAAACATTCTGCTGAGGTTTCCAATCAAGTATAGCTGAAACTTTACTCGGGTCAACTCGAATACCCGATGTGGAAATGACATGTTCCAAAAAGCTAACTTCTTTCAACCAAAACTCACATTTACTGAATTTTGCGAATAACTTATTATCCCGTAAAATCTGCAATACTAACTTCAAATGCTCAACATGTTCGGTCTCATCACGGGAGTAGATCAGTATGTCATCTATGAATACAACCACAAACCGGTCTAAATACAGTCTGAATACCCGATTCATTCGGTCCATAAAAACTGCAGGGGCATTAGTGAGCCCAAACGGCATCACCAAAAATTCGTAGTGACCATATCTTGTCCGAAAAACAGTCTTTGGTATATCCGATTCTCTAACCCGAAGTTGATAATATCCCGATCTCAAATCAATTTTTGAGAACACTGAAGCTCCTTTGAGTTGATCGAATAAATCGTCAATACGTGGCAACGGGTATTTGTTCTTTACCGCCACCTTATTGAGCTGTCGATAGTCAATGCACATTCTCAAGGTTTCGTCTTTCTTTTTCACAAATAATACGGGCGCACCCCAGGGAGAGAAACTCGGTCTGGCGAAGCCTTTATCTGTCAATTCTTGCAACTGAGCTTTCAATTCTTTTAACTCAGTCGGTGCCATTCTGTACAGAGCTATCGAAATTGGGGTGGTTCCTGGAACTAATTCGATCCCAAACTCCACTTCACGAACAAGTGGTAATCCCGGCAATTCCTCCGGAAACACGTCCGAATATTCACAAACAACTGGCACAGATTCAATCTTCTTTTCTGATACTCTACTGTCAATCACATACGCAAGATAAGCTACACAACCCTTTCTCAAGTACTGCCGAGCCAACATTGATGATATCACATACGGTATCCCATTTAAATCCGCAGATTCAATCCGAAAATACCTCGTTATTCTGGCACCTCAAATCAATAGTCTTTCGTCTGCAATTTACTACCGCATCGTGCACGGTTAACCAATCTATACCGAGGATAATATCGAACTTATTAAATGGTAACAACATCAAATCAACCGGAAAACACGAGTCTCGAATCATTAAGGGGCAATTCTTGTACACTTTATCAACTAATACCCACCGACCCAGAGGGTTTGAAACCCCAATCACAAACTCAGTAGACTCAACAGGTAGAGTCTTACTGGATACTAAAGTTTCGCACACATATGAATGGGTTGATCCGGGGTCAATCAAAGCAGTTACATTAGAATCAAAGAGGGTAAAAATACCGATAATGACATCCGAGGATGAGGTCTCCCCCTAGCCGGTACACGAGTATCTAATTGAACAACTACATCTGTAGTCCCTCTCTATGCACCACTCCTACTTCCCCCAAAACGAGATGATTTGCCTCGAGCTGTAGTGCCGCTAGGCCTCGCACTCTGAGCAGTACCCTTTTCAGTAGTCTCCGGGCAGTCTCGAATGAAATGGTCCTGTGACCCACACTTGTAACAAGTGCGAGCAATGGATTTACCCCAACATTCCCCGAAATGTCGTCTGCCACACTGCTGACACTCAGGATTACTCGATCTCTCATTGTCAACACTAGCAACTGACGTAGCCCGAGAACTCACTGGTGGTCGTTCTCTATAGAAATCCCGGTGTTGGGCTTGGACCGGCTACCATCATTCTTGAACATCTTTGTTATCGTCTTTGAATGTTTACCCGCCGATCTCTTCCGGAACTCTCTGGATTCTAGCTAAAATTTTCGTTTTTCTTTCCCCAACTCCTTAGCTTTACAAGCTCGTTCAACCAACACAACGAACTCATTGATCTCAAGAATACCAACTAGAATTTTTATGTCTTTATTTAACCCGTCTTCGAACCTTCGACACATAGCAACCTCCGACGAACGCACCCACGAGCATAGTGACTAAGTCGTACAAACTTGCGCTCGTATTCAGATAAGGTCATACGACCCTGTTTGAGTTCAAGAAATTCTTTACGCTTAGTATCGATGAAGCGTTGACTTATATATTTCTTACGAAACTCCGTCTGAAAGAAGTCCCAAGTAACCCTTTCTTTCGGAACGATTGACACAAGCTTATTCCACTAGTAATAGGCAGAATCCCGGAACAAGGATATGGCACACTTCAAACACTCATCGGGTGTGCAGGACAGTTTGTCGAAAACACGAACAATGTTATCGAGCCAAAGTTCAGCTCTCTCAGCATCATCATCATCCCCAGCTCTAAATTCCTGAGCTCCGTGCTTCCTGATGTGATCAACAGAAGGTTTGGTTACTCTTTCAGGGTTGACGAAAGGAGGTATTACCGGTACTTCAGGGGGTACACTCGGATTTTGGGGTGGTTGAACAACCGGATTGGTTTGTATATAATGACTGAACCAATCGTTCATCATACTATAGAAGGCATTTCTAGCCCCCTCATCAAGATTGCTCGCAGCCGGTCGAGATTCTTCGGGTGTAGTCCCCTGCGCGGGAACGGGCGCTACACTCTCGACATCATCAGCTACAGCTCTCTCAGGATTGGGATCCATTACTATAAGAAAGAAATAAACACATTTCACCGTTAGAAGTCATCACACTATCACATTATAACTATGGCATGTATGGCTAGCCTCACACACGCTACGTTAGACCGAGCATGCATATCATGCTAAAATATTCATTCACCTTACCTAATGTCTACTTACACTCATTAAGCAAGTCACTATTTGAGTGGTCATGTATAATGCAATGGCCGAATAATTAAATGGCACTCAACTCAACTTTCATCTTCAAATCATTATTAGACATATATCCTTTCTAATATCAATTCATTCATTTCATAATTTCTTATCAAATTCGGCATTTTTCAATATACTTATGAATATATGTATATTTCATGAATACACCTTAACTAATTATTGAATCACCGATTAATCCATTTATAAAATATAGCCGAACATCTAACATTACTCGATGAGGTAATTTAAGAGTAAAACAACACTAAGACATTGCCGAATGTTTACCATGGATACATCTCAGTTTTACTTTCTCTTATATGACCTATAGTATATACCTGCACAAATTTCAATCTATGAAATCCACATCTTTAACACCATGGCTAACATTACATGTCATACACATACGAAAAGCATATAGACAACTATCAACCCAATTACATTATAACCATATTTAAAATTTCAGTTGGTGTACTCAACTATCACACATAGCATATTATCTAATAAACTTTCAAAGTAAGCTTATATTAAATTCAAGCATGCGTGATAATGAAAATAAATTTGAACATGACCAAACTATGCTTAAACACAAAAGCATAGCTATTTTTGCATGGCTTTATACGTATACACAACGTTGAAAACATCTTAAAAGTGACATAGCCTATACATGCCATAATTCTCAAAAGTCTCGTATTTAAAGAGATACCAAGATCGGTGATTGTGTGATGAGCTTCCAAAATGATCCCAAGTACTAGCCAAGTGTCCAAAAAGAAATCTACAATGCAAAACAATTGAGAAACAAGTAAGCTTTTACAGCTTAGTAAGATTTAAACAACTCATACACCTATCAAAATTTATTCAAAATTTGCATTCGTCATGTCCTCACTGAATTACCCAATTTTCACAGTAAACTTCAAGGCAATATGTATATATATATATATAAACACTTATACTTATTTTAGTATACCTTCAGTCTATACAGTATAGTGAATACATGAATCTTTTACTCATTGAAACTCATACTCACATTCCAAGTTACCAAAATTCCAAGGTAATAAGTATAGTACATACCTTCCGTTTACTTACCTTTTTGTTTAACCATTGCGCATAACTATTAAGATTTACACCCTTACCTTTCGATGTGCTTACATTTATTATCAATAGAAATCTTTTATCAAACTTCATATTCACACATTTGTTGAAGAAAAAGAAGATTTAGTAATGTATCGCTCACAAAGAGCCGTTACTTACATCCCTCGTAACGTATCGCTCACTAAGAGCCGTTACTAACATTCCTTGTAACGTATCGCTCACTAAGAGCCGTTACTAACATTCCTCTTAGCATATCATTTACAAATAGTAGAAATATCACTCCACTGTATCTCGTGTAATGACTTATAGTAAAATATAAATTAAAATGTTCTTTATCCCAAGCTATATCATATTCGGCCATAATTAATCCAATTTCATAACACATTCGAACATTATACATATATATGACATACTTATCTTTAATAGAAGAAGTTGCATTGTAATATAAGATTTAATTCTACTCGATTTCTTAAATCTTACCTTGGATGGAACAAATAAACTTCTCGATCACTCGTTCAACCTCGCTTTTCCTTTATCCAACCCTTTTTCCTTAGGAACTTGATCTAAACAAATTTAAATTTGAGCTCATTCAATACTTTTCTACTCAATTTAGCCATAAACAAATAAGGGACAAATTATCAATTCGTCCTTGATATTTCACATATTACACAAATATATACAAAGTTTATAATCATTCGAAATCACGCTAATTTATTCACTGAGTTAAGGCCGCATTAAAGTCTTAAAATGTCATTCAATTTGATCCTAACACCTAATTATGGAATTTACCCTTTTTCCCCTAAAATTTGCATCTTTCACAATTTAATCCCCAAAGCATAAAGTACAAAAATACATGGAATTTGAATTTTTTTTCTTAAGGGCCGAATTTTCTCCATCTTTATGCAAATCTATACCAACCATTTATTTTGCATTTTGCACCCTAAATTTTAAAACCTCATAATCTAAGCCATCATTCTCCATTCATCTAAATTTCCTACTCAACCATGTTGATTTCAAGCATATATCTAATATTTAACCATTAAACATAACAAAACAAAAAATATCTATCATGGCCGAATCTAAGACATGTCTCAAACTCAAAATTTTTCACATGTATTTGATAGCATTTGAAATAACTTACTCAAAAATGCAAGAATTCATAGAAATTAAGCTCAAATGCTCACCTTAATGGGACATGCACAACCGAAATGAAAATGGAAGTTTTAAGCTTCTTTCTTCCTTGAGAATTCGGTGAAGAAGATGGAGAAAGAAGAGAGATGAAACAATATCATGTCTTTCTTATTTTATTATTATCCATCCTTATTTTATTTCTCCACTATCATATAATAATATAATGTATAAAAATATTTCCTAATGGCTTTTTAGCCATGTTGCCGTCCACCCTCATTCCAAAATGGCCAAATTGCCTCTTAAAGGCCAATCAAAAATAAAACCTATTCAATTAAATCCTAAGTTCCACAATAGCTATCACTTTCCTTCTTGTTCAATTTGGTCTTTTACTAAAATTATTCACATTAACAAGAATTTAACCATATGAAATTCTAGTATATGATCAAGCATAATTATTAAACACAAAATAATAATAATAATAATAAAATAATAATAATAAAATAAATTGTAAAATTCAGATTCGTGGTTCTGAAATTATCGTTCCGATTAGGGTCGTAAACGGGCTGTTACAAAGAAGGTGGAACCAAATGGTCATTAGTAGAGTTGATGTTTTCACCTTGATTACTCGATGTCCTAGCCGAGTCAATAGCCTAAAGAGTGATCGTTTTGTCACCTACACGAAGTATGAGTTCGCCTGTACCAACATCAATTTTAGTTCTGGCAGTTGCTAAAAAGGGTCTTCCTAAAATTAAAGGAGTACTATTGTCCTCATCCATGTCTAAAACGGCGAAGTCTACTAGGAATATGAATTTATCAATTTTTACTAGTACATCTTCGATTATACCCCTAGGAATTCTAATAGTTTTATCAGATAATTGAATGCTCAGCCTAGTTTGTTTGGGTTTCCCTAGACCTAGCTATTTAAACATTTTATAAGGCATGACATTTATGCTTGCCCCTAAATCAGCTAAATCATTATCAACAGATAAACTACCAATTAGGCACGGAATTGTAAAACTCCTTGTATCTTTTAACTTTCGTGGTAGTTTATTTTGTAGAATTACTAAGCACACTGCGTTTAGCTTCACATGCGACGCCTCGTCTAACTTCCGTTTGTTTTTCAAAAGCTATTTTAAAAATTTCCTTGAATTTGGCATCTACGAAAGAGCTTCAAGAAACAGTAAGTTAATATGTAATTTCTTTAGAAGTTTAAGAAATTTACTGAATTGTTCATCTGTGTGGTCGTTCTTCATCACATTGGGGTATGGCACACGAGATTGGTACTCTGTAATTACCGGTTTTGGTTTATCATGGCTTACCTCAACCTTACCTTCCTCGACCACATTCTCTTGCCTCAATTTTGGTTCATCTAACCCTTCACTATCGTGAGCAGTTATGGCTTGAAGTTGCTCATTTGGGTTAGTTTCAGTGTTACTTGGCAAGCTACCTTGTGGTCTTTCAGATATGATCTTAGCAAGTTGTCCTAATTGATTCTTGATCCCTTGAATCGACGCTTCTTGATTTTTGAGTGCTATTTTGGTATTTTGGAAACGGGTTTCTGACACCGCAATAAATTTTGTTAGCATCTCCTCAAGGTTCGGCTCCTTCTCTTGCGAGTAGGGTTGCTGTTGAAAACTTGGGATGGGTTGGTATCTTTGATTTCCTTGGCTACCCCATGAGAAGTTGGGGTGATTCCTCCAACCTGGATTGTAAGTGTTACTATAAGGGTTATTTTGAGGTCTAGAATTGTTACCCATATAGTTCATCTGTTCGCTTTCTATGCCAGGGTTGTAGGACGGATACTCTGTATTGCTCATCCCTCCTCCATTTGTATCGCACTGCATAACCGGATGTACCTGCGAAGAACCAGACAAACCATCAATCTTTTTATTTAACATCTCTACCTGATTTGATAGCATGGTTACTGTGTCGAGGTTTAAAACACTGGCAGCTTTTGTTAGCCTTGTCCTTGTAACTTGCCACTGATAGTTATTCAGTGACATCTCTTCAATGAATTCATAGGCAGCCTCAGGTGTTTTGTTATTTAGGGTACCGCCGATGGCTGAATCAATCAACTGCCTAGTTGAGGGGTTCACACTGTTGTAAAAGGTTTGAACTTTTAGCCACAAGGGTAACCCATGGCGAGGGCACCTCCTTAGTAGATCCTTGTATCTCTCTCATGCATCGTAAAGTGTCTCTAAATCCATCTACATAAAAGAGGAGATATCATTCCTCAACTTAGCCGTTTTAGCCAACGAAAAATATTTTAACAAAAATTTTTCAGTCATTTGTTCCCATGTAGTGACTGATCCTCGTGGTAACGAGTTCAACCACTGTTTAGCTTTGTTCCTCAACAAAAAGGGAAACAACCGAAGATGAATGGTATCATCAAGAATGCCATTAATTTTGAAAGTGTCACAGAATTCCAAAAAAATTGCCAAGTGATTGTTCGGATCCTCATCCTACAAACTATCAAACTGAACAAATTGCTAAATCATCTGTATACTGTTAGGTTTCAGTTCAAAATTATTTGCAGCAATAGCAGGTCTAACAATACTTGACTCAGTTCCTGTTAAATTAGGTTTAGGATAATCATACATAGTACGAGGAGCAAGATTTTGATTCACTGGATTTGCGGCAACCATAGGAGGTAGCGGATTGTTATCAGCCATCTCTTCGGTTGTATTGGTTTTGTCTTCTTGCTCTTCTTCTATGTACTGTAGGCTTCGCCTTATTTCTCTTCGGTTTCTGCAAACTGTACTTTCAATTTCACTGTCAAAAAGTAATGGTCCTGACGGGTTCCTTCTAGTCATAAACTGAAGGTTCCTACCAGAAGCAAAGAAAGAAAAATTAAAAATAAGAATGGCTAAAGTAATAAAAATTTAGTTTCCCTAATATCTTAGTCCCCGGCAATGGCGCCAAAAACTTGATGGAGCTTGAAACTAACTATTATTTCGACAAAGGCAAGCGCACCTATTGAACAGTAGTATAGCTGTGGTGAGTCCGGAATATCGTATCCTCAAGGACCAAGAGTACTAGTATTATCTATCTTTTTATTATCTAGCCTAATAATTAAGGGAATTTGGTTTTAATCTAAAATTAACTAACTAATTTAACTGACTATGGAATCGATAGAGAGTAAGTTGGGAAAATACTTTTGGACAACTTATATGAGATCGACAATACCCAAGGAAGAATCCACCTAGACTTCACTTATTACTTTTGATTCATGCGATTTATTCACTTGGCTTAATCCGTAGAAATCCCTGATTTATATTAATACCTCTCTCGAGGCTACTAACAACTGACTCTAGGTTGATTAATTGAAATCTCTTTCTAATTAAAACCCCTATTGTCGCATTAACTCGATCTATGGAATCCCTTATTAGGTTTGACCCTAATCCGGCAGATTTTCGTCGCCCTATCTCTAGGGTTGCAATCAACTCCACTTAATTGTGTTGATCTACTCTTAGACAAGGACTTTTGCTCCACTGAATAAGCACATTCGACTTGAATTCAATAACCTGAATTATCAAAACAAGAATAAGAACTCACAATTAAGAATAAGCACAAGTATTTATCTCATAAATCAAATAATAATAAGATTCGTCTTAGGTTTCATCCCCTTAGGTATTTGAGGGATTTAGTTCAAACTAATGAGGGGAAACATATTAGAATAGAGAAAACAACAAAACATAAGAAAACCCAAAAACTTCTAACGAACTTGATGGGAGATCTTTAGTCTTGATGGAGATCCTTCTCCTAAGTTGCTCCTGACGGCTGTCTTGGAGTATTTTCTCCTTCTACTCGGCGTCTATTCGACGTCCTGTCGACCTCTGTCCAACTCCCCTTTTAGGTTGCCTCCTAGGGTGTTTATATAGGCTTCGAGATGCCTTTCTTGGCCCACAAGTATCCTATTCCTAATAGAATTCATCCTTATTTCGGCAGGGATGCGCCCGTGTGACACGCCCGTGGTCAATAGCCCAGGCCGTGTTCGATCCAGCTTGCCACACACGGTCGTGTGATCTACCCGCGCGTGATGTTCTAGGCTGTGTAGGCCCATTTTGTCCCTTTTTGACCCGTTTCTCGTTCTTTTCGACTCCATAAGCTCTCCTGAGTATAAAACATGAAATTAAGAGATTAGGAGCATCGAATTCATCAAATTCAATGGAAAATCATCCAAAAATAAGCCAAGCATGGGGTTAAAATATGTGTAATTATGGTTTATCACCACTTAAGGGCTTTAAATTTATGGTTCTATAGCTATTAAACACCTTTAGCTAATAGAACACAAGTTTTTCACTTTATACGATTTAGTCCTTTTTATCAAATTGACCAATCAAACGATAAAATTATTTAACGAAAATTTCACACAATAATATTATCATGTTGTAGACATTAAAATAATAATAAAATAAATATTTTGACTTCGAATTTGTGGTCACAAAACAACTGTTTCGATTTGTCTAAAAACGGGCTGTTACACAAATATTTTGGTTGAACCATGAAAGTTACATTAGCTACCGAGATGGCTCAGTAAATCATTTAGGTTCCGTAAAAGGATTTATATAGTAAAAGTCTCAATAATTCTTATAAGAAGTCCTTACTATTTTAAAAAGGGTACCGAAACTTATTAAAGCACCAAAATGTTTTGGGTATTTTATTAAACTTTGAAAATTTTGAACAAAATGTATTTGTAGGATTTTGGTATATATATTAAATCTCTTTGTAGAACTGGTGCGTATCACTTTTAGAAAACAATTTTTTTTTGTTTAAAAGTCAAAATTAAAATCTAATCCGTCTTAAGAATATCTTAGTTTATTTTAATTGTTTCATTTATTTAATTTTAATTACAAAACCAATAGGAAAATTTATATTTGTACCAATTAAAAATAATTTAAAGTAACATCTTGAAAATCTTAACTCTAACACCTCTAACTTGTCTCCGTCACCGGATTAGGGTTACAAAGCATTATCATACAATCGAAAGCATTTAAACATTTTAACATTCAATATTCAATCACATCATAAACCATTCATTCATATGCACACTGTCCCTCAGTCTAGCTCTTGAAGCCCTAGAAATAGCTTAGATGCAATTGGGACCAATTTGAAACAAATCAGAAAGTTTAGGAAAAAGATGTAGAATTTGCAAAATGGGGGTCACACGGCCGTGTGGCTAGGTCGTGTGCCTCACATGGATGAGACACACTCCCGTGTCTCAGGCCGTGTAACCTTAGAATTAGGGACAGATGGCTGTGTCCCAGCCCGTGTCCTCACCTGTGTAACTCTCTGAGTAGGGTCACACGGCTGTGTCACTTATCTATGTGACAGGTCGTGTAACTCTCGAAGTTGCTCCACACGCCCGTGTGGCAGGCCGTGTAACTCACTGACTTGGAGCCTTAAGAAATTCTCGTATGACACACGGCCATGTCGCCAAGCCATGTGCTTCACATGGCCGAATCACACGCCCGTGTCTCAAGCCGTGTGAACCCAAATTTCACCAAAATCAAGCCATTTCATAACTTAACCATGCATGAACATTTAACTCATTTGTGCATACTTAAAAAGGGACCTAAACAACATCCAAACATAAGTCAAAATGTCATTTCAAGATCCTAGATGAACTAGCCAATATGTTATTCAAAGGCACCCCAAATTTAGCAACACAACATTTACCAAAACATGTGAATATTTCCTAATTTCATGCATAAAGACCTCATTCTATTATGTGCCTAAAACACAACATTATTGACTATTTCCAAGTCAACATCTCGTAGCAAAACTTCATACACACCAATTAGCAAAAAGTGACCAAAAGGACTTACCTAATCAAGCAGTATAAGTCCATCAACCATACTTAAACATCAAGGCACAAACATGCCAAATTACCATTTACATATTCATCAAAGCGCCATTATAAACCACCTTATACATGTTGATATTACCATTTCCAAACATAATAACCTAGTTCAAATATGAACTAAAACATGTCATAGGTAACAATTTTTACATTATCATCAACATGCGAAGAGAACCATATCAACAAGCACTTTAAAGTAACCGAAATCACATAACTTGGTAAGGTATCAAGGTGTACCAAACCAACATAGTTTTCCAAAGCTTACATATACCAAAAACACCATTAACACATGCACTATAATACTATTAGAAATCACCCTATACATGCCATTATAAACCTTAGCCAAATTAGTCAAAAACTATCGAATTATGCACTAGATAGTGTGATAGATCTCTGAAGAACTTCCAACCGGTCGAGCTTTCAATAATTATGTAAGCAATGAATGCTTAGTAAGCTCGTGTAAACTTTAAACATAACATACCATTTAGATAATGAACTTTATAGAATAAGTATAAACTTTTTACCAATACCATGAGCCTAATAAAAGCCTATATAACACCATCAAACTCACAAGTTAGTATACTTGTTCATTATACATAAGAAATCAACCGTGTATAAACATAACATTTAATTTATCGTCGTTAACATACAATCATAATTCATTACATTTTCTTACTTACTGTTTTCAATACCATGAGTTTAACATAAGCCTATTCAAGTATCATCAAGTTCACATGTTAGTGGATTCATTGACAATCATATAATCTCATTTATAACATAAATAAATTTCGTAAGATACATTACATAAGCATCAACCTTTTCATATAGTCATAAACCTTTCCATTGAGTCACTTACTATTCCTTTCCTTTTCTTACCCGTTGAACCATCTAGAATTACATTGAAAACTCGGGAAAACTCACATGAAGTGTACCTTTACGTATAATCGTAACCTTTCCTTTACATCAATACTCACATGAGCTATGGGTCAAAATGTAAGCTACACGATGCTGCTCACATGAGCTGTGGAGAATCTGCAACAAATACAGCACTTCAGCCATTGGTAGGACATTCAAGATACCTGAAACATGAAATCCCTAATAACATGTCATTTGTATCCTAAGAATTTCTAAGGTTCAATCGGGATTCAATATTCGTGAGTTCATTTTAGTGTTGATACATATATATTTTGATTCATTTACATCAAAAAACATAATAAATATTCAATTTAAACAACATTTAAATGATTATAGTTCATACGAACTTACTTGACTAAATTGCAGTAATGACTAATTACAGGAGCTATTTGGTAATTTTCTTTTCTCCTCGGTTTTCCACTCATTCTTGATCTAAAATAATAATTCCATTCAACTCGCTAATTTTAATAGAAAAATCAATTCATTTTATGCTAACCCATTTCGTCGCCAGAATAAGGTTATGGAGCATTACCGAAGTTTATAAATCAAATAAAGTTATTTCATATCATTTACTATTCATATCAGAAATCAATCATAATATCCCTTATATAGGCCCTCAAGGCCCAAAATATACATTAGAAACAAATCTAGATTAATTCGGGAACTTAGAGAATTTTTTGCAAAATTTCAAAATTTTTCCTAGGTGTAGGGGACACACGTCCATGTGGCCAAGCCGTGTGGCTCATGTAACACTCCTTACCCATATTCGACGCCAGAACTAGGTACGAGGCATTACCAGACTTAACTTGCTCAAACATACAATAACGAGCCATAAAATTTCATTTCAACTTAAAACTTCTTATTCGAGATCATAACGTCCCTATTATAGGTCTACGTAACCCTAAACATACATACAAAATGTATTGGGACTAAATCGTAAACTTTTAGACATTTAGAAAATTTCTGCTCAAAACAGGGCCACACGCCCGTGCGAAGAGGAACACGCCCGTGTGTCTCACACGCCCATGTTCCTAGCCTGTGTGGATTTTATTTTTCATTTCGAACCTTCAAGGCTTTTCACACAGCTTGACACACGTCCATGTCTATGGCCCGTGTCCCTCACACGGCCATGACACGCCCGTGTCTTAACCCGTGTGTGAAAACCTTGATATTCTATTTATAACGTCAGCAGACTTTTAGGGGCACACGGCCTAGTCACACGCCTGTGTGCTAATGATAAACCATAATATATACATATTTTAACCCCACATTTAGCATACTTTTGGATTATTTAAGCCTTGAATTGTGGAATTTGGTGCTCCTAATCCTTTATTTTCATGTTTTATACTTAGGAAAGCACCGGAGGATGAAAAGAATGAGAAACAGGCTGAAAATAGAGTAAATGGGCCAAATCATGAAATCGACATGGCCTGGGCTCAAGACCACACGCTCGTGCCTTCTTAACAGACCCAAACACGGCCTGGCCACGATTCACACGTGCGTGTGCCATGGGCATGTCCTTGACATGACCTGTTTGAATTTCATTCGGATTTGGGTACTTAGAGGCAAAGAAAGCCATTCCAAAAGCCTATATAAACACCCTAGAGGCCAACCTTCTAGGGGCGTCCAGTTAGGCCGAAGAGCCAAGCCAGAAAGGCCAGAATTGTGGAATTTACTCGAAGAAAGCCAGTTGATTCATCTAAAGAAGCCGGAGTTATACTCAAGACGAAAGATCTTCCCTTCAATTTCCTTCAGGGTGTTCTAGGGTTTTTCTTATGTTTTGTTTTATATTTTCTTCTGAGATGTATTCTTTTATAACTATGAACTAAACCCCTCAAATACCTGATGGGGATGAAACCTAAGACGGATCTTGTTATTGTTTTCTGAACTATATGATAAATACTTGATTTGTTCTTAATTATGTGTTCTTAATTCTTGTTTTAATATTTCAAGATATTGATTCAAGTATGGATGTGCTTAGGTAGAGGAGGAATAGACCCTGTCTAAGAGTAGATCTAGCATAATTAAGCGGAGTTGATCGCAACTCTAGAGATAGGATGATGAAAATATGACGAATTAGGGTCAAACCTAATATCGGAGTCCATAAATCTAGTTAATGCAATTCTAGGGGTTTTAATTAGAAAGAGATTTCAATTAATCAACCTAGGGTTAGACGTTAGCAGCCTCGAGAGAGGTATTAATATAAATTAGGGAATCCTACAGATCAAGTCAAGTGAATAAATTGTCTGGTTTAGAGTTAAATAACAAGTTAAGTCTGCTGGCTTCTTCCTCGAGTATTGTTTTAATCAATTGGTTTTTCCCACAAGTATTTTCCCCAATTCATTCTCTTTGTCTTTGCATCTTTAGCTTAGTAGTTAGTAAATTTTAGATTAATTAATAATTCCCTTAATTCTTAGGCTAAATAATAAAAAGACAGTTAGTATTAGTACTTTTGGTTCCTTTGGGTTCGACAATCCGGTCTTGCTGCTAAACTATACTACTGTTCAATAGGTGCACTTGCCTCAAGTCGTTGTCACAGTTAGTTTCTAGGCTCGATCATTCTTTTTATAAATTTTTAAGACTCTAACACACGATCAAGTTATTGGCGCCGTTGCCGGGGAACTGAAATATTAAGAACGCTCAATTTTTATTACTTTAGCCATTTTTTGTTTTATTTTTCTACAATTTAATTTTTTTTACTTTGCTAATTTTTCTTTTATTTGCTTCTGGCAGGTAATTCTAGTTTATGACTAAGAGGAACCCGGCAGGACCCTTGATTTTTGACAGTGAAATAGTACATACCGCTCGCAGAAACTGAAGAGATGTCACTGAATAATTATCAGTGGCAAGTCACGAGGACAAAGCCTACTAAAGCAACCGATGTTTTCAACCTTGACACGGTCACCATGTTATCTAACTAGGTAGAATTTTTAAATAAAAAGATTGATGGTTTATGTGATTCTTTGCAGGTACATCCAGTTATGCAGTATGATACGAATGGAGGAGGGATGAGCAATATAGAATATCCACGTTACAACCTGAGCGCTGAGAACGAACAAGTTCACTATATGGGTAACAATTTTAAATCTCAAAATAATCTTTACAGTAACACTTACAATGCAGGTTGGAGGTACCATCCCAATTTCTCGTGGGGTGGTCAAGGTAATCAAAGACCGCAACTTCCTCCAGGCTTTCAACAACCACCTCACCAGCAGGAAAAGAAGCCGAACCTTGAGGAGATACTAACGAAATTTATCTTGGTGTCAGAAACACACCTCCAAAACACCGAAAGAGTGCTAAAAATCAGCAAGCATCGATTCAAGGTCTCCAGAATCAATTAGGTCAGCTTGCTAAGCTGATCTCAGAAAGACCACAGGGTATATTGCCTAACAACACCAAAACTAACCCAAGAGAGCAACCTCAAGCAATAACTGCTCACGATAGTGAAGGGTTAGATGAACCAAAATTGAAGCAAGCGAATGTGTTAGAGGAAGATAAGGTTGAGGTAAGCCATGATAAACCAAACCTGGTAATTACAGAGTACCAACCACGTGTGCCGTACCCCAATGCGATAAAGAAAGACCACACAGAGGAACAATTCTGTAAATTTCTTAAACTTCCAAAGAAATTACATATTAACTTGCCGTTTCTTGAAGCTCTTTCACAGATGCCAGATTCAAGGAAATTTTTTAAAGAGTTATTGACGAACAAATGGAAGTTAGACGATATGTCGCATGTGGAGCTAAACACGGTTTTTAACACGGCTTGGACATCAAGTATTAAAGGTGGAACCAATCACTTCAAAGTTGGGGACCAGGTACTGTCAGATGCAACCGACCCTCGAATAGCCACTTCAGAGCTTAATACAAGCGGTGCGACTCCTTTTTTGTACGTAAAGTCTTTCCATGCGGAACGATTGAGGCAACACATTTTAATTTCCGCACTTTTAAGATAAATTTTACCCGACTCAAACCATATGTTGATAGAATTGATAGTAAGAAAAAGGAGTTTCGACTTCGTGAACCACCATGGCCATACGAATAACAGGTAAGTCTAGCTTAAGACTTTAAACGAGTGCTTCTTGGGAGGCAACCCGAGCACTAACCCCACTAACGTCCATATTTTTGAGTTTTAGCATCTAACTAAAAACTAACCAAAATTTTTAGGCGTAGGTTTCCCTATCACACGGCCTTGCACACGAGCGTGGCCGTGGCTGTGTGGACACCACGAATTTGGACACCGGCATGGCAGAGACTGTGCGAATCAAGGACAAAAAATTTCCCAAAACATGGGCTACGGTAAAATGCCATGGCCATGCGATGCGGCCGTGGTCGAAACTGACTAAAGAACACGAGCGTGCGACACGCCCGTGCTTATAAGCCGTGGGCAACACTGATTAAGCAACACGGGTGAACGAACACTTTATACAGACATGGGAGAAATGCATGAAGTTTAACACGGCTGTGTGATTCAGCCATGTGACATACCACGCCCAGGGTATGGGCATGGGCATGGGCCATTCCTCTATTTAAAATCCCCTTCTTCTGTTCACTTTCCCCCCCAAAGTCTTCGTCCCCTTTCCCATTTCTTTTTAAACTCATATCCATTTTCAATTTTTACTTTTATTCTTATTTTTATTTTCTTTTTACTTTCTTTATTATTTTCTTCTTATTCTTCATGCCATTTAGATTTAGCTTAGGATACAATAAAATCAAGCTGGCTGCTTCGAGGATTCAATTTCAAACAGGTTCAAGGTGCTCCACCACGTTCACCTCTGCCAATCCTATCCGGTTTCTTTTCATTGACTTCATCCAAAATTCAGGAAGTTTCACTTCTCTCCCTAACTTATGATTTTATTAGTATTTGGCTATTATTTATCTTTGTACATTGAGGACAATGTACATCTTAAGTGTGGGGGGTTAACTATAGTACTATTTGAAAATCCCTGAATTATACCTTGAATTATGCCTTGTTCTTAAGTAATTTTCTCATATTACTAATTAGAATGAAATTTCTTTTGATTTATGATTTTTATTTATATGTTTTGGATTAAGTCATTGATAATTGTGCAGTGATGATTTAAACTTTATGAGACTAGAGAATCAAGCATGATGAGTCTATTTTCAAAAATTAAAATTTTGTTAGGTTGTCTACCTGAATCTAATTATTACCTTGAAGTTTGAAATTTACAAGGTTGATATCAAAAACTCATAATTTTTGTGAGATTTTGAGCCTTTTAGAGCATACATCCTCTCATGCTCACTTTTTTATTATGAGTGTGTCAACATTGATTAGTTATTCTAGAACTTGCTTTGATTATACATGTGAAGACCACATTATTGATTTGATATACTGAGATGATAAAGGCACTTAGGATTTAACCCACTCACTCCACTAAAAAGCTTACCTTCACAATTAACCCCTAGTGAACCCCTTTGATCCTAACAACCCTTTTTATTGACTCACACACTAATATTACCCCAAAACCCATCTTGTATTTGTTACCACCATTCTTTGACTCCCTTTTTATCAAGATTTGATTTGAGCAGTTGCCTAACTATGTTCTATATTTCAGCTGTTGAAGTTCTTTCTTATTACTGTATTGATTTGTTCTAAAAAAAATGAAGTATATTCACTATTAGTTCTAAGATCAAGTGAGCTTATACATTTAAAATTCCACATATTGAGAAGAAGCTCATATTATTAGTGAAGTTATAATTGATGTAATTATTCAAGTATTAGTTTATTTTTTCTAGTTAGGGAATTTGTCAATTAAATCTCAATTCTAACCTCCTAATTTAGCCTTTATCCACACCTTTAACCCGAGCCCCATTACAACCCTTTTTAAAGACCTTTTGATTTGTGTATCATTACAGTTTATAGTAGTGGAGATTTGATTTTCAGGCAAGCCTATGGGATTAACTTTTCATGTTCGACTTTTGAGTGCTTAATTTTGAACCTTAAACACTCTGAGTGATTTGAGTGAATCTTTAGTGAGGATGTCAACTCTTGTCGATTTTGAATTAAAGATGATTATTTAGGTAAGGGAAAACACCTATATTTTTTGTGCTACAAAAACTATGATTTTGATTGTTTGAATCTTTAGGACCCTTTTACTTAAATTATCAATGTATGAATTATCTTTGAATTATGATGGAACACCATTGATGAATATTATGAATCAAGGAAGTTCATTTTAATTGTGAGTTGAGAATTTTGCTTGAGGACAAGCAAATGCTTAAGTGTGGGGGTATTTGATAAACCGTAATATATACATATTTTAACCCCACATTTAGCATACTTTTGGATGATTTAAGCCTTGAATTGTGGAATTTGGTGCTCATAATCCTTTAATTTCATGTTTTATACTTAGAAAAGCACCGGAGGATGAAAAGAACGAGAAATAGGTCGAAAACAGAGTAAATGGGCCAAATCACGAAATCGACACGGCCTGGGCCCAAGACCACATGGTCGTGCCTCCTTAACAAACCCGAACACGGCCTGGCCACGATTTACATGGGCGTGTGCCATAGGCGTGTCCCTGACGTGACCTGTTTGAATTTCATTCGGATTTGGGTACTTAGAAGCAAAGAAAGCCATTCCAAAAGCCTATATAAACACCCTAGAGGCCAACCTTCAGGGGGCGTCCAGTTAGGCCGAACCAAGCCAGAGAGGCCAGAATTGTGGAATTTACTCGAAGAAACCAGTTGATTCATCTAAAGAAGCCAGAGTTATACTCAAGACAGAAGATCTTCCCTTCAATTTCCTTCAGGGGGTTTTAGGGTTTTTCTTATATTTTGTTTTATATTTTCTTCTGAGATGTATTCTTTTATAATTATGAACTAAACCCCTTAAATACCTGAGGGAGGATGAAACCTAAGATGGATCTTGTTATTGTTTTCTGAACTATATGATAAATACTTGATTTGTTCTTAATTATGTGTTCTTAATTCATGTTTTAATATTTCAGGATATTGATTGAAGCATTGATGTGCTTAGGCAGAGGAGGACTAGACCCTGTCTAAGAGTAGATCTAGCATAATTAAGCGGAGTTGATCGCAACCCTAGAGATAAGATGACGAAAATCTGTCAGATTAGGGTCAAACCTAATATGGGAGTCCATAGATCGAGTTAATGCAATTCTAGGGGTTTTAATTAGAAAGAAATTTCAATTAATCAACCTAGGGTTAGACGTTAGTAGCCTCGAGAGAGTTATTAATATAAATTAGGGAATCTTACGGATTAAGTCAAGTGAATAAATCGTCTGGTTTAGAGTTAAATAACAAGTGAAGTCTAGGTGGATTCTTCCTCGGGTATTGTCTTAATCAATTGGTTTTTCCCACAAGTATTTTCCCCAATTCGTTCGCTTTGTATTTGCATCTTTAGCTTAGTAGTTAGTAAATTTTAGATTAATTAATAATTCCCTTAATTCTTAGGCTAAATAATAGAAAGAAAGTTAGTATTAGTACTTTTGGTTCATTTGGGTTCGACAATCCGGTCTTGCCGCTAAACTATACTACTGTTCAATAGGTGCACTTGCCTCAAGTCATTGTCACAATTTGTTTCTAGGATCGATCATTCTTTTTATAAATTTTTGAGACCCTGACACAGGATCAGCTAGCCCATGTGACGAACTGAATTTTTCGCAAATTAGATGTAGGGGACACACAGCCTATCAACATGCCCTCAGGGCTAACCTTGTGTCACACACGGCCTAGACACACGCCCGTGTGTCTACCGTGTGGACAAATACAAGGCTATTTACCAAGCCAATTGTGTAACGCCCCAAAATCCCGAAACTCTAAATTCTGTGTACTGAAGTTGGTATGTATAAGTAGCACTTAGAATATTACTTTTAAGGTATTACCAGGGTTATTTGAAGTCATAAGGATAGGGAAGACCATAGGGAAAAATTTAATTTTTTCCTTAGTGGGACCTTAGTCTCAGGTATTAGGCCTCTTAAACAGATTAAGGGGAAAATAGGACACAATTCGGCCTGTGGTTCAGTGGCAAGGTGGCGCCACTTGGGGAGCTATAACATGGCGTGACTGTCAGGTGAAGAGGTCCAAGGTTCGAGGCTTAAGAGTGGTGAATTTAGGGGCTTTATTTTTTTCACATGGAAGGAAGGTAGTGGAGCTAGAGTGGACTTTGGAAGGGAGTGTTTAGGAGAGAAATTTAAGGTAAAGATAAGAGAGAAAATATAGGGGATTGAGGTGTGGATGTGTTGGTGCCGAATGGGACCTTGGGGGAAAATAGTTTCAGCTTTTGGCTATAAAAGGGGGGTGCCGAACTCCTTTGAAAGGTTCCTTGGGTTTTCCATTACTTTTCTTTTCTCCCCCTCATTCTTTCTCTTCTGTTGCCGTTGCCGAATTACCATCATCCCTTTTTACCGAAATCCCTATTAGTGCCGATTTTTTGTTGTTTTTCCTCCATCACAAATATTTTAATCAAGTGTTAAAAGCTGGATCTTGTTCTGAAACACCCCAAACCCTGCCCACGAGCCTCAACCGAATCTGGTATATTCCTTGAGTAAAACATTTTAAAAACTTGTTTGTTACTTTGGAAAAATTTTAGTGATTTTGAAGAAAATTTGATTTGTGTTGATTTCAAATTGAAAACAATGTTATTCTTGAAATCTAGATCTTAATAAAACTTTATTTTAGTACTGGAAAACAATAAGTTAAAAGTATTCAATTTATCTTTGAGAAAAGTTATTTAAAACTTGAAATAATAATAATCATATCATAATGAAATCAAATAATATGCATGCATAAAAACAATTCAATAGTAATGGCCTTATTACAACTGAAAAATACCAAATAAATCCCGAAAATAAAATAATAGAAAACGCAAGTTCAACTGTTTGAAATCCCGAAAATATTCAGCATGGCCACCACCTAGTCTCCGCCGACCCGGTCCAAGTCACTATATGTCACCTGAAAAGATACTCCACAACGGGGTGAGTCAAACAGACTCAGTGTGTAACAGTCAACACAAAGTCCCAACCGATTTAGGCATATCAAAACATACATATATATATATATATATATATAGCAAATAGGGATAATGATGCAATCCCGAACCCAAACCTAAATATCCATCCTCTACACATCACCCGTACCAACCAATCACACCGTGGGGATTACTAAATCGACCCTCCATCCACTACACACCATCGAAGGCAGTCGCTGCAGACGACTTGCACATCGCCCTTATAAATTGTGGCATAGCCACCAGATAATGTGACAAAGTCACCAGATAACAATATGTGACATAAGTCACCACATTCAGATTATGTGACATGAGTCACCAGATATTGTCGTAAAAACCACCAGATCACTTCCCCTTCACATATCACCCTTATGCCCATATGTCATACAAAACTTGCAAAATCATGCCATATATCTTATTCCATGTTCATAACGAATTCACTTATATGTCATATTCAATCTTCATAACACTATTAACATAGTATTAAAAGTGAACGTACCTGGGTACTCTGTACCATCGTATGGTACCTTTAGCCATATCTTTCATATTTTCATTAACACATATATTAAATTAATACCGTAAATCTATTAGGAAACAATGTAGAGTTACACACCTGATAATAGTGACTACGATACTACCGATACCAACGCTCTCGCTAGCAAGAATTAACAATGAAATACTTATCCCTATATACCTGATAATAGAGGCGAGAAAGCCTGGATTGGTCTACGCAGCGAGGCGTCAAGAGGAGGGTGACACACCGGACGTCATAACCGGTACGTTCTTAATCTTTGGACTACCTTACAATGCTTTGATAGATGTGGGTCAACACACTCATATGTAACCAGTAGCATAGTGGAAACTATGAACTTAGACTCTGAGATTACTTCTAGGAAGATGACAGTGATAAGCCCTCTAGGTCACTCTGTAGAAGTAAGTAAACTATATAGGGATGTATCCCTAGAACTTCAAGGGGTCGTGTTTTTGGCTGACTTGATGGAACTGCCGTTTGGAGAGTTCGATCTGATTCTCGGGATGGATTGGCTAGTGAAGTATCAGGCCGGTTTGGATTGCGCAGCTAAGTGCATGGTGCTGAAGACAGTGGAAGGTGAGGAGGTAGTAATGATAGGTAATAGGAGAGGTTACCTATCCAATGTGGTCTCTGCGCTGAAGGCGGAGAAAATGGTAAGGAAGGGTTGTGAGGCATTCATGGTGCATGTCTATGCTTTGGAAGCCAAGGATGCAGCTGTAGAGAGTGTCCGAACTGTAGGGGAGTTTGTTGATGTATTCCCAGAGGAACTTCTGGGTTTGCCTCCTGATCGCGAGGTTGAGTTTGGTATAGATTTGTTACCCGGAACCGCGCCAGTATCTATTGCCCCGTATAGGATGGCGCCAAAAGAATTAGTGGAGTTAAAGGCTCAGATTCAGGAATTGCTGGACAAAGGTTTCATCCGACCGAGTGTATCACCTTGGGGAGCACCTGTGCTCTTTGTTAAGAAGAAAGACGGTACAATGCGGATGTGTATAGACTACCGCCAGCTGAACAAGTTGACGATCAAAAACAAGTATCCGTTGCCCAGAATAGACGACTTGTTTGATCAACTTAAGGGTGCATCGGTTTTCTCTAAGATAGATCTTAGGTCGGGATATCATCAGCTCAAAGTGAAGGAGGCTGATATTCATAAGACAGCGTTTCGTACTCGGTATGGGCCTTACGAGTTTCTAGTGATGCCATTCGGGTTGACTAATGCATCGGTAGCATTCATGGACAGGATGAATCAGGTGTTTCAGCCGTATTTGGATCGATTTGTCGTGGTGTTTATAGACGACATTTTGGTGTACTCAAATTCTGAGGAGGAACATGACGCGCATCTTCGGGTGGTTCTACGAGAAACAATTATTCGCCAAGTTTAGTAAGTGCGAGTTCTGGCTTAAGGAGGTAACTTTCTTGGGTCATGTAGTATCAGCTGAGGGGATTAGGGTGGATCTTCGTAAGATCGAGGCAGTGTTGGATTGGAAACCACCTAAGTCGGTTGCAGAGATTTGAAGTTTTCTGGGTTTGGCAGGATACTACAGGAGGTTCGTGGAAGGTTTTTCCTTGATCGCAGCGCCACTGACTAAGTTGTTGAGAAAAGGGGTTCCGTTTGTGTGGTTTGAGAAACAGCAAGAAAGTTTTGACAAGTTGGAGAAGATTTTGACTGAAGTTCCTGTTTTGATTCAGCCTGAGGCAGGAAAGGAATTCACGGTCTATTGTGGTGCATCACATACTGGCTTAGGGTGTGTGCTGATGCAAGATGGAAAGGTAGTAGCGTATGCATCTTGATAGTTGAGGCCGGATGAGGGTAACTACCCGACACATTACTTGGAGTTGGCTGTAGTGGTTTTCGCCTTGAAGATTTGGAGGCATTACTTGTATGGGGAAAAGTCGATAGTCTACACGGACCACAAGAGTCTGAAGTACCTCTTGACTCAGAAAGATTTAAATTTGAGGCAGCGGAGGTGGATCGAGTTGTTGAAGGACTACGACTGCTCGGTTGAGTACCATCTGGGTAAGGCTAACGTAGTAGCTGATGCGTTGAGCCGTAAGGTGGTAGCGGACCTGAGAGCAATGTTTGCTCACCTTAGTCTATATGACGACGGTGAGTCTTTTGGCAGAATTGCAAGTAAAGCCGACGTGGATTGATCAGGTTAAGGAGAAGCAGCTGACAGATGAGATTTTGAGTGCTCGGAGGTTGCAAGTGCAGAATGGTGAAGCTGAGGGTTATAACATGGGTAGCGATGCGGTACTGTGTTTTCAGGGGAAGGTATGTATGCCGAAGGACGTTGAGTTGAGACAGCGGATTCTTCAGGAAGCTCATAGCAGCCCATACGCTATGCATCCTGGAGGCAGTAAGATGTATCGTGATTTGAGGGAATTGTTCTGGTGGCCGGGTCTTAAGCGGGAAGTAACGGAGTTTGTGGGTAAGTGTCTGACATGCCAGCAGGTTAAAGCTGAGCATCAGTTACCGTCAGGATTGTTGCAGCCGATAAAGATCCCGCAGTGGAAGTGGGAAAGGATTACGATTGACTTCGTTAGTGGGCTTCCCCTTACGCCTAGCAAGAAGGACTCGGTTTGGGTGATTGTCGACCGTTTGACTAAATCAGCTCATTTCATACCGGTAAGGGTGGATTATTCGCTCCAGAAGTTAGCCAAGTTGTATGTGGCAGAGGTAGTAAGGTTGCATGGAGTGCCAATGTCAATTATCTTGGATAGGGATCCCAGGTTCACGTCGAGGTTCTGGAAAGCTTTGCATTAGGCATTGGGGACGAGGTTAGATTTCAGCACGGCTTTTCATCCACAGCCTGATGGACAGTCTGAGAGGGTAATCCAGATTCTGGAGGACATGTTAAGGGGTTGCATTCTGGATTTCAGCGGCAGTTGGGAGGAGTATCTACCATTAGCAGAGTTCGCTTATAACAACAGTTATCAAGCGAGTATTCAGATGGCACCATATGAGGCACTATATGGACATAAGTGTCGTACTCCTACGTGTTGGACAGAACTGGGTAAACGGAAGATGTTGGGTCCGGAGTTGGTGGCAGATACAGAGAATAAGGTTAAGGTGATTCGGGCTCGTCTTAAGGAAGCGTCACACAGGCAAAAGTCTTACGCCGATCTTAAGAGCAGGGATATAGAGTTTGCAGTGGGTGATAAGGTCTTTCTGAAGGTATCGCCATGGAAGAAAGTGTTGAGATTTGGGCAAAAAGGCAAGCTGAGTCCTAGGTTTACCGGGCCGTATACGGTGTTGAAGCAAGTGGGACCAGTAGCTTATCAGCTCGAGTTACCGGCAGAGTTGAGTCAAATTCACGACGTCTTTCATGTTTCAATGCTTAGGCGCTATCGGTCAGATCCGTCACATGTGGTGCCAGTTGTGGAGATTGAGGTGAGCTCTGACTTGTCTTTCGAGGAGGAACCGGTACGGATTTTGGATCGGGATGTCAAAGTTCTGCGTAGGAAGTCAGTTCCCTTGGTGGAAGTATTATGGCGGAACCATGGTACGGAGGAGGCCACATGTGAACCAGAGGATGTGATGCGGCAGCAATACCCTCAACTCTTCTGACCAGGTAATTTCGAGGCCGAAATTATTGTTAAGGGGGTAGAACTGTAATATCCTTAAATCGGGGTCTCTGCATTTTGTGTGATTGCATGTGTTAATATGCCTACTATGCTTGTTTAGCATGTTTTGGGGTCTAGGCATGACCTCGGGTTAGGCCTGAGTCATGGCTAAAAATTTTGTTTTAGTTCTTAGAGAGAGGAAGCTAAGGAAGTTAGGGGTTAAAAGAAATTATTGGAGGATTTAGACACAAGGTGTGCCTTGGAAAAGTGGCAGAGGAGGCGCCACTAAGGTGTCAGGAGGGTGACACCACATGCAGGGAAGGAGTGCTTGGGTTCGAGTAGCAGGAATTGCATTTCCTGCTTATTATTTTTTTCACGCCAAAGGAGGGTAGGTGGAGTGCTCAGGTGGGACTCTGTTGGGAAGATATGGATCAAGCTGACAGATTTAAAATATGTGGAGAAGAGAGATTTTAGCTGGTGGACTCATTCAAACTTGTTTGAATGAGTGGAAGGGAGGATTTCATGGAGAAAAAGGAGGAGTTTGAGAAGGGGAGAGTTCAGCCGAATATGGGAAGGTGTTTTGGTCAAGTGCAATCGGTTTTGGGCTCTTTGGAGGGTGGCCGAATGTGCTATAGGAGGTGGCCAAAGTCGGCTAGTTTAGAAGGTTTGCTCCACTTTCGATTAGTGTCAGAAACCGAAACCTTATTACTTTTATTTCCTTTTCTCTTTCGGCAACTTTGGTAGTTGGCCGAACCATCCTTGCCACTCCTTTTGAAAAGCTGAAACTCAATAGCCATTCTCCCCTTTTCTTTTCGGTTCACTCATTGTTAGCCTACCTAGCCGAATCCATCTTAGTTCACTTCTTTTCTCCCTATTTTGCTCAAAGCCGAAAGCAACTCTTTCCACTTCATCTTTTCTTTCTTTCAAATCTCCCTGTGCCGAAATCTCTTGCTTTCTCCTTTGCCAAATCCCTTCATTCCCATTCCCTTTTCTTCTTCATCTCTACCACCTTCAAAAGCCGAAATCTTGTTGAGTTCTCTCCTCTCTTCTTTCAAGTATTTGGCCGAATATCTTTGGCCTTATTTCTTTCTCTTCTTACGTGATCTAGTCTCCATTGAAGTGCCGAATCTATCTCTTTCTTTTTGGAGTCATAGCCGAATCTCCGTGTAAGTGACTTCCTCTTCTCTTCTTGATCGATTTGGGTAATGCTGAAACCTCACTTTCCTTCTATCTTCCCTTTTATTATAGATTCACATTTATTAAAACTTCATTCTTGTTCTTTAATGGTAGCCGAAACCCTTAACATCACTTAGGGGTGCCGAACGTTGGTACTTGGTAGCCGAATACATTGGATCTTTGGGATTTGGTTGCCGAGCTAGGTAAGGGTTCTAGCGTTTGGATCTGTTTCTTATTCGTTCAAAAGCCGAAGGCTAATTATCTTTATGCCGGGGCTTAGCCGATTGTAAAGGGAGGTTCATCACGTAGCTATGGGATTTGGTTGGAAACCAAATCAGTGTTAAGGTAAGTGCTACCTTTGTGTGTCATATCTTCGGGATTTTGGTGATTGAGCCGAATGGCTATAATCTTAAAAGTATGTGTTGGCCGATTGTAGGAAAGGTGAAGGCAAACGTTTCGGGATCTCGCTAGTTTTGCGTAGTTTCAGGATTTCACTTAGATCTACAAATCGTCAGGTGTGTAACGCTTACACACTTCGTTAGTATGATATGTTTATTGTGTGACTGTTATAGCCATTGAAACCGGTAGTTATGCCTTGTGGGCATGAGCGTGGACTCTGGGTAAGTCCCCTGTTATATGGATCTCGATATATGCTATCATGTCGTTGTTAAATGCTATGCCATATGTTATTTGCATCATCATATGTTATTATGCCACGATTGAGATGGACATGATGGTGGGATTGTTGAGAGGAGGGGGAAGAATTATGTTGGACTGTCACCAGTGGTTTTGACCACACGACGGGCTGGCCCCATCTTTGATATTTGTGACTAAGTCCCAGTGGTTTTGACCACCAGTGGTTTTGATCACATTGATGATATTTGTGACTACGGTCACCAGTGGTTTTGACCACATATGGAAATTGTGACTCGTCCCAGTGGTTTGGTACCACAGTGGGTTGGCCCCACATGATTGATACGGGATTGTCATCAGTGGTTTTGACCACACGATGGGTTGGCCCCATCACTTGATTTGTGACTACGGTCACCAGTGGTTTTGACAACACATATATATATATTTGTGACTTCGATCACCAGTGGTTTTGACCACCAGTGGTTTTGACCACACGTGGTAGATAAAGGAGATCGGATGGTTAGGTTATGGGGTTGCATGATTTGCATGTTTTACTGATGATTTGCGTAAGTGTTCGCACTATCGGGTTGGGGATTTATACACTGAGTCTTGGTGACTCACCCCTTCCCTTATATTTTGCAGATGAGGCATAGATCGCGGATATGGAGCCGGGGAGGACTCGAGGTGGCCATGCATGCTAGTTTCGAGTTTTGACTTTCAAGTACTATTTCGGTTTTATTTATTTTCTTTAAATTTGGTTTTGGTTTTGTAATAAGGCTGCTAAGTATTATTTTGGGTTTTACTTCTGGATTTTATTTTACCTATCTTATGCATGTGATTGATAATTTGATATTGCTTAAGTAACCGGGATTAAATCGATGTTTTCAAAACTATACTCGATATCGGGTTTTTCAAACGTTACCATCGGGTAACATTATTCACAAGGTAATAACAAAGTTAACATAGATGATTCCAAACCTAAAGTTTCAAACAACTTTAAATGCAAATGGTTTTAAACTTGACTATGCTCATCTCACTCAGTTTTTAATAAGTAACGTATGATTTCTAAAAACTAGTAACAACAAACGGATTTTCAAGCCTGAGTTCTCCGGATTTTAAAGCAACACAAAAACGTTTTCAACATCGCTCTGTATAGGGTTTTCTAAACCTTAAAATGATAAAAGAGTTTTCAATAGAAATAAACAGGGGAACTTGTTTTTATTCAAACGTTTTCACCCCGTAACATGCCAGATTCGGTCGTGGTGTGTTGACCTGGTTTGGGGTGTTACAGCAATCACAGAAAAAGATTGAAGTGTAGAAGATTAGAGATCTAAGAGTTTTCTGCTTTTTAAGGAAATCCCGAAAAGATGAACTAGATGTGTTTTTTTACTTTTAGAAGAATTGAATGAGGAGTTTCGGCTTTTAGTGAATGGGAGAAGAATAACAATGGAGATCAAAAGATTCGGCTAAAAGGAAATTTCAAAGAAAAAGAAAGAAAAGGTGAGAAAACAATGGTGATTTTCGGCTTTTGGAAGAGAAAAGATGAGAAAAGAAAACAAGTGAGATGGCCTTCAAATTTTCGGCACAGGAAGAGAAGAAAAAGTAGGGTTCCAATGCCAGAATTGATTAGCTATCCCCCCTATTTATAGAAATTTCGGCACTTACCTAACCTTGCAGATAAATCCTATTTTTTCTCCTTTATCTTAATCCACTAACTCATCTAAAAGAGACTTAATTATCTCTAACTCTTCCTTCTTTATCAGCTTAATTATCCATATATTAAAATATGAAATAAATCCCTAAATAATAGGCTTGTGCCGTCCCCCCTAGCTCCTCTTTAAATGCCAGATTTGGCCCAAAAACATGGGCTCCAAGTGGCTAAAACTTGGGCCTCCTCATTTACCAGTGACGCCAACTCCCTTCCCTCTTAGTGGCGCCATTTTGCCACTGGGCCACAAGCCCAATCTTGATATTTTTAACATAGATAACTATCTTTAAAACTTATAATGCCCAAACAGAATATTTTAACTGAGGTCTCAGCCCATTCCTGAGCCCAATTTGGACCCCTAACACTTAGATTAACACATTAAACATATCCACCCATTAAACGCATAGGCCCAAAAATTCAGGATGTTACAGTTCTACCCCCTTAACGAAATTTCGTCCTCGAAATTTCCAACTAACTATTAATCGTACTACCTAAGTCTCACCACTATGCTTTCGCTGCGCACTCTAATAATATATAAACATTGCACGCATATGGTTTCTATACCCAAAAATATAGCATCCACACAAAACATACCCGACTTAATGGTGATTGAACAATCTCGAGCCTTATGCTCATCAGACCCGCATCTTAAACACATTCCTGACTTCCTCCAACATTCACCCGGATGGCGCCTTCTGCAATATTCGCAAACCCGGAAGTTTGGACGTACCTTAACATGCTTCACAGAACGAGACTGCAACACTAGAAAACTACGATCTCTTTTTTTCTTACAGTCCATGCACCCAAACCGAAGTGTTTCACTGATTTCTTTAACCTCCTTCAGTACCTCCCTAACTAGCTGAGTCAGCACATCAGTCCTAATACTTCCACGGCCTCGGCCGCGGCCTCTTCTTTCTCTTCTAGCGCTCATCGTTGATTCTCTAAATTAGAAATTTTATGAACTATTAATTTCTTTCACTGATTAACCACAAACAATCTTATGGAAAGTAGTTTTAAGAGTGGTTCTTTCGAATTCAAACCTATCTACAGTTTCAGTCTCAAGTTTATCTCCTAATTCTAGAAACCACATACATTCATCGCATAAGGGTTTTTTTTTCATCATTTCTCTACCCGGGGGTATTTCCGTAGTTTTTTCCTACAGGGTATTTTCCATAATAAAGTATCTTGGTGATTTTCTTTGAATTAGAAGTACTTTGGGTACATTTTTTTTTCTTTTTATAAAGCAAGGGTCTTTTGGAAAAAAGTTTTTTTTTCGAAGTAGAGATATTTTGATGTTGTTGTTGTTTTGTTCCCTTTTATTTTTATAAACAGGGATACCTTGGAAGTTTTTTTTCTTTTGCAAACCGGGTTCTTTTGTAAATCTATTTTCGAGTAAATTTGCAAAACTTAGGTATTTTATAAAATCACGGTTGTTTGGAAATTTTCACACACCAAGGATATTTTGAAAATTTTTCCAACCGAAGTGTTTCGGTAATTTTCACAAATTTTGGTAGTTTTACAATTCTGGGGTATTCTGGAAATTTTCACAAATCAAGTGTATTTTGAAAATTCTACAAAACTTGGGGGTATTTTAGTTATTTTATAAATCAGGGGTAAAATTCTTTTTTTTTCCAAAATAAGGGTATTTTAGCAATTTTGTACAAATAAGGTGGCTGGTCCCTTTCGGGTTTTAATTATAGATTCTGGCCCGTCAACAAATCCTCGTGGCTAGGGTGAACAATCACTACGCACCAGGTAGGATTCCAGCGAAGAGGAGGTGAGTCACTAGGACTGCTTAAGTACCAAGCTCTTCCGGATCCAATCCTAGGCTGCGCATGCTTTTGCCACACCCTAGTCTTGCGACTCGTTCACGGGTTTGTTTAGTGAAATTAAGTCTTATGAGATTTTAGGAGTTGTTTCAGCTAGGCTTAGAGTCCATCAAGTTCTAATCTAAATAATCTACATCCCATAAAGCCCATCAAGCCCACATACGTTTATAACACAATAGTTTAGAATACTTACCTGGCAGACTTGGGCCGGAGACGTAGGTGCCATGCCGAGCTAACAGACCTGTTATCATAAAGACATGCATGTTTCAAAAGCCCATTTTTTTTAGAAAATGTTTTGAGCCCAAAAACCCCAGAGCCGAGTTTTGAACCGGGCTCTGATACCAATTTGTAACACCCCAAACCCTGCCCAAACACTACAACCGGATCTGGTATGTCACTAAGGAAATTTAATAAAAGGATGTGGCACTTTGGAAAACAACTAACAAGTTTTAAGTATTTATACCGAAAACTTAATAATTTATTAAGTCATATAGGATATAAAGTTATAAAATGCCTTGGTGAATTTTAAATGAAAACAGAAATTTTATACATGTCTTAGCTTAATTTAAACATAAAATGTAAATGCCTAGTAATAAAAGCCCAACATAAAACCAAAACATAAATAATAATCTAGTGGACCAAGGCCTTATTACAACGAAATTCAAAACCCTTAATCAAAAATATTAAAAACAATATTCTAAGTAAAATCTTCTGCTGGATCAAGTACTCTCTCGCATGGCCACCTTGCGCTCCTCTCCAGCCCGGTCCGATGCACTAGGTGCTACCTGAAATTGTTAAATAATAGGTTGAGTCGCGAGACTCAGTGTGCAACCCTCTTGCACCATTAGATTTGGGCCTTAACCCCACAGAACATAATAACAGATTAATATATATATATATATATATATAACAAAAATTATGCAAGCCCAACCCAAATCCTAGGTTTCCATCCGCTACACGTCACCCGCACCAGCCATTCACACCATTGGGGATTTCTACAATCAACCCACACCGCTACACGCCATTGATGGCAGTCTTGCTGCTCATCATCAGATCATGGCCGTAGCCACTACAACAGGTCATGGCCGTAGCCACTACAACAGGTCACGGCAAAAACCACTACAACAGGTCACGGCAAAAGCCGCTACAACAGGTCACGGCAAAAACCGCTACAACAGGTCACGGTAAAAGCTACTACAACAGGTCACGGCAACAGCCGCTACAACAAAACACTTCCCCTTTCATCAAACCCAACCCCATGCAATCACAGAAAATCGGCATATTCATATCATTTAATCAGAACATTCACTTAGAATGACAGGGATCACTAACCTGGTGATTTGCTTTTACCCTTTTCAGGTTTCAATCGTTATGCCGGGATTTTGGCATTAACTATAATATAACAGATTAATAAACATATTTTAACAGGCAATCTATATGGTGTGGAAGTGTTACACACCTGATATCGCGTAGTTTTACTCCCTTAGTTAAATCCTTACTATCTGGATCTACAACCCTTAGTCTAAAACCTTGCTCAAAAGCCGAAAGAATATGAAGATTTGGGTTCCCCTACATTCGGCCAATGATTAATAAATACCCAAATTTACATGCTAAAAACAATAGATCTCCTTACCTTAAAATCCCGAAAGTAACACGATTCGAGTGTTACTGAACTCTGACTTAGAGATCTAAGCAAATGAATCCCCTTCAAATCTTGGAATGCCGCAAATGAGAGAAAACACGAGATTAGCCAACTATTTAACCATTCAGCTATTCTCCAAAAGCCGAAAAAGATCAAAAGAAAACCCAAATCGATACTTACCTCTATAGAAGGTTTCAGCTATCCCTTGTAGAAAGATTCGGCAATCACAGAAAAAGATTGAAGTGTAGAAGATTAGAAGATTGATGTGTTTTTTTTACTTTTAAAAGAATTGAATGAGGAGTTTCAGCTTTTAGTGAATGGAAGAAGAATAACAATGGAGATCAGAAGATTTGGCTAAAAGGAAATTTCAAAGAAAAAGAAAGAAAAGGTAAGAAAACAATGGTGATTTTCGGCTTTTGGAAGAGAAAAGATGAGAAAAGAAAACAAGTGAGATGGCCTTCAAATTTTTAGCACAGGAAGAGAAGAAAGAGTAGGGTTCCAATGCCAGAATTGATTAGCTATCCCCCCTATTTATAGAAATTTCGGCACTTACCTAACCTTGCAGATAAATCCTATCTTTTCTCCTTTATCTTAATCTACTAACTCATCTAAAAGAGACTTAGTTATATCTAACTCTCCCTTCTTTATCAACTTAATTATCCATATATTAAAACATGAAATAAATCTCTAAATAATAGCCTTGTGCCGTCCCCCCTAGCTCCTCTTTAAATGCTGGATTTGGCCCAAAAACATGGGCTCCAAGTGGCCGGGCTCCAAGTGGCCAAAACTTGGGCCTCCTCATTTACCAGTGACGCCAACTCCCTTCCCTCTTAGTGGCGCCATTTTGCCACTGGGCCACAAGCCCAATCTTGATATTTTTAACATAGATAACTATCTTTAAAACTTATAATGCCCAAATAGAATATTTTAACTGAGGTCTCAGCCCATTCCTGAACTCAATTTGGACCTCTAACACTTAGATTAACACATTAAACATATCCACCCATTAAACGCATAGGCCCAAAAATTCAGGATGTTACAGATATGCTTCGTTGTTGTATGTTAGAATTCAAAGGTAACTGGGAGAGATTTTTGCCATTTGTTGAATTTGCGTATAACAACATTTTTCAATCGAGCATAAAGATGGCACCATACAAAGCTTTGTATGGTTGCAAATGTCGAACTCCATTGTATTGGACTGAGCTTAGTGAGAAAAAGATTCACGGGGTTGACTTTATCTGAGAAACTGAAGATAAAGTGAAAGTAATTCGTGATAGCTTGAAAGCAGCTTCAGATCAATAAAAATCGTACGCGGATTTGAAACATAATGATATTGAATTTCAGATAGGTGATAAAGTATTTCTGAAAGTATCTCCGTGGAAGAAAATCCTTAGATTTGGTAGCAAAGGCAAGCTAAGTTCGCGATTTATCGGGCCGTATGAGATCATTGAAAAAATAGGGCCAGTGGCATATCGGCTAGCTTTACCATTAAAATTAGAAAACATTCACAATGTGTTTCATGTGTCGATGTTGCACTGGTATAGATCAGAACCATCACATATAATTTCACCGGTAGAGATTAAAATTCAACCCGATATGACGTACAAGGAATAATCGATCAAAATTTTAGCTCGAGAGATTAAAGAGTTAAGAAATAAGCGCATAGCTTTAGTGAAAGTACTTTGGCAACGACATGGTGTTGAAGAAGCCACGTGGGGGCCCGAGGAAGCTATGAGAAAATAGTACCCTAACCTGTTCACTAGTAAGATTTTCGGGGACAAAAATCCCTAAGGGGAGAGAGTTGTAACTGCTCGTTTTTAGTCAAATTGGAACAGTGGTTTTGGGACCACAAATCCGAATTCAAAATATTTATTTTATTATTATTTTAATGTCTACAACATGAAAACATGATTGTGTGAAATTTTCGTTAAGAAAATTTATCATTTGAGCGTTTAATTTGATAAAAAGGACTAAATCACGTAAAGTGTAAAACTTGAGTTCTAATAGCTAAAGGTGTCAAATAGCTATGGAACCTTAAAGTTAAGGTCCTTATGTGGTAAATATACCATTAATTAGATAGTGGATGATAATGGCTTGGCATGATTGAAATTTTTAATTAATAATAAGGTTATTTTTGTAATTTTGTAATTAAAGGTTAATTAAATTAAACAAAACAAAATTATACTTTCATATCATCTTCTTCCACCGAATTTTAGGGCTTGAGAAGCCAATTTTAAGCTTTCAATTTTGAAAACTTCAATCTTGGCAATTAGGTATGTATTTTGTCTCGTTTTTAATGATTTCTATGTTTTTGAGATCGTTGCAACTTAGTCTAGCTAGCCCAGGGACTATTTTGCAAAATTGTTAAAGATTTTAGATGTTTTCAATAATTAATACATGAGTATTTTGATGTTTAATGATAGATTATGAATGTTTCATGATAGTTATACAAGTTTTGTTAAGTGATTTTTAGTGAAAATGCAAATTAGGGATTAAATTGTGATATGTGGAAACTTTGTGGTTAAAATGTGAAATAAAGGAAAAATATGGGCTTCTAGGAACATAATAGTAATTCGGCTAGCATGGATTGTAGTTGAATTGCATGAATTTGTGATTTTATGAAATAAAGACTAAATTGTAAAAAATGTGAAACATTAGGGGCAATTGTGTAAATATGCCTTAAAGTGAATTTTGGACTAAATTGAATAGAGAGATGATTAAATAAGTTAATTTTGGTTACATATAGATTAAGAAAAGTGAAACTTGGGTCTAGATCGAGGGAAAAACAAAGTTCTCGACTAATCGACTCGTGTCGTCATTTTACCTCCGAGGTAAGTTCGTATGTAATAAGCATTGTTATGGTCATGTTTTAAATGATTTGATATTGTATGAACTATGAATACAAGACTACGGACATGTTTGGCAATGATTTGGCGACAATTCAGCATTGGAAATTGCAGATAACAGAGCTTGGTCAGAGTTGTTATGCAACCTACAATTTAATCGGGTTAGGATCCAAATTGAGCATGCACCTTTCAATTACGTGTCCACTAGTTGTTGTCTGGTCAGGATCGCTCAGCTAATTTAGGTGCATTTCAATCACATATGAACGAAATACAGAGTTGATTTTAATTAAAAACATGATCGATTGAGGCACAAACATTATAAGCATGAATCAAATAAATATTATTTAATCAAAGCAATCATACTAGCTTAAATAAAATTAAGCTAACATTGTTGTAAACAAGAACAAAGAACACATAGAAAACATTTTCAGATTAAATCAAAGAAAAGACAGATTAAACCCAAATCAAAGTGGCTGTCACCCAAGATCTGATCAACGAGGCTCCTTCTCTCCTTCACTTTGCTCCTTTGCTGATGCTCTCCAAGGTGGCCGACCAAGGGCACTTTAAGAGGTTTGATTGCTAAAATCACTATGAAGAGATGATACTAGGCGTGGGGAATGGAAAATGCTAAGAGAATTGAGAGAGAAGAGAGAATGATGAAGGATGAGGGATGATGAATGAATAAATGAGGGGGTCTTATTTATAGGTGAATAGAGGGGATAGTTTTCTAAAAATAGGAGGTTCCATCTCTTCAAGCATCTTCAAAGAGTAGCCGGCCATGAATTGAGGAAATTGAGCTAATTTTTGCTTGATATTTGCTCAATTTAAGTGCCACAACAGCTCAGGACTGAGAGTCCTTCAAGTGCAAATCTTCAGGCAAATCTCTAATTTCATCAACATTGCAAGGACCTTGTGCAATTAAACCAAATAGTGTTTTATGTGGACAGCCAAGTGTAGCCGAAAATTGGGTTGACTTGGTCTCCAATTTAGACGGTTTTGTAATCCAACAAAGCTCTCAGACCTGTCTAAAATAAATCAATAAATTAGAGGACCAAAGAATAAAATTTATCCAATTTAAATAATTAATTACAACCCAAATTATTAATGAAATATCTAAAAATGAATATTTAAATATAATTTTATATTTTATTATTTAATTTAATCAAGCATGGCCCACTTCATGTCTTAAAAACATAATATGCTTAATTTAATATAAAATAAGCCATTTTATGCATGAAAACTATATTCTAAAGCATAAAATCACATTTTAATAATTTCTATGTCCTACTTTCATATTTTCACATATTTCATTAATTTATTAAACAATTACTTAGTTTTAACAACAAATTTAAGTAAAAAGGTGATAAATTATATAGGAAAAATCCTATATATTTTTCTGTTTACACACCCCCAAACTTAAATCATTGCTCGTCCAGAGTAATGGTTATGCACAGCAAAAGGTCTTGCTAAGGCAAAATTGCTAATTGTGTAAGCAACATCAATCTTTGTCCCATACTTATGCTTTAATAACTTCATGTTCATAGATCTTCTTTATTAACAAGTAATTCATATCCAAACACTTATAGAATTTTATACTAAGTTTCAAAATCTGCCAACATGAATCATAGTTTGTATGTATGCCACAGCCACAGATAACATTCTTCATTAAACATAATTTCTTATCAATCAAGCAAACAATCATAAGGCTTATTTATGAACTTCATATGTTGAACTTAGTACTTCCTCTCCACCAATGTAGGTGACATAAGCATCAAATCAATAGGTCTTTTATATATTTATAATGGGGCTCGGATAAAGGTAGGGATTTTAAGAGATGGGACATTTCGATTTCAAAATCTTAACCTTTAACTCTATCTTGGATTTCTTGAATTACAGCCTTCTTCTTTAAGTGAACCTTTGGAACACCCTCAAACTTATTTTGAATTCAAGCTCATACATTTTTCCTTTTTGGAGTCTGAGAAAACTTTTCTTCTCTATCTTTTTCGTCATTTTTTTTTATTTAGCATGAGCACATACATCTTTTTGAAAATTTCCTCAAATGTTGATTACCAAGACAACTTTAGTTAAGATGGGTGCACAAAATTAAGATAACTTAAAAAAGATGGTAATTGGCTTATAATGTGGGTTCATTGCAATAAACAGGCCTTCAAGCTCAAAATTACAGTTTCAAGGGTCTAATATCATAAGGTTGGCTTGAAAAGGCTCAAACGATCCAAAGAAATAGTGCCTATATCATTTTAGATTTTTATGTCTCCTAGGATTTCGCCTCAAGAATGTTACTAAGTGAGTTCTAAAGATATAAACCTTCATGCATGTCTAATCTCAAGAGAAACTAAGTTTTCATGGCAAAAATTACTAAGGCTAAGATTATACAATCATTCCATTCTTCATGATAACATACTTTCGCTCAGATATAATCATCATTCATACTTGTATACAAACTATCTTATTAACAAAAAATGTCTCTAAACATTTATTTATTAAAATACTTGAAAATTTAAAAATTTGAGAAATTTATTGGCCTTACCCCCTTTAAAAAGAAGCAATGTCCTCATTGCAAGAACAAAGTAATGAATGAAAACTGAACACCAGGTAGGGTTGTAAACAAAGAGAGGCGAGTAATTAAGATTGCTTAAATACCAAGTCTTTCCTAATAACCCAATCTTAGACATGTTCATTCCCATTGCCACATTACTAAGTCTTTTTCTTTCTAAAGAAGTGTTAAGTGTATTCATGCTTGCTATGTTTTATTCTGTAGAAATTAAATCCTAATTACGAAAGAAATAAATTCCTAAAGACCTAAAAATAATTAAATAAATAACAAGACAAGAATCCCCCCTTTTATTTTTCTGACTCATTCCCCTTGTCTTCTCTAGCTCCATATCCGCTTGCATAGTCAGTAACTTCATCCATGTCTCAAAGATAGAATCTAGGAACTCAGGAACAAAAGTATTAGAGATATTCTTAAAAGTATTTTGAATTGAGTCATCTCTAATTTTTGCATATTTCCAGTAAGTTTGTTGTTGATTGTGCATGAACTTTCACATATCCATCAGAATTGACAACTCCGATTTCCTTGAAGCACTTGCAAAAGTCAGCATAGGGGTTGTAGATTCAAGTTCAACACTTAGCTTGATTGGTTCTTTTTCTAGCTCAACCCTTGGTTCAGGGTTTGCAGCTCCTTCAATTGGTTTAGGACTGTTCGGTTCCTTATCAGATTCTTCTTCTTCAATGTCTATAACTAAATTAGCCTCAATTCCAAGTTCATTTGTTGACTCCTCGTTATCTGGCTTAGCTGGCTCTTCTTGCTCACCTTGATTCAGCTCATGAACCCTCTCCACTAACCTTTCAAGATCATAATTTGTAATGCACCCTTGAACATATCGCCCCTTCAGATTTGCTTGTGTTTTAACACGGGCCCTTAAGCAAAGTGAAGTGATTAATGATGGGAAAGAAGCACTTCCTTTCTTCTTTTTAGCACAATTATAAATCTCCTTGATAATAATTTTCCCAATATTAATGGCCTTTTCTGTCAAGATTGCATATAACAAGAGCATCTGTTCCATCGAGATGGTGGAACTATGTGAGATAGGCATAAAACTGTAGCGAACGAAGTAAAACCATACCTTTGCTACTGGTATTTGTCACATACTTTCTTATAATCCATTGGGATCCTGGATTTGTCACAACATCAAGCACTTGTTGAAGAAAATCCCAATTGATATTGCTCATCATAAGGTAGTACTCATCTTCTTCAACATCAGGTAAGTTAAACAAATCATTGATGGATTTAGAAGTAAAAGGTACCTTTTTCTTTCGAAAAATGACTTCAGTAGCATCTTGCATAGTCAAACTAGCATAAAATTCTCGAACTAGTTCATCATTGGGAAGTGAACGAACATCACAAAATCGTTCCCACTTGAGAGCATTGATTTTCTTTCTAATCGGTATAGGAACAACCATCAAATCATTACTCTTCAAGTCAAAACCTTTTTCTGGCATCATTGGTTGATGCTTGAAGATTGAATCAAATCTCTTTTTCACTTCTTCATCGACTAAAATCGGGTTTTCAGGAGTAGTCTTTGAAGAACTGGTTCTTTTGCAAGACATGGCTAAAATTCAACGAAGTTTCTACACAAAGGAGAAAAGAGAAATCGGCAAAGTGGGTACAACTTGCTATGGCAAAAATCTTGTAACGGCAAGGATGGTACGACAGTGACAACAACGTGCGACAGCAATGGTGGGGTGCGGCGGCAACAATGGTGTGCGACAGCAATGACGATGCTTTGGCAATCTCTTTGCGACGACAATAAGAGATTTAGGCAAAAGGGGAAGAGAACTAGGGTTTCTTTCAAGATTTGAGGTTGGCGGCACAAGAGGGAGGTTTAATGATTTTTACGGTTTAAGCAAATCACTTTGAGGGATACGAAAAATAGTAAAATGAAGAGGGATTTATATAGGGAAAAATTAGGGCAACATGTAGCAAAAATTTAGCTACATTAGGGTTACTTGGGCGACAAGTAATGGGTGTGATGTCAAGGCATGGATTTTTCCCTCCTTTTTGCTGTCTTGGGCCTGAAACTCAGACTGTATTTATAAACTTACTCAAGAAAAAACCGATTAGTACTTGGGCCAAATTTAACCCCCTTTATTAACATTAAAATTTAAAATTTGAACAGAACAAATGAAAATTTTTTTAAATCTTAATTAGAAAATTTCTTCTTAACAAATTACATTAAATTAATTTTCAGGAAAGATTGGAGGGATCACAGCGGTCCCGCTTAAGTTTCGATCTCCTTAGAAAAAAATAATTAAATGTAATAAGTTAAGAAAATAAGTTCTAATTATTTATTTATTTACAAAACAAGTTCATGAAAAATCAAGGGTCTGTTAATTTGAACGAGGATTCAACTCGCTCAACTTCACCATCCCAGTAATGTTTGAGACATTGACCATTAACTTTAAACGTGCCTCCGTAATTGTTGTATAATTCAATAGCTCCATAAGGATAAACTTGGTAGATGGTATAGGGTCCTTTCCATCGGAATTTAAGCTTCCCAGGATACCTTTGATTTCACAGTTCACTCTCTCAACTTGCCCATTGGACTGGGGTGATAGGCAATAGCAATCTTGTGCTTCACATCATATTTGTCAAGCAACCAGTTAAGCCATTTGTTCACAAAGTGAGAACCTTCATCACTAATAATAGCTCTTGGTGTCCCAAATCGTGTAAACACATGCTTATGCAGGAATCACATAACTACCTTAGCATCATTTGCAGGGTATGCTTCAGCTTCAACCCACTTGGATACATAGCCCACAGCAACTAAAATGTATTTGTTCCCATACGAAGAAAGAAACAAGCCAAAGAAGTCAATGCCCCATACGTTTAACAATTCAATCTCCAAAATTTTTGTCAAGGGCATCTCATTCGTCATTGATATATTTCTGGTCCTTTGGCATTTATCACAGTTCTTCACATTTAAATAGTGTAGGCCAAAAGAACTTTGCTTGCAAAATCTTTGCTGTAGTACGTGAACCACCAAAGTGTGCCCCACTTGGAGATGAATGGAAATGATACAAGATCTCAGCAATCTCACTTTCAACTACACACTTTCGGATTATATTATCTGCACACTGTTTAAACAAAAGCGGATCCTCCCAAAAATAATACCGACTATCACTAAGGAATTTTTTCCTTTATTGGTATGTCATTTCTCGAGGAATTATTCCACATGCAAGATAATTGGCAAAATCAGCAAACCAAGGTGTTTCATGAATTCGACTTACCTCAAATAAGTGTTCATCTCAGGAATTCTCGTTGATAGGTGCACATGATCCAGTTACCTTATCTTACTCCAACCTCGACAGATGATCAGCTATTTGATTTTCGACACCATTTCTGTCTTGGATCTCAAGGTCAAATTCTTGGAGTAAAAGTATCCAATGAGTTAGCCTCGATTTTGCATCTTTCTTTGTGAACAAGTATTTAATGGTCGCATGGTCAGTAAATACCGTAACTTTGGTACCTATAAGATATGAGTGGAACTTGTCAAAAGCAAATACTATAGCAAAGAGTTCCTTTTTAGTTACCGTATGATTGAGTTGGGCTCCCGTCAAAGTTCTACTTGCATAGTAAATAGGGTGAAACACTTTGTTTCTTCTTTGACCCATCACAGCTCCAATGACATAATCACTTGCATCGCACATCAACTCAAAAGGTGAGTTCCAATCAGGTGTAATGATTATTGGGGCTGAGATTAACCCTTTTTTTAGATCTTCAAAAGCTTCCAAACATGCTTTGTTGAAATCAAACACTGTATCTTTCTCTAACAATAAGCACAACGGTTTAGAAATTTTCGAGAAATCTTTGATAAACCTTCGATAAAAACCGGCATGGCCGAAGAAATTTTTGATTCCTTTCACATTAATTGGAGCCGGTAATCTTTCAATTACATCCACCTTTGCTTTATTGACTTCAATTCCTCTCTTTGAGATTTTATGCCCTAAGACAATCCCTTCCATAACCATAAAATGGCATTTTTCCCAGTTAAGGACAAGATTCATCTCTTCTTATCTCTTCAGTACCTTAGCCAAATTACTCAAACAAATATCATAAGTGTTACCAAAAATAGAAAAATCATCCATGAAAACCTCAACAAAATTTTCAAACATATCAGTGAATATTGCCATTATGCATCGTTGAAATGTTGCAGGTGCATTGCATAAACCAAAAGGCATTTGCCTAAAAGCAAATGTACCGTATGGACAAGTAAAGGTTGTTTTATGTTGGTCATCCGGAGCTACAACTATTTGGTTATATCCTGTATATCCATCTAAAAAACAATAGAATTCATTACCTGCCAGTCGATCTAACATTTGATCCATAAAATGCAACGAAAAATGGTCCTTCCGAGTGGCTTTATGCAACTTTGTCTAATGAATACAAATTCTTCAACCAGTAACAGTTTTCGTTGGAATCAACTCGTTACGCTCATTTTCAACAATCGTGATTCCACATTTCTTCGGCACACACTGCACCGGACTTACCCACGAACTATCTGAAATAGGATAGATGATTTCTGCATCTAACCATTTGATCACTTCCTTTCTCACAACTTCTTTCATAATAGGATTGAGCCTCATTTGCCCATCAATTCGAGCTCTTTCACCTTCTTCTAAAATAATTTTATGCATGCACAAAGAAGGACTTATACCTCGAATATCAGCTATGGTCCAACCAATTACTTTCTTAAATTTCTTTAGAACAACAATTAGTTGCTCCTCTTGATCTTTCGTCAGTTCTACAGAAATAATCATAGGCAAAGTGTAATAGTCACCTAAATAAACGTATTTCAAATAGGAAAGAAGTACCTTTAGTTTGAGTTTAGGTGGTTCTTCAATTGACAACTTGGGTTGCACAAATTCTCTGACTTCTAACTCCAACGGTTCAAACCGTGTGGATTGAATAAAATTTCTCCGATTGGCTTCCATCAAAGCATTGTTTTCTTCACCTTATTCATCCTACAAAGGGTCAAGATCTAAGGCTTTCTCCAATGGATCTTCTTCAAAATTTCTTTCCATAGAAACCAAGGTTTCTATCTCTTCCATAACTGAACACTCTTCTGTTGGATCTAGAAATTTCATCGTGTAACAACCTGTTTTTGGTTAAATTAGAACAGTGGTTTTGGAACCATAAATCTAAGGTCAAAATATTTGTTTTATTATTATCTTAATGTTTATAACATGATATTATGTTGGTGTGAAAATTTTGTTAAGAAATTTTACCGTATAATTAGTCAATTAGATAAAAAGGACTAAATCGCGTAAAGTGCAAAAGTTCTGTTCTATTAGTTAAAAGTGTGAAATAGCTTTGGTTTTTAAATAACTAGATGGGCATGTATAAATGAATTTTGATGAATTAAGTTAAAGGTTAATTTAGTAATTTGGTTTATTAAAGGTTATAATAATAAAACAAATTAAGTATCATCTTCTACTATCATATTACCAACTGAAATTGAGAAAGAATGGCAGCCATGGGGGTTTGAAATTTCGGCAACTTTGATTTTTTTGATTAGGTATGCAATTTTGCTCGGTTTTTAATAATTTTTATGTTTTTGTGATCGTTGCAACTAATATTAGCTAGCCTAGAGACTATTTTGCAAAACTGTTAAATATTTTGAAAGTTACCATTGATTAATATATGTGTTCGTTGATGTTTGATGATGAAATATGAAATCTTGTTGTTAGATACACAAGTTTTGTAAAGTGATTTTTAGAGAAAATGTAAAATAGGGATTTAATTGAGAAATGTGTAAAGTTAGTGGTTAAGTGTGAGAAAAAGTGATAAGTATGGGTTGCTAGGGGTCTTATAGGAATTCGACTATAATGGGTATTAAAGAAATTTCTTGAATTTGTGAATTTGTGTAATAAGGACTAAATTGTGAAAATGTGAAAGTTTAGGGGCAAAAGTGTAAATGTGCCTTAAAGAGTGTTTTGGACTAAATTGAATGAATAGATAATTAAATAATTTAATTTTGAATATATTTAGATCAATAAAAGCGAAATTCAGACTTGGATCGGGGAAAAGATAAGTTATCGACTAATCGACTAGATTCGTCAGTTTTACATCCGAGGTAAGTTCGTATGTAACAAGAATTATTACAATTATGCTTTAAATGCTTTGATATTTCATAAATTGTGTATACGAGATTAAAGTTATGTTTGATGACGAGTCGGCTATATATGGCACTTAGTAAGAGATTCGACACAGCTCCGGTTATATATGGCACTTAGTGTGCTATTTGAGATTGCTTCGACTATGTATGGCACTTAATGTGCGATTTGAGATAGCTTCAGCTATATACGACAGTTAGTGTGTGAGATATCAGGTATTCAACAGTTTTCTGAATATGTATGAGCTTGTTATGGATTGGTACAGGTATGTACATGCATAGTATGACTTTAAATCGAAGAAGTTATGAAGTTTGCATATAAGCATATGAATAAGCATGTGAAAGGTTTATTAGTAATAATGAATTACATGTTAATATGTTTAAATTGATGATTGGTGTATTTGTGATTAGTTAAGTTTATATCACACGAGCTTACTAAGCTATAAAGCTTACTTGTTTATTTGCCATGTCTTATAGTGTTTTCAAAGCTAGCTTGGATTCGGGGATCGTCGAAGACTTCATCATGCTATCTGCTGACACTTTGGTACCTTTGAAACTATGTTTCTGGGTCATATGGCATGTATAGGGACTTTGAGTCAATTTTGGTAAATGATGTAGCCAATTGATTTGGTTTAAAAACATCTATGTCTGGTTTGTATATAGCTAAGGAAGTTGGCATATTTTGGTTGATTTGGATATGTTTATAAGTGTGCAAATGGCTTTTGTTTTGAGTTGGTAATTGACTTATATTGTGTGCTATTTGAGAGGTGCAGATGTACCTAAATTTGGGTGGCAAAATGGCTTGGAAAATAGACTATTTTTGTCTACACGGGTAGAGATACGGGCATTTGTCTCAGTCGTGTGTGACACATGGTTATGTTACATGACTGTGTGTGACACATGGTTATATTACATGGCCGTGTGTCCCCTGGTGTGGTTTTAGAAATCAAGTCAGTATGCTCCACACGGCCTCAAACACGAGCGTGTGACTTGGCCATGTGGCATAAGTCAATATACCCCACAGGTTTGACATGGCCTAGCACACGGCCTGGCTCACGGGCGTGTATGGCCATTTTTAAGGCACACGAGTGTGTGTGTTGGCTGTGTGACCCAATTCAGTAAGCTCACTTGTTTGTACACGGGGTAGGGCACGGGCTGGTACACGACCATGTGCTCCCATTTCAAATGTCCACACGGCCTGTGACACGGGTGTGTCTGGTGGCCGTGTGAGACACAGCGCCTGGGCACACGGGCGTGTGTCCCTGTTTTGAGAAAAAATTTATAAGTGTTCCAAATATTTCTAAAGTTATCGGTTTAGTCTCGAACCACTCCTAATGTATGTTTAGGGCCTTGTAGGCTCGTAATAGGGACATATTGATTGAATTGAATGATTATTGCTTATATTAAATAAATGTATGAGAAAGGTATGTTTAAATGTGTTGTAAGTTCGGTAATGCTACGTAACCCTATTTCAGCGTTGAATACGGGTGAGGGGTGTTACACATCGCTTTAAGAATGTTAAAGGTTACCTGATCATCTTGAACTCGCATCGTGAGTTCACCTTTCTGCACATCGATTAACGTTCTTCCCGTGGCTAAGAAAGGTCTCCCAAGGATGATCGACACTTCCTTATATGCTTCAAAATCTAAGATAATGAAATTAGCAGGAAAAATAAATTTATCAACTCTTACCAAAACAACATCGATCTTTCCCTCGGGATATGCTAAAGATCAATCCACTGACTGAAGCATCACAGTTGTAAGTCTTACTTCACTTATCCCTAGCATCTTGAAAATAGACTTAGGCATCAAGTTGATACTCGCTCTTAAATCACACAAAGCTTTACCATAATAAGATTCACCAATGTTATAGGGCATAGTAAAGCTTCTTGGGTCATTCAATTTCGGTATCAGTATGTTCTGCAAGAACGCACTGCACTCCTTTGTCAAGGCAACAGTCTCATACTCACTCAGTCATTTCTTCTTGGACAGTATATCCTTCATAAACTTCACATAATTTAGCATTTGTTCTAAAGCCTCCACCAACGGAATATTGATGTGTAAGTGGTTTAGAACATCCACAAACTTCTTGAATTACACCTCCTATTTCTACTTGTGTTGCTGCAATCTTTGCAGATATGGAGGTGATGGAACTTTTGGTTGAATCAAACAACTCTTCTGAGTAGGTAAATCTGCATCCAAAAAAGATGTTAAAGTATCTGAATTCACTAAGTTAGGATTTACCTTGTCAGTCTTTGCAGATTCTGATTCCTTTGGTGTAGGAATTTCTACAGTTGGTTGAATCTTCTCAACGGGCTTATCTTCGACATCAATCAATCGGGGTTCTAGAATTTTACCACTTCGCAATGCCACTGCCTTGATATGTTCTTTACCCAAATTTCTTGGATTCTCAGTATCGCTCGGCAAAGTTCCTTGCGATCTATTACGAAGCTTCGTAGCTAACTGAACCATTTGGTTTTCCAAATTTTTCAGTGTTGCTAGTTGGCTTTGGATCCAAGTGTCATTCTTTGCCATGTACACTTTCAACAAGTTCTCCAAACTATTTGATGCCTCAGCTTGAGGTGGTCTTAAAGCTTGCTGACTAAACCCTTGAGATTGGTTGGTTCTATGCTGCAATAAGTTGTTGTTCGGTCCATTTCCATAGTTGCTCCAAGAAAATTGAGGATGATTACGCCATGAAGGATTGTAAAAGTTGGACTGGGGTCCTTGCCCACTCCTATTTTGATGTTGGTTCCCCACATAGTACACTGACTCAGGATTTGATGGACAATTCTCAAAAGAATGACCTTCCCCTCAGTACATACAGGAAACCACTTCAAACAGACTTGGTGGCTGAGCTACAAAATTATTAGCACTATTGGCGGTAAACTGCTTTAACATAGAGGAAATAAATGATACCTGAGCTGATAATGAAGTGAGGGCGTCAACTTCATGAACTTCAACTACACGTCTTCCTGAAGCTATTCGATTTGTTAGCCATTGATAGTTATTACTTGCAATCCTCTCAATGATCTCATAAGCCTCATTATAAGACTTAGACAAAATTGCACCATTCGCAGAAGCATCTACCATCAATCTTGTATGTGCATTGAGACCATTATAGAATGTCTCCAACTAGATACAATGAGGAATCTCATGATGAGGACACTTACCAAGTAACTCCTTGAATCGCTCCCAAGCCTTATACAAAGACTCGTCATCCAATTGTTGGAAAGTTGTAATCTTGTTCCTCAACTTAGCGTTTTTGCTAGGCGGGAAATAATTAACCAAAAATCTCTCTACTAATTCTTGCCATGTAGATATGGAACTTGGAGGCAATGAATTGAGCCATGCTCATGCTCAATCTTGTAACGAGAATGGAAACAACTTCAACCTCAGCGCGTCTTCAGTCACCCCGGCTATCTTAAATGAATCACCCACCTTCATAAATAATCGAAGGTGGAGATGTGGATCTTCCGTGGGCATACCATTGAATTGGCCCACCGTTTGGAGCATTTGAAACATCACTGGTTGCAATTTAAATTGGGTTGCCTCAATATCTGGCCTTCTAATTCCTGGATTTAATTCACTGAAAAGTGGCACATCATATTGTCTGATGCATCAATCCATATCATCAACAGTCAGGATGGGTTTTCTTACCTGATTGGCTTCTTTACCTTGGTCTTGATTCTGATTTCCAAGGTCCATCTCGATCTGTCTCTGAGCTTCTCGTTCATGTCTTCTTTGTCTGAAAGTTCACTCAATTTCAGGGTCTACAGGGAGTAAATCAATAATCCGATCTATGCTCATAAACACCTCAAAAGAAAATCAAAAAAATTAAAAAGAATAAGTTAGTAATGTTAGAAATAAACCAAATTGGAAGTAAATAATTTCACAAAAAAAAAACTATGGAAACAGTTAACAATCCCCGACAACGGCGCCAAAAACTTGTAACACGTAGGTTTGTGCAAGTGTACACAATTCTTATCAAGTAATAAGTAAGTATCGAGTTATCGTCTCCACAGGGATTGTATTTGTGCTAAGTCACTTAATTTGTAAAATTATATTAACAATTTGGTAAATAAAAACACAATATGATTGAGAAGTGATGATTAAAATTAAATATATTAAACTAAATGGTAAGTATCTCCGACCCGAAGTCCACCAGGTAAGTACCTCTGACTATTGAAGTGATTTATATATTATGGGCTTATTTGGGGCTCGTAGATTAGTGAACTAGGAGCTATTGAACCCTAGGACTAGTCTACTCCAACACAGAATTGCATAAGACTTAAGTGCCTAATTAAACAAACCTGTGAAGTAAGTCGCCAAGTTAAGGTGTGGCAACCATTGTGCGCATGTCTAGGAGTGGATTCGGTAAGAGCTTGGTATTTAAGCAGTCCTAGTGACTCACCTCCTCTTTACTCGTATCCTACCTGGTGCGTAGCTATGGTTCACCCTAACCAAGAGGACTTATTCACGGGCTAAACCCGATAACTAAAACCCGAAAGGGACTAGCCATACTGTTTTATAAAGATCTTAGTTTTAAATTTACCAAATTACCCCTCTGATTTATAAAATCCTTTTAGACTTGAGAATTTTCCGAAATACACCCGATTTGTAAAATTACTAAAATACCCTTGAGCGGTAAAATTATGAAAATGCCCCTGGTTTATAAAATTACCATGTTACCCTCGACTTTTATGAAAAACATTCTTACTTTACAAAAATACCAAAAACTCCTATTTTACAAAATAGTAAGATACCCTGATTTGGGAAAATTTACTAAAACGCCCCTGACTTCCAAAATTACCAAAATAACCCCGATTTCTGAAATTTCTGCAATATCATTGATTTGGTAGAATTTTCAAAATAATCTCGAGATTTGTATATTTTGGAATGCCTTTGATTTGTAAAGATTTTCAAATTGACTTCGATTTAGTATGAAAATACCCTTGTAGGAAAAATGATGAAATTACCCCTGGGTCGGGAATGGTCAGAAATGCCCATAATGATGTGTTGAATGTTGTGGATGAATGTGAATGTGATTCTCTAAATTAGAAAAGTGAACTTGAACTGAAACTTTAGTGGATCGAAAGAACTACTTCCGAAAATTTCTTTTCATAAAATTGTTCGCGCATAAACAAGTGGAACAAAAGTACTAATGTATAAAACTCTTTAAACAGATTAAATCGCGACGTTAGATATGAGTTCTAGGGGACGTGGTCGTCGTGGACGCGGTAGAGGCAAAATGGCTGTGTCGGAACCATCGCAAGTGAAGCATCTAGAACCTTGAGTGTGAACTTGGAGACTGTACTTAGAAAGTATATTGGTTTATTAAGATCAGAGTGCGCAGCAAGAGCGTAGTGTGGCGAGATAGGATGTATGATTGTTAGTTAGTTGGAAATTTCGAGGACGAAATTTCTTTAAGGAGGGTAGAACTGTAACATCCCGAAATTGGGCCTAGTAGGATTGGGCTGATTGGGCTTTGGGCTTTAGGAAAAATTTGAGTATCATCTTGTTGCTTGTGTTAATTCAGGTATGATTTTATTGTGGGCTTAATATAGTCTTGTGAAGGCTTGGAATTAATTGGTTTAGAATAATTTTTAGTATGGAGAATTTAGTGAAGTGGATCAAGTGATTATGATGCTTAAGTTAATTTAAGTGGTTAATGTTAGCATAAATGAGCTAGTAGTAAAGTGGTGTTGGCGCATGAGTAATTATATGAGGGAAGAGGTTTGAATCCCATGGATGGCATTAAGGTGATTTTTAATTTTTGTATGGCATGTGTTGGTCAAATTTTACATATGGTAAGTTGGACTTTAAATTTTATGGTAAGTTGAATATTAGATTAGGAAAGCTTGTATTTTGGGATAAGAATCTTAAGATTTATGGAAGGATGGAGGGATAAGGGGCTTGAATGATGGAGTGTTGTTTTGGAAACTCTTTTATGGCATTTTGTTCATGAACATGGATGGTTTCATGGACTAGGGGGGAGTTGGCCGAATTTATGGAAGGAGTAGGATTAGGAGGAAATAAAGAAGAAAATATGGGATTTGGGTGAAGGAATTGGTGTTGGCCGAATTTGGGGCTTGGAAGAATGGCATTTTCAGTTTGGTAATAGTAGGTTAGGTGTGCCAAAATTGTTTCTTTTCTCATCTTTTTCATTTGTGCCAAAAATTAGAGTTTTCTTTTCTCTCTAAGTGCCGTTCTTGTGCATAAGCCATTTAGTTTCGGTTTCCCTTCTCTTTGTTTTGTGTTCGAAACTTCAAAGACCATTAAGTCACAAGCATTTTCTTCTTCTCTCTATTTGCTAGTTTGGCCGAATCTATCTCCTTTCCCAAACTCTTTCTTTTCCTCTTGATAGCCGAGTTTGTCATCACCTTTGGTAAGGCTTGGCCGAACCCTATAGCCTCTTTCTCTCTTGTCTTTGTTTGAAGCCTTAAAGAAACACCATAGCCAAATCCTCTAAGCATTCTACTCCCTCCACTTTGGCGTAATCCCTTTCCATCAGTAAAGTGCCGAAACACCATCTCAACCTCGTTTCTATACCTATCTTTGTGTTAGCCGAATATCCCATTACCATTGGGAAGGTTTAGCCGAAACATTTTTCTCTTATTTGGTATCTTCAAGCATCGAGGTGGTAAGTAATTTCTATCCTAGCAATCGGTGTAGGTTCCCTTTCTTTTAAGTGTGCCGAATCAAGGATTAAGCCTTGGTTTAGGGATGGCCGATTATGCTTGTGCCATGATATGTGTTTCTTGTGATGGTAGCCAACATTAAGGAGCATTAAAGGAGAAGCTTTCGGGATTCGATTCTTCAAGGTAAGTAAGTGTAGCATTTGGCCAAGGGCCATTCTTTTGGATTATTGCTTAAAGCCGATTCTAATGTGGGTTGTTTAAGGAATTTCGACAGAGTTCATAATCAAGTGGCGTTTTCGGGATTTAATCGACTGTGCCAAATAGGTGCGTAGTTATCGCACTGTTCTCTTGTTGTGTGTATGTGTTATATTTATAAATATGTGATATGATGTGAATGATAGCCGAAATAAGGGCTAAGGTTGTGAATACCCGTGGTGGGTGATCGAATAATCAGGTCAGTGATTTACGATAATAAATGATTATTGATGAATGTATGAAAATCTAATGGCATGTGATGTATATTTGTTTCAAGTGATATGTTGCCATGATACATATATATGCATGGGACTTGGGATGTGACTATCGAAGGAAAGGGTGTACATTATGTACGTGGTCTGATGTTAGCCTTATGCTACATTGGCGCTTGATGGTGGCTATGTGCTCCATCAAGGGAGGTGTTGGCTAGGTGCCCATCTCGGCGGATGATAGCTGTGTGCATCACCGTAGATTGAGGATGACCTCGAGTCACCTCGTGGATACAGATATGTGGATCACTATGTGATCGGTGGCTTAGCCACGGCCTTGGGCAGCAAGTCTGCCAAGGTAAGATATGTGGATCACTATGTGATCGGTGGATTAGCCACGGCCTTGGGCAGGGAGTCTGCTAAGGTAGGAGTAACGGATGGACTCTAGGTTGGGTTGGGCTTCATGTTGCATATTTATGCATTTTGCATGACTAATTATGTGGATCAATGTGGATATGGGCCAAGCCCAACATGTGGAATTATGTGGATATAATACCTTATCATCTGATATGTGATTGATGTGTGGATATGGGCCAAGCCCATACGTGGAGACATGTGAAATAACTATGCACTGAGTCTGTATGACTCACCCAATTTTTCTCAAACCTTACAGGTGATGCATAAAGCTTGGACCGAGTTGGAGTGGATACGAGGTGGCCCATGCAGAAGATATTTTATTTGTTTTACACATTTTATTTATGAAAGGTTATTTATTGTAATAAGGGCCACTTTAAGTATTTAAGGACTTTTTATTATGTTTTAAGTTGGATTGTCGATTATATTATTATTTGAAAATGTTTTATTTTAAACAACTTAATTTTATTTGGAACTTTAATTACACAATGTTTTAGTAAAGACAACAAATTTTTATGTTTTTAACTCTAAGTCAAAAGTTTTTCAAACGTTTTCCGCAGTGGCATTCTGAATTCAGCCGTGGCTCGTGGGCCGGGTTTGGGGTGTTACATACTTGAAGGGGATGAAACCTAAGACGGATCTTGTTATTGTTTTCTGAACTATATGATAAATACTTGATTTGTTCTTAATTATGTGTGCTTAGTTCTTGTGTTAATATTTCTGGGATATTGATTCAAGTTGGATGTGCTTAGGTGGTGGAGAAAAAGTCCCTGCTTAAGAGTAGATCTAGCATAATTAAGCGGAGTTGATCGCGCGCCTAGAGATAGGGTGACGAGATTTTGCCGGATTAGGGTTAAACCTAATATGGGAGTCCATAGATCGAGTTAATGCGATTCTAGGGGTTTTAATTAGAAAGAGATTTCAATTAATCAACCTAGGGTTAGACGTTATTCGCCTCGAGAGAGGGTTTAATATGACTTAGGGAATCTTACGGATGAAGTCAAGTGAAGAAATCGTCTGGTTCAGTGTTAGATAACAAGTGAAGTCTAGGTGGACTCTTCCAAGGGTATCGTCTGAATCAACTGAGTTTTTCCAACAGTACTTCCCTAATTCATTCTTTTTGTCTTGAGTCTTTAGCTTAGTAGTTAGTTAAATTTAGATTAGATAACAACTTCACTTAATTTAGGCTAGATAATAAAAAGAAAGTTAGTATTACTACTTCTAGTTCCTTTGGGTTCGACAATCCGGTCTTGCCTAAGTTATACTACTGTCCGATAGGTGCACTTGCCTTAAATCGTTGTCAGAGTTAGTTTCCAGGTTCGATCATTCTCTTTATAAATTTTAAAACTCCACAAAACAACGATCACAATTACTTTAATTAAACTCAATTTATTATTAACATGCTTAATAACATTTGGAAAAACATTCCATGGCAACTCGATCTTTCATGAGTTTGGAAACCACATTAGGTCCTTTCAGAATCCTTTACTTAGTATTTATGCATTTTACTGATCCTTATTTACTAAGTGTTTCTTAGCATTCGTGTAAGGTAACAGGGACGTGTTAGGTTTGAAACAATTTAATTACACAAATCTAAAAACTATGCAGATAACAGAGCTTGGTCAGAGTTGTTATGCAACCTGCAATTTAATCGGGTTAGGATCTAAATTGAGCATGCACATTTCAATTATGTGTCCGCTAGTTGTCGTCTGGTCAGGATGGCTCAGCTAATTCAAGTGCATTTCAATCATGTATGAACGAAATACAGACTTGATTTTAATTGAAAACATGATCGATTGAGGCACAAACATTATAAGCATGAATCAAATAAATATTATTTAGTCAAAGTAATCATGCTAGCTTAAATAAAATTAAGCTAACATTGTTGTAAATAAGAAGAAAGAACACATAGCAAAGTTTTTTCAGATTAAATCAAAGAAAAGAAAGATTAAACCCAAATCAATGTGGCTATCACCCAAGACTCTGATCACCAAGGCTCCTTCGCCCCTTCACTTTGCTACTTTGCTGATGGCTCTCCAAGGTTGCTGACCAAGGGCTCTTAAGAGGCTTAATTGCTAGAATCTCTATGAAGAGATGATGCTAGGCGTGGGGAATGGAAAATGCTAAGAGAATTGAGAGAGAAGCGAGAATGATGAAGGATGAGGGATGATGAATGAATGAATGAGGGGCTCTTATTTATAGGTGAGGAGTGGGGGATAGTTTGCTAAAAATAAAAGGTTCCGTCTCTTCAAGCATTTTCAACGGATGGCTAACCATGAATTGAGGAAATTGAGATGATTTTTGCTCAATTTAAGTGCCACAACAACTCAGGACTGAGACTCGGTCAAGTGCAAATCTTCAGGCAAATCTCTAATTTCTTCAACATTGCAAGGACCTTATGCAATTAAACCAAAAAGTGGTTTACGTGGACAGCCAAGTGTAGCCTAAAATTGGGTTGACTTGGTCTCCAATTTGGACGGTTTTGTAATCCAACAAAGCCATCAGACCTTTCCAAAATAAATCAATAAATTAGAGGACAAAAGAATAAAATTTATCCAATTTAAATAATTAATTACAACCCAAAATATTAATGAAATATCTGAAATGAATATTTAAATATAATTTTGTATTTTATTATTTAATTTAATCATGCATGGCCCACTTCATGTCTTAAAAATATAATATGCTCAGTTTAATATAAAATAAGCCATTTTATGCATGAAAACTATATAATAAAGCATAAAATCACATTTTAATAATTTATATGCCCTAATTTCATATTTTCACATATTTCATTTACTTATTAAACAATTACTTAATTTTAACAACAAATTTAAGTAAAAAGGTGATAAATTATATAGGAAAAATCCTATATATATTTTTCCGTTTACAGAAATCCCGGTTGAACCTTAGGAATAGATTAGGATATGAATGACATGTCATTAAGGAATTCATTGAGTTGGCTTCGGGCCATGATATTAGCACTTCGGGTGCGAGTTCATTGATTTGGCTTCAGGCCATGATATTGGCACCTAGGGTGTGAGACTTTCGAGTATCCAAATGTTTTTCTAAATGGTTCAACGGGTCTATGGAAGATGGGAAATGGTGAAAAATAGATACGTATTGGTACAGGTATGTACGGAAAACTATATATGACTCTATGGAAGTTGTGAGCTTATGATCAATTATGTGATCAAATTCATGTTAACTTTGTGGTTAAGGAATTGTTGTATATTGTGTTTTTTTAACTTGAATGGTAAATGAATGGTGAATGTTTCTTACTATTTCATACGAGCTTACTAAGCTTTATAGCTTACTTTCTTTAAATTTTCCATGTTTTATAGTGACTTCAAAGCTAGCTTAGATTCGGGGATCATCGGAGACTACGTCACACTTGTAACACCCCAAATCCGGCCCACAAGCCATGACCGGATCTGGTATGTCACTGCGGAAGAACGGTTGAAAAATCTTTTTGACTTAAGATAAAACATTAAATTTATTAACTTTTGAAAACCATGTCCATTTAAAATCATATGTAACACTTTGATGTTATAAAATGTCTGAATTAAAACTTTATTAAACATATATATATATATATATAACTAAAATAAATAAGTTGCTAAAAATAAATCATCTTCACATGGTAACTCAAATTAATCAGGCCATAATTAAAATAATACCAAAAATTAATAATAAGGCCCTTATTACAACCCAATGTTTAAACAAAATACTTAATATTAAAAGCCATAAAATAATCCAAATATCCTCTTCTGCATGGCCACCTCGTATGCACTCCAACCCGGTCCAAACTCATGAATCACCTGAAATGGTTAAGAAAAATTGGGTGAGTCCACAGACTCAGTGCATAATCATTACACATGTTTCCACACGTATGGGCTTAACCCATACCCACACAGTCCATACCGATAGATATGCAAAATGTATCCCAGCCCAATCCTAAGTCCATCCGTTACACCAACCTTAGCAGACTCCCTGCCCAAGGCCGTGGCTAATCCACCGATCACAACCGAGTGATCCCACATATCCTACCTCGGCAGACCTGCTGCACAAGGCCGTGGCTGAGCCACCGATCACATCATGATCCTCAAATCCTACCTTGGCAGGCTTGCTGCTCAAGGCCGCGGCGGAGCCACCGATCACATAAGTGATCCCAACATTAATCCGTCTACGGTGATGCACTCAGCTATCAACCGCCGAGATGGGCACCTAGCCAGCATCTCCCTTGATGAAGCACACAGCTAATCATCAAGCGCTAATGTAGCACGAGGCTAACATTAGACCACGTACATAATATGTACACCCCATCCTTCCTTGATCAAATCCAATCCCCATGCACATATGCAAATGTATCATATCAAATCAACATATAGAATGAATAAACATCACATGTTCATTACCATATCACGTATACATCATAAATAATTTAATATCACAATATACTAACCTGTTAACCGGTTACCCCACACATGGGTATCCATCACTTCAGCCTTTATTGTCGGCTACCACACATCATACGCAAGTATATACATCAATACACACTAACAGGAAAACAGTGCGATAATTACGCACCTGATTACATGGAGTTCTAAACTCTCGATCCCAATACTATCGCTAAGCGAGACTACGGCTATTTGCCTATAGCTTTCTCCTGCTGCTGGGCCACACCCCGGTGGCCAATCTCGAACCGCCGAGACAGATCTTTTCTTGAACTTCGGGATAGGGACTTTACCTTGCCCTCCTTTACTGGTATTCGCCTCCATCAAAACGCTTAATCAGAACAACGGTTAATCCTCCAAGTCATAAATCTAAACAACGAATCTTACCAAATATTGCTTACCAAAACCACTTGAATCCTGAAGGCTACTTTATGCTTCTGCAAGCGCTGACTATACGACTCCCGAAAAGGTCTCCTGCGTTAGGCTCTCCTCCCCTACAATCGGCCTTAGCACCTTCTAGAGAAAACTTAGGGCCATTCGGCCAAAACAAGAATAACAGCACCAAGACCATTTGGCCAAGCAACCAAACCAAAGGATTAACACTCCACCCTTACCTTACAAATGATTCGGTTTCCTACCAAATCCCGAGCCAAACGATGGTTCACCTCTGACAATCGGCCACACCCCTAAAACGCAAACGGTTAGCCTCACAAGCCTTCGGCTTATCAAATACTAAAAGAGATAGACTATCAACATAAATCCTTACCCTCCAAAACGACTAGAGAAAAGACCCAAACGCTCCACCCTTGCCTAAGATTCGGCCAACCAACACTAGGACACAAAGAAGGTTTCGGCAAAGGCTGAGGAGAGATTCGGCTCAAGTGAAATGGAGAGAAAACAAGTGGAAAATTCGGCTATGTGCCTAAGAAGGTAATCGGCAAAACTAAGGTGGTTTGAACAAATATGGAAAAGAGGGGAAATAAAAGATGAATAAGGTTCACAAATGAAGATTCGGTCAACAAGTCCAAGGGAGAAATCGGCAAGGTCTATGATGCTAATGGCTTTCGGTTTCAAAGAAGGAAAAGAGGTAAGCTTAACTTGAAGGTTCGGCCAAATGACAAAAAAAGGGGAAAAGAAGAAAGCAAAAAGAAGTAAGGCTTTAGAAGAAAGAACTAAAATTCGGCAAAGGGATGGCACACCACCCTTAAATAAGGTTCGGCTACTCCCCCTAACCTTCATGGCCAAAAATGACCTCAAGAGAACCCCTTTAGCCGTCCAACTCCTCTCCCCTTATTCAATCCCTTGTTTCCTTCCTAATTTCACTCTACACCCTCCTTTCAAACCAATTCAAATTAAAGCCAACTCATCTCTTCTCCTAGCCACACATTCAAAACAATTTGACTCAGTCAAATTCCCCTTTTAAAGTGCCATGGCCGAATCCATCACTTCCCCCTCTCCTGACGCAAAAAGCAAACCAAAATGCTGCCTTTGCAGCTCGAACTCTGGCCCCTTTCTGCTCCTTGAGGCATCACCTTCCAAAGCTCTAAGTGGTGCCTCCCTTGCCACTCTACTAGCTCAATTCTTGTGTCTTAACCTCCCAAATAATTCTCTTAAGACCTCTAAAGCCAAGCTCCCCTTCTTAACACTAAAAATTCAAAAATTTCCTAAGGCATCTCTTATCCAAACCCCTCAAAACTCATTCAACCTCACCATAAGCCTACTATCACTTGAGTTATGCGCTAAATGCATAACCCCTAGAACCCGGGTGTTACAATTCTACCCTCCTTAAAAAATAATTTCGTCCTCGAAATTACTTGGCTGCCTAACTGTCGTACATCCTACCTCACCATACTACGCTATTGCTGCGCACTCTGATCTTAAAGAAACTACCACATTTTCTAGGCACAGTTTCTAAGTCCACACTCAAGGTTCTAGATACTTACTAGCAATAAAAACAAACAGCCACTAACGCGAACAAGCAATAGAGGATATTCCAGGCATGAGAAACTTACCCGCTGACACATCAGGCACATCATTATCCTCCCTCCGACGGACCGCATAAACCAGACCTGACTGCCTTGCCTCAGTGCTACCCTTACCGCGGCCTAATGCTTCACGACCTCGGCCGGAACCATTCCCTCCATGGTTCGGACCACGACCCCTTGTCGCCTGCTGACCACCTCTGCCCGGCTGCATATAACCCTGGCCTAATGTCCGAGTCCTATTCGGATCCTGGGGACAATCCTTAATCAGATGAGTCTTGGACTTACACCTAAAACATTCTCGATCCCGATTCCAGCACTCGCCAACATGATACCTTCCACACCGAGCACATGGACGATCCGAATTCCCAGTAGTTGACTTAGAAATACGAGTAGAAGTCTCGACCCTCGGTCTTTTCTGAAAGCTCTCAGACGACTCTGGTGGTCCAAAACTCCTCTTATCCCGGTTTCTTTCTCTATCTCTATTCTGCCTCTCGGTCCTCTTGACCTCCTCAGCTATCCGAGCTTTCTCCACTAAAATGGCGAAGTCTCTTTCTCGTTGCGGAGCAATCAAAACTCGCAGGTCATCCATCAGCCCATCTTCAAATCTGACGCATCTCTCATAATCGGTAGCCACGATGCCCCGAGCATACCGGCTCAAACGCAGAAACTCAGCCTCGTACTTCGCTATTGACTTGCCACCTTGCACCAAATTGAGGAACGCCTTCCTCTGAGCGTCCACATAACTCGCTCCAACATACTTCCCTTCAAACTTGATCTTAAAGTAACCCTAATCCACTCGATCGGCAGGGGTACTTTCCTTAACAGTGAGCCACCACTGGTAGGCCTCATCCCGTAGCAACGAAACAGCACCCTTAAGCTTCTCCTCTGCAGTTAAATCCAAGTCATCCATAATCCTTTCAACTGCCTCTAGCCAATATTCTTCCACGTTCAGAGCTACCCCGGACACTCCCCTAAAAATCTCAGCTCCGTTCGACCTAAGTCTTTCGGGTATTGACTTCCGAGTCCCATTGCCCACATTGGCTCCTGCCACTCGCTCAAGCACCCGCAGCATAGCCTGCGATACTGCGTCGTCTCCTCCTGTCTAATCCTGATGTTCAACCTCAACAGTTGGTGGTGTCGGCACATCGTTCTCTGACCCATGACCAGACCCAACCAGTTCCGATACTGCCATCCTGCCTCTACCACGTCCACGAGTATTGCGACCACGCCCCCTAGAACTCATATCTAGCGTCGCGATTTAATCTGTTTTGAAAGTTTTATGCATTAGAAATTTTGTTTCACTGTTTACCCACGAGCAAATTTTATGAAAAGAAGTTTCCGGAAGTGGTTCTTTCGATCAATCAAAGTTTCATTCCAAGTTCTCTATTCTAATTCCAACATTCACATTCTTCACTAAGGACACATTCATTCATCCACGTCACTTTCTTGAGCATTCCCAACCCAGGGGTAATTTCGTCATTTGTCCTACAGGGGTATTTTGGTAATAAGACAGGGGTCAATTTGAAAATCTTTACAAATCAGAAGTGTTTCAAAATTTCCAAAACTTAAGGGTATTTTGAAAATTTCCAAATTAAAAGTGTCGCTGAAATTTCAGAAATTGGGGTTATTTTGGTAATTTTGTAAGTCGAGGGTATTCTTGTAAATTTCTAAATCTGGGTATCTCAATATTTTGCAAAATAGGATTTTCTGATATTTCGTGAAATAGGAATATTTTAGTAAAAGTCGAGGGTAATATAAAAATTTAGAACCCAAGGGCATTTTGGTAATTTACAACACAGGGGTATTTTCATAAATTTCTCCAAACCAGAGTATCTTGATATTTTAAAAACTCGAGAGTTTAGTACTTTGTAAAGTAAAATTATTTTAACAAAAGTTGAGGGTAGTACAGAAATTTTACAATACCGGGGCATTTTTGTAATTTTGTAAATCGAGGAAAACGTCTTTCCAAAATCAGATTTAGGGTTTACAAACCAAAAGGGGTAAGTTTGAAAAATTTTAAAACTAAGGGTTTTAAAACAGTAAGGCTAATCCCATTCGGGTTTTAATAATTGGTTTAGCCTATGACAAGTCCTCTTGGTTAAGGTGAACCGTAGCTACGCACCAGGTAGGATTCAAGTAAAGAGGAGGTGAGTCGCTAGGACTGCTTAAATACCAAGATCTTACTGAATACCACTCCTAGACATGCGTACAATGGTTGCCACACCTTAACTCGGCGGCTTACTTCACAGGTTTGTTTAATAGTCCATAATTCTTATGTATGTGTTGAGTAGACTAGTCCTAGGGTCCAATAGCCCTAACAGTCTAATCTACGAGCCCAAATAAACCCATAGCAGTTCTCATAAACAAATCACTTCACTAATTAGAAATACTTACCTGGTGGACTTCGGGCCGGAGGTACAGGTGCCATGCCAGAATAACCTGAAAAAAATTCCTTAAAAGTCCATATTTTTTTGAAAAGCCCATTTTTTTGAAAACATTTTTCGGGCCCAAAACCTCAAAGCCGAGTTTTGAACCGGGCTCTGATACCAATTTGTAACACCCCAAACCCGGCCCACAAGCCATGACCGGATCTGGTATGTCACTGCAGAAGAACGGTTGAAAAATCTTTTTGACTTAAGATAAAACATTAAAATTTATTAACTTTTGAAAACCATGTCCATTTAAAATCATATGTAACACTTTGATGTTATAAAATGTCTGAATTAAAACTTTATTTAAACATATATATATACATATATAATTAATTAAAATAAATAAGTTGCTAAAAACAAATCATCTTCACATGGTAACTCAAATTAATCAGGCCATAATTAAAATAATACCAAAAATTAATAATAAGGCCCTTATTACAACCCAATGTTTAAACAAAATACTTAATATTAAAAGCCATAAAATAATCCAAATATCCTCTTCTGCATGGCCACTTCGTATCCACTCCAACCCGGTCCAAGCTCATGAATCACCTGAAATGGTTAAGAAAAATTGGGTGAGTCCACAGACTCAGTGCATAATCATTACACATGTTTCCACACGTATGGGCTTAACCCATACCCACACAGTCCATACCGATAGATATGCAAAATGTATCCCAGCCCAATCCTAAGTCCATCCGTTACACCAACCTTAGCAGACTCCCTGCCCAAGGCCGTGGCTAATCCACCGATCACAACCGAGTGATCCCACATATCCTACCTCGGCAGACCTGCTGCACAAGGCCGTGGCTGAGCCACCGATCACATCATGATCCTCAAATCCTACCTTGGCAGGCTTGCTGCTCAAGGCCGCGGCGGAGCCACCGATCACATAAGTGATCCCAACATTAATCCGTCTACGGTGATGCACTCAGCTATCAACCGCCGAGATGGGCACCTAGCCAACATCTCTCTTGATGAAGCACACAGCTAATCATCAAGCGCTAATGTAGCACGAGGCTAACATTAGACCACGTACATAATATGTACACCCCGTCCTTCCTTGATCAAATCCAATCCCCATGCACATATGCAAATGTATCATATCAAATCAACATATAGAATGAATAAACATCACATGTTCATTACCATATCACGTATACATCATAAATAATTTAATATCACAATATACTAACCTGTTAACTGATTACCCCACACATGGGTATCCATCACTTCAGCCTTTATTGTCGGCTACCACACATCATACGCAAGTATATACATCAATGCACAGTAACAGGAAAACAGTGCGATAATTACGCACCTGATTACTTGGAGTTCTAAACTCTCGATCCCAATACTATCGCTAAGCGAGACTACGGCTATTTGCCTATAGCTTTCTCCTGCTACTGGGCCACACCCCGGTGGCCAATCTCGAACCGCCGAGACAGATCTTTTCTTGAACTTCGGGATAGGGACTTTCCCTTGCCCTCCTTTACTGGTATTCGCCTCCATCAAAACGCTTAATCAGAACAACGATTAATCCTCCAAGTCATAAATCTAAACAACGAATCTTACCAAATATTGCTTACCAAAACCACTTGAATCCCGAAGGCTACTTTATGCTTCTGCAAGCGCTGACTATACGACTCCCGAAAAGGTCTCCTGCGTTAGGCTCTCCTCCCCTACAATCGGCCTTAGCACCTTCTTGAGAAAACTTAGGGCCATTCGGCCAAAACAAGAATATCAGCACCAAGACCATTCGGCCAAGCAACCAAACCAAAGGATTAACACTCCACCCTTACCTTACAAATGATTCGGTTTCCTACCAAATCTCGAACCAAATGATGGTTCACCTTTGACAATCGGCCACACCCCTAAAACGCAAATGGTTAGCCTCACAAGCCTTCGGCTTATCGAATACTAAAAGAGATAGACTATCAACATAAATCCTTACCCTCCAAAACGACTAGAGAAAAGACCCAAACGCTCCACCGTTGCCTAAGATTCGGCCAACCAACACTAAGACACAAAGAAGGTTTCGACAAAGGCTGAGGAGAGATTTGGCTCAAGTGAAATGGAGAGAAAACAAGTGGAAAATTCGGCTATGTGCCTAAGAAGGTAATCGGCAAAACTAAGGTGGTTTGAACAAATATGGAAAAGAGGGGAAATAAAAGATGAATGAGGTTCACAAATGAAGATTCGGTCAACAAGTCCAAGAGAGAAATCGGCAAGGTCTATGATGCTAATGGCTTTCGGTTTCAAAGAAGGAAAAGAGGTAAGCTTAACTTGAAGGTTCGACCAAATGACAAAAAAAGGGGAAAAGAAGAAAGCAAAAAGAAGTAAGGCTTTAGAAGAAAGAACTAAAATTCGGCAAAGGGATGGCACACCACCCTTAAATAAGGTTCGGCTACTCCCCCTAACCTTCATGGCCGAAAATGACCTCAAGAGAACCCCTTTAGCCATCCAACTCCTCTCCCCTTACTCAATCCCTTGATTCCTTCCTAATTTCACTCTACACCCTCCTTTCAAACCAATTCAAATTAAAGCCAACTCATCTCTTCTCCTAGCCACACATTCAAAACAATTTGACTCAGTCAAATTTCCCTTTTAAAGTGTCATGGCCGAATCCAACACTTCCCCCTCTCCTGACGCAAAAAGCAAACCAAAATGCTGCCTTTGCAGCTCGAACTCTGGCCCCCTTCTGCTCCTTGAGGCGTCACCTTCCAAAGCTCTAAGTGGCGCCTCCCTTGCCATTCTACTAGCTCAATTCTTGTGTCTTAACCTCCCAAATAATTCTCTTAAGACCTCTAAAGCCAAGCTCCCCTTCTTAACACTAAAAATTCAAAAATTTCCTAAGGCATCTCTTACCTTCTAGGGTTCTCCAAACCCCTCAAAACTCATCCAACCTCACCATAAGCCTACTAACACTTGAGTTATGCGCTAAATGCATAACCCCTAGAACCCGGGTGTTACAACACTATCCAACTATCACCTTAGTACTTTTGAAACTAAGTTTTTTGTCATATAGAATGCATAGGATTATGATTATTTTAATATGTAGTTGGTATTGAGTTTTTCCATTTGAATTGGCTTGTAAATGTCATGTTTTGATTTGTATATATAGCCATGAGAGTTGGCTCAACTAGGTTGGTTTTGTGATGCTTATTGATACTAAGAATTATGGATGACAAATGGATAATATTTGAGAAGATGTAGGCTTGTGAATTTGAGCATAATGATTCATGTTTGGGAATGTCTAATTAGTTGAAATGTGTATGAGAAATTGATTTAAATGGATTCATTTATTTGGTGACTTGTTTGCATTGTGGATAATGATATTGGGTTTGCATGAACTAGGCTTGATTTAGTTGGTTTGAATGCCTATATATGCTATGAATTGTGCAGTTTGGTTTGGTGAAGGTTTGTGAAAGTTTGGGTGACAAACTGGCTTGGTAAATAGGCTATTATTATCGACACAGGCAGAGACACGGGCGTGTGTCTCAGTTGTGTGTGGCACACGATCATGTACACGGTCGTGTATCGCCTGGTGTTGAATTAGAAACCAAGTCAGTATGCTCCACACGGCCCCACACACGAGCGTCTGACTTGGCCATATGATATAAGTCAGTATACCCTATAGGTTTGTCATGGCCTAGAGCACGGCCTGGCACACAAGTGTGTATGGCCATTTTTAAGGGACATGGGCTAGCCACACAGGCGTGTGTGTTGGCCGTGTAACCCAAGTCAGAGAGTTACACAGGGTAGGACACAGACTAGGGCACAACCATGTGCTCCCATTTCGAATGTCCACACAGCTTGTGACACGGACGTGTCTTTGGCCGTGTGAGACACACGGTCGGGCCACACGGGCATGTGTCCCCTGTTTTTGAGAAAATTTTCTATGTGTTCTAAGAATTTCTAAAGTTATTGGTTTAGTTCCAAACCACTCCTAATGCATATTTAAGGCCTCGTAGCCTCGTATTAGGGACAAAATGATTGTGAATGAATTGTATGTGAAATATATGTTTAAATATGTTATAAGTCTGGTAATACTCCATAACCCTATTTCGGTGTTGAATACCAGTGTGGGGTGTTACATAGCCTCTCTATCTGATTTGGAGATGTTGCTCGGTGTAACATCCTGAAATAAGGCCTAAACAGAACAGTGGTTGTGAAACCACAAATCCGAGATAGAAAAGTTTATTACGATTAATTATTATGATTTATTGAATGATTAGATGCATGTGTTAGAATATCGATAGAAAATTTCATGAATTGCATGTCTAATTTGCCTATTAGGACTTAATTGCAAAAGTTGATAAATATGAGTTTTAGGTGTTAAAGGATTTAATTGAAGAGCATAATTGAAGTAGAGGTCCTTAAATGGTAATTATACCATTAGGTTTTCATGGACAAAAATGGACATATATAGGTAGAAAGAACCAAAGTTTTTAATGAAGGGTAATTTAGTCATTTGGTAATAAAAAGAAATTAAAAGGGAAAAAGATGGAAAAATGTGCTCATCTTCTTCATTAGGCCGAATTTTCAAGGGTTCACCATAGCTAGGGTTTGTTTCAAGCTTCCAAGCTCCATAGTAAGTGATTCCAAGCCCCGTTTTTAATGTTCTTTACATTTTTGAAGCCCCTGTAGCTCGGTTTAGCTTATTCTATCAATAAATCATGCTAGAGTTCATATTTGGAAAAATACCCATAGGTGAAATGTGTTTATTTTGATGTTTTGTGATAGAACATGAAAACTAAAATTATGTTAAACAACTTTTGCTAAGTGATTTTAAGTGAAAACGAGTAAAATGGCTTAATCGGTAAAAATACCTAATGTTCATAAGTATACGTTAGAGTGAGAATTTGATGTTGTCATAGAAGGGAAAAATGATCATCATGTCATAAAACATAGTATTACAAGCCAACTCGGGGATCGCAAGGACGTCGGAGTTCGTTACAGACTATCAAAGGATTATATTGGTATTTTGTGACTTGAACGTTTTAAGTTATGGTATGTATAGGGACTTAGCCATTTTGTGTGTATGTCCTTACGATATGCCTTAATATTGGCTTGTAATTGATTGATAATGATTAGCCATTAAAATGGTTAATTAAGAACATGTTTTGGATGTTATGTATGTCTAGATGATAGTTTTTACAAAGAAATTATGAAAGAGTAAAAAATCTGCAGGGGAACAGTTTTGGACAGCAACTGTGACGTGATTTTGAAAATTCACTAAAAATAGTAAAAATGAAATTATGTTGTGAATGAGATATAGAATTAAGGATTATTGAGTCTATTTTTATATGAAGGAAACGGTGTAGGCAATATTATGAGATAATTGATTTTTTGTGCAGAGGGGTCAGAACTGTCGAACTGTGTAACAAGGGAGACTTTAACTAATAAACTGTACTAATTGGCCACACCAAAAATTATGGAAAAATTATAGTAGGAAGATATATGAGTCTAGTTTCAGGGAAAATTTACGGATCTAAATTTCGAGTTTCATAACTCGAGTTATAGTCAATTTAGTGAACATGATGCAGATGGACAGTTTCAATTTTTATGCCCCGAACTAGTAATTAAGTCTAGTAATGCCTCGTGCTCGAATCCGGCAACGGTCTCGGGTAAGGAGAGTTACATTCGGGCTCAGCTTCAGTCTTCAAATACATCAAAATGTCGTCGATGAAAACTACCACTAACTAATCCAGATAGGGTTGGAAGATGCGGTTCATGAGATCCATGAATGTCGCATGAACATTTATCAAACTAAAAAAATACTAAAATCTCATAGTCGCCATAATGCGTACAAAATGCCGTTTTCGGTACGTCACTATCTTTTACTTTCATTTGATAGTAACCAAATCTCAATTTAATCTTGGAAAAGACTGAAGCTCCTTTCAACTAATTGAATAAATCATTGATATAAGGTAGGGGGTACCGATTCTTAATTGTTAACTTATTTAATTGTCGATAGTCTATACAAAGCCGCATCGAACCATCTTTCTTTTTAACAAACAATACCTCTCCAAGATGATATACTAGGGCATATAAAGCTACTATCCAGTAAATCTTGCAACTATACTTTTAATTTCTTTAGCTTTGTTAGTGCCATATGATAATGGGAAATCGACACTGGAGCCATACCAGGGAAAACTTCAATTTTGAACTCAACTTCTAGATCTGGTCGTAATCCCAGTAATTCCTTGGGAAACACATCAGAGAAATCAAAAATGGTTTGAATCTTTCTAAACTGACTATCACTAGAATTTGAGTTAATAACATAGGCCAAACAAGCTAAACAACCTTGATTTAGGAGTTTATTAGCTTGAACTGCTGAAATGATATAAGTTGAACCACTCATTCTAACACCGTTCACCACTATTATGCTACCATTTGAACTCTAAACCAAAAAAATTCTTTTTTTATGGCAGTCTAATATGACCCAATGCTAGGTTAGCCAATCCATACTCAAAATAAGATCAAAATCATTGAATGGCATAATCAACAAGTCGGCAAGAAAATATACATTCTGAATCTCTAGCGGACACCGCCTACTTACCCGATCAACTAACACTAGCTGCCCCAAAGGACTCGATACAACGAGTAACGCCCTAAAAATCCCGAAACCCCAATTTCTGTGCCTATGTGTGTATAGCACTTTGAATAATATTATTAAGTAGTATCGGGATTATTTGAGGCCTTAGAGTTAGGGGTGACCATAGGGAAAAATTTATTTTTTCTTACTTAGTGGATCCTAATCTCAAGCAGGAGGCCTCATAAGCAGATTAAGAGAAGAAAAGGGACATAGATGGGCTGGTAGTCCAGTGGAAAGTGGCATCGTATAGGGGCTATGAGGTGGCGTGTTAAGCGGTTAAGGAGGTCCAAGGTTCGAGGCTTAGGAGGGGAAATTAAGGAGTTTTACTTTTGTGCCTCGACAGGAGTTGGCATTGGAAGGGACTCTGAAAGGGATTGTTCAGGAGAGAAATTTAAGGTGAAGATAAGGGAGAAAAGATAGGGATTGGGAGGTGGATATAGTGGTGCCGAATTGGACTTTGAGGGAAGGGAAGTTTCGGCTAGGGGCTATATATACGAGTGCCAAATTAAGTTCCTAGGTTAATGCCGAATTTTTGCCTTCCTTCTGGCCGAATTTCTTCACTTGTGAGATGCTCAGATGTTTTTTTTCCTCTAAGTGTGCCAAAGCCGAATCCTTCATACTCTCCCTTCTCAAATTCCCTTTTTGGTTCACCACTTGGTTCTAACCGAACCACCTCTTTTCTTATTCCCCCTAGTGTTACCGAATTGCCTCTGTTACCTTGCTAGTCGCAAAAGCCAGACTTAAGCTGCAGGATCAAAGGAAGATTTCGGTAAGAGCTCAGTTGAATTTTCAGTGTGTTTTATTAAAAGCCGAAGGGCTATCTAACCCTCCCTTTTTGCCGTTACCATGTATTAACAGGAGTGAGGCTCAGCAATCGCAAGCACGGTAGGTAAGGATTGCTATCAAGGCAGTAAGTATTCTCAACTCAGTTAGGGTTTAGTAAATGGCCGAATCTATTGTGGCTCATAGGGGTGACTTATGATCAATATGGGTCACTTGGTTTTGGCGATATAGGTGTTTGGGTGTAGATCTAGAGGATAATCGCCAATAGTAACAAAAGAAGGGCTACTAGAACGTGAGGCACACGGTAAGGGTACGGTGAGGTTTCGGTTTTTGGTCAGTATATGTTAAAGCTTTGGTTAATCGCTAGTAATGCCGATTGTAGGTTCGTGACTAAGGGGTTTGCAGCACGCGGGTTTACCATGTGTGTAAAACACTACACACACGATATCTGCAATGCCGAAAAGTCAAAAAGCCGAAAAGTCGAAAGTGGCTAAATGGGCCCTGAGGCTAAGTTTAATGAAATGGTTTGGTTTGTTAAACATATTGAGTTAGTCACGCATAATACATGATTTGGATTTGTTTTGGGCCTAGTAGGCCATATGATAATATTTGGGCCTAATGGGCCGTAAGTTTGTAATTTGGGTTTGATGGGCTTTATGGGGATGTAGACAAATATGCTAGGGTTTATGGACTTAGGCCTAGTTTGAACAACTCTTCAATTTCATAAGACTTAATCTAATTAAACATGTCCATGAACAAGTCGCTGGGTCAGGGTGTGGCAACAGGCATACGCATGTCTAGGATTGGATCTAGGGAGAGCCTGATACTTAAGCGGTCCTAGTGGCCCACCTCCTCTTCTTTAGAATCCTACCTGGTGCATAGTGTCCGTTCACTTTAGCCGCGAGGACTTGTTGATGGGCCAAAGTTCATAACTAAAACCCGAGAGGGACCAATTACCCTTATATTTGAAAAATTACTTAAATACCCTTATGTTTAAGGAATTACTAAAATACCCCAAGAATTGCAAATTACCAAAATACCATTATTTTGCAAAAGTACCAAAATACCCATGTTTTGCAAAATTACCAAGATACCTCTGTTTGCCAAATTACCAAAATACCCTTGTCGGGTAGAATTACAAAAAAAACTCCTGGGTAGTGAAATGACGAAAATACCCTTATGTGACGAGTATGAGTTTATGGATGTTACTTGTGTGTTGATGCATTCATATGATATTTTTCTTAGTATGCATATGGGTGGGAATTATGGTACGGAGGAAGAATTGAGGATCGCATGGCCGTATGGTATGGATCCACCGGAGGCTTTAAGCCCAATATATAATTAGCAGCTTTGCTGCAACATTCGGTAGTACAGCAATCGGGCTACCCTTGGTGTGTAGCGGAGGGGTGGGTCGAGCTAGAATTCCCCACAGGAGTCATAAGGTTGGAAGGGAAATGGTGTGTGTAGCGGATGGATTTTTAGGGTGGGTTTTGCATTATCTTGTTGAATATGATGCGATATGATATGATATGAGGTCATTGTAGGCTAAGGCCCAAGACCACCAATTTCGACAGGGCTTAGGCCCAATGTGAATATTTGTATGTTGATTTGATTGCCAAGGGTTGTACACACTGAGTTTCGAAACTCACACCATTTAATTTAATGTTTTAGGTAATCCTGAATAGACGGCTCGACGTGGGAGAGGACTCGGAGATGGCCACACTACAAGCTGTTCAAATGTTTTAATTTTTTCAAATGAAATTGTTTTAAATACTTTGTTTATTTTCATTGGATTGTAATAAGACCATGTAACTCCTGAATGACTTTAGACTTTGGGTTTATTATTATTGTTTCAACTATCTGCTTAATAAATTTCATAAAATTTCTAAAGATGACATGGTTTTCGAAATAGCTTAATATATTAACGTTTTCCTAAAATGTGGGTTTTTCCTCTTAACTTAACAGGTTAAAAGGGTTTTGGGCTTTTGGGCCCTAAATTGTTAAATCGTAAAATCATTTTGAAGTGTGCCTTTGATGTGACATTCCCAGATTCGGGCCTAACTTTTAGGCTGGTTTTGGGGTTGTTACATTTAGTGGTATCATAGCCCGGTTGCAAAGCTCGGGCTGTGAAATGGGCTTTAGATTTTGGAAAAAAGTTTTTACAGGATTCTTGAAATGTGGTTCACCGAGCCTCGACGTCGAGCCAAGTAAGTTCTATGTACTACATTTGCTTAAAGTGTTGAACTGTGTAGATAATGGGCTACTAATAAAATAGGCTTTTAGAGACTAAAGCCCGTGGGGAACCTAAGCCTGTAGTGAATTCTCGATCGCGGAATAACTTTAAGAAAATTGTTATTACTTACATAAGACATGTGTTCTAAACAAGTGGAACTAAGTACTAACTACATAAAATTCTTAATTTAGAACTACCTAATGATGACTGCTAGGCGAGGTGGAAGAGGCCGCAGCAGAGGCCGTGGACGTGTTAGGGCAGGATCGTCCGAGTCCGGCCATATGCCCAACGTAGGAGTAGGGGAGGCTCCGGCCTCACCAGTAGCTGAAAGAGGAGCAAATGAACGGGCTGCCGCTACAGAAGATGCCGTATCGCAGGCCATGTTGAGAATCTTGGAAAGGATCACTGGACCCAATAATGGTACGGGGAGTCGTGGGTCGATCGTGGAGCGACTCCGAGTAATGGGGCTAAGATTTTCAAAGGAGTAGCGGCGGTGGCCCCGAATGTGGCGAAGTATTGGTTGGAAGCTACTGAAAGAATAATGGATAACCTTGATTGCAGGGTTGAACAAAAGTTGAAAGGAGCAATATCCCTACTCAGGCAGGAAGCCTATCAGTGGTGGTTGACCGTTAAGGAGGGCAACCAACAAGAGCATATCACTTGGGAATTCTTCAAAACAACATTTCAGAGGAAATACGTTGATGCGTCCTATGTGAATGCCCGAAGGAAGGAGTTTTTGAGTCTGACTCAAGGAGATAAGTCAGTAGCAGAGTACGAGGCTGAGTTTTTGCGCCTCAGTCGATATGCCAAAGGGATAATAGCAACCAAGTATGAAAGGTGCGTGTGGTTCATGGATGGATTAAGGGATAGCCTTAGGGTACTGATAGCTCCACAAAGGGAGTGAGATTTTGCGGTCTTGGTAGAGAAAGAAAAAATAGCAGAGGAGGTAAAGAGCACGGAGCACCGCAACCGAGAGAAAGAGAAGGGCAAGAACAAGCAGAATATGGAACCTATGGGAGCTGGAGAAAGGCCCATGAGGAGGGCCAAAGTGAATGGGCCGGTTAGAGATGTGGCCCTTGTTGCTGCTGCTAAATGGAATACCACATTGTGCTGAGCGTGGGAAAAGGCATCCGGGCGAATGTTGAAGGAGGACGGGAGCATGTTTGGGCTGTGGATCGATGGAGCATAGGGTTAGGTAGTGCCCGAGAAGGCTAGATTAGGAACAAGCTGACGGTAGAGGTAATTTTCAGCCTCAGAAGGGTGGACAACAACCACCAAGGGGCCGTGGTCAAGCCAGAGGTGGTAATAGTATAGGACGAGGGCGTGGAGCACCGGGTAGGGGTACAGGACAGGCAGAGGCAAGACAACCAGTGTTGGTCTATGCTGCTCGTCGCAGAGAGGAAGGTGATGACCAGATGTGATAACGGGTACGTTCCTTATATGTGAGCTACCTTATATTGCGCTAATTGATGTGGGGTTGACACACTCGTACATTACTTGTAATAGGACTGAAACTGTAGGGGTTGAGTTTGAGAATGAAATGACTTTGTTAAGTCCTTTAGGGCAGTCGGTGAAAGTTAGTAAACTGTTTAGGAATGTACCATTGATGGTTCAAGGAGTTATTTTCCTAACGGATTTGATGGAATTGCCGTTTGGTGAGTTTGACCTCAGCTTAGGCATGGATTGGTTAACGAGGCACCAAGCAACCCTAGACTGTGCTATGAAGTGGATGGTATTAAGAAATGTGGAAGGTGATGAAGTGGCAGTGATCAGGGAACGACGTGATTATTTGTCAAATGTGATTTCAGCTTTAAGGTCAGAAAAGTTGGTAAGGAAGGGCTGTGAAGCTTACTTAGCTTATATCAGTGATTCGAAATCGGAGAGTGTTACTGTCAAGGATTTGGAAATAGTAAAGGAATTCCCTGACGTTTTCCCAGAGGAATTGTTGGGATTACCCCCAATAGAGAGGTGGAGTTTAGAATAGAGTTGTTACCGGGTACGGCGCCAATGTCTATCGCACCTTATAGGATGGCACCAAAAGGAACTAGTGGAGTTGAAGGCCCAGATTCAGGAGTTGTTGGATTACGGGTTTATTAGACCAAGTGTGTCTCCATAGGGAGCCCCGGTATTATTCGTAAATAAGAAGGATGGGTCCATGAGGATGTGCGTCGATTATAGGCAATTGAACAAGTTAACCATTAAGAATAAGTACCCTCTGCCTAGGATAGATGACCTTTTCGATCAACTTAAAGGAGCCTCAGTTTTCTCGAAGATTGATTTGCGTTCGGGGTACCATCAACTGAGGGTTAAGGAAGTCGATGTGAATAAGACAGCCTTCAGAACTCGTGTGGACATTACGAGTTTTTGGTGATGCCGTTTGGGTTAACAAACGCACCTGCAGCTTTTATGGATCTCATGAACCGGGTTTTTCAACCTTATCTAGATCGGTTTGTAGTAGTCTTCATAGATGGCATCCTGGTATACTCGAGAACGAAGGTGGATCACGATGCACACTTACAGATTGTGTTGCAAGTTTTAAGGGAGAAGCAATTATATGCTAAGTTTAGCAAGTGCAAATTCTGGCTAAGGGAAGTCAGTTTTTTTAGGACATGTGGTCTCCGCTGAGGGAATTAAAGTTGACCCTCGGAAGGTAGAAGCGGTATTGGAATGGAAACGACCTAAGACGGTGTCGAAAATTTAGAGTTTTCTAGGCCTGGCAGGGTACTAGAGGCGGTTTGTTGAAGGGTTTTCTTTAATCGTGACACCTTTGACCAAGCTGCTACAGAAGGGGGTGACATTTGTATGGACGGATAAATAGCAGGAAAGTTTCGAGAAGCTTAAAAAGGTTTTAATAGAGGCTCCTGTTCTAATTCAGCCGGAGCACAGGAAGGAGTTTACGGTTTATAGCGATGCATCGCACATGGGCTTGGGCTGTGTTTTGATACAAGAAGGGAAAGTGGTTGCTTATGCATCGCGCCAGCTTAGGACTTATGAAAGAAATTACCCAACTTGCGATTTGGATTTGGCAGCAGTAGTCTTCGCGCTCAAGATTTGGAGGCATTACTTGTATGGAGAGAAGTGCACCATCTATACGGATCACAAGAGTCTGAAGTACCTGTTGACTCAGAAGGAGTTGAACTTGAGATAGCGCAGGTGGATTGAGCTATTAAAGGACTACGATTGCACGATCGAATATCACCCGGGAAAAGCTAATGTGGTGGCTGATGCGCTAAGCCGTAGGACTATGTTGGATTTGAAGGCAATGTTCGCTCGATGGAGTCTCTATGATGACGGGAGTTTGTTAGCCGAATTGCAAGTGAGGCCACTATGGGTTGAGCAGACTAAAGCTAAACAGTCATTGGATTAAACTCTGAGTTCTCGATTCAAGCAAGTTGAGAATGGGGAAACGGCGGATTTTGGATTGAATTAGGCTTGGAAAGAGGACTAGATTGCATAATTTATTTTCCGAGCCTAGGGACGAAATTGGAATTTTTGAAAAGAGTAGGGGCAAAATAGGTATTTTGCCTAGGATGTAGTAGAATGCAAATGTATGTAAAATGTGATGAGTTAATAATTAAATTTGCTTATATAGACCGGAAAGACCAACTATGGAATTAGATTGAGGGAAACAAAAAGTTTTGGATTAGTTGGAATTCAAACCGAACAACTGTTAAGGTAAGTTCGTGTAACTTAATTTGGTACGGTGATATGTTTGAATTGAATTGTGTGATTGTGATAATATGTATATGGTGATATACATAATGAAATAATTACAAATTGGAAATATTGATAAAATATCATGTCCCGATTGAATATTGAAATTCAATAGATTAGGGTGATTTCTTGAAATGGGTATAATACAGCAAAGGTTACAGATAGGATTTAGCCCAGATGGGTAATCCTGAATTTAAACCTCTCGAGCATATGTTATAGATTGGGTTTAGCCAGGACAGGTAACCCTAATTAAGCTCTTTAGAGTACAGGTCACTAATAAGATTTAGCCTTGACTGGCAATCCTAAATGACTCTTGTGAAGTTGGTTGAAAATCGGGATTTAGCCTGGACTGGTAATCCTGTTTTAAAATATGTGGCTCAAGATTGTGCTCTTCAGACTTATGTCCAATAGGTAATAAGGAACACGAATTAACGTATAATTCATATGTATACCTTATGTACATCACTTGAATGTCCATCGAAATTTCATTAGTTCAATGGGAAAGACTCTCGAAATATGGAAAGGTAGAATTAATGGAAGTTTGCATATAATGAACTCATTTATGTTTACTTGATATTTATATGATGTTATGTGACTAACTTATTTGATTAAGTGTATATGTTTAGGTGAACTACCTATAATAGATGAAATGTTTGTTTATGTATGCTAGTTTGAATAGATATAACTGGTAAGATTATTTCCCGTTATACGAACTTACTAAGCATGAAAATGCTTACCCCGTTTAATTTTCCCTTGTTTTATAGTGCTCATAAGCTCGCGAAGGTTGAAGGATCGGTTGGAGCATAATCACACTATCCACTATCTCCATTTGGGTATATTTAGAAATATCATTTTGGTATAATGGCATGTATAGGCTTAGTTGGTCAAATGATAACTTGTAAGTGATATTTTATAATCTAGCCATTGGAATGCCTAGTAATGATTTATTTGGGAAGTTTGTAAGTTATCTCATGTTCAATGTTTATGTGTTAAATGTGGATGAATAGAGTATGTTTATCTTGAATATGCACTAAAAGTATGATTAAAAACATGAATGGCATGTGATATTATGCCATGATAGATGTTAGTTGAGGCTTGGTTTTAATGCTTGATCTGGCTGGTATATTCATGCAAGTATTGGTGTAGGTTGTTGGCAAAATTGGGTGAGAAAATGAAGTTAAGATATGGCTTCATTTTGTCCACATAAGTAAACACACGAGTGTGTGTCTAGGCCGTGTGTCATACACGGCCGAGTAAATAGGCGTGTAGCCAGGCCATGTGTCCCCTGCACCTTAAATTCAAGAAAATATAATGCTCAGAATTGAGTACATGGGCAGAGACACGGGCGTGTGTCTCAACCGTGTGGGAGACACGGCATAGAACACAGGCGTGTGTCTTGGCCATGTGAAACCTGCACCTAATTCGAATTAAATTAATTATCCACATGGCCTAGGACACAGACGTGTGGCATGGCCGTGTGGCGCAAGTCAGAGAGCACCCTAAATCAGACACGGCCTGTAGCATGGGCGTGCCCTTGGACCACAAGGGCGTGTGAGCCCTGCACCTTAGAAAAATTTTGTAATTTTGCGAAAAATTCTTATAGATTCTGATTAAGTCCCGTTTGGATTCTAATACTCATTTTGGGCCTCGAGGGCCCATTCAAGGGACAATAAGGAAAAATTTTGAGTATGACTGGTATTTTAATACAAATTGCATGCGAATGTTCTGTGAACCCCGGTAGTACTCCATGACCCTATTCTGGCGATGGATACGGGTTAGGGGTGTTTCAAGAATGCCCAGTTATTGCTACACGATCAGAGACATGAGCGTGAGTCTCAGCCGTGTGAGGGACACAACCTAGCACACGAGCTTGTGGCTTGGCTGTGTGAGGTAAGTCAGGGAGTTACACGGGGTAGAACACGACCTGAAGCACGAGCATGTCATAGGGTCACACGAGCGTGTCGCTTGACCACATGGGCCTGTGAGCCCTGCACCTAGGAAAAATTTTGAATTTTCGTGAAAAATTCCCTGAGTTTCCGATTGAGTCCCGATTTGATTTTAACACATATTTTGGGCCTCGAGGACCCAAAAAGGACTATATGATTAATCTATGTAATGTATGTTTATTGAATTGTGAAATGTTTGAATTCGTTCTAAAATTTTCGATAATGCTCTGTAACCTTATTCTGGTGATGAATAAGGGTTAGAGAGTGTTACATTTAGTGGTATCAGAGCTATTCAGGTTTAGTCAATGTTCAGACTAAATCGAGCTCGAAATTGAGTCTAGAGGTACATGCCATAATTGAGTCGAATTGAGTCAATGCTGATATATGTATTTGTTTTTGTTTTATAGTTAAAGATGTCAGATGATTATAGTGATGATATTGATTAAGAAATGTATACTGGAGATGAAGAGTCTCGTGATTTAGATGAAAAAGAGTCGGCAACACCGAGTGTAAACCCAATGGGTAATCAACCTCCTAATGTTGAAAAAAGGTAATGTTAGAGAAAGAGATGACTTACAGTTACTTAGGGTTATAGCTGATGCTCTTCAACGAGGAGCAGGAACTGCATCTGTACGACATCTGCTCCTACTACCCGACGAGCTCCAATTAACGAACTGCGTAAGTACGGTGTGACTCCATCTACAGCTGAAAATTGGATGGAATCTACAAAAAGAATTTTACAGCAGCTTGAATGTACTCCTCGAGAAAGTTTATTATGTGATGTTTCTTTATTGCAAGGGGAAGCGTATGTTTGGTGGGAGTCAGTAACCCGACATGTATCTACGAACAGGTAAACTGGATTTCTTTCAAAGAGAATTTCAGAAGAAATATGTGGGTGAGTTATACATTGATGATAGAAAACAAGTGTTCTTGATGTTAAAATAAGGTGAGATGTCAGTAGTTGACTATGAACGGGAATTCTCGCGACTTAGCAGATATGCAGCTAAATTTGTGCTAACCAAAGATGATAGTTGCAAGCGGTTTTTACAGGGTTTACGTGATGAATTATGAGTACAATTAGTATCTCTCAAAATTATAGAATTTGCAGATTTAGTTGAGAGGGAAAAGATGGTTGAACAAGTACTGGGTCTTGATAAAAAGCCTAAAAATACTCGTCCGTTCGGGAAATGTTCCGGAGCTACTAGTTTGAATTCGCAATCAAAAAGATCAAAAGAATCTCAAGGTAGTTGGAGATCAAGTTTCAAATGTAATAACCCATTTTTCAATGAAATCGGAATAGTGGTTGTGGGACCAAGAATCCGATCCGAAAATAGAGTTTATTTTTATTTTATTATATGGTCCGTATTATGATAGGCGTATCGTGTGAAAATTTTGATACAAAAAATTTATCGATTAAGTGTTTAATTACGAGAAGGGCTAAACCGCATAAAATGCGAAAGTTGAATTCTAGTAGCTATAAGGATTAAATAGCTATGGAATTCAAAACTAGAGGTCCTTATATCGTAATTAGACAATTAAAGAAAAGCATGTAGATTTTTGGTGACTCATCCATGGAAAAACTAGAAAAAAGTATGGACTAAATTGGAAATTAAAATAATTAATTAATTAAAAAGACGATAAAATATATCATCTTATTATTTTGTAATCTTCAACCCCAAAAATTATATGGAAACCCTAAGAGAGAGAGAAGAAACTTTCAAGGCTTAATTGGGTAAGTTTCCTTGTCCCGTTTTTAGTAATTTTGATATTTTTGAAACCGGGATAGCTTAATCTATCTATTTGGGAGATTAATTTGAAATGTTATAAAAGTATGAAAATTGGGTCATGGATGAATATGCTGAAAATTAGGAATTTATGGTAGAATGAAAGGTTGTTGATAGATAAAGAACTTTTACAAAGTGATTTTTGATGAAAACATGATTTAGGGACTAAAATGTAAAGTTGTGAAATTTGATGAAAAATTCTAAATTTTTATGAATACATGTGCTGTAAATTTTGTAATGGGATTTTGGTTAGGCTTGGAATAGGGAGTAAATTGCACAAATTTCATTTTCTGAGCCTAGGGACAAAATTGAAATTTATGGAAAAGTTAAGGGTAAAATGGTAATTTTACCTAGGACATAAATTGAGTCCAAATGAGTATGAAATGTGTGAAATTGATGATTAAATTCATTTATATAGATATAACAACTCAAATTTGAGGTTACATCGAGGAAAGCAAAAGGTTTCGGATTAGTAGATTACTTACGCGAACAAGTGTCGTGGTAAGTTCGTGTAACTTAATCGAGCACGTAATTATGTTAAATTAAATGTTGTGATTGCATGAAATGTAATTATCATTTATGTGATTTACTTGGATGTTACAAATATGAGAAATTAATACATGCTTGAAAATGGTGAAAAGAGGTTATGTCCCGATTGAATATTGAATTCCGATGAATATATGTGGTTTCTCGAAATAGATGAGGTCCTATATTTTTTTGCTGACAGATTTAGCTCGGACGAGTAATCCTATTGACCTCATTATAGAAAGGATTTAGCCCGAACGGGTAATTCTTATATAATATCTCTTGAGTATACGTTATGATTAGGGTTTAACCTGGACTGGTAATCCTAATTGAGCTCTTCTGAGCATACGTTATATAAAGAATTTAGCCTGGACTGGTAATCCTGTTATACGATATGTGGCTTGAGAGTGTGTTCATTGATTAAGTGCCGTAATGGGTACCCTTAAATAAGAATTGACGGATTATTGAATCGTACACCTCGAGTGTAACTTGAGCATCCATCGGAATTTCAGTGATTCAACAGACATAAAACTCTTTACATGGCATGAGAATTATGAGATGAAATGATAATGTCTTGAAAGAGTATTGCATGATAAGCTCATCTATCCTTACTTGATGTATATGTAAACCTTGTGACTAACATGTTTGATTAGATGCAGGTGTTTAGGTAATTTTGCCAAATGGATAGAAAAAATGTTATTATATGTTTAGATTTAATAAATGGGATTGGTAATTTTAGTTTCCATTATACGAACTTACTAAGCATGTAATGCTTACTCCGTTTTATTTTCCCTGTTTTATAGTGCTCGGAAGCTCGCGGAGGTTGGGGATCATTGGAGCATCATCACACTATCAACTAAATTATTTTGGGTATACTTAGTAAAATCATTTTGGTATAATGGCATGTATAGGACAACTTGACCATTAGTGGCTTGATAATGATGCTTGTAATCTAGCCATTGGAATGGCTAGTAATGATTATTTTGATATACTTGTAATGTCATGCTATGGTAGCTAAATATATGTTAAGTAGTTGATCAATTTATGTCTAATATATGGAATGAACCAAGGTAAGATTGTAGACATGTATGCATGTAATGGTATGCCATGATGAATGATGAAATTTGTTAAATTTGAATGCTTAGAGTGGTTGGTATTGGATGTGTGTTTCAAGTACAGGTCATGGGTGTGATTTCAGGTGAGAAATGAAGCTAGAAATAGCTTTATTTTGTCCACATGGGCGTGTGTCTAGATCGTGTGTGACACATGGCTGGGTACATAGACGTGTAGTTAGGCAGTGTGTCCCCTGCACCTTAATTTTGAGAAACAAAATGCTTAGAATTGAGCACACGGGCAGAGACACGGGCGTGTGTCTCAACCGTGTGTGCTACACGGCTTAGAACACGGGCGTGTGTCTTGGTCGTGTGAAACCTGCACCTAATTTTGAAAGAATTTAATTAACCACATGGCCTAGCACACGGGTCTGTGGCATGGCTGTGTGCACAAGTCAGAGAGTTACACGGGGTCGAACACGACACACGACCTGTAGCACGGACGTGTCCTAGGGTCACACGGGCGTGTGAGCCTTGCAACTTGGAAAAATGTTGTAATTTCGCAAAAAATTCTTAGAGTTCCTGATTAAGTTCTGACTCGATTCTAATACTTGTATTATGCCTCAAGGGTCCAAAATTAAGGGTGGTTTTGAATGGTCTCGGTTAATAAATAGTATTTTACGTAAATTAGTTGTAAAATGTTCTAAAAGTTTTGGTAATACTTCGAAACCCTGTTCTGATTGCAGATACGGGTTAGGGGTGTTACATTTTGTGGTATTAGAGCTATGATTTAGCCGATTCTTGGATACAACGTAGCAAACACAAGTTTAGCTATACATGCCATTATATAATTTGTGATAGTGTGAAGACTCTTGATCATTTTAAATGTGTTTTTCATATAGTAATGTCATCCAACTGAGCTAGAGCTGAATCTGAGGAAGCTAAGAGCAATGCTTCAGCTTCAGTTTAAAGAGTTGCGTCAGCGTCTGGTAGTGAAAGGCCCATGTCTGAGGGCTGAGGTAAGGAGCCAAAACAGGTCTTCTTTCAATTGATGAATGAGTGGTTTACCGAGTACTTAAGAACAAACCCCGCTGTACAAAGACCTCCCCCACCTGTTTCTCAACTGATTCCTGAGGTACCACAGGGTGCTGAACCTGTTAGATTTGGTAAGCCTCCGGTAGATAAAATCAGAAAGCATGGGGCGGAAGAATTTAGAGCTACCGCAGATGATCCGAAAAAGGCTGGGTTTTAGCTAGAAAATACTATATAGGTTTTTGATAAATTATCCTATACACCTGACGAATGTCTGAAATGTGCTGTATCTGTACTGAAAGATACAACTTATCATTGGTGGAATACCATAACATCAGTTGTATCGAGAGAGAACGTTACATGGGAATTCTTCCAAGCTGAATTCAGAAAGAAATATGTTAGTTAGAGATTCATGGATCAGAAAAAAAAAAAAAAGAATTCTCAGAACTCAAGTAGGGAAACATGACTGGATCTGAATATGAACGAGAATTTGTTTGGTTGAGCATATATGCCAAAGAATGGGTTCTAACAGAGGCTGAGATGTGTAAACACTTTGAAGAGGGTTTAAATGACGATATCAAGTTATTGATTGGAGTTCTCAAAATAATGGAATTTGCAGTGTTAGCCGGTCGAGCACACAAAGCTAAGGAATTGAGTAAAGAAAAGAAACAAGTTGAAAGAGAGGCTCGGGTTTTTGGAAAAAGAACTATGAGTAAGTCACAATCATTTGATTCTAAGAAATTAAAGAAGTATTATGATCGTGTGACCACCTCTACGGGATATTCTGGAAGAGACCAGGGCTCTCAACGTTCTAACCCGAGGTCTTCATCTCTATCTATGACCAGTGTGGGTAGTGTTGGTAATCGCAAACCAAAATGTAAATTTTGTAATAAATTTTATCATAGGGAATGTCGGTTTTGAGGTGGACCTTGTTTTGGATGTGGTTCACTTGACCATTTTCTCAGGGATTGTCCCAAAAGGGTTGAAAAAGAGATAGAACCAGTTCTAAAGCCTAGTAATCCTGCCTCGAGAGGCAGACCACCCCGTCGTCGCAAAATGTTGGTGGTAGTCGAGGTACTACCAAGGATACATCATATAGATCTGAGGCACGAGCACTTGCAATGACATATGATATTCGTGCTAGAGAAGATGTCTCTGTGCCAAACGTCATTACTGGTAGATTTTCTCTACTTGATACTGATATTAATGCTTTGATTGATCTTGGTTCCACACATTCATACATATGCACGAACTTAGTGACTATTAAAAATTTACCTATTGAATTCACTAAAATTATGGTTAAAGTTTCAAACCCCCTGGGCTAGTGTGTTATGCTGGATAAAGTCTGTAAAAAATTGTCCATTGATGGTAAAAGGCTATTGCTTTTCTGCTGATTTGATGTTATTTCCATTCGATGAATTTGATGTGATTTTGGGAATGGATTGGTTAACCCAATATGATGCAGTGGTGAATTGTAAGTAGAAATATATTGTATTGAAATGTGAGAATGTTGAATTACTTCATGTTGAATCTGATAAATTGGATGGATTACCTAATGAGATTTCACCAATAACTTCACAAAAATATGTCTGAAAGGGTTATGATTCATACCTTGCATATTGTTGGATACTAAAGTATTAAGTCAAAGATTCAATCAGTGCCGGTTGTATGTGAATTTCCTGATGTATTCCTGGAAAAATTACTTGGTTTACCACCGGATAGAGAAGCGGAATTCTCTATATGTAACACCCCTTACCCGTATTCAATGCTGAAAAAAGATATTGCAGTTTGGTCGAAAAGGAAAATTGAGTCCTCGATTCATCTGGCCGTATGAGATTATTAGCGAGTTGGACCAGTTGCTTATCGACTATCTCTATTGTCTGAGTTAGAAAAAATACATAATATGTTTCATGTATCGATGCTTCGACGATACCGGTCCTACCCTCTACACCTCATTTCCCCAACTGAGGTTGAAATTCAGTTTGATATGTCATATGCTGAAAAACCAATTCGAATTTTAGCTCGTGAGATCAAAGAATTGAGAAATAAGAAAATTGCGTTAGTGAAAGTCTTGTGGTATCGACACAGGGTTGAAGAAGCTATGTGGGAACCCGAAAATGCTATGAGAAATCAATACCCGAACCTATTACTGGAAAGACTTTTGGGGACGAAAATCCTTAACGGGAGAGAGTTGTTGTAACACCCCTAACCCGTAACCGTCGCTGGAATAGGGTTAAAGGCATTACCGGACAATTCCAATCATATACAAACATTTCAAGTCATAATATAACCAATCAAATCAAAGTGTCCCTTAAATAGGTCTATGAGACCTTAAACATGTAACACCCCACACCCAGCCTAAACGTTATGACCGGATCTAGCGTGCTACATCAGGTGTTGTTTGAAAACTTTGCGTTCACTGAAAAACTCATCTACAAATCAAAACTTTCTATCGTTCCAAAAATCCTGGTTTTCGTTGCTTATTAACAAACCAAGTTTTACTCGAAATCATTCCTTTCCAAAAATTATTATTATGCATTTATTATTTTTCTTTTAAAACCTTGTCGGTTAAGGAAGTTTGATTTAAACAGTTGCGGAAACGTGATATTTTAAAAAGAGTAGTTATTGTTTAAAAAAAAACCCGTATTTAGTAAACTAGCATTTGTAATGAAAAGAAGTACCAAATAAAAGTTAAAAAGAAAATCCAATGGCCTTATTACAAAATTTATTAACCTAAAAATTAAAATGAGATAAATTAAAATAAAGTAGCTAAATTAACCCCAAGAACATACAGGACGTGTGGCCACCTCTGAGTCCCTCGCAGCTCCAAATCCTCTAAGGCTTGGGATTACCTACACAGTTAAAGAGAAAGGGTGAGTTATGAGAACTTAGTGTGTAATCCCCTTACACCTATAGTTTAGGCCCAAGCCCATACAGTAACAATCTGGGCCTAAGCCCTATTCAGTAACAGTCTGGGCCGAAGCCCTATGATATGCACAACAAATATGTACCCAACCCAGTCCAACCAACACACCACCCGTACCAACCAACACACCTGTGGGGACCAAGTCAACCCACCCAACTAGCACACCAATAACACAGACTAGCTACTAATAACAGTATACGTGGCTGAGCCACTGAACCGGTATAATGTGGCAACAGCCACTAATCAGTATAATGTGGCAAAGCCACCAGTATAGTGCTACCTCCAAAATCCATAACCCAACCCATGCAGTATGCCATGTCATAAATAATTCATGTAAATAGTGCATCATCATAGACATCAATCATCCAGTTACTACTCATACATCGATGATCCTACCACTAAGGGTAAAACGATCATTTGGGGGTAAAACGATAATTTCGCCCCTCGAGGGTATTTCGATAATTTACCCATCAAGGGTAATTCAGTAATTTGCTCATCTACGGCCCTTCCGGAGACCAACTATCACCTCGGGCTACACAGGTTTCATTTCTGGTCATAATGGTGCCATTGGGCCTAAAGTCCAATTTCAGCCCAAACGGGCCCACACGCACGTGTGTCCCATTCAGCTCAGTTTCAGTCTCAGTTCTATAGAATTTGCAGTCGCATCAATCGTCTGACACTTTTCATCATTTTCTCTCGTGTGGGCTCGTTAACTTGTTGGGCCCACTTAGCCCGCATCGGCTCAACAAGGCCCATTACGGCCTCAGTTCCACGAGAGCATTCGTGACACTCCCAACGGTGTATCACCATCACTACTGGCTCGGTTTATCCCTACGAGCGCTCGCACGATCGAGTGAGCTCAGTTGCCGGTATTTTGGCTTTTTGGTATTTCGACTTTTAGCCGATTCACAGATCATAGCAATAGCATATTAAACAGAGGTGTGAGATTACACACCTGTTACGGATTGCGGTTCGCGACACTTTCCGAGGCACTTGAGATCACAGTTGACCATTAGTTAGTCTTCACCCTTTATAAAACAAAATATAGAAATACTTTATCTATTGCATTCACTTACCAGAGAATGACAGGCTCCTTGCTATGGGAGAGTATTCGGCTTACACCTCCTGATTAAAGAACTGAGTCCCTAACGAAAAGAACAAGTTAGAAACGTTGTTGCAAGACAACAAGAGAAACGACCTTTCGGCCCCAAAGAACTCAAAATGATAAAGAGAAAAACTACCACCCCTATTCAGCCATGACCACAACTTACCAACAAGAGGAAGAGATTTAGAAGCAGTTTGAACCAACAAGAAGAAAGTATTCGTACCCTAGAGGATTCGGCCTACACAAAAAGTCAAGGCTTACTACTTGATTAGCTTTGCAAGGCCAAGAGAAAAATGGGAGAAAGAGAAGGGTTGGATGTTTGGCTAAAGAGAAATCGAAGAAAGAAAGTGAATGTTCGGCTTACAAGATTCGGCCAGCAAAAGGAGAACCACTCTTCAAGAAGAAACGTATCCAGCTTAAGGAGAAATTGGAAAGGGAGAAGTGTGGCTACGGCTTAGAGGTAAAGAAAAGAAATGAATGTTTAGGAAGAAGAGAAATGAGAAGAAGAAATAAAAGAGAATGAAAGAAAAGGCTTACTAATTCGGCACTTAGCAGAAAAATGGAGGAAGAAAAATGAGAGCAAGGTGAAATTGGCAGAAGTCAAAGAAGAAAGAAAATGACCCAAAATGTTAGTGAAAATAAAAACATAAAATGCAAAACTCTCAAAGGAAGACCAAAGAAATTCGGCACACTCTCCCCTCTCCAAACCGAATATGCACACTCAAATGACCAACCATGGCCGAAATTCCCTATCACCACTTCCCCACATTTGGCCAACACTAGCACACTCCTCCATCCCTTGACTCTCTCCACTCTTTCCTCCTAATTTTGCTCTCCCTCATCCATTTGAATTATTTGACCAAGTCCCCAACTCCCCTTGAAGAGTTTGATTTGAACTCTGCTTCCTCCACTCACCTGACACAAAATAAAAGCCTCCATTTTGCAAACTGTGGGATTCGAACTCCACTCCCCCTTGTTTCCTAATGACGCCACTACCACCTTGCCACATGCTCATCTTGTGTTAGTAAATCACACACAAATTTACTTAAGTCCAACCTCAACCAGCCCTCTCCTCTTAAGGGCCAAAAACTAAAATTTCTCCAAAGCTCAAATTCGAACCCAGGCCTCTCTAGAACCCCCAAATACAATCAAGTAACCAGCTGAGCAAGCACAACATGAAACATGCAAAAATTACAACCCTAATTTCTGGGACATTACAAAAATATCAATAGGAAGAGGTCGGGATTAAACCGAACACATACGAAATTTTCTAAAAATTAGACATTTTTCAAAGCTACACAGGTCACACGCCTGTGTGGGTAGGCCATGTGCCTCACACGGCCTCAGACACGCCCGTATGTCTAAGCCGTGGCAAAACAGGGCATACATAGTAACTTGTCCACACAGCTTGAGACACGCCCGTGTACTTCACCCGTAGTCAACACTGACTTGCACCACAATGCTATTCACACGCCCGTGTGTTCAGCCCATGGTCGAAACTGACTTGTTTTGAAATACAACCACGAATGACACAGTCAAACCACATGCCTGTGTGCTCAACCGTGTGGGCAAATATAGGCCATTTGCAAGGCGAATTTGCCACCCACACTTTGGGTTATACCTACAAGCACAAATAAGCATCATTACAAGCATCAAAAATATCCAAAACATACCAAAATGACCATCTTTTCTAGTCATTCAAGAATAGATCAAACACAACAACTAATGTATCACACAAAACATAGATCAAATATTACCATATGCATATCTATTTACAAGCCATATCACATAGCTTATATATACAACTCAAAACATCAACCATTTTTACTAGACTATACATGCCATACTTAAATATTTACACTTTCAAAAGGTACCATAATAGAGTTGATAGTATGATGACGATCATTGAGCCTTCTGTAGCTTTAACGATCCATAAAACGAAGCAAACACACACGAAGTAAGCTTTCAAAAGCTTAGTAAGCCATATACAAATAAACTTAACATATAAAACATTTATAGCCATTTCTAATACAAGAACTTAAACATATCTCAATAGTAAGTTCATATTTCTTCTTTAGTTCAAATGTATCTAGTCATTTGCTTGTCAACAAATTATATCTCTATTGCATCTTAATAGATCATAGCACATTCATACATGTGTCACATTTTGTCTCAACAATTCTATGCACATATTTCACTTTAGCAAATCATATATACTTACCTTTCACACTCAATCAATGAGTACATCTCAAACGTACCTAAATCAGTTAAGCATTTCACATAGTCTTTCATTTCTCGGAATTGCCCGTTGAACCATTCGGAATCAAATAGGATACTCGGATAACTCAGAATACTCGTACAATGCCAACGTCCAAGACGTGGCCTTACATGTAATCCAATATCAATGCCACTGTCCCGGACAGGGTCTTACATGAATTAAATACGATGCCAATGTCCCAGACATGGTCTTACATGTAAATCTCAAATCAATGCCAATGTCCCAGATGTGGTCTTACATGATATCTCATATCAGAATCCCTATGTCATGACATATAAATCCTATCTATTTCTAAGGCTCGTACGGGACTTTTCGGACATTGACACATCGTTGATACTTTCCCGGTTTTCACATATATATCTTCCAAAGCCATTTATCACATTTCGATAATATATGAACATGAATAAATCAAATCAAATACATTTATTTGTATATAGACTTACCTCGTATTCAGAATAAACGAACAGATTTGACTACTCGATCACTTTCAACTTTCCTCGGTCTAAATCTGTTTTCTTTGGTTCTTGATTTATACAAGCAACAACCCAAAATTGGGCCTAGTAGAATTGGGCCCATTGGGCCTTGGGCGTGGGAGCGTTTAAAATTTTTGGGAATGTGAGAACGGCATTATTTCAAGTTGGACCTATCAGGAATGTGATTTTGAAAGGTTACGAGGTTCCTATGAAGTCCCGGGTTCAAGTTAGGCCATAGGAAAAATTTTCATTTTTGGCCTTAGTGGAACCACTGATCTCAAATGGTATGACTCATAAGTATATTAAGGTAAAATAAGACACAAGTTGGCCATGAGGTAGGATGGTTGTGGCATCACTAAGAAACAAGGGGAAAAGGAATTCGAATCCCTTGGTAAGCATTTTAAAGGTAATTATTTTGTGCTTTGGAAGAGGAGGAAACAAAGTTGGGATAAAACTCTGCCATGGGAGTTAGGGACTTGGTCAAACTATTTGAATGGAAGGTGGAGAGGAAATTGAGGAGGGATTTGTGGAGGAAATCATGGGGATGGGTGAGTAAGGGGAGTTGGCCGAATATTATGTTCTTTGTGGGGTGGATTCGGCACTTGGGGATTTTCTGGTGGTTGTGCCGAAATTGTATAGGAGCTTTAGGGGTTATTTTTCTCTCATTTTTGGTTTCGAAAGTTTTCTTTTGTAACTTTTGTTGCTCATTCTTTTGGTGCATTTTTTTGACCTTTCGGGACCTTTTTCTTTCAACTTTATTTCTAAGTGTTTACTTTCTTTAGCTGAAATCCTAGTTTCTCCTATTCTCTTTTTCTCATTTATTGGCCGTATCTTTTTCTTTCTTCTCCTCTCATCTCCTTTCCTTGGCTTTTCTTCATAGCCGAATACACACCTTCTTTTCTACATTCATTTGTTGTGGGCATTTAGTGAATCGTTAAGCCTCTTCCTTCCATCTTCTTCTCTTGTTTTCCACCAGTATTTACTACCATTTGCTGCTGAATCTTCTCTTTTTATTCGGTTATTCTCTAGTTGCAAGGTATCGGTTCCTTTTCCCTTTATTCTCTCTGCTTTTCTCTCTTTTCTCTACTAAAGCCGAAACACACTGTCATTAACTCTCTATTTTCCAGGCCAAATCTAGTTACTTTTCCCCATCTCGAATCACGTTTGTTCTTGTTTGTGAAAGCCGAAACCCCTTGTTAGACAACTACCATTTTCTGTGGTACTTTGTTAATCGAGAATTCTTCATGGAGGCAAGTAATAGCCAGTCTAAGAGGGGATCAAGAAGTGTGCCTAATGGAAGTGGACTCGTAGCCCCTGCTCTCAAGTTTAAGCAGCATAGGGTGTCAGCGGTTCAGGACTTTCCGCCTGGATGCGGAAGGGCATCGACATCTGATTTAGATAAACAAAATTGTAGTTAATCGCGCTAGTGAGGGTAAGTGTTAGTAAATGGTGTAGTTAGGTGTTTGGATTTAAGATCTTTCAATTCGTTTGTTAATAGAGTTAATGGAGTGTTATGTTTGGTATAGGTGACGACGATCGTGAGTGTGTAGAGCTCTACGTGATCATGTGTGTAATCTGACACCCACTTCGATGGTTGTTTGTGAAATTCTGTGAAACGGCCAAAAGCCGAAAAGCCGGCAATTGTGACTACTCGAGCGTGTGAACGCTTGTAGTGGTAAATCGAGATACGAATCGTGACGCTAAGTCGTTGAGAGTGTCACGAGACTCTCACGATACCGAGCCTGTAACGGGCCGAATCGAGCTAAATGGGCCTAACGGGCTAACCGGCCCACTTGGGAAAAACTAATGGATTTGTAACAAATGATAGGCCCGGATGTGAATTCTGCAAACCCGAGACCGAATCGTGCGTAATGGGCCACACGTGCATGTGCGCCCCATTGGGCCTAAGATAGACTTTAGGCCCATTAACTCTATAGTGGCTTAAAAAGAGTTCTGTATCGCTCGAGGCGATAGTAGGCCTTCGAAAAGGCCGATGAATGCGTAAATTACCAAAATACCCTTGAAGGGTAAGTTACTAAAATACACCTGGGTTGCGAAATTACTGAAATACCCCCGGGTTGCAAAATTACAAAAATACCCTCGATAGGTTGAATGACCGTTTTACCCTCAGTGTTGTTAAGTAACGATTGTATGTTTACATTACACTTGTATATGTTGATATGTATATTGCATTTTATCATGTTGCATGGGGCAAGTTAAAGATTGAAGAGCAGTGTAGCCTGGTGGCAAAGCCACAATATATTTATATATATACATAATTATGACTCTGGTGGCTCAGCAACAAATATTGTGATTAGCAGCTTGTCTGCAATATTGGTGTGTTTGGCGGGGTGGGTTGACTTGATCCCCGATGGTGTGATTGGTTGGTACGGGGGTATGTTTGGTTGGATTGGGTTGGGTTACATTATACTCTTTGCATCCCATCATTGTATTACCATGAATATAAGGCTTAGGACCAGGTTGATGTCTTTGGGCTCAGGCCCAGTCAGTGACCGTTTAAGGGATTACACAATGAGTTCTTGTAACTCACCCTTTTTCCCTTAACATCGCAGGTAATTCCCAGCGGTAGAGGATTTGGAGCCGTGGATGACTCGATGGAGGCCATACATCGGAGACATTGCTCGCAAACTTTAGTAAATTTTCATTTTGCTTCATTTTTAAGATTATTTTTTTATTTGGGTTTAATATTTTGTAATAAGGCCTCTGGGATTTATATTTCTTTAAACTTTCATTTTAGTATTTTCAAACTATAAATGATTAAACCTATAAACATGAGGTTTTCTTAAAACATTAATAATAGTTTTCTAAAATATCACGTTCCGCAACTATTCAAGTTCGATTTTCACAACAAAAACTATTTTTCAAAGTAATAACAACTTTATAAAAATGGACATTAAGAAAATCGTGTTTGTAATATCCCGGGTTAGGGGCTATTTTGTTTTGGCATAGTTTGCTTGTTATTGGCCTGCTATGTTGTTGTTCTTGATGTTTTGGGGCTTAGTTGTAAGCTAGGTGTAAGCCTGAGTGGTAGGAAAAACTTTAGTTTTTAGGCTTAGGTGAGAGGAGCTGAGGAAGCTGGGGTTTAAAGGTTTTATTTGGTGAATTTTAGCACAAGAAATGAGCTGGTGGAGTGGCAGGATAGGCGCCACTTGAGGCTTGTGTGTGTGACGCCACTTGCAAGGGATGGGGTCCTGTGTTCAAGCTGCAGAATGCCCACATTTTGCTTCTATTTTGACGGCATGGAGGAGGAGAAGTTGTTGGCAGTTCAAACTCTGCCATAGACCAAGTCAACCCACTTGAATGGTGGGTGGAGAGTGATTTGTGGAGGTGGACTAGTTCAAACTAGTTTGAAGTTGTGGCTTGGAGTGTTTGGGGGAGTGATGGCCGAATATTGGAGAGATTCTGGGGGGAGAGTGGACGGTTTGGTAGGTGGGTTGAGGGAGTGCCGAAATGCACTTTGCTTGTTGGTGTTTTTCGGTCATTGTGTGTCAAGCCAAAATTCTCTTTTTGGTCTTTTGTTAGCCGAAATTCATTAGAGCTTCTTCATTTTTGCTTCTTGAAATCGAAACCTCTACTTGCCGAATTTGCACTTGTGCTCTTTACATTTTGTGTGTGTGGCCGAATGCTCTCTTCCATATATTCTTCTTCTTTTTCATTTTGTTAAGCTGAAGCTAGTACCCTCCCCTCTATTCATCTTTTATTTCATTCTTTTTCCAAAGCTTTAGCCGTTTTCTCCATTTGTTCTTCCCATTTCTTTTGTGCCGAAACCATATCACCTTGCCTCTCAAACTTTTATTTTCTTCTCTCAATACCCTCTTGCCGAAACTCTATTCCCATTTCACATCTTCTTTCTCTCTTTTTCACTCAAAGCCGTGCATAAGTGTGTTAAAACTCCTTGGCCGAATCCTCTTTTCTTCTTGTCCAAAGTGGTAGCCGAATCTTTCCTCTCCTTTTTAGGTTGCATCTTGGCCGAATCCTAGAAAGGTGTTGATCTTGTTGGGTGCTTGATTTCAATCGATTGGTGATAGGTAAGTGCTTGGCCGAATGGTCTTTTCTCCCCTCTTTTGTCCTTGTCGATTTTGGTTTTGATAAGTGCCGATTTTGGACATGTGTTGAAATAAGTTAATCCCTTGTATGAACCGATTTCTTTATAGGGCATCCGGGATTTCGAAGCTGTCAAACGAAGCCTTTATCTTGAGTTGATTGATTAGTAAGTAATGGTGAGATTTTGGTTCATGGTCTATTCGTTTAGTTTCATTTAACCAAGTCTTCAAAGGACTAACTATTTACATTTTAGGGTGTGGCCAATTGTCAAGGGAACCATTGGTTGGTTCGGGTTTTGGTAGGAAACCAAAACCATTTGCAAGGTAAGGGTTTAAGTGTTAGCCCTCTTGAGTTGATGGTTTTGGCCGAATAGTATGAGTGGCTAATCGTTTGTTTGGGCTGATTATAGGAGCAAGGTATTCGAGGGTCTTAGATCGGGTTGTTGGGTTTAAAGCTTGTGGTTTTAACAAGTGTGTAAACTAACACACTTTTTACTTAGTAATATGTTTAACAAACCTGATTGCCTATTAAGACTAAAACAGTATGATGATTGATATGGTACCCAATGGGGTATGTGCATGGATTCGGGTAAGTCTGTTTTATTACGAGCTTTGTTAGTGATATATGATATAATAATCTATGATGTGTTATGGGATGCACTATAAAACATGTTTAGCATGATTTGCATGACTTGCACGATTTGCATCAGTATGATATGTTATGGGTGATATGAGAGGAGGGAGAATATGATATCCGTGTCTTTGGGACACCAGAGGTTTGGCACCTCAGCGTCTCGTCCCAGTGGCTTAGCACCACAGTGGGTTGGCCCCACGGTTGATATTACGGGATTGACGCCAGTGATTTGGTATCACACGATGGGTTGGCCCCATCATTTGATTCGTGACTGCGGTCACCAGTGATTTGGTATCACACTTGAGTCTTTGGGACACCAGAGGTTTGGCACCTCATAGCGACTTATCCCTGTGGTTTAACACCACCGTGGGTTGGCCCCACTTTTGAGATACGGGATCGTCGCCAGTGATTTGGTATCACACGTGGGTTGGCCCCACAGATGGATTATTCGTGACTTTAGGTGACCAGTGGTTTGGCACCACATTGATGGATATCGTGACTTTGGGTCACCAGTGGTTTGGCACCACCAGTGGTTTGGTACCACACGGGGTAGAAAAGGTGATATGGATGGTTAGGATCGGGTGCATTAATTATATTGCTTTGCTATGATGTGTGTTAGTATGTTGCATTATCGGGAGGGGGGATTTATGCACTGAGTCTTGCGACTCACCTTCTCCCTTATCTTTTTAGGTGACACTTAGTTGCGGACATGGAGCCGGGGTGGACTCGAGGTGCTCATGCCATGAATAAAAGTTGGATCGGCTCTGAATTAAAACTTGGTACTTTATTTGAATTATTTTCAATTGGTTTATTGGGATTGTGAAAGGCCTTTTAAAGTTATGTTTTTGTTATGTTTATGTTTAGATTTATTTTCAAATATGCCTTAACAAACTATTGGGTTCAAATTTTGGCTAAAACTTGGAAAGATAAGGTTTTCAAACTACAAAGCGAAATGTTTTTAACTTTACCATCGGGTACCACGCTGTAATTTGAAATGAATGAAACTCGAATGTGTTTTTCAAACTTGGGAATATTTTCTTACTAAGACCAACATGTTTTAAGCCACATAAAGAACTTACTCGGTTTTCTAAATAAAATAAATTCGTTTTGCTTACATGTTTAATTAAGTTTTCAAAATTCCTGGTTTTCCCAAATGCACTACGGTTTTAAAACAATCATGCCCAAGATTTCTACAAGTATAAAACTTAGCCAAAAATTTCATCAAACTCTGAACCGAAACCTAAACCTCTCGAAAACATTTATCCCGTAACATACCAGATTCGGTCGTGGTGTATTGACCGAGTTTGGGGTGTTACAACTATGGTATCAGAGCCAAGTTCAAAGGCTCGGCTGTGGGCCCGAGGCCAAGAATGTTTTGAAAAGTTGTTTTAAGAGTTTTGTTTTTAAATATGTGGTTGGAAAAGGCATGGCACCGAGTCTCCGGCACCAATCCGCCCAGGTAAGTACCCCTTACTATTGCTTGTGATTTTGATGTTGATGTGATTGGATGACTAGCAATAGTGGATTACTTTAGAAACTGAAACTGATAGGACTCTGTGAACTCGCGAAAACAAAGCTTCTTTAAAATTCGCAAGACTTTGCTTTTAAAACAGTGGAATAATTACTGATGCATAAAACTCCTAAACCAGATACGTAGAGATTTTAGTCATGAGCGCTAGAGGTGGACGTGGTCGTGGACGCGGTCGTGGTAGGATGACAGTTTTTGAACCTGTAGGATCTGGTCAGGGGTCAGAGAATGAGATACCGGTACCGCCACCAGCTGGAGGTGGTGAGTTTCAGGATCAGACTGGGGATGACGCAGTGTCACAGGCGATGCTGCAAGTTTTGGAAAGGGTAGCTGGGGTAGGTGGAGGCGCAGGAGCTAGGAAATCTGTGCCTGAGCGACTCCGGGCAAACGGGGCTGAGGTATTTTGAGGTGTTTCTGGTGTTGCTCCCAGCACGGCTGAGTATTGGCTGGAAGCGACAGAGCGAGTTATGGATGATTTAGACCTGACTGCTGAGGAGAAGCTGAAAGGTATAGTATCGCTTCTTCGGGATGAGTCATACCAGTGGTGGCTCACGGTTCGGGACAGTGCTGCAGCAGAGGATCTTACTTGGGATTATTTCAAAGCTGCTTATCAGAAAAAGTACATTGGAGCTAGCTACATCGAGCGCAACGGAAAGCATTTCTGAGGCTTGTTCAGGGGAGTAAGTCTGTGTCAGAGTACGAGGCAGAGTTCTTGAGGCTGAGTCGGTATGCTAGGGGCATTGTGGCTACTGAACACGAAAGGTGTGTTCGTTTCGAGGATGGTCTGAGAGACGAGTTAAGGTTGCTGATTGCTCCACAGCAAGAGCGTGAGTTTGCCATCCTGGTGGAGAAGGCTAAGGTAGCCGAGGGAGTTAAAGAGTCGGTAAGGCAAGGCATGGATAGGAACAGGCATAAGAGGAGTTTTGGATCTTCTGGGTCGTCAGGTAATTCTCAGAAAAGAGCTAAACAGAGTGGGCCGAATCAGTCTGGTAGGTTTGTTGCTGCTAATCAGGGACCGCCACAGTGTAACCTTTGTGGGAAATCTCATTGGGGAGGATGCTGGACCGGTGGAAAAGGGTGTTTTGAGTGTGGCTCATTGGATCACCGTGTGAGGGACTGTCCACGTAAGTTGGCTAGGATTCAGTCCGAGGGTCAGGGCCGTACTCAATTCAGGAATAATGGACCGCCACCGCAGAGGGGTCGTGGTAATGGCAGAGGAGGTAATGGTTCTGGTCGGGGCCGTGGAGCACCGGGCAGAGGTGCGGGTAGTTCTGAGGCAAGACAGCCTGGGTTAGTGTATGCAGCGAGGCGCCGAGAGGAGGGCGACGCACCAGACGTCATAACCGGTACGTTCTTGATCTTTGGTTCTCCATTTACTGCTTTGATTGATGTGGGTTCGACGCATTCTTACGTTGCTAGTAGTATAGTAGAGACCATGGATTTAGACTCTGAAACTACTTCTAGGCAGATGACAGTAATTAGCCCTCTAGGTCACTCTGTAGTTGTAGATAAGCTGTTTAAGGATGTACCCCTAGAACTTCAAGGGGTAGTGCTTGTTGCTGATCTGATGGAACTGCCGTTTGGGGAGTTCGATCTGATTCTTGGGATGGACTGGTTAGCTAAGTACCAGGCGAGGTTGGATTGCGCAGCTAAGCGCATGGTTCTTAAGACGTCTGAAGGAGATGAGGTGGTCATGATAGGTAATAGGAGAAATTACTTATCTAATGTGGTATCTGCTCTAAAGGCTGAGAAGATGGTCAGGAAGGGCTGTGAAGTGTATGTGGTTCATGTGTATACCTTGGAGGCTAAAGAGTCTGCTGTAGAGAAGGTTCGGACAGTTAGGGAATTTGCTGATGTGTTTTCAGAGGAGCTTCCGGGTTTGCCACCGGATCGTGAGGTAGAGTTCGGGATAGATTTGTTACCCGAAACTGCGCCAGTGTCGATTGCTCCGTATAGGATGGCGCCAAAGGAGTTAGTGGAGCTTAAGGCTCAGATCCAGGAGTTGTTGGATCGAGGTTTTATCAGGCCAAGTGTTTCACCTTGGGGAGCGCCGGTACTCTTTGTTAAGAAGAAAGATGGTACGATGCGGATGTGTATAGACTACCGCCAGTTGAATAAGCTAACGATCAAAAACAAGTATCCGTTGCCACGGATAGATGACTTGTTTGATCAGCTGAAGGGTGCAGCGGTATCCTCGAAGATCGATTTAAGGTCTGGGTATCACCAGTTAAGAGTGAAGGAGGCGGATATTCACAAGACAGCGTTTCGGACTCGGTATGGGCACTACGAATTGCTGGTAATGCCGTTCGGATTGACTAACGCGCCGGCAGCATTTATGGATATGATGAATAGGGTGTTCCAGCAGTTTTTGGATCAGTTCGTCGTGGTTTTCATAGACGACATCTTGGTGTATTCAAGGACAGAAGAAGAGCATGATGCGCATTTGCGAGTGGTGCTGCAGATTTTGAGGGAGAAGCAGCTTTATGCTAAGTTTAGTAAGTGCGAGTTCTGGCTTAGAGAAGTGACTTTCTTGGGTCATGTAGTGTCAGCAGGTCAAGGCTGAACATCAGTTGCCGTCAGGGTTGCTTCAGCCAGTGAAGATTTCGCAGTGGAAGTGGGAAAGGATAACCATGGATTTCGTCAGTGGATTACCTCTTACGCCAAGCAAGAAAGATTCAGTTTGGGTAATTGTGGATCGACTGACTAAATCAGCTCACTTTATTCCGGTGAGGGTTGATTACACACTTCATAAGTTGGCGAAGCTGTATGTGTCAGAGATAGTGAGGCTGCACGGTGTGCCAGTATCGATCATCTCGGATAGGGATCCCAGATTTACGTCAAGGTTCTGGAAAGCATTGCATCAGGCTCTGGGTACGCGTTTGGATTTCAGCACGGCTTTTCACCCGCAGTCGGAAAGGGTTATTCAGATCTTAGAGGATATGCTGAGAGGTTGTGTTCTGGACTTCAGGGGTAGTTGGGAGGAGTTTCTGCCATTAGCTGAGTTCGCCTACAACAATAGTTACCAAGCGAGCATCAAGATGGCACCATACGAGGCGTTGTATGGTAGGAAGTGTCGCTCACCTACTTGTTGGACGGAGTTAGGTGAACGTCAGTTGTTGGGACCGGAGTTGGTTGCAGAGACCGAAGACAAGGTTAAGTTGATTCAGGCTCGATTGAAGGAAGCTTCGGACCGGCAGAAGTCTTATGCCGATCTTAAGCGGAGAGATATAGAGTTTGCTGTGGGGGATCAAGTTTTTCTGAAGGTCTCGCCATGGAAGAAAGTGTTGAGGTTCGGAAGGAAAGGCAAGCTAAGTCCGAGGTTTATTGGGCCGTATAAGGTACTGAGACGAGTGGGACTGGTAGCTTACCAGCTTGAGTTGCCAGCAGAGCTTAGTCAGATTCACGACGTATTTCACATTTCGATGCTTCGCCGTTACCATTCGGATCCATCGCACGTGGTAGCGGTGGAGGAGATCGAGGTAAATCCAGATTTGACCATGGAGGAAGAACCAGTGCAGATTCTAGATCGGGATGTGAAGGTTCTGCGTAGGAAGTCTGTGCCTTTGGTAAAGGTACTATGGCAGAATCATGGCATGGAAGAAGCTACGTGGGAACCCGAGGATGTGATGAGACCGTAATACCCTCAACTCTTCTGATCAGGTAATTTCGAGGTCGAAATTATTTTTTAAGGGGGGTAGAACTGTAATATCCCGGGTTAGGGGCTATTTTGTTTTGGCATAGTTTGCTTGTTATTGGCCTGCTATGTTGTTGTTCTTGATGTTTTGGGGCTTAGTTGTAAGCTAGGTGTAAGCTTGAGTGGTAGGAAAAACTTTAGTTTTTAGGCTTAGGTGAGAGGAGCTGAGGAAGCTGGGGTTTAAAGGTTTTATTTGGTGAATTTTAGCACAAGAAATGAGCTGGTGGAGTGGCAGGATAGGCGCCACTTGAGGCTTGTGTGTGTGACGCCACTTGCAGGGGATGGGGTCCTGTGTTCAAGCTGCAGAATGCCCACATTTTGCTTCTATTTTGACGACATGGAGGAGGAGAAGTTGTTGGCAGTTCAAACTCTGCCATAGACCAAGTCAACCCACTTAAATGGTGGGTGGAGAGTGATTTGTGGAGGTGGACTAGTTCAAACTTTGAAGTTGTGGCTTGGAGTGTTTGGGGGAGTGATGGCCGAATATTGGAGAGATTTTGGGGGGAGAGTGGACGGTTTGGTAGGTGGGTTGAGGGAGTGCCGAAATGCACTTTGCTTGTTGGTGTTTTCCGGTCATTGTGTGTCAAGCCAAAATTCTCTTTTTGGTCTTTTGTTAGCCGAAATTCATTAGAGCTTCTTCATTTTTGCTTCTTGAAATCGAAACCTCTACTTGCCGAATTTGCACTTGTGCTCTTTACATTTTGTGTGTGTGGCCGAATGCTCTCTTCCATATCTTCTTCTTCTTTTTCATTTTGTTAAGCCGAAGCTAGTACCCTCCCCTCTATTCATCTTTTATTTCATTCTTTTTCCAAAGCTTTAGCCGTTTTCTCCATTTGTTCTTCCCATTTCTTTTGTGCCGAAACCATATCACCTTGCCTCTCAAACTTTCATTTTCTTCTCTCAATACCCTCTTGCCGAAACTCTATTCCCATTTCACATCTTCTTTCTCCCTTTTTCACTCAAAGCCGTGCATAAGTGTGTTAAAACTCCTTGGCCGAATCCTCTTTTCTTCTTGTCCAAAGTGGTAGCCGAATCTTTCCTCTCCTTTTTAGGTTGCATTTTGGCCGAATCCTAGAAAGGTGTTGATCTTGTTGGGTGCTTGATTTCAATCGATTGGTGATAGGTAAGTGCTTGGCCGAATGGTCTTTTCTCCCCTCTTTTGTCCTTGTCGATTTTGGTTTTGATAAGTGCCGATTTTGGACATGTGTTGAAAGAAGTTAATCCCTTGTATGAACCGATTTCTTTATAGGGCATCCGGGATTTCGAAGCTGTCAAACGAAGCCTTTATCTTGAGTTGATTGATTGGTAAGTGATGGTGAGATTTTGGTTCATGGTCTATTCGCTTAGTTTCATTTAACCAAGTCTTTAAAGGACTAACTGTTTACATTTTAGGGTGTGGCCGATTGTCAAGGGAACCATTGGTTGGTTCGGGTTTTGGTAGGAAACCAAAACCATTTGCAAGGTAAGGGTTTAAGTGTTAGCCCTCTTGAGTTGATGGTTTTGGTCGAATAGTATGAGTGGCTAATCGTTTGTTTGGGCCGATTATAGGAGCAAGGTATTCGAGGGTCTTAGATCTGGTCGTTGGGTTTAAAGCTTGTGGTTTTAACAGGTGTGTAAACTAACACACTTTTTACTTAGTAATATGTTTAACAAACCTGATTGCCTATTAAGACCAAAACAGTATGATGATTGATATGGTACCTAATGGGGTATGTGCACGGATTCGGGTAAGTCTGCTTTATTACGAGCTTTGTTAGTGATATATGATATCATAATATATGATGTGTTATGGGATGCACTATGAAACATGTTTAGCATGATTTGCATGACTTGCACGATTTGCATCAGTATGATATGTTATGGGTGATATGAGAGGAGGGAGAATATGATATCCGTGTCTTTGGGACACCAGAGGTTTGGCACCTCCAGTGGTTTGGTACCACAGATGATATTTTGTGTCTTTGGGACACCAGAGGTTTGGCACCTCAGCGTCTCGTCCCAGTGGCTTAGCACCACAGTGGGTTGGCCCCACGGTTGATATTACGGGATTGACGCCAGTGATTTGGTATCACACGATGGGTTGGCCCCATCATTTGATTCGTGACTGCGGTCACCAGTGATTTGGTATCACACTTGTGTCTTTGGGACACCAGAGGTTTGGCACCTCATAGCGACTTATCCCTGTGGTTTAACACCACCGTGGGTTGGCCCCACTTTTGAGATACGGGATCGTCGCTAGTGATTTGGTATCACATGTGGGTTGGCCCCACAGATGGATTATTCGTGACTTTGGGTCACCAGTGGTTTGGCACCACATTGATGGATATCGTGACTTTGGGTCACCAGTGGTTTGGCACCACCAGTGGTTTGGTATCACACGGGGTAGAAAAGGTGATATGGATGGTTAGGATCGGGTGCATTAATTATATTGCTTTGTTATGATGTGTGTTAGTATGTTGCATTATCGGGGGGGGGATTTATGCACTGAGTCTTGCGACTCACCTTCTCCCTTATCTTTTCAGGTGACACTTAGTTGCGGACATGGAGCCGGGGTGGACTCGAGGTGCTCATGCCATGAATAAAAGTTGGATTGGCTCTGAATTAAAACTTGGTACTTTATTTGAATTATTTTCAATTGGTTTATTGGGATTGTGAAAGGCCTTTTAAAGTTATGTTTTTGTTATGTTTATGTTTAGATTTATTTTCAAATATGCCTTAACAAACTATTGGGTTCAAATTTTGGCTAAAACTTGGAAAGATAAGGTTTTCAAACTACAAAGCGAAATGTTTTTAACTTTACCATCGGGTACCACGCTGTAATTTGAAATGAATGAAACTCGAATGTGTTTTTCAAACTTGGGAATATTTTCTTACTAAGACCAACATGTTTTAAGCCACATAAAGAACTTACTCGGTTTTCTAAATAAAATAAATTCGTTTTGCTTACATGTTTAATTAAGTTTTCAAAATTCCTGGTTTTCCCAAATGCACTACGGTTTTAAAACAATCATGCCCAAGATTTCTACAAGTATAAAACTTAGCCAAAAATTTCATCAAACTCTGAACCGAAACCTAAACCTCTCGAAAACATTTATCCCGTAACATACCAGATTCGGTCGTGGTGTATTGACCGGGTTTGGGGTGTTACAGTGTTTTTACAAACAAACAATGAAACTTGGAGTTTCACAAAGAGATGCAACATTTTATCGATCGCTTAGATTTTCAACTACCTTTTTGATGTGACATGCTAGATCCGGCCATAACATCTAGGCCGGGTTTGGAGTTTTACAATACATAATGTACCATTTCATTCACCAAATCGTTCAATTAAATCCAAAAACACACATTTAGGGCAATTTACAAATTAGCCCTCATATTTTTCCATTTTGACATTTAAGTCCCAATTTCACAAAATCACAAAATACACATAATTTGCTTGTACCTATGCTTAGCCAAATTTTCATATACTTCATACAAGTCCATACATTTCATTTATTTCACATTTTAGTCCCTCAAAATATTATTTTCACAATTTAATCCAAATTACTCAAATTCACCAAAAATCCAAAGACAAAACATGTTAATCTAACACATATATTTCATATTTCATCAACTAACATCACAAAGCTCAAGCATTCATCAATGGAACTTTTCAAAATCATCATCAAATTCCAAAATTAAAGCATGGATGTTGTAGTACTCGAAGCAACGATTACAAAAACGTAGAAATTATCAAAAACTATCATACCTTAATTAAGATGGACAAGGGTAGAACCTAGCTTAGCTTTCTTCTTTTCTTTTCTTATGAATTTCGGCACAATCAAGATCATAATGACTTGTTTTTATGTTTGTTTTATTATAATATAACTTATTAATCAAATTACTTAGTTAACCTTTATAATATCATTAAAAATCCACTATCTATGTACATTCATGTCCATCCATAAATCAAATGGTCCAATTGCATTATAAGGACCTTGTAACACCCCTAATCCGTATCCGCCACTGGATTAAGATTAGAGACATTACTGATCAAAACACAGATTAGAACATACATTTATTACTTATCATGCTTCATAATTGACTACATTAGTACACTTGCCCTATTCAAATTTCGAAGCTTAATAAACCTATGTTCATCTCATTTACACTTTAAAATTTTAGCTTAATTGTATAACATTACTACGCATATATCATATAGATATATAGACCAACTTTTCAGAACTTGGTTACATAGCATAGTAGTTAAATGCATGAACATATTAAATTAAATATCACACATCTCATTACTAATTATCCCTAAGCAAATTTGGCATAATTTACTTCAACAAATAAGCAAGTATAGATTTTTAAACATCATAGTAATATGTACATTTGCCATTATTGAAGGTGAGCCTAAACAACCAACTCTTCAAGCATAATATTTACATACAGTTATTTCTCAAAAGATTAGTCGAACCTACATATGCATTGTATAACATAATTCTTATTTCCTGAAATGACCAAAGCAAATACATACACATAGATCCTAAACGATGCTTAACTAACATATTACATACCATGACTTAAACATTTATCCATCGTTTACTTCATTACTTAAACCTAATGATACTTTATATTATACATTCAAAAGCAATATATACCAAAATTCATTCCACTCTCGATGAACCACTACATACATCCACTTTCCAAGAGTTAACAAAATTCATACTTAATGACCTCACATCAAACATTCATACACAAGTATACCTACTTAGCATGAAATACATCACATCCTCATTCATTTTCCAAACAAAACATACATGGATATTATATCAAAGATTGAATAAACCATCGAACATTAACGTATAAAAACAAGTCAATTTCGCATGGCTTTTATACATTAACAAAATATCATTCAAATATTAAACTAGCCTATACATGCCTTAAATTCAAAAGTCCGAATTTTAAAGATACCAAAGTGAGCCGATAGTGTGAATGACTTCTGTGACGATCCCCTGAGCTCGTAGCTTGATCAAAATCTATAAAACAGAACAATGAACACATACAGAGTAAGCTTACTAGCTTAGTAAGTCTTAAGCAATTATAATATAGCATCCAAACATTCAAGCTTTTTAAAGAGATTCGTTTATGATATTGAATATAAATAATTTAACCTATAAGTTCATTATGGCTGTATGCCATTACCTTACTTAACTTAATAATTATCATTTTCTTACCATAAGCATGCAAACTCACCGAAACACCTAAATACAATAGGTATTCGCATATTCCAAACCAAATAAGTATAACATACATTTTAACCACATGTAATCAGTCGTACCATATGTAAACATATCCAATCACTTTCGGATTTAACATTTACACATATGGCCGAATCTCAAGGGCATAACCAAGCTTAAACTCCAATATATGTATATATATATATCATACTCATTATTGGTAAGATCAAATGCACATATTAAAATCTCACTGAAAGCTTCAACTACATCACATCTTACTTAATTCGAATGGAAATATAATAACTTACCTTATTCCTTGCAACTACAAAAACTTATACTTACCCGAACATTTAGCTTATTGCAGTAATTACATTCCACCTTGTAAATGATTCATGAATTCTCTATTTATAACACATCACCGGCATTAAGCCTGCTAGGCATCAAAGCCTGAAATACACACCGGCACTAAGCCTGCTAGACTCGAGGTCTGAAATTTGATCACCGGCATTTAGCCTGCTAGGCAATAAGCCCGATACACTTCACTGGCACAAGGTCTGCTAGGCTCGAAGCCCGATACAATTCACCGGCACAAGGCCTGCTAGGCTCGAAGCCCGATACAATATTATTATCATCTCATACACATTGCATGCTGCCCAAATTAACATAAATCTCACATTATTCAAATCACTTTAACATATCATCTCGGTTAAAAATGTAACAACATTTCATTTTAATTTCACTATCCACATTCGGCTTTAAAAAATTTTACAACTATAATTTCATAATTCAGCATATAATCAATGTTATAAATGATATTAACGATATTAAATTGCTTATAGACTTACCTCGGAAATCGTCGGACAGCAAAAATCGGCTATTCAATAACTTTTGCCTTCCCCTGATTCAAGTCCATTTTTCTTTGTTCTTGATCTAAACATATTCAATTTGAGCTCATTCAAACACATTTCATTTCAATTTAATCCAAATACACTTAAATGGGAAAATTACCATTTTACCCCTAATGTTTCACACTTTTACAATTTAGTCCTTTGTACAAAACACAAAATACACCAAATTTGGTTATACACTTCAAGGGTCGAATACTCCTAGGCTTCATACAAGACCATGCATTTCATTTTTCTCATGTTTTAGTCCTTCAAGAATTTATTCTTTCCAAATTAGTCCCTAACACTCAATTTCACCAAAATTTCTAATTCCAAACATGATGATTCAAAACATACTTTTAATAATCTACCATCAAACATCACATATCATGAATATACATCAATGGTCGAATCCTTAATATGTCTCAACTAAAAAATTTCAGCATGGGTTATATAGCATTCAAAGCAACGATTCCAAAAATGTAAAAATTATCAAAAACTAAACAAAATACATACCCTAAATTGAGTTCCCTAATGCCGAAACTCAAGCTTCAAAAATGGAGTTTCTTTCCTACCCACATTCGGCCAAGAAGATGAACAAAGGTATGTTCTCTTTCTTTCCACTTTGTTTCATTATTTTATTACTTAAATTAAAAGAAATATTTATTTACTTATTACTTATATTAACATATTATTATAATAACATAAAATTTATCTAATTTTTCCACATGTTGCCCTCCACTTTACTAATAATGGACTAATTGTCCTTTAAGGACTTCACTTTAATAAAACCATCTCAATTTAACAAATAATCAATTAAGAGGCCACTTCTAACAATTATGAAATTTAGTCCTTTAGTCAAATTAAACACACAGACAAGCAAATTAATTCACAGAAATTTAACACATGCTAATTCACTTATCATCAACATAGAAAATAATATTAAAATATTATTCGGACTTAGATTTGTGGTCCCGAAACCACTGTTCCGATTAGGGTCAACTTTGGACTGTTACAAACCTCATATTAATAAAGACATAGCACATAAGTACCTTTAATACATGGCATGCTAATTTTTCATTTTACGCGATTTAATCATTTTCTCAAATTAAGCACACAATCAATAAAATTAATTCATGAAACTTTCACGCATGCTTAATCACATACTGTAAGCACAGAAAATAATGTTAAAATATTTTTCTGACTCATATTTGTGGTCCTGAAACCACTATTCTGACTAGGGTCTAAATCAGACTGTTACAGTTGTAACAGCCTGGCTTTAGCTAAATTGGAACAATGGTTTCAGAACTAAAATCTGAGGTTAGAAAATTATTTTAATATTATGTTTGGTGTTTATAGCATGTGATTATATATGTGTGAAAGTTTCGTGATTTAATTTTATTGATTGGGTGTCTAATTTGATAAAAAGACTAAATCACGTCAAATGCAAAAGTTGCATTCTATTTGTTTAAGTGCTTATTTGCTATGAATAATAAAATGTGAAGTCCTTATTTTGTGAATAGACCATGGATAGTGGGAATTGACATGAACAACCATCCATTATATGTTTTATTATTGTTTCAACAACGGTTAATTAAGTAATTTTTTATTTAAGTTTAATTAAATTAAAACAAAACAAAATGGCGGCCATGTATCATCTTTTTACAATCGAAATAGAAGAAAAAAAAGAGTGTTGAGAGCATTTTAGGGTTCGACCCTTGTTGATCTTATTAAGGTATGTTCTTTGCTAGGATTTTGATGATTTTTACGTTTTTGAGATCGTTGCTTTGTATTCTAGCTAGCCCATGCCTTAATTTTTGAATTTGTCAATGATTTTGTGAAGTGCCATTGATGAATTCTTGAGCTTTTGAATGTTTTATGATGGAAAATGAATATTTTTAATAGTTATACAAGTTTTGTAAAGTGATTTTTGACAAAAATGTCAAATAGGGATTTATTTGTGAAAATGTGAAAATGTGTGGTTAAATGTGTGAATAAATGATAAATATGGGCTGATATGTGCACTAGGAAAATTCGGCTAGCTTACGAAGGTATTAAATTGCATGAATTTTCTGTATTTGTGAAATAGGGACTAAATTGAATAAATGTGGAACTTTAGGGGCTAAAGTGTAAAAATGCCCAAATATGTGTTTGTGGACTAAATTGAATGATTTGATGAATAAATGAGTTAATTTTGAATGTATAAAGATCAAGAACGAAAGAAATCAGATTTAGATCGGGGAAAATCAAAGGTTATCGAATAGTCGATCCATTCCGTTTATCCCGAAATCAAGGTAAGTTCATAAGCAAATAAATGTCTTTAAATTGAATTATATATGTTTAATTGTCATTGAACTTTTATGAATGTGGAATGATCAAATATGAGCAAGAATCGACAGGGTTACAATATCTAGAATTCCCGTATGAACCTTACGAATAGTATAGGATACGAATGTCATGACATTAGGATTACCGAGATGTGTATACGTGTAGGACCATGTCTGGGACATTGGCATCATTATATGATTTCGTATAAAACCTTGTATGGGACAGTGACATCGATATGTGATAACATGTAAGACCATATCTGAGATATAGCATTGTACGAGTTATATGTGAATTCCGAGTATCCTTAACAATTCCGAATGGTTCACTGGCAAAGTCAAGTCGAGAAAGAATGTGTGAATGAGTTAATTGACTCAGGTACGTACGAGATTCATATGAGTATTGAAAAGGGAAGTATTTGATGAATTCACTTATGATTTTGAATATGAGTTCAATTGGAAAGGTTTGTGAGCTTTTATATGCTTATTCATGATTTGCCTACTAATGATAATGATATTGATTCATGCAGTAATTTTATCTGTATATGGCTTACTAAGCTTTTAAAGCTTACTTTGTGTGTTTTTTCCCTATTTTATAGATAATCGAAGCTAGCTTGGACTCGGGGATCATCAAGAACATCGTCACACTATCGATCAACTTGTTGGTACTTTTGATGTTATGTATATATGGTATATGGCATGTATAGGCTAGTGTTATGATGATATGTTTTGAGTTGTGATTTTAGCCATGAGAGTGGGCTTGTAAATGATGGTGTGTATTTTGCCATCTAAGTTGGCTTAATTTATGAATTTGGTAAGTGATATGTGATTTATATATGGCCTTGTGTTTTGGCATGTTTGGTATGGTTGTTGTGATGGCTAAGTGGTTAATTGTTTTGATTATTTACCAATGATATATCAAGGTTGATTTGGTATGATATAGGGATGATGAATTGGTATATTTTGTGGCATGAATTAGTTGATAAAATGATGAGAAAAATGCATAGGGAAGATAGGGAAATGGTTGGTAATGATATATTGTTTTGGTATGTTTATGATTATGATTTGAGTAGTGAAATGGTTGAAAATGAAATGGCATGATTTGTATATGAATTGGCATGTTTTGGTTGCCTATAAATGTGTTGAAATGGTATTATTTTGGTTGTTTAGGTGAGCATGAGAAAGGGTGGCAAATTGGCCTTGCAAATTGCCTATTTTTGTCCATACAGGCAGAGACACGGGTGTGTGTCTTAGCCGTGTACTACACACAGTCATGATACACGGCAGTGAGTCCCCTGGTGTTGAAATTGAATTGAAGTCAGTATGCTCCACACGGCCTCACACACGGGCGTGTGACCGGCCGTGTGGCACAAGTTAGTATACCCCCTAAATGGCACACGACCTAGCACATGGGCCTGTGACTTGGCCTGAAACACCCCAAACCCGACCCCCGAGCTTTGACCAGATTTGGTATGTTCCTCAAATAAACCGGTTCAAATTCCTTTGTTACTTTGTGAAAATCTTGCGCGATTTAAAAAAAAATTGTTTGGGTTGGGCTTGTGTTGAAAACCAATTTGATTTTCATATTAGAAAACCCTTTTTAATTCTATGTGATAAAACATATATAGAGTATATTTTAAAAAAAAAAAATTACTTGGTCTTTAACTTAATAAAAATTTGTAACACAATTAAACAATAAACAGAAATAAGATAGTGCACTATGGCCTTAAGGCCTTATTACATCAAATAAATCCAAATAATTAATAGTCCATAAAAAAAGACTTCAAGTTGAGCATAGCCACCACAAGTCCTGTCGCCCCGATCCATCACTATTCATCACCTGAAACATAGTCCCACAACGGGGTGAGTCAACAGAGTCAATGTGTACACAACACTAAATCATAATCGAATTAGGCATAACAATTATTACACATTCATATCATAGCATACAAGTTATGATGCATTCCCAAAACCCAAACCTATTAAGCCATCCACTACACTCCCCCGTACCAACCTGTACACTGTGGGGACTACTAAGTCGACCCTCCTTCCGCTACACTCCATATTGCGGTCTTAGGTCACCGCATTCGTGGTCTTAGGTCACCACGTTCAGATTACTGTGGTCTTAGGTCACCACATTCAGATTACTGTGGTCTTAGGTCACCACATTCAGATATCACGGTCTTAGGTCACCGTGTTCGTGGTCTTAGGTCACCACATTCACTTCCCCTTTAAAATAAAACCCATATGCCCCATATAATAGTAATATGCATAAATATGCCAGAGTTCACATTCTTATTCTTATTCTCATGTTACAATTAACATATTTCATAATCCTAGTAGGAGTAGGAAACGTACCTGAGTACTTTGTACCATAACATGGTACCTTAGCTACTTTCATATTCTTAATACCACATATATTAATTAAACTTAGCCATATAAGGTAGTATGAAATAGTGTGGGGTACACACCTGATTCGCTTAACAACTTCACTGAAATCCCGAAATCTGATCTACTGCCTTAAATCTCAAGTTCCTACATTTGATTAATCACTTACTATTTAGCATAAATCCTATTCGGCTATAATACCAAATCCTAGTAGGATTTGTATTCTTAAAACTTACCTTTGATGCCGATTTGATGATTATTCAAATCCGGAAATTGCTGCAATGCTTCTTCTTGTATTCGGCCAAGCCCTAAATCTTATCAGGGGTTAATTCTGGCTTTTTAAACAAATTAAAGAATATATCTAAATACCAAATCAAGCCTTGGCCGAACATACCTATATGCTTACCTTCCAAATCTTAAATCCCGAAATAGATCCTTGCTTTCTTAGTGCTGTCGAAAATCCTATAAGCACATGCTAGATTGATTTCTAACACTTAATCATCATTAAATGGCCTATGGCCGAATATCAGATGTCTTACCTTGAAGCTTTAAATCCCGAAAATCCCTTCTCTTGAAGTCGATAACTATCAAAAATCTCGGAGTTCCTCCTTTAATATTCGGCTAAGAGACAATAAGGGGATCAGTTCCTAGATCTCGATAAAAAGAAACTGAACAACAAAATCCATTGTTCTTACCTTAATACCTCAGTCGACTGCACCCTTGCTTGGAGTCACAAAGATTCGGCTTTTGAGGCTTAAAAGAAATCGATTTCACTAGAGATTATTGGTATATTCGTTGGACAAAATAAAAGAAAAGAGAGGATTTTGCTAGGGAAAAATTCGGCAGAGAGAATAGGAGGAAGAAAATTTGATGAGTAGCCCTATTCTCTTCCTTTTATAGCCGAAATTACTACTCAGAATCCCTTACTTGGCCACCACTCTTCTATTTGATAGCTTTATCCTTTTAATTATCACAAAATAAAAGAATTAATCCAACAATTATCTCTTAGAAATAATCCAAACAAAATCCTTTATTTATCCCCTAATTAGCCGAATTTAAAAGAGAATGAAACTCCTCTTTGGCAAGCCTTGTGCCGTCCACCTCTGTGCTTCTAGAAGCAAAAATAAAACTTCTTTTATTTGCTTCCCATGTGACTCGAACTCAGGCCCAACACCCTTGCATGTGGCGCCATTTCCAGAGGCCCTAAGTGGCATCTTCAGGCCACTTTTCCAAGCCTGCTTGTGTGTCAAATTCCACATACTTTTTCTCTTAAGGCCACCTTGCCTCAGTTTCCTCTTTTAAACTTTAAAACTCGATATTTCCAAGTCATTTCTAAGTTTCCAAAAATTTTCGTTTGGCTCTTTAAACTTGACATTTCCTTACATTTCCAAGTTTCCATAAATGTTCACTTTCCTCTTTTGAATCATTTCCAAATCATTTCCTAGTTTCCAAAAATGTTCACTTTCCATTTTTAAACTTAACATTTCCATACATTTTCAGGTTTCCAAAATGTTCATTTCTAAATCTTTTCCATACATTTCCGGGTTTCCAAAAATATTCAAAATTTATTCATAATACTTAAGACATGTCATTTCGTACAATTAAACCGAAAATGCATAGGCCCTTTTCAGGATGTTACATGGCCGTGTTGCATAAGTCAGTATACCCTACAAGATTGGCACGGCCTAACACACGGCCTGGCACTCGGGCGTGTGTGGCCATTTTGAAGGGCATACGAGCTAGACACACGGCGTGTGGTAAACCGTGTGACCCAAGTCAGTATGTATGTCCTCTTTTCACACGGTCTGGGACACGGACGTGTTTGGAGCCGTGTGAGGCACACGGCCTGTTCACACGGGCGTGTGACCCTTATATGTTTGAAAAATTTCTAAGTTTTTGAGAATTTCTGTAAGTTATCGGTTTAGTCTCAAACCACTTCTAAAGCATGTTTAAGGCCTCGTAGGCCCTTATAAGGAACAATGTGATTATGATTGAATGGTGTTTGAGAATGGATGCATAAATGCATGTTGTATGTTTTGATTTGATCGGTAATAGCTCGTAACCCTATTCTAGCGACAAATAGGGGTTAGGGGTGTTACAATATCAGGTCGAATATTAACCCCTGTCGAAGAAATCACATGCGAAGGGTCTGATCGACATATGAAATAAATTGTGAATCCTTTCCAACTCTGTCGACAAAGCTAACCGATATGCCACTTCTTTCAATAACCTTATACGACCCAATGAAACGCGGACTGTACTTGCTTTTACGACCAAATCTCATAATTTTCTTCCCCGAAGATACTTCCAGAAATACTTTATCACCAACTTGAAACTCAATCTCTTTTCTTTTCAAATCCGTATATGATTTATGTCTATCCGAAGCTGCCTTCAAATAGTCACGAATTACTTTCACTTTCTCTTTGGTCTCTCTAACCAAATCGACCCTGTGAATTTGTTTCTCACTAAGTTCAGTCCAGTACAATGGAGTTCGACACTTATGGCCATACAATGCCTCAAACAGTGACATCTTAATACTCGACTGAAAACTGTTGTTATAAGCAAATTCGACTAAAGGTAGATATTTTTCCCAACTACCTTCGAATTCTAAAACACAATGAAGCATATCTTCAAGAATCTGAATCACTCTCTCAGATTGACCGTCGGTTTATAGATGAAATGCGGTACTAAAATTTAACTTCGTACCCAAAGCTTCTTGTAGCTTCTTCCAAAAAAGTGAAGTAAACCTCGGATCTCTATCCAAAATAATAGAAATAAGCACCCCGTGCAATCTAACAATTTCAGCAACATACAACTCAGCTAGTTTATCAAGTGAATAGTCCTTACGTACCAATATAAAATGAGCTGATTTTCTCGATCTATCAACCACAACCCATACATCATCTTTCTTTTTTGTAGTCAAAGACAAACCCGTTACGAAATCCATCGTAATTCTGTCCCATTTCCACTTGGGTACCATTACTAGCTGAAGTAAACCCGAAGGAACTTGGTGTTCAGCTTTTACTTGTTGGCCAATCAAACATTTCGAGACAAATTCTGAAATATCTCGTTTCAACCCGACCACCAATACAATTTCTTCAAATCATTATGCATTTTTGTACTGCCTGGATGAACAGATAAACAACCATTATGTGCCTCATAAAGAATTTTCTGAATAATCTCATCATTTTTCGGTACACATACTCTATCTCGGAACATTAAGTAATCATCAGAATCGATCCGAAAGTCTGAATCACTACCCGATTCACACTGAGCTCTTTTGGCTTGCAAATTCACTATCACTTTTTTAAGCTTTACAAATTTGCTGAAGAAATACTGGTCTAGCTTTCAACTCAACTAGAATCAAACTATCCTCAGATAAAGTCAACCTCGTATTCATAGCTCTCAAGGTAAATAAGGACTTTCTGCTCAAAGGGTCTGTGACTACATTCGCCTTTCTGGGATGGTAGTTAATTACCAACTCATAATCATTTAGTAGCTCAAGCCATCTCCGTTGTTGCAAATTCAAATCCTTTTGAGTCATCAAGTACTTGAAACTTTTATGATCCGAAAAGACATGACATTTCTCACCATACAAGTGATGTCTCCAAATCTACAAAGCAAACACAATGACAGCTAATTCTAGATCGTGCATCAGATAATTCTTCTCATGTGGTTTCAACTGTCTCGAGGCATAGACTATCACTTTGCCCTCTTGCATAAATACACATCCTAATCCATTTAGTGACGCATCGCTATAAATCACAAACTCTTTTCCCAGTTCAAGTTGCAATAAAACCGACACTTCAGTCAATAATGCTTTGAACTTCTCAAAACTTTGCTGACATTTTTCGGACCATTCAAACTTAACATCTTTTTGCAACAGCTTAGTAATAGGAGTAGCAAGCATCGAAAAGCCCTTAACAAAACGTCTATAATAGCCGGCTAAGCCCAAAAAGATTCTAACCTCTGATACTTTTCTCGGCGGCTTCCAATCAACAATTGCTGAAATCTTATTCGGATCAACCTGAATACCATCTCCTGAAACAATATGTCCCAAAAATCTGACTTCTCGGAGCCAAAACTCACTTTTACTGAACTTAGCAAACAATTTCTTATCTCTCAAAGTCTGCAATACAGTTCTTAAGTGCTCAGCATGCTCAGTCTCATCTCGAGAATAAATCAGAATATCATCAATAAACACAACCACGAATTTGTCTCAATATGGTCGGAAGATTCGATTCATCAAGTCCATAAAAATAGTAGGAGCATTAGTTAGTTCGAAAGGCATGACAAGAAATTCATAATGCCCGTACCTTGTTCTGAAAGTAGTTTTCTATACATCCGACTCTTTAACTCTCAAGTGGTAGTAGCCAAACCTCAAATCAATCTTCGAGAACATTGTTGCCCCTTTCAACTGATCAAACAAGTCATCAATTCTTGGTAAAGGATACTTGCTCTTTATCGTTACCTTGTTGAGCTGTCGATAATCGATACAAAGTCTCATAGATCCGTCTTTCTTCTTTACAAATAATACTGGTGCACCCTAGGAAGAAAAACTCGGTCTTGCAAAACCCTTATCTGTCAACTCTTGCAACTGAGCTTTTAATTCTTTCAATTTGGTCTGAGCAATTCTATATGGAGCAATCAATATCGATGAAGTCCCTGGCACTAAATCAATACCAAACTCAATTTCTCTAATCAGTGGCAACCCAGGCAACTCTTCTGGAAAAAACATCTGGATATTCACAAACTACCGGAACTGATTCAATTTTCAATTTAGACACTTTTGTATTCAACACATAAGCTAGATAAGCTTCACAATCTTTTCTTACATATCTCTGGGCAGACATCTAAGAGATCACAACAGGTAACTCAGCCAACTCATCTGAATCAATCTGAAGAATTTCACCATTTTCACATTTCAATTCCATAATTTTTCGTCTACAATTCACTACCGCATCATGCAATGTCAACCAATCCATACCCAAAATAACATCAAACTCATCAAATGGCAACAACATTAAATCAGCCGAAAAATAGTGACCTCGAATCATCAAGGGACAATTCTTGCAAACTCTATCAACTAATACATGTTTGCCTAAGGGGTTTGACACTTTAATCAAAAACTCGGTAAACTCAACAGGCAAGCTCTTACTAGCTACCAATTTCATGCAAACATAAGAATGATTTGATCCAGGATCAATCAATGCAACTACATTAGTATTATAGAGAGAAAAAGTACCACTGATAACATCGAGAGATGTCGCTTCTTCGCGAGCACAATAGCATAGGCTCTAGCAGGTGCTCTAGCCTCGGATCTTACAGTTGAATCATTGGTCACACCTTTACTACTGGTCGCATTCCTCGTATTCCTCACGGGTCTCCCTCTAGTGGTAGTGTTGCCCGATCTTGCATTCTGAATCTTGTATTTCTCAGCCATCTCAGGCCAGTCCCGAATAAAGTGGTCATGTGAGCCACACTTAAAACAAGCCCGTTCATTCATTCTACATTCACCAAGATTTCGCCTACCACAGTGTTGACATTCAGTTCAATTGGATCTAACATTACCAACACTCACTATCGATGTAGTTTGGGCTTTAGAACTCGAATATTGTTTCCCACGATCTCTGTTGGAATACCCAGCTAAAGCACTCGAACGAGCATACAAATCTCTTGATTTCTTAGACTGAGATTTAAATGACTTACTCATCAGCCTTTTTCTTGTATTTTTAGCCTCAAACTCAGCTTTCCTTTTCTCCTTGCTTAATTCTTTAGCTTTACAAGCTCGGTCGAATAGCACCACAAATTCTTTTAGCTCAAGAACTCCAACTAACAATCGAATATCCTCATTCAACCCATTTCAAACCTTTTTCACATGATAGCCTTAGTGGAAACACATTCTTGAGCGTACTTACTGAGCCTAAAAAACTCTCGTTCGTACTTGGTTACAGACATTCGGCCCTATTTCAGCTCTAAAAACTGCTTACGTTTCTGATCAATGAACCGTTGGCTGATATATTTCTTCCTAAATTCATCTTGGAAGAATTCCTAGTTAACCCTCTCTCTCGGTACTACTGATACAAGAATTTTCCACCACCAGTATTCTGAGTCTCTCAGGAGTGATACAGCACATTTCAGACATTTATCTAGGGTGCAAGACAATTTATCAAATACCCCGGTGGAATTTTTAGCCCCATGCTTTCGAAACTTATCAATCAGAGGCTTATTTCATTTTACAAATTCCATACCTTGAGGAGTTACGTGAACCGGCTGAGGAATAGGTGGGGGTGGATGGGGTTAAGCAGTCGGATTTGTTCAAATAAACTCCGTATACCACTTGTTCATCATGTGGAGGAAAGCTTCCCTATCCCTTTCTCCTCTTCCCTGACTAACCGTGGGAGGTCTACTTTTAGACGGCACTACCCTTTGAGCGGGAGTCGACGCATTACTTTCTATGTTATTAGCTTCATCTCGATTGTGATTCATTTACTATATAAAAACACAATTTAAAGTTGTCAGGAGTCATCACACTATCACGGTTCATTTATGGCATGTATAGCTAGACTCTTACACACGCTACGTTGGTCTGAGAATCGACTAAACCATATCTCTGACACCACTAAATGTAACACCCCTTACCCGTATTCAACGCCGAAACAGGGTACGAGGCATTACCAGACATACAACACAATCATTCATATTCTTACCAATAGTTCATTATATACTGAATCTATTTCCTTTGAGTTTTCATACATACCTGTACCAACTCGTAACATAATCACATACTTTCTCATCTTTGACATACCCGTTGAACCACTTGGAATTCTATCGGATACACGAAAAAGATTTGCACATAAGTGCCACATATGTAGCCAATGCTACCACAAATCTCATAACACATATAGGCTCGCTCTCGAGCTATCCACAGGCCTACTCACACAAGTTGTTAGTTGAGACATAGCTACGCGGTGCTGCTCACAAAAGCTATCAGGTATCAGCAACATATGCCAGTATACCCAGCCACCGGTAGGATGTATGGGACCAACACCCAGGTCACATAATCACATAATCACATGGGTTCCTAGTGACATGTCACTTGTATCCTAATTTATTCCTAAGGTTCAACCGGGATTTCTCTCTTGTCAGAACTTTGTCAAATATGCTCGTAGAATCAACCATACAGTTCATGCAATATCAAAACATTAAAATACAAATATAACATTTCATTATTAACATACGAACTTACCTCGGTAAAAAAATAGTGAAAATGGACCTAATCGTCAACCACTTTGTTTTTCTCCCGCTCTAGGTCCGAACTTCATTTTTCTTGATCTATAATAGCAAATTTAACTCATTTAATACTCACATTATTCAATTCAATCCAAAAATCACAATACGAAAAAATTACATTTTTGCCCCTAACTTTTTAACATTTTACGCTTTAGTCCCTAGGCTCGTAAGATGAAATATAGTCAATTTCATCAAAACCCAAGCCCAGTTGAACCAATTTTACACTCATAAGAGCCCATATTTTTCATTAAATCACACTTCTACTACATATTTTACAACTTTTACAAATAAGTCCTTTTTGACATTTTCATCAAAAATCACTTGAGAAAAGTTGTTTATCCAACATCAAATTTGGATAATCTACCATTAAACATCAAAATACACCCATGTCTAACATGGGTGAAACCCTAGACCTTGATCATATCTTAAATTAGTGGTAGAAATAGATAGATCGAGTTACGACTTTAAAAATGTAAAGAGCATTAAAAACGGGGCAAGAACAAACTTACAATCGAGCTTGGAAGATGAACAAACCCTAGCTATGTGTTTATTAGTGTATTTCAGCCATTGCAGAAGAAGATGGACAAGAGTTTGGCTTTATTTTGCTTATTAATTCATTTAATTACCAAATGACCAAAATGCCCTTTTCTTAAAATACCAAAATTTCACCTAAATCATGTCCATTTTTGTCCACCAACTTAACCAATGGTCTAATTACCATATAAGGACCTCTAATTTAAGATCTCATAGCAATTGGACACCTTTAACATATAGAATTTAGGTTTTGCAGTTTTTGTAATTTAGTCCCTTTAACTAAATTGAGTGCCTAAACGTCAAAATTTTCGAACGAAATTTTCACAAAATCATTCTATAAAATTGTAGACCATAAAATATAAAAAACATTTTACTGCATCAAATTCGTGGTCCCAAAATCACTATTCCGACTAGACCCAAAATCGGGCTGTTACACTATAGATCTTGTTCCGGGAACCAAACTATACCCAGAGCACCGTACAAAATGGCTCTTACTGAATTAAAAGAGCTAAAAGTACAATTGCAAGAGTTGATTGACAGAGGATTTGCTTGACCTAGTTTCTCACCTTAGGGTGCTCCGGTTCTATTTGTAAAGAAGAAGGATGGATTGTTGAGGTTGTGTATTGATTACAGACAGCTCAACAAAGTTACAATAAAGAAAAAGTATTCGTTTCCTCATATTGATGACTTGTTTGACCAGTTAAAATGTGCCACTTTATTTTTGAAGATCGATCTTCTTTCTGGTTACTATCAACTATGGGTAAAAGATTCAAATGTGCCAAAGACAGCTTTTAGAACCAGGTATGGACACTATGAGTTTCTTTTGATGCCATTTGGTTTGACAAATGCACATGCAATGTTTATGGATCTGATGAATAGAATTTTTAGCCCGTATTAGGACAGGTTTGTGGTGGTATTTATAGATGATATTTTGGTTTACTCTCGAGATGAAAATGAACATGCTGAGCATTTGGGAATAGTGTTCCAAATTGTGCGAGAGAAACAATTGTATGCCAAATTTAGTAAATGTGAATTTTGGCTTCGGGAAGTTACTTTTCATGGGCATATAGTATCTGCTGAAGGTGTCAGGGTAGACCCGAATAAAATTTCAGCCATTGTTAGTTGGAAGCCACCAAAAAATGTGTCAGAAGTCTGAAGTTTTTTGGGACTAGCTGGGTGTTATCGGAGATTTGTAAAAAGTGTTTCAATGATAGCTTCTTCGATGACTCGGTTGCTACAGAAAGATGTAAAGTTTGAGTGGACTGATAAATGCTAGCAGAGTTTTGATAGATTAAAGGCTTTATTGACAGAAGCACCAGTATTAGTTCAACTTGAATCAAGTAAGGAATTTATAATTTACAGTGATGCATCATTAAATGGTTTAGGCTGTGTTTTGATACAAGAAGGTAAAGTAGTAGCCTATGCTTCAAGACAGCTAAAACCACTTAAAAGAAACTACCTGACACATGACCTTGAATTGGGAGCCATAGTGTTTGCATTGAAAATATGGCGGGATTACTTATTTGGTGAAAAATGTCACATATTCACTGATCATGAAAGTTTGAAATATTTGATGTCACAGAAAGATTTAAATTTGAGACAGCATAAGTGGCTTGAATTACTGAAAGATTATGACCTTGTTGTTGACCACCATCCAGGAAAAGCCAATGTAGTGGCAAATGCTCTGAGTAGAAAATCTTTATATACTTTGCAAGAATTGAATACCTGATTGGCGTTATCTGATGATGGTTCAATCATAGCTTAGTTAAAAGCTAGACCAACGTTTTTAAAGCAAATCTCTAAAGCTCAGAAAAAATGATAGTAAGTTGCAAGCAAAATGGATACAAAGTGAACCGACACCTGACTCAGAATTTTAGATCAGGACTGATGGTTGTTTGTTATTCAGAGGCAGAGTATGTGTACTGAAAAGTTCAGAACTAGTACAAAAGATTTTGAATGAAGCTCATAATGGTAACATGTCTATTCATCCTAGTAGTAATAAAATATACAATGATTTGAAAAAGATGTACTGGTGGCCAGGAATGAAACTAGATATTTTTGAGTTTGTATCTAAATGATTGAAATGTCAGCAAGTAAAAGCTAAACATCAGTTGCCTTCTGGACTATTACAGCCGATTATGATACCATAATGGAAATAGGAAAGAATTACTATGGACTTTGTATCAGGGTTACCCCTGTCTCCAAAGAAGAAATATGCTATTTGGGTAATTGTCGGTCGGTTGACAAAGTCGGTACATTTTATTCTAGTACGTATGGGCTTTTCCTTGGATAGATTGACTGAATTATATGTTTCTGAAATTGTCAGATTGTATGGAGTGCTTGTCTCCATTATTTCAGATAGAGACCGTCGGTTTACATCTTGATTCTGGAGCAAATTACAAGAAGCTCTGGGTACTCAGTTACACTTTAGTACTGCATTTCATCCCCAAACAGATGGACAATCTGAACGGGTAATACAGATCTTGGAAGATATGCTTCGATGTTGTATACTTGAGTTTGAAGGTAACTGGGAAAGGTATTTGCCTTTGGTTGAATTTGCTTATAATAACAGCTATCAATCTAGCATCAAAATGGCACCGTATGAAGCCTTGTATGGTCGTAAATGTAGAACTCCATTTTATTGGAGAGAACTTAGTGAGAAAAAGTTACACTGTGTAACAGCCCATTTTCAGGTCAAATTAGAACAGTGGTTTCGGGACCACAAACTAAAGTCAAAATATTTATTTTATTATTTTATTAAATTTTATAGCATGATATAATTATTTTGTGAAAGTTTCGTAAAGAAATTTTACTGTTTGAATGCTTAATTCGATAAAAAGGACTAAATTGCATAAAATGTAAAACTTGTGTTCTATTAGCTAAAAGTGTCAAATAGCTATAGAACATTAAAGTTAAGGTCCTTACGTTGAACTTAGACCATTAACATGATAGTGGCTTGATAAATTTGAAATTATTAATGTTCATTAAGGCTAATTTAGTAATTTGGTTAATAAGGTTAATTAAATAAAACAAAAACAATTTTTATTCATTATCATCATCTTCTTGCCAAAACTTAGGCTTGAGAAAGCCCTTAAACAAGCTTGAATATTTGGCCATTTGGATCCTTGATTAAGGTACGATTTTTGCTCGATTTTTGATGATTTCTATGTTTTTGTAATCATTGCAGCTTAATCTAGCTAGCCTGTACCTTAGATTTTTGAAACTGTTAAAGATTTTAAGAGTCGACATTGATGAGTTAATGTGTTCTTTGATATTTAATGATGAAATATGAATATTTATTGATAGTTAAACTAGTTTTGTAAAGTGATTTTTTGACAAAAATGTTAAAAAGGAATTAATTTGTGAAATTGTAAAATTATGTGGGTACAAGTGTGAATAAATTGGAAATAGCGACTTCTAGTAACATGTAGTATATTCGGTGGCATGAAATTGTACTAAATTGCTTGAATTTTCAATTTTATGTGATAAGGATTAAATTGTAAAAATGTGAAAGTTTAGGGGAAAATGTGAAAAATAGCCCTAATATGAGTTTTGGACTAAATTGAATAGATCGAATATTGAATGTGTTAAAATTTATAATATATAGATCAGGATAAGCCGAGATTAGGTTTAGATCGGGGGAAAGGGAAAGTTTACGAATAGCAGATATTGCTATCCGAGTGAAGAAGGATGGGTCTATGCATATGTGCATAGATTACCATCAGTTGAATACCATCAGTTGAATAAGCTGACGATCAAGAACAAGTACCCGCTACCGAGGATAGACAACTTGTTTGATCAGCTTAAAGGGGCTGCGGTGTTTTCGAAGATAGATTTGAGGTAAGGGTATCACCAGCTTAAGGTGAAGGAAGCGGATATCCACAAGACAACTTTCCAGACTCGATACGGGCACTACGAATTCCTGGTAATGCCGTTCGGGTTGACAAATGCCCCAGCTGCGTTCATGGATATGATGAATCGGGTTTTCCAACCCTACTTGGATCAATTTGTCGTGGTGTTCATAGACGACATCCTGGTATATTCCAAGTCTGGGGAAGAGCATGATGCGCATCTTCGGGTGGTGCTACAGATTTTAAGGGAAAAGAAGTTGTATGCCAAGTTTAGCAAGTGCGAATTTTGGTTAAGAGAGGTTGCTTTTCTGGGTCATGTGGTATCTGCAGAAGGGATAAGAGTGGATCCTCGGAAGATTGAGGTAGTGTTGGATTGGAAACCACCTAAGTAGGTGGCGGAGATTCGCAGTTTCTTGGGGTTAGCAGGCTACTACAGAAGATTTGTCGAAGGTTTTTCATCTATCGCTGCACCTTTGATTAAGTTGTTGAGAAAGGAAGTACCTTTTGTGTGGACGGATAAGCAGCAGGAGAGTTTCGAGAAGCTTAAGAGGGTTTTGATAGAGGCTCCGGTGTTAATTCAGCCTGAGGCGGGGAAAGATTTTGTGGTGTATTGTGATGCTTCTCATACCGGGTTAGGTTGTGTACTGATGCAAGAAGGGAAAGTTGTTGCTTATGCGTCTCGGCAGTTAAGACCTCATGAAGTTAACTCTCCGATGCATGATCTGGAGTTGGCTGCAGTGGTTTTCGCTTTGAAGGTGTGGAGGCATTATTTGTAAGGAGAGAAGTCTGTGATCTATACGGACCATAAGAGTTTAAAGTATCTGCTGACTCAGAAGGAGCTGAACTTGAAACAGCGAAGGTGGGTGGAATTGTTAAAAGATTATGACTGTTCGATTGAGTACCACCCGGGTAAAGCAAATGTGGTGGCGGATGCGCTAAGCCGGAAAGTAGTATCGGATCTGAGGGCGATGTTCGCTCATCTTAGTCTTTGTGATGACGGGAGTTTGTTAGCAGAGCTACAGGTAAAGCTGACATGGTTAAGTCAGGTAAAAGAGAAGCAACTGGTGGATGATGATCTAGGTGCTCGATTTCAGCAAGTTCAGAATGGGAAATTAGAGGACTACAGTGTGAATGGTGACGGGGTTTTGTGCTTTCGTGGTAGGGTCTGTATGCCAAGAGATGTGGAGTTGAGGCAGAAAATTCTTCGGGAATCGCATAGTAGCCCTTACGCTATGCATCCTGGATGGAGTAAGTTGTATAAGGATCTACGGGATCAGTTTTGGTGGCCTGGATTGAAGCGGGAAGTCACGGAATTTGTGGGGAAGTGCTTGACGTGCCAGCAGGTCAAAGCTGAACATCAAGTGCCATCGGGGTTACTGCAATCAGTGAAGATTTCGCAGTGGAAGTGGGAGAGAATCACGATGGACTTCGTTAGTGGGCTTCCTCTTACGCCTACTAAGAAGGACTCGGTATGGGTGATCGTGGATCGGTTAACAAAGTCCGCTCATTTCATACCTGTTCGTGTTGATTACTCTCTGCAAAGGTTGGCGAAGCTATATGTGGCAGAAATTGTGAGACTACACGGGGTGCCGGTATCGATTATATCAGATAGGGATCCTAGATTTACGACACGGTTTTGGAGGGCGTTGCATCAGGCATTGGGCACCAGGTTGGATTTTAGTACGGCATTTCACCCGTAGATGGATGGCTAGTCTGAAAGGGTAATTCAGATTTTGGAAGATATGTTGAGGGGATGTGTTATCGACTTCAGAGGTAGTTGGGAGCAATTCTTGCCTTTAGCAGAGTTCGCGTATAACAACAGTTATCAAGCTAGTATTCTGATGGCGCCGTATGAAGCGTTGTATGGACGGAAGTGTCGAACTCCTACTTGTTGGACTGAACTGAGTGAATGTCATGTTTTGGGTCCTGAGATAGTGGCAGAATCAGAAGAGAAGGTTAAGGTAATCCGTGCACGATTGAAGGAGGCATCTGATAGACAGAAATCGTACGCAGATCTCAAGCGGAAAGAGATAGAGTTTGCAGTAGGTGATCGGGTTTTTCTGAAGGTTTCGCTGTGGAAAAAGGTGATGAGGTTTGGACGTAAGGGTAAGTTGAGTCCTAGGTTTATAAGACCTTATCGGGTGTTGAAGCGGGTTGGGCCAGTGGCGTATCAGTTAGAGTTGCCTTTGGAATTGAAGCAGATGCATGATGTGTTCCACGTGTCAATGCTACGTCGTTACAGATCGGATCCGTCTCACGTGGTACCAGTTGAGGAGGTTGAGTTAAGGCCAGACTTGTCCTATGAGGAGGAGCCAATTCAGATATTGGAGCGAGATGTGAAAGTGCTTCGGAAGAAATCAGTTCCTCTAGTCAAGGTGTTGTGGCGGAACCATGGTTCAAAAGAAGCTTCGTGGGAGCCAGAGGAAGCGATGCGACAGCAATACCCTCACTTATTTTGATCAGGTAATTTCGAGGCCGAAATTATTTTTAAGGGGGGTAGAACTGCAATATCCCGGAATTTGGGGGTCGTGCATTTTAATTCATATCTGTGTGTTAAAATGCTCTGTATGCTGTTTGAGTGTGTTTGGGGGCTTCGGGAAACCTTGGGGTTAACTAGGAGCCTTAGTGGAATTTTTGGTTTAGGCTAATAGGGGGAAAGCTAAGGGAGCTAGGCTTTAAAGGATTTTATGTGGTGTTTACTGACACAAGAGATCAAGTGGTAAAATGGCAAGGGAGGCGCCACTTAGAGCATAAGGGAGTGATGCCTCAGGGAGCTAAAAGGGACAAGGTTCGAGTTGCGGAGATAGCATTTTGGAGCTCATTTTTGCATCAGGAGGAGGAGGAATTGGAGTTGGCGTGGGCACTTGAAGATAGGAGATTTGAAATGGTCAAACATTTCAAATGTGTGGTGGAGAGCTAAGCATGAAGTTTGAAGCATTCAAACTCATTTGAATGGGTGGATGTGAGGAAAATTAGGAGGGAAACAAGGGATGTGGAGTGAGGTTGAAGAGTTGGCCGAATGTGGGACTTTGGAGAGGGCATATTTTCGGTCATGTATGGGGGGGAGTAGTGCCGAATTTGTGCTAGGAGTGTGGGTGTTCATCTTTTGGCGTTTTTTTTCTTTAGTTCTCTTTGCCGAAAAGTGCTAGTCAAAAACCTTTTCTTTTTGTTTTCTTCTCTTTGGACCAAAAGCCGAAAGTGAGCGACCATTTAAGCATTTTTGTTCTTTTCTTTGCAACTTCTTCTTCTCTTATCTGTTCACTCTCTAAAAAGCCGAAATACACTTTCCACTTGCATCATAGCCGAACCTCTCTAAGCCTCTCCATTTATTCTTTTGCTTTTTCTTCTCTTGTAAATCTTCAAAGCCGAATAGCCCTTCCTTGCGTTAACACCTAGGCCGAATCTGTCAGAACCTGTAGTGGGGGGGAGTTGTCGTTCATCTCCTATCTTTTTCTCAATTGATTGCTAGTAAGCAGGGTAAGGACTCTCTTTCATTTGATCTTTCTTTTCTCTCTTTGGTTGCCAAAACCAAAAGCTTCATCTTAGTTCTTATGTGTGGCCGAATCTTTGAAGGGTGATTTTGGGGCTTCTACTTGAAGTTAGCGTTAAGAGTGTTGGGGATCTCTCGGGATTCGTTCAATCAAGGTAAGATGATTGTAGTGGTTGGCCGAAGGCCATTTCTTTTGTTCATTAATGTTAGAGTTGAATCTAACATAAGTCATGTAGGGATTCGACGGCTTTCAAGGTCAAGTGATAGTCTCCGGGATTTGGATCTACTTTGGTAAGATTACTCGATTAAGATATTATTTGAGTCTCGTTTAGACATGAGTTAACGTTTAACCCGGGTCTTCTGATTAAGTTATTATTCGATGGATGCGAGTACCAGTCAAGGGGTGAAAGGGGTTGGACACGTAGTCCCTACCCCTAAGTTCAAGAAGCGGTCGGTTTCAACGGTTCGTGATTAGCCACCGGGGTGTGGGCCAGCGTCAGAACAGGATCGTAGGCAAATAGCGGTAGTTTCATTTAGTGACAGTGTTGACATAGAAGGCGTGGTGTTACGGGTTATCAGGTGTGTAGTTTTTACACTGTTTCTCTGTTTAAATTAAATGAATGCATGTGATATGTGTGGTAGCCGAAATAGTGGCTGTGGTGGTGTGGCTACCCATGCTGGGTAAACCGGTAACCAGGTTAGTATTTTCATATATCAAAATTGTGGATGGATATATGTGGATTTTCGTAGGCATGTAAAATATGCATATCTGGTATGTACACATGATTACATGTCATTCCATCATAATATATTGTATGTGCATGGGGATCGAGTTATATTTAATGAAGGAAAGGGTCTACATTTATGTACGTGGATTGATGTTAGCCTTGAGCTACATCGTGGATTGATGATGACCTTGAGTCACATCGTGGATATTGTGATTTAATCACGTGGATCAGTGGCTAGACCACTAAAGTGGACTTTGAGCAGCATGACTGCCAAAGAGGTGTGTAGCGGATGGAGGGTTGATTTAGTAATCCCCTGGTGTGTGGTGGCAGGATATATAGGTGTGTGTAGCGGATGGATACTAGGTTGGGGTGGGTTACCATTTTGCATCATCATGTGTGGTATGTGGATTTGTGTGGATTTGGGCCAAGCCCAATTGTGGAAACACGTGGATTAATTGCACACTGAGTCGGTTTGGCTCACCCTATCTTTACTAAAACAATGCAGGTAATACATGATTCTTGAACCAGGCTGGAGTGGATTCGAGGTGGCCATGCAGAAGCCGTCTTTATTTATATATATGCATATTAAATTCTTAATTACTTTCTGGATATTTTTGTAATAAGGTCGCTTTAAGTGTTTGTGGATTTTATTATGATTCTAAGTTAGAACTTATAACGGATTATTAATTAAGAAGGACTTTGAAATTTATGCAGCCTGATAAGCAAATTAAAGTTTTCAAATTCGGATTATTGACAAATAACTCGTTTTCCATAAAATCATTCAAACAACAACTTAACTTTTCCTCAAATCTGTAAGTTTTACTTCTCGGCAAACTACGATTTTTCTAAACAACAAACCCCTGATAAGCTGGAGGTTCATTTTAATATTTCACACATATTTTCACTTTCAAAACCAAACTCTTTTCAAACTTTTTTTCCAGTAACATTTCAAATTCGGTCGTGGTGTTTTGGGCCGGGTTTGGGGTGTTACACGATCCGCGGATCTGAGCTAGCTTCGAAAAACTATAAAATATAGAAAAATAAATAAAGTAAGCTATAGAGCTTAGTAAGTTCGTATATAAATATAAAATAATATCATCATTCATTAGCATTACAAAATAGATAACATAAATTTCATTTAAAGCATCATTCAATGAGTTAACATAAAATTTAACCACATAGTAACTCATAAGCTCTCAACCTCTTTTAATTCGTTCCTTGAACAGTTTTCCGTACATACCTGTATCGATATGTATCTATTTCTCACCAATTCTCCTACTAAATCACTCTGACTTATATATGCTTATTGTAATAGCCCGATTTAGGCTTAGTCAGAATGGTGGTGCGAGACCACAAATCCGAAGTAGAAATATGAGTTTTAAGGTTTATGAGATGTTTGCATGGTTATGTGAAAGTTTCATGAAGTAATTTTATTGAATTAGAATTGAATTGTTCATTAGGACTAAATTACAAAAGTTGCAAAATATGAAATTCTAGAAGCTTTTAGCATGAAATAGCTTTGGATTATTAATTAAAGGTCCTTAAATAGCAATTTGTCCAATTTCTAATTTTTGGACAAAAATGGGCATGAGTTAGTAAATTTTGAAAGTTTAGCAAAAAGAGGCATTTTGGTCATTTGTCAAATAAATGATTAAAAAGCGAAAGGAAGTAAAACATTATGTTCATCTTCTTCCCCTTAGTGCCGAAAATTTGAAGAACTCCATAGCTAGGGTTTGTTCAAATTTTCAAGCTCATAGTAAGTGCATCCTAGCCCCGTTTTTAATATTCTTCGTATTTTTGAAGTCCTCGTAACTTGAATTAGTTATTTTTAACTATATGTTGAGCTAGGATTCATGTTCAAAAGTATATCAAATGTATGATATGCATGTATTTTGATGTTTTAAGGAAGATTATGAAAGCTTGACGTGGAATAAACATCTTTTTCTAAGTGAATTTCATGAAAAATGCATGTAATGACTAAATTGTAAAAGTCATAAAATTTGGTCATACATGAGTGAAATATTGAGAATTTGATATCGCTATAGTTGAGAAAATGAATCAAAAAAGCATGAAATACAAGAAAGTAGAATGAAAATCACTTTACGAGCCTAGGGGCAAAAGTGTAAATATAAGAAACTTTAGAGGCAAAATGGTAATTTTGCCAAAGTATGAGTTATGAGTCAATTTAGTCAATGTGAGTATTAAATGAGTTAAATTATTATTATAGTTCAAGAAAAACGAAGCCCGGATCGAAATCGAGGCAAGAACAAAGTCGTGGACTAAATTGACTATCTTCATACATTTTGTATACCGAGGTAGGTTTGTATGATTTTTAAGTTTCATGAGTATTTTCATTGAATTACTTATATATGTTGTTATTGTACAAAATTTCCATGAACTTATTTAAATATGTTTAAACAAGGATATTAATGAAATTAAGTATATGAAAGTCCCGAATGAAGTTTGATTACTGAGGATACTTAATCTACATCATGAGACAAGAAAGCCCGTATCAGACCATGTCAAGATATGGCATCAGCAATAAAGCAAGGGGATCATGTAAGCCCAAGACAAGTCTTGGCATTGAAAAGTTACCATGAGATAAAGATTCCATGTAAGTCCAAGCCAAGGCATGGCATTGGAGAGTTCCCAAGTAAAGAGATCATGTAAATCCAAGATAAGTCTTGGCATTGAAAAGTTATTATGAGGCAAAGAACCGTATAAGTCCAAGCCAAGGCATGGCATTGGTGAGTCTCTAAAGAGAAGATATCATGTAAGTCCATGTCAAGACATGGCATTGACAAGTTTATGAGATAAGGATACCACGTAAGACCATGTCAAAACATGGCAATGGTAAGTTTCCAAGGAAACACATAATGAAGATTTCGTAAAACCCCATGTCAAGACATGGCATCGACACCAAGTTAAGAGATCCTATGTAAGACCACATCTAGGATATGGCATTGGCATTGAGATACATGTATGATAGATTTATTATCCTCGGTTATTCCGGTTAATTCAACGGGCAAAAGAGTAAAGAAGGAATGAAGTAACAAGAAAGTTAAGTATGTAAAGTTATTGTCAAGTCAAAGTGGATAAGAGTATTATTCAAGTTAAGAAAGATAAAGTTAGAATTCATGTTTACAATAGCAAAGTATACTAATCTTTATGATTAAGTGATTCAGATATCTTGTTTACATTACAATCATGAGACGAGTAAATAACATGAAATGATTATGAATAAGTAAGAGTAAGTAAGCTTAGGCACTTGAGATTTGGGATGCTATTGTTTATGATGGATGAGTTGTATTTAGCAATTATAATGCTATATGTATTGCATGCAAACTTACTAAGCTAAATGCTTACTTCTTTATTTCTTTCTTTCTTTGTAGTCCCGCTAAGCTAACTTGTGGATCATTGACGTCGGAGTTCGGAACACACTATCAACCACTATTTTGGGTATAGCCAAGTTGTTTATAATAAGTATGGCATGTATAGGAATCATTTCATTTTGATTTTTGTCTTAAGAGGAGCCATAGTGTTGGCTATTAAGTTATTATTCTTTTTGTATATGGCTAAAAGAGTTTGGTCAATATTTTATTAAGTTTATATATATCAATGTTGATGAATTATGCATTATTGTTCATGTTTTGATGAAGTATTGAGTTGTTGAATTAGGTATATGAATGATCTTGATTTCAGGGTGGCAAACAGCTTGGAAAATAGCCTTTAAGTGTCCACATGGATAGTCACACGGGCGTGTGACTAGGCCGTGTGTGATACACGGACAACCCACATGGGGGTGTTAATAGACCGTGTGTCCCCTGCATGTTAATGTGTTAAGTTAGAACAGACCACGGGCTAGTCACACAGGTGTGTGCCTAGGCCGTGTGAGATGGTCAGTGTTCACCATGGGTAAAGAACACGGGCGTGTTCCTAGGCCGTGTGACACAAGCAGAATATCCAAGTTATTATACACGGGGTAGGGACATGGGCGTGTGTGACCACACGACCTGACCCCACGGGCGTGTCCCATTTCACATGGGCATGTGACCCTTGTTTTGATGAAAAGTTTTCTAAGTTCGTAAAAGTTTCCAAATGTGAGTTTAAGGCATCGTAGGACCATGAAATGCACGTTATGATGAAGAAAGAAAAGTTTTAAATCATAACGAAATTTTATAGCCTGTAAGTACACGTTTAAGCATGTTTCAAGTATGGTAATGTCTCGTATCCAATCCCAGCTTCAGACTCGGGTAGGGGGTGTTACATTTAATGGTATCAGAGCTACGATTTAGTTGATTCTTGGACTAACGTAGCATAAGCATGAGTCTAGCTATACATGCTATACGTAAGGATGTTTTTACAATGATAGTGTGACGACTCCTGACGATCTAAATTATATTTCTATATAGTAATGGATCTCGAAAGAACTGTGGCGGACGATGTAAAAAGTAATGCGTTGGCTCCCGTTGAAGGGACTGTGCCTAACGAGAATGAGAATAGACCCACTACGGTGAGTCAGAGAGGAGGAGAAAAGGCTAGAGAAGCCTTCCTCCATATGATGAATACATGGTACATGGGATTCGTTCGTCCGAACCCGAATGCACAACCCCCTCCACCCCCCCTATTCCTCAGCCTATCCCAGTAGCCCCTCAAGTAGTAGAGGTGGTAAGAGGAGACAAACCCCCAGTTGATAGAATTCGGAAACATAGAGCAGAGGAATTCCGGGCCAGAAAGGATGATAATCCGGAAAAGGCAGAGTTATGGCTTGAAAATACCATTAGGGTATTTAATGAGTTGTCATGCACATCCGAGGAGTGCATGAAGTGTGTATCTCTTTTAAGAGATTTTGCTTATCAATGGTGGAATACCCTTGTGTCGGTTGTACCAAGGGAAAAGATCACTTGGGAATTCTTTCAAGAAGAGTTCAGGAAAAAGTACATCAGTTAAAGGTTTATCGATCAAAAAAAAGGAATTTCTAGAATTGAAGCAAGGCAATATGTCAATAACTGATTATGAGCGTGAGTTTGTAAGACTCAGTAAATACGCTTGAAAGTGTGTATCCACCGAGGCCATCATGAGCAAGAGATTTTGAAGATGGACTAAATGAGGACATTAAATTGTTTGTTGCTGTCATCATTGTGCTAGTAGAGCAGGCTTGTAAAGCTGAAGAATTAGTAAAGGAGAAAAGAAAAGTTTGGCATTAAGCTCGCTCCTGGTACTGTACCGATATCTATTACTCCTTACAGGATGGCTCCAAAGGAGTTGAAGTAATTAAAGGCACAGTTGCAAGAGTTGATATACAAAGGTTTTGCTAGACCAAGTTGTTCTCCATGGGGTGCTCCGGTTTTATTAGTGAAAAAGAAAGATGGCACCATGAGATTATGCATAGATTATCGGTAGCTTAATAAAGTGACAGTGAAGAACAAGTATCCTTTGCCAAGGATCGATGATTTGTTCAATCAATTAAAGGGATCCACTGTGTTCTCCAAGATAGACTTGAGGTCGGGATACTATCAGTTGAGAGTAAAAGACTTAGATGTGTCAAAGACTTCTTTTTGAACGAGGTATGGGCATTACAAATTTTTAGTCATGCCCTTTGGTTTGACCAATGCACCTACGATGTTCATGGATCTTATGAATCACATCTTTAGACCATACCTCAATAAGTTTGTGGTCGATTTTATTGACAGCATATTGATTTATTCACGAGATGAGATGGAGCATGTCGAGCATCTACGGACAGTTTTACAGACTCTACGAGAAAATTAGTTGTATGCCAAGTTCAGCAAAATTGAGTTTTGGCTTAAGGAAGTGGGATTTCTGGGACATATTGTCTCGGGAGACGGAGTCCGAGTTGACCCAAGAAAGATTTTGACTATTGTTGACTGGAAACTGCCGAAGAAATATCTAAGGTTAGAAGTTTTCTAGGCCTAGCTGGCTATTATAGGTGATTCGTCAAAGGGTTTTCCACGATTGCAACCCCGATGATGAAATTGTTACAGAAAAATGTGAAGTTTGAGTGGTCATAAAAATGCCAACAAAGTTTTGAGAAACTGAAAGCATTGTTGACAGAGGCTCCAGTTTTAGTACAACCCGAGTCGGGGAGAGAATTTGTGATCTACAGCGATGCATTCTTAAATGGATTAGGCTGTGTACTTATGCAAGAAGGCATAGTAATAGCATATGCCTCTAGACAGCTAAAGCCACATGAGAAGAACTATCCAATGCATGATATGGAGTTGGTTGCTATTTTTTTTGCACTGAAGATTTGGGGACACAAGTTATATGGTGAAAAATGTCGGATATTCACTGATCACAAAAGTTTGAAGTATTTGATGACACAAAAGGAGTTAAATTTGAGACAACGAAGATGGTTAGAGTTGATAAAAGATTATGATTTGGTCATTGACTACCATCCGGGAAAGGCGAACGTGGTCGCTGATGCTTTGAGTAGAAAGTCACTATTTGCATTAAGGGCATTGAATTCGTGAATGACTTTATCTGATGATAGTTCTATTCAAGCTGAGTTGAAAGCTAGACGGATGTTCCTTCAAGAGATTTGTGAGGCTCAAAAAGATGATAGGAAATTACAAGCCAAGAAAGCTCAGTGCGAGTCGAGTGTTGAGTCCGACTTACGGATTAATTCCGATGGGTGTTTAATGTTCAGAGATAGAATTTGTGTACCGAGGAATGAAGAGCTTATTCAGAGGATTTTGTATGAGGCACATAACGAATGTTTATCTATATATCCGGGTAGTACCAAGATGTATAATGACTTGAAGCAACGGTATTGGTGACCGAACATGAAGAAGGATGTTTCTGAGTTTGTTTCAAGATGCTTAATTTGTCAGCAAGTAAAGGCTAAACACCAAGTACCTTCGGGTTTGGTCCAACCTATTATGGTTCCCGAGTGGAAATGGGATCGTGTCACTATGGGCTTTGTAAGGGTTTTGCTGTTGACACCGAGCAAGAAAGATGTTGTATGGGTTGTGGTCGATAGACTCACGAAATTAGCCCATTTCATACCAATACGAGTTGGTTACTCACTCGATAAGTTGGAAAGCTTGTATGTTTCAGAAATAGTGAGGCTTCATGGAGTTCCATTGTCAATCATATCGGATAGAGATCCGAGGTTCACATCCAGATTTTGGAAGAGGTTGCAAGAGGCCTTGGGTACAAAGTTGAGTTTTAGTACAGCTTTTCATCCCCAAACCAACGGTCAGTCGGAAAGGTTAATACAAGTACTCGAGGATATGCTTCGGTGTTCTGTTCTCGAATTTCAAGGTAGTTGGGAAAAGTTCCTACCATTAGTAGAATTTGCCTACAATAATAGTTTTTAGTCAAGCTTAAAGATGGCGCTTTATGAGGCTTTATATGCGCGTAAGTGCCGAACGCCTTTATATTGGACTGAACTCAAGGAAGACCAGATTCACGGGGTTGATTTGGTTAAAGAAATAGAAGAAAAGGTAAAAGTGATTCGGGAGTGTTTAAAGGCTGCTTCTGACAGAAAAAAATCTTACTCAAATTTGCAGAGAAAAGAGATAGAGTATCAAGTTGGTGATAGAGTTTTCTTGAAAGAGTCGCCATGGAGTAAGGTTCTTAGATTTGGCTGAAAAGGCAAGTTGAGTCCACAATTTATTGGACCATATGAGATCACTGAAAGGGTTGGGCCGGTAGCCTATCGGTTGGCCTTGCCGTCTAAGTTAGAGAAGATACATGATAGGTTTCACGTGTCTATGTTGTGACGCTACCGATCAGACCCTTTGCATGTAATTACACCAACAGAAGTGGAGATTCAACCCGACATGACTTATAGTGATGAACCGATTAAGATTTTAGCTTGGGAAGTCAAGCAGCTAAGAAATAAGAGTATCGCCCTTGTTAAAGTATTGTGGCAAACGCATAGAATAGAAGAAGCTACATGGGAATCAGAAGAAACCATGAAAAACCAGTACCCAAACCTTTTTGCTGGTAAGATTTTCGAGGACGAAATCCCTAAGGGGGAAAATTGTAACAGCCTGATTTAGGGCTTAGTCGGAATAGTGATGCGCGACAACAAATCTGAAGTAGAAATATGAGTTTTAAGGTTTATGAGATGTTTGCATGGTTATGTGAAAGTTTCATGAAGTAATTTTATTGAATTATGATTGGATTGTTCATTAGGACTAAATTGCAAAAGTTGCAAAATATGAGATTCTAGAAGCTTTTAGTATGAAATAGCTTTGGATTATTAATTAAAGGTCCTTAAATAGGAATTTTCCCAATTTCTAATTTTTGGACAAAAATGGGCATGAGTTAGTAAATTTTGAAAGTTTAGATAAAGGGGCATTTTGGTCATTTGTCAAATAAATGATTAAAAGGGAAAGGAAGTCAAAAATTATGTTCATCTTCTTCCCCTTAGTGCTGAAATTTTGAAGAACTCCATAGCTAGGGTTTGTTCAAATTTTCAAGCTCATAGTAAGTGCATCCTAGCCCAGTTTTTAATATTCTTCGTATTTTTGAAGTCCTCGTAACTTGAATTAGCTATTTTTAGCTATATGTTGAGCTAGGATTCATGTTCAAAAGTATACCCATGTATGATATGCATGTATTTTGATGTTTTAAAGAAGATTATGAAAGCTTGATGTGGAATAAACATCTTTTTCTAAGTGAATTTCATGAAAAATGCATGCAGGGACTAAATTGTAAAAGTCATAAAATTTGGTCATACATGAGTGAAATATTGAGAATTTGATATTGCTATAGTTGAGACAATGAATCAGCAAAGCATTAAATACAAGAAAGTTGAATGAAAATCACTTTACAATCCTAGGGGAAAAAGTGTAAATATGAGAAAGTTTAGGGGCAAAATGGTAATTTTGCCAAAGTATGAGTTATGAGTCAATTTAGTCAATGTGAGTATTAAATGAGTTAAATTATTATCATAGATTAAGAAAAATGAAGCCCGGATCTAAATCGAGGCAAGAACAAAGTCGTGGACTAAATTGACTATCTTTATACGTTTTGTATACGAAGGTAAGTTTGTATGATTTTTAAGTTTCATGAGTATTTTCATTGAATTACTTATATATGTTGTTATTGTACAAAATTTCCATGAAGTTGTTTAAATATGTTTAAACAAGGACATTAAGGAAATTAAGTATATGAAAGTCTCGAATGAAGTTGGATTAGTGAAGATACTTAATCTACATCATGAGACAAGAAAGCCCGTATAAGACCATGTCAAGCTATGGCATCGGCAATAAAGCAAGGGGATCATGTAAGCCCAAGACAAGTCTTGGCATTGAAAAGTTACCATGAGATAAAGATTCCATGTAAGTTCAAGCCAAGGCATGGCATTGGTGAGTTCCCAAGTAAAGAGATCATGTAAGTCCAAGATAAGTCTTGGCATTGAAAAGTTATTATGAGGCAAAGACCCATATAAGTCCAAGCCAAGGCATGGCATTGGTGAGTCTCTAAAGAGAAGATATCATGTAAGTCCATGTCAAGACATGGCATTGACAAGTTCATGAGATAAGGATACCACGTAAGACCATGTCAAGACATGGCAATGGTAAGTTTCCAAGGAAACACACAAGGAAGATTTCTATAAGCCCATGTCAAGACATGGCATCGACACCAAGTTAAGAGATCCCATGTAAGACCACATCTAGGATATGGCATTGGCATTGAGATACATGTATGATAGATTTAGTATCCTCGGTTATTCCGGTTAATTCAACGGGCAAAAGAGTAAAGAAGGAATGAAGTAACAAGAAAGTTAAGTATGTAAAGTTATTGTCAAGTCAAAGTGGATAAGAGTATTATTCAAGTTAAGAAAGATAAATTTAGAATTCATGTTTACAATAGCAAAGTATACTAATCCTTATGATTAAGTGATTCAGGTATCTTGTTTACATTACAATAATGAGACGAGTAAATAACATGAAATTATTATGAATAAGTAAGAGTAAGTAAGCTTAAGCACTTGAGATTTGAGATCCTATTGTTTATTATAGATGAGTTGTATTTACCAGTTATAATGCTATATGTATTACATGCAAACTTACTAAGCTAAAAGCTTACTTCTTTAGTTCTTTCTTTCCTTGTAGTCCGGCCAAGCTAACTTGTGGATCATTGACGTCGGAGTTCAGAACACACTATCAACCACTATTTTGGGTATAGCCAAGTTGTTTATAATAAGTATGGCATGTATAGGAATCATTTCATTTTGAGTTTTGTCTTAAGAAGAGCCATAGTGTTGGCTATTAAGTTATTATTCTTTTTGTATATGGCTAAAAGAGTTTGGTCAATATTTTATTAAGTTTATATATATCAATGTTGATGAATTATGCATTATTGTTCATGTTTTGATGAAGTATTGAGTTGTTGAATTGGGTATATGAATGATCTTGATTTCAGGGTGGCAAACAGCTTGGAAAATAGCCTTTAAGTGTCCACATGGATAGTCACACAGGCGTGTGACTAGGCTGTGTGTGATACACGGACAGCCCATATGGGGGTGTTAATAGACCGTGTGTCCCTTGCATGTTAGTGTGTTAAGTCAGAATAGACCACGGGCTAGTCACACAGGCGTGTGCCTAAGCCATGTGAGATGGTCAGTGTTCACGACGGGTAAAGAACACGGGCGTGTTCCTAGGCCGTGTGACACAAGCAGAATATCCAAGTTATTATACATGGGGTAGGGACATGGGCGTGTGTGACAACACGACCTGACCCCACGGGCGTGTCCCATTTCACATGGGCATGTGACCCCTGTTTTGATGAAAAGTTTTCTAAGTTCGTAAAAGTTTCCGAATGTGAGTTTATGGTCTCGTAGGCCCATGAAATGCACGTTATGACTAAGAAAGAAAAGTTTAAAATAAAAACGAAATTTTATAGCCCGTAAGTACACGTTTAAGCATGTTTCAAGTATGGTAATGTCTTGTATCCAGTCCCAGCTTCGAACTCGGGTATGGGGTGTTACACTTATGGTATGAGTATATCGATTTTCCGATGCCATAGTCTAACTATGGTCTTACAGTTATGTTCCCATGGCCCTGCCGTGGTCTTGCATTGACATGCCATAACCCTGTTATGGTCTTATTATCTGATTGCCATAGCCCGACTATGGTCTTATTTAACAACTCGTCTTATTTAAACTGTAAATTAAATTTAAGATCTCTAAATTTAACTAATGGAATACATACAATCTCAATTCCATCCATTAATTTAAACAAATTCACAATTAAGTTCAACTATACGAACTTACCTCGTTTCCGGAATGACAGAACGGACGGACTATTCAATCACTTTCCTTTTTCCCCGATCTAAGTTTGAATTCCTCTTTTCGTGATCTATAAGTAATAAAAATTTATTTATTTATTCCTCTATTTATTCAATTCAATTCAAAATATGCATTTAAGCTAATTTACACATTAGCCCATAAACTTTCACATGTTTACAATTTAGTCCTTACTACACAAAATCACAAATTCATAAATTCAAGACTAACCCATGCTAACCAAATTACCATAATTCCCCTAGTAGCCCATATTTTTCATTTATTCACACATTTAACCACACATTTTCACATTTTCACAAATAAATCCCTATTTTGCATTTTTACTCAAAATCATTTTACAAAACTTTTTTAACTATCAACCAACATTCAAAATCTATCATCAATAATGAAAAATCATACATATTCATCAATGGAAACATTCAAAATCTTTAACAGCTTTTCAAATTAGTCCCTGGGCTAGCTAGTACTAGTTGCAATGATCTCAAAAACATAGAAATCATTAAAAACGGGACAAAATACCTACCAATTTAGCTAAATGAAGTAGCCAAAACTTTGAAAGCTTGAAAATGTCTCTTCTCCACCCTAATTTTGGTTAGAAGAAGATGATAATGAAGAAAATGGCTTTTTCTTTTATTTAATTAACATTTATCTACTAAATGTGTAACACCCCAAACCCGGCCCATACGTTTCGACCAGATCTGGTATGCTACGGGTTGTACATTGAAAACTTTTGCTTTGTTGGTTTCGATAATCGTAAGTTAATTAGACAATATTTGAGTAAATAGGTGACATTTGGAAATAAAACCTTGTATTATTATTATTTCGTATAAATAAACCTTTGACATAATTTCATAAGTTGCAAATATTAAAAAAAAAAAACTACTTAGGTGGTTATAAACCATGGGGCCTTATTACATAAATATTTCCAAAATGAATAAAAAGAATCCTAAAGAAAAACTGGAATTAATTTATAGAAATAAAAACTTGATGGCCCCTCGAGTCCGTCTCGGCTCCCAAGTCCACGATCTACTACTCATCTGAAAGAGTAGAGAAAAATGAAAGGGTGAGTCACCAAGACTCAGTGTATAAATCCCGGACACACTGACCAAAGGCCCACAAACACATTATGAGCCCTGGCCCATACATAAAGGCAACAGTCATAATTACATGGAAATAATGAATGATGAATAACCCAACCATCCTAGAATTCCATCCTCTACACACCAACCCGTACCAACCATCACACCTTGGGGATTTCTACAATCAACCCTCCATCCGCTACACACCATAACGACAGCCGTACTGCCTATTCCTATTATTTAGGAATCATTAAACGTGGCATAGCCACCGATCACTATGTGACCTAACATTTGAATTTGTGGTTTAACCACCGATCACCAAGTGACCTATCATGCACTTCCCCTTCATTATCATATCCCACCCCATGCATACACACAGAATACATCATACCATCTTTAAGAGAACAGGCTTACATTTATTTGATACACATAGAGATTTCTATGATTACGTACCTGGCATCCTTGCCTAACCCTTTTAGGGTTTTATTCGACTGTCTACACAACCACTTTCCGGCTTTTTAGCCCATAACACATATATATTACAATTAAGTAGTGTGTTAGAGATCTACACACCTAATTACCATTAGAACGAGACCCTCTAAGTCGACGCTATCCGTAGCCAACACCACCGCTATCTGCCTAAGGTGTTGTTCAGAAGCCAGTCCACAACCTGGTGGCCAATCTCGAACCGCTGACACCGCGCGTTTCTTAAACTTAGGGATTGGGTTTACAGACCTAATCCTCTCCTTTGCCTGATCCATATTCGATTCCATCAAAAGTCCTTGTCAGAACTACTATTATGAAATAGGGTTGTTAAACCATAACCTATGGTTAAGATTTCAAATGCGATAACGAATCTAACGGAAATCTAAAGAATTCCCTTACCTTGAAATCTTGAAATTGGAGACTAGCGATTTCCGACTTTTAGATCTAAACGAACAGGTTTCCTTCAAATCCCAGAATGCCGCACAAAATGCAAGAAGAGGGAAAATATTAGCCTCAAACAAACCAAGTGGCCATTCGGCCTTGTCTTCTAAAAACCGAAAGAAATAGGAATAGATCTGAGGAAATCGGTTCTTACCTTCAAAGGGAAATCGATAACTCCAAGAGGATCCCAGTTTTATGGAGAAATCAGCACAAGAGGAAAAGAATAGAAAAAGAAAGTGAAGGGAGAGGTTTTGGCTTTTGAAGAAATCAAAAGAATAGAAATTGTAGAGAATGCCTGAGAGTTTCAGAACAGAGAATGAAGAAAAGAATAAGGTGCAAATGCCGAAATTGAAGAGATCTCACCCTATTTATAGAGAATTTCGGCACTTACCTATCAAAACCCGAAAGTGCCCTTCCTGATAACTAATAACTAAACAAATAATAAGGGAAAATTCGGCACCACTCTGGCATGTTGAAACCGATTTCTTCCCTCCTCCAAGAGATGGAAATTCGGCCATCACTTAGCCTTGCAGATAATTCCTATCTTTTCTCCTTTATCTTCCATATTATCAACTATAATATCTACATTATCCCATTCACATATATCCTCCTATTTTTGAGCCTTGTTGCCGTCCACTCCACCTAACCCTAATGCCGAAAATTAGCTAACTTAATTCAAAAGAATTGGGCTCCAAGAAACTTGAATTTGGGCCCCTTACTCCCTTGTGTGGCGTCACATCCTTGCTCCCTAAGTGGCGCTACTGACCCCTGGGTCACAAGCCCATTTTGATATTTTAAACACAAGATACCACCTTTTAAACCCTATAGTGCCCAAACAAAAATTTAACCAAGGCCTTGACCACATCCTGAGCCCAATTTGGACCCCTAACAGTTAAATTAACACATTAAACATACCCACACACTAAACGCATAGGCCCATTAATTTAGGATGTTACAGTTCTTACCCCCTTAAAGAAATTTCGGCCTCTTAATTACCTGGTCAGAAAAGATGAGGGTATTGCTGCCGCATCGCTTCCTCTGGTTCCCACATAGCCTCCTCAGAGCCATGATTCTGCCACAGCACTTTAACCAACGGAACTGTTTTCCTTCGTAATACTTTGACATCACGATCCAAAATTTCAACCGGTTCCTCTTCGAAGGATAGATCAGGTCTTACCTTGATTTCCTCCACAGGCACAACATGAGATGGATCGGAACAATATTGTCTCAACATAGATACATGAAATACATCGTGAATTTGCCTTAACTCTGAAGGTAGCTCTAGCTGATACGCTACTGGTCCTACTCGTTTCAACACTCGGTATGGTCTGATAAATCTGGGACTCAATTCACCCTTCCGTCCAAACCTCAGTACTTTCTTCCACGGCAACATCTTCAGAAATACCTTGTCACCCACTGCAAACTCTATGTCCTTACACTTTAAATCAGCATAGGACTTCTGTCTGTCCGACGCTTCCTTTAGTTGAGCCCGAATTAACTCAACCTTCTCTTTTGTCTCGGTCACCAACTCCGGACCCAAAATCCGACATTCCCCTAATTCCATCCAATAGGTAGGAGTACGACACCTCTGCCCATACAATGCTTCATAGGGCGCCATCTGAATACTAGACTGGTAGCTATTGTTGTAAGCAAACTCTGCTAACGGTAAGAACTCTTCCTAACTACCTTTGAAATCAATGACACATCCTCTCAGCATGTCCTCCAGAACCTGAATTACCCACTCAGACTGTCCATCGGTCTGAGGATGAAACACTGTACTGAAATCCAATTTCGTACCCAACACTTGATACAACGCCTTCCAAAATCGTGAGGTGAACCTAGAGTCCCTATCTGATATGATCGATACCGGTACTCCATGCAACCTCACCACCTCCACTATGTACAGCTTAGCTGATTTCTGCAAGGAGTAATCAATACGTACGGGTATGAAGTGTGCAGACTTCGTCAAACGATCAACAACTACCCAAACCGCATCTTTCTTAGTGGGCGTGAGGGGAAGCCCACTAACAAAGTCCATGGTGATTCTTTCCCACTTCTATTGTGGAATCTTCACTGGCTGCAATAACCCTGATGGTAACTGATGCTCCGCCTTTACCTGCTGACAGGTCAAACACTTACCCACCAATTCAGTTACCTTTTGCTTCAAACTCGGCCACCAAAATTGATCTTGCAAATCCCGAAACATCTTACTTCCTCTAGGGTGCATAGCGTATACACCACCATGCGCTTCATGTAAGATCCTACGCCTCAACTATGGATCTTTTGGCATGCAAACTCTCCCTCAAAAACATAACAGTCCTTCCTCATTCATACTGAATTCCTTTGGCCCATCCTTTGAGATTAGCTGTAGCTTCCTCTTTAGCAACTCATCGGTCTGTTGCCTTTCCTTCACCTGGCTGACCCAAGAGGGTTTCACTTGAAGCTCAGCTAATAAGCTCCCATCCTCGTATAGGCTAAGGTGAGCAAACATTGCTCTTAAGTCAGAGACTACTTTACGGCTCAGAGCATCCGCCACCACATTAGCTGATACGGGCCGGCTCGGGGTGAGTCGAAACGTATACGGGTTGCCCAATCTTCTACGAGGAGGAATCAAGCCTTCGGAAATTAATCGGAAAATATAAATGAGTTTACGGAAGCTTAAGTGAAAAAATAGGATTTGGTTCAGTTTGGAGGAAATAAAAATAAAATAGATAAAATGATAATTTTGATGGAAGCGGATAAACGAACTTAAACGAGAAGCGATTCAACACTAAAGAGTGTCACCGCGGGTTCTATAATGTTTAAGGTGGATAAATGGAATCGATGATGGGAATGGAAATACGAACTTAACTTAAGAAAGATTCAACACTATATAACAATGTCACCCCGTTTCTTATATCGTTAAGGTGGATAGATGGAGATAGGTTGATGAACGCCACACCAAACGAAATTTGGTGATAAGTTCAAACAAGCCGAAGACGCCACAAGCAAAGCTTGATAAGTCTAACGAAACTTGTACGAAAACAAAGAGGAGATAAACTCACTCAAATGAACAAAGGTTCATAAAATTTCATTAATAAAAAATTCTGTGTTTCTACAAATGAGAATGGCCAAATATTTATAGCCAATGTGCCTTACAAAAAAAAAAAAATAAATAGCAAGAATTTTGGTCTTCAATTTGCTGTCCAAGATATGAAAAATTAATCCCAAATATTCTTGTGACCTCCCAATGTGGCCATTATTTTTATTTTCAAATGTGCTTTGCCGTCCACTATTCCTTCTATTTTAAAAGGAATTTAAAATTTGTTTTGGCTCCATAAATTGTTCTTCATGCATCAATCTTCCATGTATGCTTCATAATTCTCCATGAATTGTGGCCTTCCACTTGCCGTCCAACTTAATGTAAACTCAAACATGTGAGCAGAACCATTAATCATTCTTTATGTTCCATGATCAAATGTTTCTCCCTTAAAATATTAAGCTTCCATGCCGTCCCATGGTGGTTCTTCATGCCTCCAACTTGATTAAATAATTTTATAATTCTTTTATCCACCACTTGCACATTTGTTAATTCCAGTTAGCTATCATCAGTCTCCATGCCGTCCATGCATTCCCTTTTGGCCTCAATTATTTATTCATGATTTGTCTTTCTCTCCCCAAGTGTGCCGTCCATATGCTTCATTTCATATCATGTCATGCTCCAATTTCCATTTGTTTATTTAATTCAAGTCACAAAAAAATCCAAGGCATCCCACCTTCTACCGTACACTTCTTCCAAGTGCCATTGTTTATTCATCCCAAATTATTCTCCATTGTTGCCATTGTTTAATCATCCATTAATCACGCATGCTCCCTTGAACTCCCATGAATTTGCACAAAATTATTGTTTAAATTTCAGCCCCATACTTCCAATGCCACCCTCATCAAATAATTAATCTCTACATGCTTTCTTGTGCCGTCCATCTCTCCACCATTACAAAAAGATATTCCAATTGCTAAGTCAAGCAATTAAATTCTGCACATTAAAATTTCAGCAGCTAAAACTCATTAATTCCTGCATTTTAATTCAGCTAGAACACATTAAAATTATGTAATAACTTAAGACACATTGAACACATGCAATAATTAAAACATATTAATAGATACATTAATAGATACATTAATAAACAAGACATATTAAATTCGGCTATGACTAACACAAACACATTAAAATTTTAAAACTAGATCAACTTAAAATTTAATTAAAAACATGCAAACAAATTAATTAAAGCTTGGACAAATTAATTTAGACACCAATTTAAATTATTAGGCCGCATTAATTTGGGGTAAGAAATAATTAATTTGAGGATGCAATTTATTTAAAAAATTTAATTTAAAACCATCAGCTCAATGAGCTGAGATGAGCTCGAATGAGCTCAAATTGAACCCAAATGGACTAATCCGGTTCAATTGGAAATGCACCAAGGTGCAAATCAACATTTTCAATGCTTGGGGCATTTGATTCGAGTTTCGTCACTTGCAAAAAATGTTGGTGCCCTGGGCGTGCTCGTATCATTAGCCTTACCCGGGTGATACTCGATCGAGCAGTCATAATCCTTTAACAACTCGATCCACCTCCTCTACCTTAGATTCAACTCCTTCTGAGTCAAAAGGTACTTTAAGCTCTTATGATCTGTGTAAATGACAGATTTCTCCCCGTACAAATAATGCCTCCAAATTTTCAAGGCAAACACTACCGCCGCCAATTCCAAATCGTGGGTGGGATAATTTGACTCGTGCGGTCTTAATTGCCGAGATGCATATGCGACAACCTTTCCATCTTGCATCAACACACATCCTAATCTCGTGTGTGAAGCATCACAGTAAATTACGAACTCCTTCCCCGCCTCCAGCTGAATCAACACCGGAGCCTTCGTCAAAACCCTCTTTAACTTCTCAAAACTCTCTTACTGCTTATCAGACCAAACAAACGGAACTCCTTTCCGTAGCAACTTAGTCAACGGTGTCGCAATCAAAGAAAATCCTTCAACAAATCTTCTGTAGTACCCCGCAGACCAAGGAAACTCTGAATCTCTGCCACCGACTTAGGCGACTTCCAATCCAACACCGCATCAATTTTCCAAGGGTCAACCCTAATCCCCTTTGCCGACACAACGTGCCCTAGAAAAGTAACTTCACTTAGCCAAAATTCGCACATACTGAATTTCGCATACAACCGCTTCTCCCTCAGAATCTGCAAAACCACTCGCAGATGAGCATCATGCTCCTCCTCCGACTTTGAATAAACCAAGATATCATCAATAAACACCACGACACACCGATCTAGGTAGGGTTGGAACACTCGATTCATCATATCCATGAACGCTGCTGGTGCGTTGGTCAATCCAAAAGGCATTACCATGAATTCGTAATGACCATAGCGAGTTCTAAAAGCCGTCTTATGGATATCTACCTCCTTTACCTTAAGCTGATGGTACCCCGACCTCAGATCTATCTTTGAAAAGACTAAGGCCCCCTTCAACTGATCGAACAAGTCATCGATCCTTGGCAATGGGTATTTGTTCTTGATGGTCAACTTATTCAGCTGGCGATAATCAATGCACATACGCATTGATCCATCCTTTTTCTTAACGAATAACACCGGCGCTCCCCAAGGCGACACACTCGGTCAAATAAACCCTCTATCCAACAACTCCTGAATCTGAGCTTTCAATTCCACCAACTCCTTCAGAGCCATTCTATATGGAGCTATAGATACTGGCGCTGTTCCCAGAAGAAGATCGATACCAAACTCCACTTCCCGATCCGGGGGTAATCCCGGAAGCTCTTCTGGGAAAACATCAGGGAATTCCTTCACCGTTCTAACATCCCCAACAGTCAGTTCATTGGCTTCCAAAGCCCGGACAAACAGTAAAACTACCTCGCATCCTTTTCTCACCATCTTTTTTGCTCTTAGGGCAGTCACCACATTCGACAGACAGTTCCCCCTTTCTCCTATCACCAACACTTCGTCACCCTCGGGGGTTTTTAACACCATACGCTTGGCTGCACAATCTAGATTAGCTTGATACTTCACAAGCCAATCCATGCCTAAGATTAAATCAAACTCTCCGAACGGTAATTCCATTAGATCCGTTCGGAAGACTATCCCCTGAACTTCTAGAGGTACTTCCCGGTAAAGCTTATTCACCATCACCGAATGTCCTAATGGGCTAACTACAGTCATTTCCTTAGAGGAAATCTCAGAATCTACGCTTAAAGTTTTAGACACCCTACTAGCAACATATGAATGCGTCGACCCAATGTCAACCAGTGCAGTATAAGGCAATCCAAAAATTAAAAACGTACCTGTTATGATATTCGGTGCGTCAGCCTCCTCTCGACGTCTGACAGCATAAACCAACCCTGGTTGTCTCGCCTCAGTGTTTTCTTCCCCTTGGCCTGGTGCTCCACGACCCCGACCGGAACCATTACTACCTCTGGCTGCCCACGACCTCTTTGTGGCTGCTGACCTCCTCTGCCAGGATGAGCATTTCCTCGTCCCATGGGCCCTTCACTGTCCCGTTGTTGCAGACAGTTCCTAACTTGATGATCCGTAGATCCACACCTAAAACACTTCCCAGTGCCTACCCAACACTCACCAGTTTGGAATTTGCCACATCAAGCACACTTCTGTGTCTGACTAGCAGCAGCAGGTCTCTCCTCCAGTTTTGGCCCATCTGACCTAAGTCTCTTCTGATTACGCCCTGCTGACCCTGACGGTCCAACATTCCTCTTATTCCCACTCCTATCTCTATCCCGATTCAGTTTCTCGGTCCTCTTTACCTCCTCAGCTATCTTAGCCTTTTCCACAAGTACGGCGAATTCCCTCTCCCGCTGTGGGGCTATCAAAACACGCAAATCATCCCTCGGGCCATCTTCGAACCGGATGCAACGTTCATGTTCCGTGGCCACAATCCCTCGGGCATATCGGCTAAGGCGTAAGAATTCAAATTCATACGCAACCACTGACCTACTCCCTTGAACCAGATTCAAAAATGCTCTGCGCTGCGCATCCACATAACTCGATCCAATGTACTTACTCTGAAACGCTATTTTGAAGAGATCCCAGGTGATACGGTCAGCTACCGCACCATCCTTAACTGTAAGCCACCATTGATGTGCTTCATCCCTAAGGAGAGATGCAACCCCTTTCAACTTCTCCTCCTCCGTGAAATCCAAATCATCCATTATGCATTCCACCGCCTCCAACCAATACTCAACTGAACTCAGGGCTACACCAGAAATTCCACTAAACACTTCTGCCCCATTGGCTCTAAGCCGCTCCGGCACAGATTTCCGAGCTCCTGTGCCCATGCCTGCCCCAGCAACCCTCTCTAAAACCCTTAACATCGCCTGAGATACTGTATCATCTCCAGTTGTCTGGTCCTGGAATTCCTCCTCCGCAGCCAGTGGTACCGATTCCCCTAAACACTTCTTCCCCATTAGCTCTAAGCCGCTCCGGCACAGATTTTTGAGCTCCTGTGCCCATGCCTGACCTAGCAACCCTCTCTAAAACCCTTAACATCGCCTGAGATACTGCATCATCTCCAGTTGTCTGGTCCTAGAATTCCTCCTCCGCAGCCGGTGGTACCGGCATCTGGCTTCCAGATCCATGGCCAAATCCCACCGGTTCTGACACCGTCAACCTACCCCAACCACGACCACGCGGCAGACGACCTTGACCCCTGGTACTCATTCTACCGATTCGTGTTTATCTGATTATAAATTTTATGAATTATCAGTTTTCTTCCACTGATTAACCACGAACAGTCTTATGAACAGTAGTTTTTAAGAGTAGTTCTTTCGAATTCGAACCTATCTACAGTTTCAATCTCAAGTTTATCTCCTAATTCTAGAAACCATATACATTCAACCATCACACCTCAACATACATATAACATCCATGAACTCACAGTCATCATATGAGGGTATTTTCGTCATTTCACTACCCAGGGGTATTTCCGTAGTTTCACCCTATAGGGTATTTTGAAAACTAAAGTATCTTGGTGATTCTTCTGTGGATTGAAAGTACTTTGTACATTTTTTTTAAACGAGGGTATTTTGGTAATTTCCTCAAAATGGGGTATCTTGGTGGTTTTTTTTTTGAAATAAAGATATTTTGATGTTGTTGTTGTTTTTTTTCTAAAGCAGGGATGCTTTGGAAAATTTAATTTTGTAAACCGTGTTACTTTTGTAAATCTAAGGGTTTTCAGATAAATTAGCAGAAACATGGGTATTTTATAAAATCACGGTTGTTTTGGAAATTTTCACAAACCACGGGTATTTTGGAAATTTTGCCAACCAGAGTGTTTCGGTAATTTCACAAATTTTGGTAGTTTTATAATTCTGGGGTATTCTGAAAATTTTTCACGAATCAAGGGTATTTCAGAAATTTTACAAAAATAGGGGGTATTTTAGCGAAATAGGGTGGCTAGTCCCTTTCGGGTTTTAAATTATAGGTTTTGGCCATTCAACAAGTCCTCATGACTAAGGTGAACAGTCACTATGCACCAGGTAGGATTCCAGTGAAGAGAAGGTGAGTCACTAGGACTGCTTAAATACCAAGCTCTCCCTGAATCCAATCCTAGACATGCGTATGCCTGTTGCCATACCCTAATCTCGCGACTTGTTTACAGGTTTGTTTGGTTGTATTAAATCTTATGAATTTAGGGAGTTGTTTAAACTAAGCCTAAAGTCCATCAATGTCTAATATACTAGCCTACGTCCATCCAGCCCATTAAGCCCAACATGTATATCACAACAGAAGTTAGAATACTTACCTGTGTGGATCGGATGCCGGTAGACTCGAAGGCCATCTCTTCTTCCAGAAAATTTTTTTTCAAATTCTCATAAATTTTACAAAACATTACTAGGCCCATTTCACAGCCCGAGTTTTGAACTGGGCTCTGATACCAAAATTGTAAAACCCCAAACCCGGCCCATACGTTTCGACCAGATCTGGTATGCTACGAGTTGTACATTGAAAACTTTTGCTTTGTTGGTTTCGGTAATCGTAAGTTAATGACATTTGGAAATAAAACCTTGTATTATTATTATTTCGTATAAATAAACCTTTGACATAATTTCATAAGTTGCAAATATTAAAAAAAACTACTTAGGTGGTTATAAACCATGGGGCCTTATTACATAAATATTTCCAAAATGAATAAAAAGAATCCTAAAGAAAAACCAGAATTAATTTATAGAAATAAAAACTTGATGGCCCCTCGAGTCCGTCTCGGCTCCCAAGTCCACGATCTACTGCTCATCTGAAAGAGTAGAGAAAAATGAAAGGGTGAGTCACCAAGACTCAGTGTATAAATCCCGGACACACTGACCAAAGGCCCACAAACACATTATGAGCCCTGGCCCATACATAAAGGCAACAGTCATAATTACATGGAAATAATGAATGATGAATAACACAACCCATCCTAGAATTCCATCCTCTACACACCAACCCGTACCAACCATCACACCTTGGGGATTTCTACAATCAACCCTCCATCCGCTACACACCATAACGACAGCCGTACTGCCTATTCCTATTATTCAGGAATCATTAAACATGGCCTAGCCACCGATCACTATGTGACCTAACATTTGAATTTGTGGTTTAACCACTGATCACCAAGCGACCTATCATGCACTTCCCCTTCATTATCGTAATCCCACCCCATGCATACACACAGAATACATCATACCATCTTTAAGAGAACATGCTTACATTTATTTGATACACATAGAGATTTCTATGATTACGTACCTGGCATCCTTGCCTAACCCTTTTAGGGTTTTATTCGACTGTCTACACAGCCACTTTCCGGCTTTTTAGCCCATAACACATATATATTACAGTTAAGTAGTGTGTTAGAGATCTACACAACTGATTACCGTTAGAACGAGACCCTTTAAGTCAACGCTATCCGTAGCCAACACCACCGCTATCTGCCTAAGGTGTTGTTCAAAAGCCGGTCCACAACCTGGTGGCCAATCTCGAACCGCTGACACCGCGCGTTTCTTAAACTTAGGGATTGGGTTTACAAACCCAATCCTCTCCTTTGCCTGATCCATATTCGATTCCATCAAAATTCCTTGTCAGAACTACTATTATGAAATAGGGTTGTTAAACCATAACCTATGGTTAAGATCTCAAATGCGATAACAAATCTAACAAAAATCTAAATAATTCCCTTTCCTTGAAATCCTGAAATTGGAGACTAGCGATTTTCGGCTTTTAGATCTAAACGAACAGGTTTCCTTCAAATCCCGGAATGCCGCACAAAACGCAAGAAACCAAGTGGCCATTCGGCCTGTCTCCTAAAAACTGAAAGAAATAGGAATAGATCTGAGGAAATCGGTTCTTACCTTCACAGGGAAATCGAAAACTCCAAGAGGATCCCGGTTTTATGGAGAAATAGGCACAAGAGGAAAAGAATAGAAAAAGAAAGTGAAGGGAGAGGTTTCGGCTTTTGAAGAAATCAAAAGAAAAGAAATTGTAGAGAATGCCTGAGAGTTTCGGCACAGAGAATGAAGAAAAGAATAAGGTGCGAATGCCGGAATTGAAGAGATCTCACCCTATTTATAGAGAATTTCGGCACTTACCTATCAAAACTCGAAAGTGCCCTTCCTGATAACTAATAACTAAACAAATAATAAGGGAAAATTCGGCACCCCTCTTGCATGTTGAAACCGATTTCTTCCCTCCTCCAAGAGATGGAAATTCGGCCATCACTTAGCCTTGCAGATAATTCCTATCTTTTCTCCTTTATCTTCCATATTATCAACTATAATATCTACATTATCCCATTCACATATATCCTCCTATTTTTGAGCCTTGTTGCCGTCCACTCCACCTAACCCTAATGCCGAAAATTAGCTAACTTAATTTAAAAGAATTGGTCTCCAAGAAACTTGAATTTGGGCCCCTTACTCCCTTGTGTGGCGTCACCTCCTTGCTCCCTGAGTGGCGCTACTTACCCCTGGGCCACAAGCCCATTTTGATATTTTAAACACAAATACCACATTTTAAACCCTATAGTGCTCAAACAAAAATTTAACCAAGCCCTTGTGTAACATCCCCAAACCCGGCCCATTCACTACGACCGAATCCGGTTATGTCACTGCGGAAAGACGGTGGAAAAATTCTCTTTGACTTAAAATAAAACAATAAATTTATTAACCTTTGAAAATCCATGTTCTTTTAAAAATATACTTTAGACTTGATATTATAAAAATGCCCATATTAAAACACTTTATTAACTTATGAATACTTTGAATAAGTAGATTAGAATAAAATCATTTTCACAAGCTAGTAATTTAATTTTACCAAGTCATAATCAAATTAAAATAAAATAGTACCCAAAATAATAATTAAGTAATTTCCAAAGTAAATAAAAATAAATAAAAGGCCCTTATTACACAATATTTAAACCCAATTACTTCAAATATAAATAAGCTTTAAAAGTATTTAAACTTCTCTTCCTGCGTGGGCCACCATGTGTCTTCTCCGATCCCGGTCCAATCTACGAATCACCTGAAATGGTTAGAAAAATAGAGTGAGTCCACTGACTCAGTGCATAATCACAACACAGATTTCCACACGTATGGGCTTGGCCCATACCCACACAGCCATCGAAACAGATCATGCAAGAATGCATTTCAGCCCAACCTACTATCCAACCGTGACACCAACCTTAGCAGACTCCCCCTGCCTAAGGCCGTGGCTAGTCCACCACTAATCACATCGTGATCCATAAACCTTACCTTGGCAACTCGCTGCTCAAGGCCGTGGCTGAGCCACCGATCAACCAAAGTGATCCAACAACATACTCCGTCTACGGTGATGCACATAGCCATCAACCGCCGAGATGGGCACCTAGCCAACATCTCCCTCGAGGTAGCACAAAGCTAACCCTCAAGCGCTAATGTAGCCTGAGCTGACATTAGACCACGTACATCATGTGTACCTCCTTCCTTCTTCAATCAACTCCCCCTCCCATGTGTGTAAAAAAAAAATATATATAACATGTTAGATCATAACAAAAAGAGTAGGCATCACATGTAAATTACCATAGCATGTATATTCATCATGAATAACTTAATATCAAAGACTTTACTTACCTGATAGTCAATTACCCAAACCATGGTATTTACCACTTAAGCCATCATAATTGGCTATCACACATCATGCATATGAATAACATTAGCAAGCAATAACCGAGAAATAGTGCGATGATTACGCACCTAACGGATACAAGCAATCAAATCACGAAACGTCACTTGACTAAAACTCTGCAATTGTTGACTATACGAATTCCAAAAAGGTCTCCTGCGTTAGGCTCTGCCTCCCCCTACAATCGGCCTTAGCATAAAAACCTTAGGCTTAAACGAATACTAAATACATAGCTTATTAAACAATATCCTTACCAAATTCGATTGCTAACAAAAGGAGGCTTGACTGGCTACTTCAAATCCCAAAGTACCTTCACCCAACGATTACAAAAGAAAACCCGAAGAAGTCTATACTACTTCTAATATTCGGCCAAGGTGAGTTTAATAATAGGAAGGGATTTCGGCAAAGAGATAAGGTGTAGGTTCGGCTAACAATGTAAGAAAACAAAGGAAAGGGACTAGGTGTTTCGGCCAAAAGGGTTTGAGAAATGAGAAAGAAAAGATGTGGGGGTGTACTTTCGGTTTAGAAGTAAAAAGGAAGGGAAATAGGGAGAGCAAGGATTCGGCCACCTAGCAAGTTTGAGAGAAAAAGAAGAACAAGCTTTGGAGAGGAAGGTTTCGGCAACCAAAGGAATGGGGAACAACAATTCGACAAGGGAGCACTAATGGTGAAAAACCAAAAAGGTGAACACCTCCCCCCTATTTATACTACTAGCTACCTAACACCCTTAATAAAACCAAAAATACCCTTCCCTAGCTTCCCAAAACCGGCCACCAACTCAACCTTCCATCAAATCCCCACATTTCACTCCTAAAATACCTCCCAATCACCCATTCAAAAAGATTTGAATAAGTCAAACCTTTCTCCTTACCTACCTAGCCAAATTCAAAAAGAGAAGACCAAGTCTTCCTCCATCTTTTAAGCCTCCCAAAACCGTCCAACACCTCTCCTCCATGACGCCAAAAAAAACAACCCACAATGCCATCCTTGCAACTCGAACACTGGCCCCTTCCCCTTCAAGTGGCGTCACTTTCCAAGCTCTAGAGTGGTGCCTCCTTGCCACTCTGCCACACCAATCTTTTGTGCCAAAACTCCACCAAAAATTCTCTTAAGGCCCAACTTTGCCAAGCTCCCCTTTTTACCCCTAAAACTAAAAATTTTCCAAATCATTCCACCACTACCTAGGGTTCTCAGGACCCCTAAAACTCACCCAACCACACACTGAAGTGTGCCAACACCTGAGCTAAGCACCAGAAATCTAACCCCTAAAACCAGGGTGTTACACCTTGACCACATCCTGAGCCCAATTTGGACCCCTAACAGTTAAATTAACACATTAAACATACCCACACACTAAACGCATAGGCCCATTAATTTAGGATGTTACAAAATGACTTAATTAACCTTAAATAACTCAATATTTCAATTTTGCCAAGCCATTATGAGCCACTATCTAATTAATGGTCTAATTACCACATAAGAACCTTTACTTTAAGTATCTATAACTATTAGACACCTATAGCTATTAGAACTCAAGTTTTACGCTTTACACGATTTAGTCCTTTTTTTCAAATTGACCAATCTAACGATAAAATTTCCTAACAAAATTTTCACACCAACATTCAATCATGTTGTAAAAATTAAAATATTAATAAAATTAATATTTTTACTTCGGATTTGTGGTCCCGAAACCACTATTCCTACTTGACTAAAAATGAGCTGTTACAACTCTCCCCCTTAGGGATTTTTGTCCCCGTCAATCTTACCAGTGAATAGGTTAGGTGTAACATCCTGGAATTTAGGGGTTCTGCATTTTATGTTTTTTTTGTTTGGTTGATCTGCTTGTTATTGTGGTGTGTTTGGGGGTCCTGGGAAGGCTCGGGGTCAAGCTAGAGTCTTGGTAAAAATTTTGTTTTTGGGCACTTTAGGGGGGAGAGCTGTTTGAGGCAGGTCTTAAGGGTATTTTCTTGTGTTTGTTGACGAAAGAAGGAGTGTGGTGTGGTGGCAAGGTGACGCCATTTAAGGAGCAAGGGAAGTGGCGTCACAAAGGAGCAACAGGGGGAAGGAGTTCGAGTCTCGTCAGCAGCATTCAGAAGCTTTATTTTTTTGTGCTTAAGGAGCTAAGGTGTTGGCATTCGACTGGACTCTTCATGATGGTTTGTTGAAGGAGTCAAAGTATTTGAATGATTGGACATGAGGAGTTGGTGGTGTTTGAATTGGTCAAACCGATTCAAATTGATGAAGGGGAGTGAAATTAGGAGCTGAACAAGGGATTTGGTTGCTAATGGGGTTGTTGGCCGACTGTGGGGAGTGTGGGGGAAGAGCATTTCGGCTATAGGGTGTGTAGGGGTGTGCCGTTTTGCCTTTTTGGAAAAAAGAAGAAATTGAAACCATTTTAGAAGCTTCCCTTTTCTTTTTCATTTCGGTCATGTTGTGTCACTTTCCTGTTACCAAAAATCGTAGCACACTCTACTCTTCTCTCTTTGTCTTTTGTTTCTTTCTTCTCTAAACTCTCATAGGTAGTCGAATACTCCTCTTCTCTCATTTGGAAGCCTACCCCTATTAGCTATACCTTAGCCGAACTTCTCTTCCTATCATCTCCTCTCTTACCAAGCCGAAACCCTCTTTCTCCTCTACCATTTTCTTCCTTAGCCGAATCATCTTTTAAACTTATCTTTTCTGTTGGCCGAATCCCAATTGCTTATTCTCTCTTTTCTTCACATTTCTTTTGTTCTAGTGTTGGAAACTGAAACTCTTACTTCTGTTGTTCTTGTTTGGTCCTCCATAGCGGAACGTGGGAGTATTTTCTAACATTTTTGCCAGAGCTGAATTTCCTTGGTTTCACTCGGCTTTTCTCTGTTCAAGGTAAGGTTCTTTTCTTATTTTTTTTTCTGATGGACTTTCCCTTCATTCTTTCTTTCTAAGAGGAAGACGAATCCCTCCTTATATCAACTAAATCTGTTCCAACCATTCTATGCTTTTAGCCAAATCTCAAAAAGCAAGGTGCTTGTTGACTGCTGAAGGTTCCTCTTCGATTGGATTTTGTTTGTGCAAGGTAATGGAAGATTCTATCACTTTTCTCTGTATTTTCAGTCTTATGTGTGAGTCATAGCCGAATGGCTATTGTGTTTTGATGGTTAGATTCCGTCTAATCCCTTCTCTTTTCTCTCGTTTTGAAATGCTTACTCTGGGAAACCTCAGAAGTCGGACGTTTTGAAGACCAAAGTCTGAAGATCAGTTGATTTCCGAATCTTACCTTTCCATTCGGGTTTTAAGGTAAGGAGCCTCTTTTGTTCTTTGTGTTGAGCCTTTCTTCATTACTTTCTCATAATTCAACCCTTGCAGGGGAAATCTCTATTTTCGCGATAGTATAGTATTGATCTAGATTTTTCTCCATGGATGCAAGTGTTGGTCAAGCTGGGGAGGGGAGTGGACCCGTAGTCTCAGCTCCTAAATTTAAAAGGCGTGTTGTGTCGGCAGTTTGAGACTATCTGCCAGGTTGTGGTAGAGAGCCGACGTTTGCCTGGGTTAGGCAAATAGCCGTTGTCCCTGCTAGTGAGAGCGTCAACATATAGAGTTTAGTTTTGCGCGTTATCAGGTGTGTAATGCTCACACTGTGTTTATTAAATTACGTTATTAACTATGTTGGCTGGAAGCCGAAACGACTGTTTAGATAGTCGAGATACCCTCGTGGGTAAGGCTGGTGACACCGGGTAAGTACCTATACAGTTCTACTTTTGAATATATGAATGTATGATACAATTCACCATTGTGCTTTGGAAGCATGTTTGCATTCATCTCATTATGTTAATATGTGCATGGGCTTGGGATATGATGTACAGGGGAAGTGTTACTTAGGGACTGTCACAGTGGTTTGGTACCACAGTGGGTTGGCCTCACATATCTAATTCAGTGACTATGTCTCAGTGGTTTGGTACCACGGTGGTTTGACACCACGTATGTATATTTCAGCGACTTGTCTCAGTGGTTTGGTACCATAGTGGGTTGGCCCCACATATATTTATCTGGGATTGTCACAGTGGTTTGGTACCACGGTGGGTTGGCCCCACACACATTATTAGTGATTCTGTCACAATGATCTGGTATCACGGTGGTCTGGAACCACAGTGGCTTGGTGCGACGAACATTTGGCTGATTCAGGTGATGTAGAGGATGGAAAATTAGGTTGGGCTGGGTTGCATTACATACATGATTAATATGCTGTATTTTGTGGGCTTAGGCCCAATAGGCATCTGTGGGCTTAAGGCCCAGATTGCGTTGTATGGGGATTTACACACTGAGTCTCGATGACTCACCCCTCTGCTTAATTTTGCAGGTAATCACTAGGACGCAGATTTGGAGCCGAGCCAGACTCGAGGTGGCCATGCTACATGATTTTCATGAATTCCTTCCCTTTTTATTTAAACTAAATTTTATTTTGGGTTATTATTATGTAATAAGGCCGCTATAACTTATAATTTGGGTTTTGTTCAAATGATGATATTGCATGTTTATAAACTGTCGAAGATGGGATCTTTCTAAGATAAAAAAAACTTTGAACAAATAAGTTTTCAAATTGTTAACGAAGATGGATTACAAGTAACTAATTAATTTGGAGATTTCATTAAAACCGCAATTTCATTTTCAAATGTCACATTTATGATATCCCTGATTTCAGTTTTTATAAAACAGATTTGCTACAACCTGGTGAATCAATTTAATTAAAAGATGGTACGAAACCTTCAAACAAAAATTTTAAACCGTTTTCAAGAAGACACTCAACGAAAAGTTCGAAGTTACAATGTTTTTCAAAACCTCCTTTCCTGTAACATGCCAGATTTGGTCGTAGCGTATTGACCGGGTTTGGGGTGTTACATTAGGATACTATTTTCTCATAACTTCTTTGGGCTCCCACGTGGCCTCTTCGACTCCGTGTCATTGCCACAAGACTTTCACTAAAGCTATGCGTTTATTTGTCAACTCTTTGATCGCTCGAGCCAAAATTCTAATCGGTTCTTCATTATACATCATATCACGTTGGATCTCAATCTCTGACGGAGAAATCACATGTGAGGGATCCGATCGATATCGTCCCAACATCGATACGTGAAACACATTATGGATCTTTTCTAACTCTGATGGTAAAGCTAGTTGATATGCCACTAGCCCTATTCTTTCTATGATCTCATACGGCCCGATGAAATGTAGACTCAATTTGCCTTTCCGACCAAATCTAAGGATTTTCTTCCACGGAGATACTTTCAAAAACACTTTTTCAACTATTTGAAATTCAATATCTTTTCGTTTCAAATTTGCGTATGATTTCTAATGATCTGAAGATGCTTTCAAACAGTCGCGAATTACTTTTGCTTTCTCTTCAATTTCTTTAATCAAATTAACCCCGTGAATCTGTTTCTTGCTAAGCTCGGTCCAGTACAATGGAGTTCGGCATTTGTGACCATACAAAGCTTCATACGGTGCTATATTAATACTCGATTAAAAGCTATTATTATACGCAAATTCAACCAGCGACAAATATTTATCCCAGTTGCCTTTAAACTCTAAAACACAACATCTGAGCATATCTTCAAGAATCTGAATTACTCGTTTAGATTGTCCGTCAGTTTGCGGATGAAAAGCTGTACTAACATTTAACTTTGTACCCAGAGCTTCTTGCAATTTCTTCCAAAACCGCGAAGTAAATATCGGATCTCTATTCGAAATAAATAAAATTGGTACTCCGTGCAATCTAACGATCTCAGCGATGTACAATTCAACTAATCTATCGAGTGAATAGTCAGTATGTACCAGAATGAAATGTGCTGCTTTCGTTAATCGATCAACGACAACCCAAATAGTATCTTTCTTTTTCAGAGTCAAAGGCAATCCCGATACAATATCCATTGTAACTCTCTCCCATTTCCACTCTGGTATCATCACAAACTTAAGCAAACACGATGGTACTTGTTGTTCAGCTTTAACTTCCTGACACACTAAACATTTTGCTACAAATTTATAAATGTCTAGTTTCATACCCCACCACCAATACAGTTGTTTCAGATCATAGTACATTTTAGTACTTCCAGGATGAACAGAAAAACAACAACTATGTGCCTCGTATAAAATTTTCTGAATCAACTCTGGATTTTTCGGTACACAGATTCTATCTCGGAACATCAAACAATCATGGGATCCGATTTGGTACTCTAAATCACTAGTCGACTAACATTGTGTTCTTTTAGCTTGCAATTCACTATCACATTTCTGAGCTTTGCAAATTTGCTGAAGAAATGACGGTCTCGCTTTCAACTCAGCTACAATCGAACCATCATCAGACAAAGCTAACTGTGTATTCATCGCACGCAAAGCAAATAATGACTTTCTGCTCAAAGCATCAGCAACTACGTTCACTTTCCCGGGATGATAATCAATTACTAACTCATAGTCTTTCAATAATTCAAGCCATCTTCGTTGTTGCAAATTCAAGTCTTTCTAAGTCATTAAATATTTTAAGCTTGTTTTTATCTGTATAAATGTGACATTTCTCACCAAACAAGTGATGTCGCTAAATCTTTAATGTGAACACAATCGCAGCTAATTCTAAATCGTTCGTCGAATAATTCTTTTCATTCGGCTTCAACTATCTAGAAGCATAAGCTATTACTTTGCCATCCTGCATTACTGTAAATTACGAATTCTTTTCCCGACTCAGGCTGCACTAAAACCGGTGCCTCTGTCAATAATTCTTTCAATTGTTTGAAACTTTGCTAACACTTTTTACACCATTTAAACTTTACATCTTTCTAAAGTAATCGAGTCAATAGTGTTGCAATCATAGAGAATCCTTTCACAAAATGTCGATAATAACCAGCTAGTCCCAGAAAACTTCAGACTTTAGATACATTTCTTGGTTGTTTCCAATCTATATTTGCAGAAATCTTGCTCAGGTCAACTCTAATACCTTCGGCTAAAACGATATGCCCCAGAAATCCAACCTCTCAGAGCCAAAACTCACATTTGTTGAACTTTGCAAACAATTGCTTGTCTCTTAAGGTCTGTAACACTATTTTCAAATGCTTGGCATGCTCAGACTCATCTCAAGTATAAATCAAAATATCATCAATAAATACAACAACGAATCTCTCTAAATACGATTTGAAAATCCAGTTCATCAAATCCATAAAGACTGTAGGAGCGTTAGTTAATCTGAAAGGCATAACAAGGAATTTATAATGTTCGTATCTCGTTCTGAACGATGTCTTCGGCACATCAGCCTCTTTAACCCGCAACTGATAATATCCAGATCTTAAATCAATCTTACAAAACACTATATCCCCTTTTATCTGATCAAATAAATTGTCTATTCTTGACAATGGATACTTATTATTAATTTTCTGTAACACCCCAAACCCGGCCCATATGCCACGGCCGAATTTAGAATGCCACTGCAGAAAATATTTGAAAAGATTTTACCTTAAAAGTAAAAACATAAAAAAACCCTTAAATACTTAAAATGACCCTTATTACAATAAATAACCTTTCATAAATAAAATGTGTAAAACAAATAAAATATCTTCTGCATGGGCCGCCTCGTATCCACTCCAACCCGGTCCAAGCTTTATGCATCACATGCGATGATGGTAAAAATTTGGGTGAGTCATACAGATTCAGTGTGTAATTAGTCCACTGAATTCCACCCACATGTGGGCTTAGCCCACAACCACATATCATATCACAATTCAGATAGTAGAACAACTTACATCATTTCCACAATTGGGCCTTGGCCCATATAATCACTTAATTTCACATATTGGGCTTGGCCCATTTCCACATCGATCCACATTTCACACATGATTATGCAAAGTAAATACACCCAACCCAGCCTAGAGTCCATCCGTTACACCTACCTTGGCAGACCTGCTGCCCAAGGCCGTGGCTAATCCACCGATCAACTAAGTGATCCCACATATCTTACCTTGGCAGACCTGCTGCCCAAGGCCGTGGCTAAGCCACCGATCACCTAAGTGACCCCACATGTCCATATCCACGAGGTGACTCGAGGTCATCCTCAATCCACGGTGATGCACATAGCTATCATCCGCCGAGATGTGGCACCTAGCCAACACCTCCCTTGATGAAGCACATAGCAAACATCAAGCGCCAATGTAGCACAAGGCTAACATTAGACCACGTACATAAATGTACACCCTGTCCTTCGATAGTCACATTCACATCCCATCCCATGCACATGCAACATATGATAATGTCATAACATAATAAAATAATGCATGCACATGCTATTCGGCACACAATCATATTCTCATTGGCATATTCACATTCTTAATAATTAACACTGACCTGCTTTCCGATATACTCCTTAAGGGTATCCATTCATAATCGCCACTGCACATATTAGCATTTACACAATACATACAACATAACATAAACCCAGAAAACAGTGGGTTAATCACACACCTTACTATTAGCGAAATCCCTAGCTACTTGAATTTAACACGACCTCGGAACGTGGTTTTTCCTCCTCCCTTAATGCCGATTTGGTCTCCTACCAAATCCCGAAATACTTGCTTGCTCCATGAGACTGTCGAAATCCTATATGCCATTGTTAGAATCGGCTAACTCTAATAACCAATAAGGCTTATGGCCGAATAGTACATATCACCTTACCTTGAAGAAACGAATCCCGAAAGACTCCTTTGATGCTCCTTACTGTCACTATACAAGCACCCTCAGAGAATCGGCTTCTAGCTCCCAAAGAGAAAGAGTTTCGGCACCTTAATGAAGAAGAGAGATCACGCCAAAGTGGAGGGAGTTGAATGCTTGGAGGATTCGGCTATGGTGTTTCCTTAAAGTTTCAAACAAAAACAAAAGAGAAAGAGGCTATAGGGTTCGGCCAAGCCTTACCAATGGTGATGACATACACGGCTATCAAAAGGAAAAGAAAGAGTTTGGGAAAGGAGATAAATTCGGCCAAGCTGGCAAATAGAGAGAAAAAGAATGAAATACAAATGGCCCTAATGCTCTTTGAAGTTTCGGTCAACAATAAAAGAATAGGCAAGCCGAAACTAAATGGCTTTCTCAAAAAGAAAACGGCACAATGAGAGAATGAGAGGAACAATTTTTGGCACAAAGAAAATAAAATGAAGAAAAGAAAAAGAACACAAGTTGTATTCCTAGTGATTTTCGGAACAACTGAATAAGATGAGAAAGAATCAATTTTGGCACACCTATCCTACTATTACCAAAACCGAAAATGCTACCCCCAAGAGCCCTATATTCGGCCATTACTCCTTCCCCTATCATGTCCCATTTTTCTCTCCTCATTTAACTCTTATCCTATCATTTCCCTTAATTCTTCCTATCATATCCCTTAATTCTTCCTAATCACATTCAAAATTAAGCCAACCCCCCTAGTCCATGAAACCGTCCATGTTCATGGACAAAATGCCATTAAAAAGTTTCCAAACCTCATCCCTTAATCCATGCCTTTTGTCCCCTTATCATACCATATTTTCTTGATTCCATACCTTAAGTAATAACTTGCCTTATTCCCTTAGTCTACTATCCATAAATGATAAAGTCCAACCTTATCTTAATTAGAGTTTGACCAACACATGCCATATAATACAAAAATAAAAGTCACCTTATTGCCATCCATGGGATTTGAACTTAAGACCATTAATACACTCCACACTCCACTTGCCACTTTACCAATTGACTCCTTGTGATTAAAACCTCAAACTAATTTTCTTGAGGCTAATTTTGCTTAGCTCCCCTTCTAAGACTAAAAATCTAATATTTTTCTAAGGCATTCCCTTACATTCTAAAATTCTAAAAACCCTTAAAACATATCCAAACACACACTAAGCCCACTATCACTTGAAATATACATAAACGCATAACCCCTAAATCTAGGATATTACAGTTCTACCCTCCTTAAAAATAATTTCATCCTCGAAATTACTTACTAACGAACAATCGTACATCCTAACTCACCACACTACGCTACTGCTGCGCACTCTGATCTTAATAAAACTAACATACTATCGCGATTTAATCTGATTAAAAATTTTTATGCATTAGTACTTTTGGTTCCACTGTTTATCCGCGAACAGTTTTATGAAAAGAAGTTTTCAGAAGTAGTTCTTTCGATCAATCAAAGTTTTCATCTCAAGTCTTCTATCCTAATTCAGAGAAGTACAATCCATTCAGTAGTTCCTATAACACACATTCATCATTCAAACATTCTTGTCTGTTCCTATCCCAGGGGTATTTTCGTCATTTGTCCTACAGGGGTATTTTAGTAATAAATCAGGGTTAATTTGAAAATCAAAGACATTCCAAAATATACAAATCTCGAGGTTATTTTGAAAATTCTACCAAATCAATGGTATTGTAGAAATTTCAGAAATCGGGGTTATTTTGGTAATTTTGGAAGTCAGGGGCATTTTAGTAAATTTTCCCAAATCAGGGTATCTTACTATTTTGTAAAATAGGAGTTTTTGGTATTTTTGTAAAGTAAGAATGTTTTTACAAAAGTCGTGGGTAGTATAGTAATTTTACAAACCAAAATTTTACAAACCAAGGGCATTTTGGTAATTTTACACCCAGGGGTATTTGGGTAATTTTGTAAATCGAAAATATTTCGAAAAATTTTCCAAGTATAAAATGGTTTTACAAATCAAATGAGTAATTTTGAAAACTTAAGGTTTTTATAAAACAGTATGGCTAGTCCTTTTCGGGTTTTAATTATCGAGTTTAGCCCGTGAATAAGTCCTCTTGGTTAGGGTGAACCGTTACTACGCACCAGGTAGGATTCGAGTGGATAGGAGGTGAGTCACTAGGACTGCTTAAATACCAAGCTCCCACCGAAACCAATCCTAGACATGCACACAATGGTTGCCACACCTTAACTCGGTGACTTACTTCACAGGTTTGTTCGGTTGTTCTTAAGTCTTATGCATGTGTTTGAGTGCACTAGCCCTAGGGTTCAATAGCCCTAATCTTCTAATCTATGAGCCCAATTATGCCCATAACATTCACATAAACAAATCACTTCAACAATTAGAGGTACTTACCTGGTGGACTTCGGGTCGGAGATACAGGTGCCATGCCAGAATAAACCTGAAAAATTTATGAAAGCCCAAATCTTTGAAAAGCCCATCTAAAAAAAATGTTTTTGGACAAGGATTCAGAAAATACCGGATCCCCGCCTACACAAGAAAATTGTTGATAAAACTCCAAAATGGCATTTTCTTTTGACCCAATTTTTTTTTTTTCCTTATCGGTCAGGAAAGACAAGAAAATCTCAGGGTAGCAAACATTCTCTAGAATTTCTCTTAGATTCGAACCCATAGCTGATGATAGAACTAGAATAGATATTTTCTGTTTCCTACTTACACGAGCCCATATCCTTGCTTTTCTATCAATCTCTAATTCTAACCTCCCTCGGAAATAGGATTGACTACGGATTCGAGCCATATACACATGGTTTCATAAAACCGTACGATTCTCCCGATCTAAATCAAGCAGGTTTTACATGAAGAAGGTTTGCCTCAGCATGTTCTATTCGATACGAGTAGGAGAAGCGGTATTCTTAAAAAAATAGAGAAATCAGAACCAAGTCAAGATGATACGGATTAGCCCCTTCTTCTTGCGCTCCAGTTCCTTCGGAAATGGTAAGATCTTTGGCGCAAGAAGAAGGGGCTGATCCGTATCATCTTGACTTGGTTCTGATTTCTCTATTTTTTTAAGAATACCGCTTCTCCTACTCGTATCGAATAGAACATGCTGAGGCAAACCTTCTTAATGTAAAACCTGCTTGATTTAGATCGGGAGAATCGTACGGTTTTATGAAACCATGTGTATATGGCTCAAATCCGTAGTCAATCCTATTTCCGATAGGAGCAGTTGACAATTACGCAAGGTGCCCCTGCTTTTTCAGGGTAAGAAGGGGTAGAGAAAATGCCCCGAGCCAATGTTCGAGTACCAGGCACTACGGCGCTGAAGTAACCCATGCTATACTCCCAGGAAAAGCTCGAACGACCTTCAACAAAAGGGTACCTGTACCCGAAACCGACACAGGTGGGTAGGTAGAGAATACCTAGGGGCGCGAGACAACTGATTCTTCTCATCGAGTCTCCCAACAATGGACTCACTATCTCAATCAAGCTCTTTTATTGCATTCGAAGTATTTATTACCTAGTCCTCTTATCTGTTAACAGGCTGGCCTTATTTTCATCGATCAGTCGGCGCCGGCATCTCAATGGTGAGCAATTCTATCCTAAATGGTGTAGCTTTTATGCCTGTTTTCACATCTAGGATTTACATATACAACATATATTACTGTCAATGGTGAATTTCTTATTTCTTATTATTGAGCTCTTATTTCTTATTATTGAGCTTATAATATATAATATCTAATTTATATTAGATGTTAGAATATTAATTCTATTATATATTTATCTATTACCCTCAAAGCCGAGTTTTGAACCAGGCTCTGATACCAAATTGTAACACCCCAAACCCGGCCCATACGCCACGGCCGAATTTAGAATACCACTGCGGAAAACGTTTGAAAAGATTTTAACTTAAAAGTAAAAACATAAAAAAATCCTTAAATACTTAAAATGGCCCTTATTACAATAAATAACCTTTCATAAATAAAATGTGTAAAACAACTAAAATATCTTCTGCATGGGCCGCCTCGTATCCACTCCAACCCGGTCCAAGCTTTATGCATCACCTGCGATGTTGGTAAAAATTTGGGTGAGTCATACAGACTCAGTGTGTAATTAGTCCACTGAATTCCACCCACATGTGGGCTTAGCCCACAACCACATATCATATCACAATTCAGATAATAGAACAACTTACTCACATCATTTCCACAATTGGGCCTTGGCCCATATAATCACTTAATATCACATATTGGGCTTGGCCCATTTCCACATCGATCCACATTTCACACATGATTATGCAAAGTAAATGCACCCAACCCAGCCTAGAGTCCATCCGTTACACCTACCTTGGCAGACCTGCTGCCCAAGGCCGTGGCTAATCCACCGATCAACTAAGTGATCCCACATATCTTACCTTAGCAGACCTGCTGCCCAAGGCCATGGCTAAGCCACCGATCACCTAAGTGACCCCACATGTCCATATCCACGAGGTGACTCGAGGTCATCCTCAATCCACGGTGATGCACACAGCTATCATCCGCCGAGATGTGGCACCTAGCCAACACCTCCCTTGATGAAGCACATAGCTAACATCAAGCGCCAATGTAGCACAAGGCTAACATCAGACCACGTACATAAATGTACACCCTGTCCTTTGATAGTCACATTCACATCCCATCCCATGCACATGTAACATATGATAATGTCATAACATAATAAAATAATGCATGCACATGCTATTCGGCACACAATCATATTCTCATTGGCATATTCACATTCTTAATAATTAACACTGACCTGCTTTCCGATATACCCCTTAAGGGTATCCATTCATAATCGCCACTGCACATATTAGCATTTACACAATACATACAACATAACATAAACCCGGAAAACAGTGGGTTAATCACACACCTTACTATTAGCGAAATCCCTAGCTACTTGAATTTAACACGACCTCGGAACGCGGTTTTCCCTCCTCCCTTAATGCCGATTTGGTCTCCTACCAAATCCCGAAATACTTGCTTGCTCCATGAGACTGCCGAAATCCTATATGCCATTGTTAGAATCGGCTAACTCTAATAACCAATAAGGCTTATGGCCGAATAGTACATATCATCTTACCTTGAAGAAACGAATCCCGAAAGACTCCTTTGATGCTCCTTACTGTCACTATACAAGCACCCTCAGAGAATCGGCTTCTAGCTCCCAAAGAGAAAGAGTTTCAGCACCTTAATGAAGAAGAGAGATCACGCCAAAGTGGAGGGAGTTGAACGCTTAGAGGATTCGGCTATGGTGTTTCCTTAAAGTTTCAAATAACGACAAAAGAGAAAGAGGCTATAGTGTTCGGCCAAGCCTTACCAATGGTGATGACATACACGGCTATCAAAAGGAAAAGAAAGAGTTTGGGAAAGGAGATAGATTCGGCCAAGCTAGCAAATAGAGAGAAAAAGAATGAAATACAAATGGCCCTAATGCTCTTTGAAGTTTCGGTCAACAATAAAAGAATAGGCAAGCCGAACTAAATGGCTTTCTCAAAAAGAAAACGGCACAATGAGAAAATGAGAGGAACAATTTTCGGCACAAAGAAAATAAAATGAAGAAAAGAAAAAGAACACAAGTTGTATTCCTAGTGATTTTCGGCACAACTGAATAAGATGAGAAAGAATCAATTTTGGCACACCTATCCTACTATTACCAAAACCGAAAATGCTACCCCCAAGAGCCCTATATTCGGCCATTACTCCTTCCCCTATCATGTCCCATTTTTCTCTCCTCATTTAACTCTTATCCTATCATTTCCCTTAATTCTTCCTATCATATCCCTTAATTCTTCCTAATCACATTCAAAATTAAGCCAACCCCCCTAATCCATGAAACCGTCCATGTTCATGGACAAAATGCCATTAAAAAGTTTCCAAACCTCATCCCTTAATCCATGCCTTTTGTCCCCTTATCATACCATATTTTCTTGATTCCATACCTTAAGTAATAACTTGCCTTATTCCCTTAGTCTACTATCCATAAATGATAAAGTCCAACCTTATCTTAATTAGAGTTTGACCAACACATGCCATATAATGCAAAAATAAAAGTCACCTTATTGCCATCCATGGGATTCGAACCTAAGACCATTAATACACTCCACACTCCACTTGCAACTTTACCAATTGACTCCCTGTGATTAAAACCTCAAACTAATTTTCTTAAATCTAATTTTGCTTAGCTCCCCTTCTAAGACTAAAAATCTAATATTTTTCTAAGGCATTCCCTTACATTCTAAAATTCTAAAAACTCTTAAAACATATCCAAACACACACTAAGCCCACTATCACTTGAATTATACATAAACGCATAACCCCTAAATCTAGGATATTACATTGTCACTTTGTTGAGTTGTTGGTAGTATATACACATTCTCATAGAACCATCTTTTTTCTTTACAAACAACATTGGTGCACTCCAGGATGAGAAACTTGGTTGTGCAAATCCTCTATCAATGTAACACCCCAAACCCGGCCCAAACACCACGACCGGATCTGGTATGTCACATGGAAAGATTTTTATGAAACTTCGCATTCTTCAGAGAATTTTAAAGTTCCTTTTGAAAACTCCAAGTTTAGTAGTTCATTTGGAAACTCAGTAAACATTTTATGAAGGTTTTTAATTAGCCCAATCCTTGTGTTTAGGTGACGTTTGAAAACACTTGACGTTACATAAGATTAATCTTGAGGTTTGTTGTCAAATTTCACTTATAAAATCGTTGATTGAGTTGTGAGAAAAACCTCCACTTGCATTTTATAAAGAAAACGTCTTATCGATTAATTTGTAATTATAACGTCTAAAGTTTAAACCAAAATTAAACCAGATTAATAGTGGCCTTATTACATAACAAAAATCCCCAAAAGCAGAAAATGATAAATAAAGCAAAGTTTAGTTGAATAAAAACCCGTGCATGGCCACCTCAAGTCCACCCTGGCCCAATCCACTAAACTAAGAATCACCTGCAAATGTTTAAGCAGAAAGAGTGAGTCATGATGACTCAGTGTGTAATTACCTCACATGCCATAATTAGGCCCAAGCCCCCATACATCATTCGGCCAAAGCCCAAATGCAATAACATATCAGATAATCAATACGATAAACCCAGCCCATCCTAATGTTCTATCCTCTACACTCCGCTCCACATATCCAACCTCAGCACACCTGTGGGGATTTCTACAATCAACCCTCCATCCGCTACACTCCTCTTTGGCAGTCGTACTGCTCAAAGTCGATACGATGTGGCTTAGCCACCGAGTCAATGTGTCTGAGTCACCGATATACAAATATGGCACTGAGCCATCAAAATAGTGTGACAAAGTCACCGATATACACTTCCCCTTTCCATCATTATCATAGCCCCATCCCATGCAATCATGCAAGCATAATGTAGTGAATGCAACATATATCAATACACATTTGTCAGACTAAGCATATATCATTTCATGCCAAGGTACATACATAACATAGTAAGAAGGTGACTAACTTGACATCTTTGGTTTTACCCTCCACTGGTTTACAATAATCACTGCCGTAATTTCGGCTTATACATGAGACATGTAGTTATCACAAATTAACAGGAAAGGGTGTAAGAAATTACACACCTGTAAACACGGAGAACTAAACTCTCAATATCGTCAATACTATCGCTAGAAGAAACAATCGCAATCTGCCTATCCCAAGCAGATGTCGGTTCCCTACCACAGCTCAGCGGAAAGTCTCGCACTACCGATACTGCACGTTTCTTAAACTTAGGGGCGGGGTCCAACCCCCTCCTTCACTTGACTTGATTAACAGAAGCCGAATGCTAGAAGGTTGGCCTAAGAAACCGATTGAGTCCCTAAATAATCACCATGTTAGAATCGGTTCTCCAAATAGATCAAAAGAAGTGGCCTTTCGGCCAAATAAGTCGATAAAGAACCCCTTACCACCATTCAAACACTTTGAACCCTTCAACACTCACCCTTGAAGAGTCCATGCCGAAATCTACCACCTCTCATCCTGACGCCAAAAAGAAACTCCAAAATGCAAGCTGTGCAACTCGAACCTGCTCCATTCTCCTCCCAGCTCCCCTTGAGGTGTCATCCCCCTTGCTTCCTAGGCGTCACCTTGCCACTCTACCACTCTCCATCTTGTGATACCAATTACACTCAATAATACATAAGACCTACCTCTACTAGCTTCCCCCTAAAGTGCCTTAAAACAAAAATTTAAACAGGACTCCAGCTCAAACCCGAGCCTTCCCAAGACCCCCAAACACATCCAAATAGCAAGCAAAACAAGCCAAACACACGGAAACATAAAATGCAGAACCCCCTAACTTGGGATGTTACAATCAGTTAATTCTTGCAACTGAGCTTTCAACTCTTTCAACTCTGTCGGAGTCATTCTATACGGAGCTATAGATATTGGTGAAGTTCTCGGTACTAAATCAATAGCAAATTCAACCTCTTTGATCGGTGGCAAACCTGGTAAATCTTCTGGAAACACATTTGGATACTTGCAAACAACTAGTATTGATTCAATCTTTGATTCTGACACTTTTGTATCAAGTACATATGCAAGATATGCGTCACATCCCTTTTTCACATATTTTTGAGATAACATTGAGGAAATTACAGGTGGTAAACCATTCAGATCATTTGATTCGATCCGGAGAATCTCATTATTCTAACATTTCAACTTAATTGTCTGTCGTCTACAGTTTACTACAGCATCATGTAATGTCAACCAGTCCATACCCAGAATTACATCAAACTCATCAAATGGTAACAACATCAAATTAGCCAGAAAATAGTAACCCCAAGTCATTAACGAAAAATTCTTGCAAACTTTGTCAACTAGGACATATTTGCCAAAGGGGTTCGACACTTTTATAACAAACTCAGAAGAGTCAACAAGTAAATTTTTACTAGACACTAAATTCACACATATATATATATGAATGAGTTGATCTGGGGTCTATCAATGCAACTACATCGGTGTCATAAAGAGAGAATGTACTAGTAATAATATCTGAATATGACGCTTCTTCGCGAGTCCGAATAGCATAGGTTCTGGTAGGTGCTCTAGCTTCGGATCTCACAGCAGTATCTCATATTGCACCTATATTACCACTCACATTTCCAACATTACGGAGCAGTCTCCCTCTCGCAGTCGTGTTATTTGATCTTACATTCTGAGATTTATCCTTCTCATCTAACTCAGGACAATCTCGAAAGAAATGTTCATGCGAACCACATTAAAAACAGGCTTTTTCATTCATTCTACACTCTCCAAAATGTCGTTTTACACATCGTCCACATTCAGGTTTATTTGATCTAACATTACCCACACTTGACATTGACATAGATGGGGTTTTTGAACTCGTATTTTGCTTCCCACGATCTCTATTAGAGTACTCCATCGATGCATTTGATCGACTATAAACATCTCGTGATTTCTTAGATAAAGAGTGATAGGGTTTATTCATCAACCTCTTTCTCGAATCTCTAGCTTCAGATTCAACCTTTCTCTTTTCTTTGCCCAGTTCTTCAGCTTTGCAAGCACGACCGACAAGTACCACAAACTCTTTCAGCTCTAGAATTCTGACAAACAATTTGATATATTCGTTCAATCCATCTTCAAATCTTTTGCACATAATAGCTTCCGTTGAAACACATTCTCGGGCATATTTACTGATCCTCATGAATTCTTGTTCATATTTTGTCACGGACATACGACCCTGTTTTAATTCTAGAAACTCTTTGCGTTTCTAATCAATAAACCTCTAGCTGATATATTTCTTTCTGAACTCAAATTGAAAGAAATCCCACATAACTTGTTTTTTCAGTACAACTGATGTCAAAGTATTCCACCATTGATATGCAGCCTCTCAACAAGGATACAACACATTTAATGCATTCTTCGGGTGTACACGACAACTCATCAAATACTCTGATTGTATTTTCAAGCTAGAATTCAGCTCTCTCAAGATCATTGTCAACTGTAGCCCTAAACTCTTTAGCCCCATACTTACGAATTTTATAAATGGTGGCTTGTTCAAGCGTATAGGATCAATAACTTGAGGAACTATGGGAATTGGTTGAGGAATTGGTGGGGGTGGAGGTTGTTGAGCAGCCAGACTTGTCTGGACATATTGAGTGAACCACTCATTCATCATTTGGAAAAAGGCTTCTTTAGCCTCACCTCCGTAACTACTTGACACGGGTCTAGATTTAGAAGGCGCTGTCCCTTGAGCGGGAGCTGGCACATTACTCTCAACATCATCTGCTACAGCTCATTTGAGATCCATTACTATATGAAAACATAGTTTAAAAATTTCAAGAATCATGACACTATTACAGATTATATATGGCATGTATAGCTAGACTCTCACACACGCTACGTTAGTATAAAATTGACTAAACCTAGCTCTGATACCAATAAATGTAACACCTCTCACCCGTATTCAATGCTGGAATAGGGTTATAGAGCTCTACCTTTTAAAAAGCACTTTTTTTGCATTCTTGAGTCAGTTTTTTATCTTGTAGCTACTACCGATATGCTATGCAAGTGGTAGAAGTGGTGCTATTAATTCAGTGCTAAGCACTCAGCTTGCCCAGGGCTTGGAAGACCCTTCGCTAGCAAGGTAGCTATTACAGAGGAAGGAAGGATAAGGAGGAGGGGGTACCGAGGAGACAAAGACAGCTATGTAAGGCTTAGACCTTGCGTATACTGCTCCTCTTTCGGGTAGCTCTCTCTTTAAGCACTCTTACCCCCAATTCATCGATGGAGAAGAAAGAGATAAGCAATGATCGGACTAGACCAATGGAAGCGGACCAAGGTTTTTATTCGTTAGCTAAGCACGCCTATTACAACGCCTCTATTATAGAAGCAAAAGTGATGTACCCTATTGACCAGCTAAAGAGCATTCCTATAAAAGAATGAATGGGAAGCAGGCCCGGTCTATATTGCTAGAGTTATCTTTACTTCACCCCCACGTACTCCTCTATTCTTATATTTGAATTTTGTCTCTAAACTTCCCTTTTAGTGCCTGCTGATACTTATTTTCTCTCCACTATAGTTGCGATCTCTAAGCAGGATTTGATGGAATCCCTGATGATCCTCGGATCCGAGCTAGCTTAAAAAAACTATAAAATGTAGAAAAATAAACAAAGTAAGCTATAGAGCTTAGTAAGTTCGTATGTAAATATAAAATAATCTCATCATTCATTAGCATTACAAAATCAATAACATAAATTGCATTTAGAGCATCATTCAATGAGTTAACATAAAATTTAACCACATAGTAACTCATAAGCTCTCAACTTCTTTTAATTCGTTACTTGAACAGTTTTCCATACATACCTCTATCGATATGTATCTATTTCTCACCAATTCTCCTACCGAATCACTCTGGCTTATAAATGCTTACGGTATGAGTATATCGATTTTCTGATGCCATAGTCCAACTATGGTCTTACGCTTATGTTTCCATGGCCCTGCCGTGGTCTTGCATTGACATGCCATAACCCCGTTATGGTCTTATTTTCAGATTGCCATAGCCCGACTATGGTCTTATTTAACAACTCGTCTTATTTAAATCGTGCATTAAATTCAAGATCTCTAAATTTAACTAATGGAATACATAAAATCTCAATTCCATCCATTAATTTAAACAAATGCACAATTAAGTTCAATTATACAAACTTCCCTTGTGTACTGAATGATGGAACGGATCGACTATTCAATCACTTTGCTTTTTCCCCGATCTAAGTCTGAATTCCTCTTTTCTTGATCTATAAGTAATCAAAATTAACTTATTTATTCCTCTATTTATTCAATTCAATTCAAAATATGCATTTAAGCTAATTTACACATTAGCCCCTAAACTTTTACATTTTTACAATTTAGTCCTTATTACACAAAATCAAAAATTCATGAAATTCAAGACTAACCCATGCTAGCTGAATTACCATAACGCCCCTAGCAGCCCATATTTTTCATTTATTCACACATTTAACCACACATTTTCACATTTTCACAAATAAATCCCTATTTGCATTTTTACTCAAAATCAATTGACAAAACTTATTTAACTATCAACCAACATTCAAAATCTATCATCAATCGTCAAAACTCATACATATTCATCAATGATAACATTCAAAATCTTTAACAATTTTACAAATTAGACCCTAGGCTAGCTAGTACTAGCTGCAACGATCTCAAAAACATAGAAATCATTAAAAACGGGACAAAATACATACCAATATAGCTAAATGAAGTAGCCAAAACTTTGAAAGCTTGAAAATGGCTCTTCTCTACCCCAATTTCGGTTAGAAGAAGATGATAAAGAAGAAAATGGCTTTTTTTTATTTAATTAACATTTGTTTACTAAATGACTTAATTAACCATATTACTGATTCAATATTTCAATTTTGCTAAACCATTATTATCCACTATCTAATTAATAGTCTAATTACCACATAAGGACCCTTATCTTAAGGTTCTATTGCTATTAGAAACCATTAGCTATTAGAACTCAAGTTTTACGCTTTACGTGATTTAGTCCTCTTTATCAAATTGATCAATCTAACGATAAAATTTTCTAACGAAATTTTCACACCAACATTTAATCATGCTATAAACATTAAAATATTAATAAAATAGATATTTTGACTTCAGATTTGTCGTCCCAATTCCACTATTTCGATTTGACTAAAAACGAGATGTTACAAGTATTGTATTTCATCCCCAAACAGATGGATCGTCTGAACGGGTAATATAGATCTTGGAACATATGCTTCGATGTTGTATACTTGAGTTTGAAGGTAACTGAGAAAGGTATTTACCTTTGGTTGAATTTTCTTATAATAACAGTTATCAGTCTAGCATCAAAATGGCACCGTATGAAGCCTTGTATGGTCGCAAATGTAGAACTCCATTGTATAGGACAGAACTTAGTGAGAAAAAGTTACAAGGAGTAGGCTTAATACATGAAACCGAGGAAAAAGTGAAAGTAATTCAAGACAGTTTGAAAGCAGCCTTTGATCGTCAAAAGTCCTATGCTGATCTTAAACGAAAGGAAATAGAATTTCAAGTTGGTGGCAAGGTATTCTTGAAAGTATCACCTCGGAAGAAAGTTCTTCGGTTTGGTCGCAAAGGAAAACTGAGTCCACAGTTCATTGGACCATATGATATTATAGAAAGAATTTGTAACACCCCAAACCCAGCCTAGACGTTACGACCAGATCTAGCATGTCACATGGATAAGTCGTTTAAAACCGCGTTCTCGTTGAAAACTCCGTATTCTTTCTTGGAAAACTTTGAGCTTTGTTGTTGTTGTGATTCATATTTGCTTTTATGGTGTTATCGTAAAAATGTTGTTATTACCATTATTGAAAAAACCATATTTATAAAAGAAGTCAATTTCAATAGATTACGAAGATGTGGTATTTTTGAAAACAATTATTGTTGTTTTAAGAAAACTACGTATTTATAAATCTAGCAGTTATAAAGGTAAACTTAAAAGAAATTATACCAATGGCCTTATTACAAAAATATTAACCCAAATCAATAATCAAACTAAAATAAAGCAGAACGTAAATTTACTAAGTTTACGAGAATAATTCCCGGTGTATGGCCACCACAGAGTCCTCCACAGCTCCAAATCTACTAACGCTAGGGATCACCTGCAAGGTTGAAACAATGGGGTAAGTTACAAGAACTTAGTGTGTAATCCCCCAATCAGTTATTAACTGGGCCCGAGCCCATACGAAAACAAATTGGGCCGAAGCCATATGCAGTAACAATCTGGGCCTTAGCCCTATACAGTATCAATTTGGGCCCACGACCCTAAACTCATGGTAATGCAAACAGAAAGTGCAGCCCCCAACCTAATAGTCCATCCGCTACACTCCACCCGTACGAGCCCTACACTCCAGTGGGGATTTCTAAATCGACCCACCCATCTGCTACACTCCAAAAATGCAGTCGAGCTGCCAGTATAAATGCAGCAAAGCTGCCAGTATCAGTATATGTGGCAGAGCCACCAGTAACAGTATTACAGCGGAGCTGCCAGTAATAGTATGTGCGGCAAAGCCACCAGTAACAGTACACTTCCTCCATTAATATAACCCAACCCCATGCATCATATCATGGCATAATAATTTCGTGTATGCAATAATGTATCATCATGGTAAATTAATCAAAGTATACACAAACATACCATATTTGCCCCTAAGGGTATAATAGTCATTATTCCCAACGAGGGCGTTTCAGTAATTTACCATCCAAGGATATTTCAGTAATTTTGTATTAACGGCCTTTCCGAAGGCCTACTATCCCCTCGAGTGACACGGGACCCTTTCTGGGTCTCTACGTAGCTATTGGGCCTAAAATTCATTTTAGGCCTAAAATCCATTTTAGGCCCAAACAGGCCCACACGCTCGTGTGGCCCAAAACGCTGGGTTTCGGTTCCGGATATGCAGATTTCACATCCGGATCTATCTTTTGCTAGTTTCCCAACAAATTGGCCCAAATGGGCCAGAGAGCCCATTGGGCCCATTTCGCCCATTTCAGCCCGATTAGGCCCGTAACAGCCTCGATATTGTGAGAGTGTTTGTGACACTCTTATCGACTTAATGTCACGATTGGTTTCTCAAATTACCACTACGAGCGTTCGCACTCTCATGAGGTCATAGATGCCGATTTTCTGGCTTTTCGGCTTTTGGCCGATTCACACAACACCACGAGCAATCATTCAGGAAAGGGGTATGGGATTACACACCTGCTACGATTTGCGACACTCGACACTATATCCAGAATGCCTAAGATCCATAATGACTAACGGTTAGGCTTAGTACAGAATTTTCCAACATTGGAATTGATCAACACTCTACTCCACTTACCCAAAAATCTGAAAATTTCACCACCAGGAAGATTGCATAAACGATTCCTTGGTTTAAGCCCGCTGAGTCCCTTGCAACACTGGAACTGAGAAGAACTATTAGCCATTAAAACTCACATCAATTCTTAAAACATGGGAGCCTTTTGGCTTGAAAAAGTAACAACCAAAAGCACCAACATTCGGCCTTAATCCCACTTACCAACCAACCTTCGAAAACCAAGACTAGAAAAGCGATAAGGGGTTTGCTAGCACTCCAATAGTTTCGGCCTCAGATCAGAGATGAGTCGTATGAGAAGAAGAGGTTCGGCCTTGCAAGAAGAATGGATTCGGCTTTAGAGATATGGGAAAAGAAAGAACCGATAGAAAGAAAATAAAATAAAGCATATTACCTTACTCCCAACAGTGTCGAATAGCCAAGGTAGATTCGGCAGACACAAGTCCCTCACACTTCAAGCTACTCGATTTCGGCTAATAGCAAGGAATAAAGAAACCAATTCCAATTGGAGAGGAGGGAAAGATTCGGCCTATGAAGAAGAGAGTGTAGAAGAAGAAAGCAAAATGAAAAAAAGAGAGAAGAATTGGACGAAAAGAGATAAGATGAGTAGGGGAGGGTTCGGCTATTAGCGAAGAGTAGAAGAAAACAACTTCAAATTATGGAGAAAAGAGGGAGAAGATGAATTCGACTAGCAAACAAAACAAAGAAAGGAATTGACCTGAAATGCCTTAAGGGAAAGAAATGCACAAAATGCCAGAAATGCTAAGGAAAAACTAAAGAAATTCAGCACAACACTCATCAAAACTGAAAGCACCACTACAAATGACCATCCATTTGACCGAAACCCCCCATGCACCATCCCATTTTCGGCCAAACTCCTCCACTCTCCCCAAATCCCATGATTCACTCCCCGATTCTCTCCTCAAACTCCTTTCCATCACTCATTCAAACTAATTTGACCGAGTCTCCAACTTCCTTGCAGAGTCCAAGCTGAACTCTACTTCCTCCACCTGCTTAGCACAAAATAAAAGCCACAATTTGCAGCATGTGGGATTCGAACCCCACTTCCCTTGCTTCACAAGTGACGCCAACACCACTCCACCACAGGCTTCCTTGTGTTAGCAATTTACCAATAATTTCTCTTAAGCCTTGCCTCCAACAATCCTCTCCCTTAAAGTGCCCAAAAACCAAAATTTTACCAAGGCTCAAACTTGACCCCGGGCCTCCCTAGAGCCCCTAAACACCCTTAAACAACACACCGAACCAGCATAACATGCAATTACACAAATTTTACAGACCCCTAGATTTCAGGAATGTTACAAAATTGGACCGGCTGCATATCGATTAGATATACCACCAGAACTTGGTCAGATTCATAATGTTTTTCATGTGTTTATGTTACGATAGTACCGATCCGATCCTTCACATGTTATTTCACCAACAGAGGTAGAGATTCAACCTGATATGACATACAGTGAGGAAATGATTAGAATATTAGCTCGGGAAACAAAAGAGTTAAGAAATAAAAAGGTAGCATTAGTAAAGTTCTTTGGCAACCACGGTATTGAAGAGGTTACTTGGGAACTGTAGGATACTATAAGAAAGCAATATCCAAATCTTTTTACTGGTAAGATTTTCGAGGACGAAAATCCTTAAGGGGGAGAGTTGTAACAGCCCATTTTTCAGAGAAATCAGAAAGTGGTTTCGAGACCACAAATCTGATCCAAAAATAAAGTTTATTTTTATTTTATTATATGGTCTGTATTATGATAGACGTGTCGTGTGAAAATTTTGATACCAAAATTTTGTCGATTAAGTGTTTAATTACGAGAATGACTAAATCGCATAAAATGTGAAAGTTGAATTCTAGTATCTATAAGGATTAAATAGCTATGGAATTCAAAACTAGAGGTCCTTATATGGTAATTAGACCATTAAAGAAAAGTATGTAGATTTTTGGTAACTCATCCATGGAAAAATTAGAAAAGAGTAGAGATTGAATTGGAAATTGAAATAATTAATTAATTAAAAAGATGATAAAAGATATCATCTTATTATTTTGTCACCTTTAACCCCAAAATTATATGCAAACCCTAGGAGAGAGAATAAACTTTCAAGGCTTAATTGGGTAAGTTTCCTTGTCCCGTTTTTAATAATTTTGATATTATTGAAACCAAGATAACTTAATCTACCTATTTGAGGGATTAATTTAAAACGTTATCAAGGTATGAAAATTGGATCATTCATGAATATGCTGAAAATTAGAAATTTATGGTAGAAAATGAAAGGTTGTTGATAGATAAACAACTTTTACAATGTGATTTTTTATTAAAACATTATTTAGGGACTAAAATGTAAAGTTGTAAAATTTGATGAAAAATTCTGAATTTTAATGAATGCATGTGCTGTAAATTTTTAATGAGATTTTGGTTAGGCTTGGAATAGGGAGTAAATTGCACAAATTTCATTTTCCAAGCCTAGGGACGAAATTAGAATTTATGGAAAAGTTAAAGGCAAAATGGTAAATTTGCCTAGGATGTAAATTGAGTCCAAATGAGTATGAAATGTGTGAAATTGACAATTAAAGTTATTTATATAGATCCGAACAACTCAAATTCGAGGTTAGATCGAGGAAAGGAAAAGGTTTTGAATTAATAGATTACTTACGCGAACAAGTATCGAGGTAAGTTCATGTAACTTGATCGAGCACATAATTATCTTAAATTAAATGTTGTGATTGCATGAAATGTAATTATCATTTATGTGGTTTACTTGAATGTTACAAATATGAGAAATTAATACATGCTTGAAAATGGTGAAAACGAGTTATGTCCCGATTAAATATTAAATTCTGATGAATATATGTGCTTTCCAGAAATGGATGAGGTCTAGTATTTGTTGCTGACGGATTTAGCTTGGATGAGTAATCCTATTGACCTCATTATAGAAAGGATTTAGCCTGGACGGGTAATCTTGATATAATACCTCTCGAGTATACGTTATGATTAGGGTTTAGCCTAGATTGGTAATCCTAATTGAGCTCTTCTGAGCATACATTATATAAATGGATTTAGCCTGGACTGGTAATCCTATTATACGATATGTGGCTCGAGAGTGTGTTCCTTGATTAAGTGCCCTAATGGGTACCCTTAAATAAGAATTGACATATTATTGAATCCTACACCTCGAGTGTAAGACTTGAGCATCCATCGAAATTTCAATGATTCAACGGACATAAAACTCTTGACATGGAATGAGAATTATGAGATGAAATGATAATGTCTTGAAAGAGTATTGCATGATGAGCTCATCTATCCTTACTTGATGTATATGTAAACCTTGTGACTAACATGTTTGATTGGATGGATGTGTTTAGGCAATTTTGCCAAATGGATGGAAAACATGTTATTGTATGCTTAGATTTAATAAACAGGATTGGTAAGTTTAGTTTTCGTTATACGAACTTACTAAGTATGTAATGTTTACTCCATTTTATTTTCCCGATTTTATAGTGCTCGAAAGCTCACAGAGGTCGGAGATCAGTGGAGCATCGTTACACTATCAACTAACATATTTTGGGTATACTTAGTAAAATCATTTTGGTATAATGGCATGTATAGGACAATTTGACCATTAGTGGCTTGATAATGATGCTTGTAATCTAGCCATTGAAATGGCTAGTAATGGTTGTTTTGATATACTTGTAATGTCATGCTATGGTAGCTAAATATATGTTAAGTAGTTGATCAATTTATGTCTAATATATGGAATGAACCAAGATAAGATTGCATGCATGTATGTAACAACCCATTTTTGGTCAAATCAGAATAGTGGTTTCGGGACCACAAATCTGAGATCAAAATATTTATTTTATTATTATTTTAATGTTTACAGCATGATTGAATGTTGGTGTGAAAATTTCGTTAAGAAATTTTATCGTTTGGTTGCTCAATTTGATATAAAGGACTAAATCGCGTAAAGCATAAAACTTGAGTTCTAATAGCTAAAGGTGTCAAATAGCTATAGAACCTTAAGGTTAAGGTCCTTAAGTAGTAATTCAATGATTATTATGAAAGTGGATGAGAGTGGCTTGGTAAATTTGGAATATTTAAAGTTCATTAAGGTTATTCTTGTAAAGTTAATTAAAACAAAACAAAATCAAAATTTTGTCCATCTTTCTATCAAATGCCAAAAATTGAAGATGGGAGAAACCATTTTAGGGTTTAAAGAAGTCGACAACTTTAAGCTTAAATTGGTGAGTTATTTTGACTCGATTTTTAATGATTTCTATGTTTTTGTGATTGTTGCAACTAGTACTAGCAAGCCCAGGGACTAATTTGCAAAACTGTTAAAGATTTTGAAAGTTTCCATTGACAAATGTATGAGTTTTGATGATTTATGATATATTTTGAATGTTTGTTGATAGTTAAACAAATTTTGAGTAAAAATGCAAAATAGGGATTAAATTGAGAAATGTTGAAATTTTGTGGTTAAAATATGAAATAAATGGAAAATATGGCCTGCTAGGGGCATAATGGTAATTCGGCTAAGCATGGGTGCTGTGAAATTTGCATGAATTTGTGATTTTGTGTAATAAGAACTAAATTGTAAAAATGTTGAAATGTTAGGGGTAAAAATGTAAATTTGCCTTAATGTGTAAATTGGACTAAATTGATTAAATGAATGATTAAATGAGCTAAATTTGATAGATCAAGAAAAGTAGAATACAAACTTAGATCGAGGAAAGAACAAGATATCGGAATAGTCGACCGTGTCATTGTTTTCACATCCGAGGTAAGTTGGTATGTAATAAGCATTGTTATAATTATGCTTTAAATGGTTTGATATTGCATAAATTGTATATACGAGATTATAATCATGTTTGACGACAATTCGGTTATGTATAGCACTTAGTGTGCGATTTGAGATAGCTTCGGTTATGTATGGCACTTAGTGTGTGAGATCGAGATAGCTTCAGCTATGTATGGCACTTAGTGTCTGAGATTAAAATAGCTTCAGCTATGTATTGGCACTTAGTGTGTGAGAATTCAGGTATTCGACATTATTCCGTTTGGGTATGAGTTTGTTACGGATTGGTTCAGGTATGTATATGAATCATACGAGCTTTAAATCGAAGAAGTTACGAAGTTTGCATATAAGCATATGATTAAGCATGTGGAAGGTTTGTTAGCATTTATGAATTACAATTTAACAAATTCAAATTGATGATTTGTGTATTTATGATTAGTTGAGTTTATTTCATACGAGCTTACTAAGGCTATAAGGCTTACTTTGTTCATTTTTCCCATGTATTGTAGTGTTATCAATGCTAGCTCACATTCGAGGATCATCGGAGATCGTTTCACACTATCCACCCTTCATTCGGTACCTATGCACTTGGTATTTTAAGTATATGGCATGTATAGGGACTATGGTCATGTTGGTTATGTTTTGGTAGTGAGTTTTGTCATTTGAGATGGCTTGTAAATGTATATGTTTTGGTTTATATATATAGCCATAAAAGTTGGCTTGTTTTGGTATGTTTGAACCATGTTTATATATACAAATATATGGCTTATGTTGTGAGTTCATGAATAGGTATAAGTAGCTTGTATATTATATAAATTGTGGAAGTTATTTGATTGGTATTGGAGTAGTTATATGCTTATGATCTTGATGCATAATGATGCATGTTTGGAAGTGTACAAATTGTTGAATGGTAAATGTGAAGTTCGGTATAAATGGTATGATATGTTTTGTGAATAGTGTGCATATATAATGGGAGTTGTGAATGTATATGAGTTAAGCTTGAATTGGTTGGTTTAATGTCATATTATGTTATGTTATGCTGCCATTTGGGTTGATGTAGGTGCATTCAAATTTGGGTGGCAAATTGGCTTGGTAACTAGCCTATTTTTGTCCACACGGGCAGAGACACGGGCGTGTGTCTCAGCCGTGTGTGACACACGATCATGTTACATGGTCGTGTGTCCCTTGTTGTTGAAATTGAAATGAAGTCAATATGCTCCACATGGTCTCACACACGAGCGTGTGATCGGCCGTATGGCATAAGTCAGTATACACCCTAATTTGCACACGGCCTAGCATATGAGCGTGTGACTTGGCCGTGTTGCATAAGTTAGTATACCCTACAGGTTTGGCATGGCCTAGCACACAGCCTAGCACACGGGCACGTGTGGCCGCTTTGAAGGGCACACAGGCCAGACACACGGGCGTGTGGTTGGCCGTGTGACCCAAGTCAGTAAGCTCACTTATTTGGACATGGAGTAAGATACGGGCTGGGACACGGCCATGTCTACCCATTTTGAATGTTCACACATCCTATGACACGGGCGTGTCTAGTGGTCGTGTGAGACACACGGCCTGACCACACGGGTGTGTGTCCTCTATTTTGAGAAAGATTTTTTAAGTGCTGAAAAATTTCTCGAGTTGTGATTTAGTCCCGAACCATTCCCAATGTATGTTTAGGGCCTCGTAGGCTCGTATTAGGGACAAATTGATTGTAATTGAATGTTGATTACATGTATTGATTAAATGTATAAGATGAGTTTGTATAAATGTGTTTTTAAGTCCGGTAATACTCCGTAAGCCTATTCCGACATTGAATACGGGTGAGGAGTGTTACATTAATTGGTATCAGAGCTACAGTTTAGTCGATTCTAGGACTAACATAGCATGTGTGAGAGTCTAGCTATACATGCCATATATAAACTGTGATAGTGTTATGACTCTTGACATTTTAAAATGTGTTTTTATATAGTAAATGGATCCCAATCGAGCTATAGCTGATAAGGTTGAAAGTAATGCGCCCGCTCTTGCTCAAGGGACAGCGTCGTCTAATTCGAGACCCGTAACGGGCAGCCAGGGAGAAGAGGCTAAAGAATCCTTCTTCCAAATAATGAACGAATGGTTCACGCAATATATCTAGACAAATTCGGCTACTCAACAACCTCCACCCACTCCTAATCCTCAACTATTCCCATAGCTCCTCAAGGTGTCGAGCTTTTAGGACTGAATAAACCTCCAGTTGATAAGATCCGTAAACACAAGGCTGAAGAGTTCAGAGCTAATGTTGATGATGATCCTGAGAGAGCCAAGTTTTGGCTTGAAAATACGATTCAAGTGTATGATGAGCTTTCTTGCACACTGGCTAAATGTTTAAAATGTGCTATATCACTTCCGAGAGACACACGTATCAATGGTGGAATACGTTAGTATCGGTGGTGCCGAGAGAGAGAGTCACATGGGAGTTCTTTTAGACCAAGTTTCAGAAGAAATATATAAGCCAATGGTTCATTGATCAAAAGCATAAAGAGTTTCTAAAGTTGAAACAGGGTCGAATATTATGACTGAGTAAGAAAGAGAATTTGTACGCTTGAGCAAGTACGCTCAGGAATATGTTTCTACTGAAGAGATTATGTATAAGCGGTTTGTTGACGAGTTGAACGAAGACGTTAAACTTCTAGTCGGAATTTTAGAATTGAAGGAATTTGTTGTTTTGGTTGACAAAGCTTGCAAACCCGAGGAACTTAGTAAACAAAAGAGAAAGGCTAATTTAGAGGCAAGAGATTGGAGGAAGAGATCGATGAGTAAACCGAATCATTACCCGTCGAAGAAATCTAGAGACTATTTTAATCGATCAACTTCAGTGGGATACTCCAATAGAGATTGTGGAAAGCAATACACCAGTCCTAAAGCTCAAGCTACATCGGTATCGAGTGTTGGCAACGTGAAAGACATCAAACCCAAGTGTCAATAGTCTGGAAGACGACCTTTTTGAGATTGTTGGGTGAAAATAATAATAAAGCTTGTTATAGTTATGGTTCGCAAGACCATTTTATTCGAGATTGTCCTAAGTTAAATGAAAAAGATAAATCTCAGAATGCAAGATCAAGCAATACAGCTACTTGAGCGAGGCCGCCAAGAAATGTGGGAAATGCGAGTGGTAATCGTAGTACAATAAGAGATTCCACAGTGAGATCAAAGGTTAGAGTACCTGCTAGAGCTTACACTATTCGCGCTCGCAAAGAAGCATTGTTCCCAGATGTTATTACCGGTACATTCTCTCTTTACGGCACTAATATGATTGCTTTAATTGATCCTGGATCGACACATTCGTATGTTTGTGAGAATTTAGTGTCTAGTAAGAAATATGCAAGAATTGTCCTTTAACAATCCGGGGTTATTGTTTTCCGGCTGACTTAATGCTTTTACCATTTGATGAGTTCGATGTGATTCTGGGTATGGATTGGTTGACTCTACATGATGTTGTTGTGAACTGTAGACGAAAGATTATAGAATTGAAATGCTGGAATAATAAAATTCTTCGGATTGAATCTGATGAGTCGAATGGGTTGCCTATAGTGATTTCGTTGATGTCGGCTTAGAGATATGTGAGAAAAGGTTGCGATGCGAGTCCAGCATATGTTTTAGATACCAAAGTATCTGAAAAGATGATTGAATCAGTGCCTGTAGTTTGTGAATATCCGGATGTATTTCCAAAAGAACTGCCTAGGTTTCCACCAGTCAGAGAAGTTAAGTTTACTATTGAGTTAGTACCGGGAACTTCACCGGTATTTATAGCTCCGTAAAGAATGGCTTCGATAGAGTTGAAAGAATTGAAAGCTCAGTCGCAAGAGTTAACAGATAGAGGTTTTGCATGACCGAGTTTTTCCCCTTGGGTGAACCATGTTGTTCGTAAAAAAGAAAGATGGAATAATGAGAATGTGTATTGATTATCATCAGCTCAAAAAGGTTACGATAAAGAATAAGTATCCATTGCCAAGAATAGATGATTTGTTTGATTAATTGAAAGGTGCAACAATGTTTTCAAATATTGACTTGAGATCTGGCTATTATCAGTTGCGAGTTAAAGACTCAGATGTACCGAAAACTGCATTCAGAACGAGGTATAGACACTATGAATTCCTTGTTATGCCTTTTGGACTAACTGATGCTCCTCCCATTTTTATGGATTTGATGAATCAGATTTTTCAAATGTATTTAGACAGATTTGTTGTTGTATTCATTAACGACATTCTGATCTTTTCTCGAGATGAGTCTGAGCATGCCGAGCATTTGAGGATTGTGTTGCAGACCTTGAGAGATAAGCAACTGTATGCTAAATTCAACAAATGTGAGTTCTGGCTCTGGGAAGTCAGATTTTTGGGACATATTGTATCAGTGGATGGCATTCGAGTTGATCCGAGTAAGATTTCGGCAGTTATTGACTGGAAACCACCTAGAAATGATCCGAGATCAGAAGCATTCTGAGATTGGCTGGTTACTATTGACGTTTTGTAAAAGGATTCTCGATGATTGCTACACCGATTGATGCGGGATGGCCCGGGTTGATTTGATTCGTTTCACGAAGTTTGCGCGATCGTCGACAATCATTTAGTATTAGAGCTAGAAAATGAGGAGCTTCGACGTTCGAATCAAGCCGGAGTAGGTGGTTCGTAAAAAAATTCAAAAAAAATTAAGTTGTATTTTATTTTTCGTTTATTCAGCATATTGTATTAAAATATATAAAAAAAGAGGGAAATAGTGAAGTTTGCAAGTTTCTATAATCATTTCATCTATTTTGTTCCCGATCAACAAGTTCTTATTTCTCCCTTCATTTTCCCAACCCCAGCGCCACACACATAACCAAATTCTCTTTTTTTGTTCAGCCTACTTTGCACCCATTTTTTGAAGTTGACCCCAAAGCCGCCATAAGTTTATACGAGACAAAATATGAACTTGTGAGAGTGAGAAGAGCAGTAAAAGGCAAGAGAGTGTGAGATCATTCGAGAGAAGAAAAAGCCAAAACGAGTGAAAACATAAGCGGAGTGAAAATCAACTATTTTCTTTCCAAGTGACTTAGTGAGTTTTTGTGGTGAGGCATTTAAATTCTATTTCTGTTTTAACACTTTTTGTCTGTCAAATTAGTCATGTCTCGAGAAGAATTTTCGGTCGATGAATTTCAATATTTGGTGAAAGAGATGGGCCGATTGTTTGAGAAAAAGCTAAGCCCATTACAAAGACTGTTGGGCCAAGTGGAAGAACGAGCCAGACGAAAGCAATTTTTGCCAAGTTGAGACTTGGAGTCAAGATCATCACGGCGATACACGTCTAAAGACTATTCGAGAAGAGATTTTTATCAGGATTCTTACTCGTCAAGGAATTCGAGACAAAGAAAAGAAAGCTTCAAGTTTGAGACTTTTCGAGGTGACGAACAAGAAAGTACGAGTCATTCTTCGTATGCTTCAAGGAAGTCCCTTTCAGAAAATCAGTCATGAAGAATTGATCAAGAATACTTTCTCTTTCTTTGAGCCAATCAATTATCTTTTTGACTCTTTTGTAACGTCCCCACATTGTAATAAAAATGAAAAAGAAGAAAAAGAAAAAGCAAGTGAAAAAGAAAAAGAAAAAGAAGACGAAGAAAAAAAAGAAAAAGAAATTGAAAAAGAGAAAGAGAAAGAAATCAAAAAAGAATTTGAGAAAGAAAACGAGAAAATTGATAAAGAAAGAAAAGAAAACGAGCTAGAAAAACAAACAAAAGAAAAAGAGGCAAAAGAGCAAGAAAAGTGAGGAATTTGTTTACTAACTCAGATGAAGATTTGTCTCGTTGTGTTTCTCTTCAGGTTTCCGAAAGGCCGAGTGACGATTATCAACTTCAATACCTTCACGGCGAAAGACGCTTTCGTATGATCAGTAAAGGTAAGGTTGAAGATGAAATTACACCACACGAGCCCGAAGGTAAGCGAGGTAAGGAAGTTTTAATAACCGATTCACGACAATCCGATTTGAAATTTGTTAATAAAATTTTCAATGACTTAGTTTTTAAAAGAACCCCTTATCTTCATCCGATTAATTGCTATTCTGTGGTTGTTGTTAATGAACTCGTTCCAAAAGAAAGCACAAGGAGTTTTTCTCTTAGTTTGCCTTGTGAAGAAAACTTTATTGATGTTGTTTGGTCCGATCGACAAACCAAAAATTTGATCTTGCATGATCACGAATCTCACGAAAGGTAGATAAATTTTTCGATTATTTTGTGCATCAATTACTGCCTTGTGAAAAAATCCATGAATTTTTGCAAATTTGATTTGTTGAATGTAAAGAGATTTGAATGTTTGTTTCTGTGGACGCGAAAATCCTATTTGTTTAGCAAGTTTGATTTAATGACCCCTTTGCTACATTTTGACGTAAGTAATCAAACTCGCGTGTTTAAACCCAGAATCTATTTTGGTTCGTGTTGTGGGAAATTCGAGCATCATCGATTGTGTGCGAACAATTTCTATTTGTTTGATACTTGGTTTTTGAGTAAGGAAACGAGGTTTGACAAATTTGTTTTCAATATAAATTCGTTCCTTAAATAATTCCTGTGGTTGTACATGAATTTTGCGTTTCATTTGGAAAAGGTTAATTCAACCACGAAGCTTCGATTAGACTATATTCCCGAGAAGAGAAGATTTGTGATGGTCGAACAAGGTAAAATCGATCTTTGTTTTTCTACTTCTAAAGGTAAGACTCCTAAAATTTTTGAAACATCTTTGTTCTCCTCGGATGGTGTTAAAAATCTTGTTGATACTTTAATTTTTGAGAGATACTTAGATTGTAATGTGGGTAACAATTTTGCTTCATTTGATCATGATCTATATGTTTTGATTAAAGATAAATTTTGATAATTGTCATGTTGCATTTGTGGGTGAATCTTTTCAATTACTTGTTTGTGATGAGTATGTCTATCTTTTGACTCATTACTCGCAATCCCATCATGACTTGTGGAAGCAATTGAAGTTGATTGAATGCCTTGAATCCTATTCAATTCTGTTTCGAACATTTGACGAGGCATTAGTTTGTTTGCATGGTAATTTGAATTTGTCTATTCACATGCGTTATACTTATCCTGTTTTGAATATGCTTGGACTGCAAATTTGTTCAGATTGCTTTTTGCTAACTCATGGATACAAATTTCAGTTCACACATTTTCCATTCGCCCCTTTCATCCAAGGCAAGCCGCGCGAACATTTTTGAGTGAACCAACGGCTCAACTTGAGGACAAGTCGCTTTGAAGAAGGGGATGATGTAAGCATACTCGAGGCAATCGAGGATTCACTTTCTGATCCTTTTGAACTTCCTAAAGGCCCTATGACTTGAGCTCGAGCTAAGAGAATGCGAGGGGCTGTTACGGCCTTAACGAGTCAATTTTGATGTGAATTTCAACCCAAAAACGAAGGACCAGCTTGGGCCCAAATTTTGAGCAACCCGTGCACCTTGGTGCAAGCTAATTTCAGCTCACTTTCAGCTCATCAAACTTCAATCAATTCGGTTCTGTAACACCCCTTACCCGAAACCCTTGTCGGAATCGAGTACGTGGCATTACTAGACTTGACTATTAACTCGGGGTGTAAAATTTTAAAGCTGTCCAACAGCGTCACGCTGACTAAATCGACCATAACTCGAGTTAAAAAACTCAAAATTTAGATCCGTAATTTTTCCTTGAAACTAGACTCATATAGATTTTCACCATAAATTTTCCAGAATTTTTCATGTGGCCAATTAGTACAGTTTATTCATCAAAGTTACCCTTATTACACTGCTTGACAATTCTGACCTGTCTCTACAAAAATGCAGTTATCTCATTGCACAAATTTGCTGTAATGTTCTTGTTTATACCAATGAAAAATAGACTCATATAGGGTTCTACACATATAAAACATGCTTCTTAATTATTTTTGTACAATTTTTGACAATTTTTCCAAAACAGAACAGTGACTCACGAATTCATTCAGAGCAGGTCTCATTAAAACTTAATTATCTCATAATATATAAATCTTTTGCCTACTCTGTTTCTTTCATGTAAAAATAGACACAATAAGGTTTAATTTCATATCTCATTCACCTCCTAATTCAATATACCCTATTTTTGGTGATTTTTCTAACTCACATCACTGCTGCCACTACAAGCTGTTTTGTTGCATTTTATGAAAGACTAGCTTCTAACCGAACCTACCTACATCCCAAATTCAAGGATTCATTTCGTATACCAACATTTCCTTAACAAAAACGATTAAACTTTGATTAAGAATGCATAAACATTGCCATCATGAACCAACATACATATCAAAAACACAACAACGTACTTAACTAAAAATTTAGCCATATTCGCATGGCTATTATATACATGAACCTTAAGATTTCATCAAACAAAGACCAAGTCTTTCCTATACATGCCTTCGTTTAAAACCAAAATGAAAGAGTACCCAAAATGTAGATTGATAGTGTGAGCGACTTTCCGAACGATCCCGATGAGCTTGTAGCTTGCTCCTAATCTATAAAACAGAGGAAACATTTCACATAATTAAGCTTACTAGCTTAGTAAGTCCTAACTCATGATAATAAAACATTTAATTATTTACGAAATGAAAGCAATCAACTTATGGCATTTCACATAGGCAATAAAGTAAATTGTTTATACAAAGCCAGATACTAGTAATTCATTAACCCAAGTAAATTAGGAATCATTTCCTTCAACCTACATTTCTTTGTAGTTCATATAAGCATATCGCATGAAAATCTCCTTTCTTAACATTTATACTTGAAAACCAATTGTTCCATAATAGCACATTCTAAGCTCGAATTCCGTCATATTACATCCATCAATATTAACTTCGAATACATATAACACAATTCTCATAATATTAATTTGACCCAAGTAATATTAAACATAGCATACCTTACATGCTTACCTGAACCGTATACTTAACAAATTAGCTTTAAATTGTCTTGAACAAAGATTCAATTTCTCTTTTGTAAAATACATCACCGGCATCAAGCCTGCTAGGCGTAAAAGCCTGAAAAGTAACACCGGCACAAGGCCTGCTAGGCGTAAAGCCCGATAAATAACACCGGCACAAGGCCTGCTAGGCATAAAGCCCGATAAATAACACCGGCACAAGGCCTGCTAGGCATAAAGCCCGATTATGTCACCGGCACGAGGCCTGCTAGGCTCGAAGCCCGAATGTCAGAATAGTTTTACATGCTTTTCACATTTCACTGTCACATATCGAACCATATGCATTTATTCACATTGCATTAAAAATATTTGAAATCAATCCAATCCATCATCATCACATTCGGCCAACTATATCATGAATTTATACTCTAAATTTCCACAATTCATCATTCACTAAGTTCGTAATTAACTTATTGGCATATTTTAGCTAAAGAACTTACCTTAGAAGTCGATAAATTTGAAGTCTCCAACTATTCGTTTAGTTTAGCTTTTCCTCGCTCCAAATTCTTCTCCTTTTGATCTTGATCTAATTTGGTTCAATTAAACCAATTAAACCACACTCCCATTCAATTCAAAAGCAAAATCATATAATATATAACTTGCCAATTATCCCCCCCGACATTTTTAATATTTAAGCATATAATTTCCAAGACATAAACATTTGCATTCGGCAATCACTCACTACTTTGTCCAAGTATATTCAATAATATTAGGGAACACTTTGGTAATAATCTCTTTAATGTACTTTAACTTAAAACTTACCTTCTTATCTATGGCCATACACATTAACCCTATATATATATATATATATATATATATATATAACCGAATACAATAGCCATATTTTCATTTTCCCTTATGACCGAATTTGCCAATTTAGTGTGTTCATACATCTTCTTCAACATGAGACCAAGTAACAAGCTAACTAACCACAATTTATTTATCCATTTTCCAGCCGAATATTAGCTTGCTTAAACCCTTCCATTGTTTGCTTAAAGAAATTTACCCTTCCTACTTAATCACCCAAAGATTATAAGCAAGTATGACCATTTATCCATGTTTAATATCACTATACTATATAAGTATAACCGATCATCAACACAAAAGGAAGAGGATTCAAAATCGGTGGTCTCACATTCAGCCGAATATAAGGGCATCCCCATGCCTAAATTCAAACCATTTTCTTAGAAGCTCAAGCTTCTTCTTCTCCTCATATCATCCAAATTTATTTACAAACCAAATCATAAACCCTCACCATGGCCGAACTTCATCATGCCTAACATAATAAATCTCTACTTGTTTTTTTTTTTTTCAATGGTGATCAAAGAAATCAACCAATTTCAAAGATGGATTGTTAAGCTAAAATTCAAAATCTCACCTTGCTCAATACATGCAATCAGCCGAATGAAGAAGATGAGTTTCTTCTCTTCTTGATGATGGTTTCGGGTGGATGATGAATGAAGGAAAAAGAAATGAAAATAATTTTTCTTTTTGTTTAAACTATTTACACATTATTTTTTTAGCATGCTTTTAGTATAATATTACTTAAATTATAATATATTTAGGAAAACTTAATATTCTTAGCATGCTTACATTATAATAATGTCTTAAAAACAATAATTTAAGACCATAAATTATTATAATGCATGCTTGCCGTCCACCCCTCTACAAATGGGGAATTTGACATGCAACTCCCTATGTTTAAATCACAAGTCACTTAGCCCCTTATTTTATTTCATGTTTGCTACCTTGGTTCCTTTCGCAAGTTAATCCCTTTTGCTAATTAAACACTCAAACGGTTAAATTCTTCTACAAAACATTCACATACATCAATTCACCCATAATAGACACAAGATAAAATGTTAAAAATATTTATTGGGCTCGGATTCGTGGTCCCGAAACCACCGTTCCGATTAAGGTCAAAATTGGTCTGTCACAACTCTCCCCCCTTAAGAATTTTCGTCCCCGAAAATCTTACCGTTAAATAAGTTCGGATATTGTTGCCTCATTGACTCCTCAGGCTCCCACGTAGCCTCTTCAACTCCGTGACGATTCCATAAAACCTTTACTAATGGAATCCTTTTGTTTCTCAACTCTTTTATTTCCCGAACTAAGATACGGATCGGTTCTTCATCATATGTCAAATCAGATCTAATTTCAATCTCTGACGGTGCAATCACATGGGACGGATCCGATCTGTATTTGCGAAGCATCGAAACGTGAAATACATTGTGTATCTTTTCTAAGTCAAGGGGCAGTTTCAATCGATAAGCAACAGGCCCTATACGCTCGATGATTTCATACGGTCCGATAAATCTAGGACTCAACTTGCCTTTCTGACCGAATCGGAGTATTTTCTTCTACGAAGAAACTTTTAAGAACACCCGATCTCCGACCTGAAATTCAATGTCCTTACGTTTTAAATCGGCATAAGACTTCTGACGATCCGAAGCAGCTTTCAAATTATTTCTGATAAGAACCACCTTCTGTTCTGTTTCTTTAATCCAATCAACCCCGTGTATCTTATTTTCACTGAGCTTAGTCCAGTACAATGGTGTGCGACATTTTCGCCCATATAAGGCTTCGTAAGGCGCCATTTTTATACTAGATTGGAAGCTATTATTATAAGCAAATTCGACCAACGGTAGGTATCGTTCCCACGTACCTTCAAACTCGAGAACGCAACACCTCAGCATGTCCTCAAGTATCAAAATAGTTCGCTCAGACTGACCGTTTGTTTGTGGATGGAAGGCTGTACTAAAATGAAGTTTAGTACCTAGAGCATCTTGAAATTTCTTCCAAAACCGCGATGTAAACCTCGGGTCCCTATCTGAAACAATGGAACTCGGTACACCGTGCAACCTTACAATCTGTGACACATACAGTTCGGCAAGCTTATCAAGTGAATAGTCGGTGCGTACCGGTACAAAATGGGCTGATTTAGTCAGTCTATCAACGATAACCCATACAGCATCTTTCTTACTCGGTGTCATAGGAAGACCGGATACAAAATCCATTGTGATTCTATCCCATTTCCATTCGGGTATCATGATTGGTTGAAGTAATCCGGACGGTACCTGATGCTCAGCTTTCACTTGTTGACAGATTAAGCACTTGGAAACAAACTCAGATATGTCCCGTTTCATGCCAGGCCACCAATAAAACTGCTTTAAATCGTTATACATTTTTGTGCTACCCGGGTGTATCGATAGTCGACCAGTATGGGCCTCACATAGGATCATCTGTATCAAATCTGAGTTCTTCAGAACACACAATCGGCCTTTATAATTCAAACAATCATTTGCATCAATCTGAAAATCTGATTCTGTACCACTTCCACACTGACTCCGAATAGCAATCAACTTTTTGTCAACTTTCTGTACATCACAAATCTACTGAATGAACATCGGTCTTGCTTGTAACTCGGCTAAGATCGAACCATCATCAGACATAGTCACCCGTGCGTTCAATGCACGAAGAGTAAATAATGATTTTCGACTTAACGCATCCGCAACAACATTAGCTTTCCTCGGATGGTAGTCAATCACTAATTCATAGTCTTTCAGCAATTCTAACCATCTATGTTGTCTCAAGTTTAAGTCTTTCTGAGTCATCAAATACTTCAAACTTTTGTGATCTGAATAAATATGACATTTTTCGCCAAATAAGTAGTGACGCCAAATTTTTAATGCGAACACAATGGCTGCTAACTCCAGATCGTGAGTTGGATAATTTTTCTCATGCGGCTTCAATTATCTCGAAGCGTAGGCTATCACCTTGCCTTCTTGCATTAAAACACAACCCAACCCATTCAAGGAAGCATCACTAAAAATAGTAAATTCTTTACCCGATTCAGGCTGAGTTAACACTGGGGCTTCGGTCAAAAAGGCTTTCAACTACTTGAAACTTTTCTGACACCTTTCCGACCACTCAAATTTGACATCTTTCTATAGTAGTCTCGTTAACGGTGTAGCTATAACAGAAAAACCTTTTACAAACCGTCTGTAATACCCAGTTAGGCCTAGGAAACTTCGGATCTCGGAAACGTTCTTTGCTGGTTTCCAATCGAGTATGGCTGCTATCTTGTTTGGATCCACCCGAATACCTGACACCGAAACAACATGACCCAAGAAGTTGACTTCATTCATCCAGAATTCACACTTACTGAACTTTGCATACAACCGTTGATCCCTCAAAGTTTGTAGTACTAATCTCAAATGCTCAGTATGTTCCGTCTCATTTTTGGAGTAGATCAGTATATCATCAATAAACACCACTACAAACCGATCCAAAAACTGTCGGAAGACTCGGTTCATTAGATCCATAAAAACAGCAGGTGCATTAGTGAGTCCGAAAGGCATAACCAAAAACTCATAGTGTCCGTACCTCGTTCGGAATGCAGTCTTTGGCACATCTGAATCTCTGACTCGCAACTGATAATAGCCCGATCTCAAATCTATTTTCGAAAACACTGAAGCCCCCTTTAACTGATCAAATAAATCATCAATCCGAGGTAACGGGTACTTATTCTTTATAGTTACCTTATTTAGTTGCCGGTAGTCGATACACATTCGCATAGTCCCATCTTTCTTTTTCACAAATAAAACCGGTGCACCCCACGAAGAGAAACTCGGTCGCGCGAAGCCCTTATCTGTCAACTCTTGCAACTGCGCTTTCAATTCCTTTAATTCAATAGGTGCCATCCGGTACGGAGCTATCGAAATCGGAGCCGCACCTGGTACTAACTCAATGCCAAACTCAATCTCTCGTACTGGGGGTAAACCCGGTAGTTCTTCAGGAAACACATCGGGGTATTCACATACAACTGATACAGATTCGATTTGTTTCTCGGACATTTTATTATCCAGTACATAGGCCAAATAAGCTTCACACCCTTTTCTCACATACTTCCGAGCTAACATTGAGGATATTACTGTAGGCAACCCATTTATGTCACAGGATTTAATTCTGATGGTCTCACCATTTTGACATTTCAAATTGATAAGCTTTCTTTTACAATCCACTACTGCCTCGTGCGAAGTTAACCAATCCATACCCAAGATTATATCAAATTCGTCAAAGGGAAACAACATTAAATCAGCTGGGAAGCAATAATCTCGAATCATCAACGGACAACCCCTACACACTTTATTAACAAGCACACATCTACCCAAAGGGTTGGACACACGAATCGCAAACTCGGTAGACTCAACTAGCAGAGTCTTGCCAAATTTTAAAGTTTCACACACATAAAAATGAGTCGAACCAGGATCGATTAGTGCAATTACAGTAGTATCATAAAGAGTGAAAATACCGGTAATGACGTCGGGGGAGGAAGCATCCTCTCTAGCTCGTGCAGCATATGCTCTAGCCGGAGCTCTAGCCTCAGATCGATCTGTAGTGTTCTTCGTTCTTTTCTGACTACCACCTACATTGCCGGAATGTCTGGGTGGTCTACCTCGCATTGACACGTTGCTCGGCTTAGTGTTCTGGACTGTATTCTGCTCAGCTAACTTCGGACACTCTTTAATGAAATGATCTGACGATCCACATTTATAGCAAGACCGATCATAAAATCTACAACTCCCTGAGTGCCATTTCCCACAATGCTTGCACTCAACTCTATTTTGTGGTACGTTACCAACACTGGCTATCGAGGTAGCTCGGGAGCTCATAGGAGGTCGATCCCGTCTAGGTGGATCTGTAGTAGCTTTCTGTCGGCTGTAGTCGTCTCTGGGCTTCTTGGTCGTGGAATGAAAGACTTTACCCGAAGATCTTTTACGGATGTCTCTAGCTTCTGTCTCAGCCTTTCTTTTCTCTTTCCCGAGCTCTTCAGCTTTGCAAGCTCTCTCAACTAAAGTCACAAACTCTTGAATTTCAAGAATGCCAACAGACATCTTTATATCTTCATTCAGGCCATCTTCAAATCTTTTACACATAATAGCTTCAGTAGAAACACACTCTCTAGCATATCGGCTGAGCCTGACAAATTTTCTTTCATATTCCGTTACGGTCATTCGCCCCTGTTTCAGCTCAAGGAACTCTTTTCGTTTTTGATCAATGAATCTTTGGCTAATATACTTCTTGCGAAATTCAGTTTGGAAGAAATCCCATGTCACTTTTTCTTTCGGAACCACTGATACTAGTGTATTCCACCAGTGATATGCAGTGTCCCGCAGTAAAGATATAGCACACTTCAAGCATTCATCCGGAGTACAAGACAACTCATCAAGTACTCGAATAGTGTTATAAAGCCACATTTCGGCTCTCTCAGCATCATCATCGTCATTAGCTTTAAATTCTTCGGCCCCAAATTTTCGGATTTTATCAACTGGGGGCCTACTAGATCTTATCGGATCTATCATCGGGGGAGCTGCAGGAATCGGAGTTGAATTATTCGGGGGTGGAGGTTGATGTACATTCGGGTTATTCTGAATAAATTGGGCAAACCACTCATTCATCATCCGATAAAAGGCTTGTTTAGTCTCTCCTTCGTGGCTACCCGAAACAGGTCGAGAGTTTATCGGCGCTGATCCATGGGCACGGTCAGGCGCTACGCTCTCCACATCATCAGCTATGGCTCTTTCAGGATCAGTGTCCATTTATTATATAAAACAAGGTTCAGGCTGTCAGAAGTCACCACACTATCAATATATATATACAAAAGGCATGTATAGCTAGACTCACATGCGCATACGGTAGTCCTAGAATCAGCTAAACCGTAAGCTCTGATACCAATCAAATGTAACACCCCTTACCCGAAACCCTTGTCGGAATCGAGTACGTGGCATTACTAGACTTGACTATTAACTCGGGGTGTAAAATTTTAAAGCTGTCCAACTGTGTCACGCTGACTAAATCGACCATAACTCGAGTTAAAAAACTTGAAATTTAGATCCGTAATTTTTCCTTGAAACTAGACTCATATAGATTTTCACCATAAATTTTCCAAAATTTTTCATGTGGCCAATTAGTACAGTTTATTCATCAAAGTTACCCTTATTACACTGCTTGACAATTCTGACCTGTCTCTACAAAAATGCAGTTATCTCATTGCACAAATTTCCTGTAATGTTCTTGTTTATACCAATGAAAAATAAACTCATATAGGGTTCTACACATATAAACCATGCTTCTTAATTATTTTTGTACAATTTTTGACAATTTTTCCAAAACAGAACAGTGACTCACGAATTCGTTCAGAGTAGGTCTCATTAAAACTTAATTATCTCATAATATATAAATCTTTTGCCTACTCTGTTTCTTTCATGTAAAAATAGACACAATAAGGTTTAATTTCATATCTCATTCACCTCCTAATTCAATATACCCTATTTTTGGTGATTTTTCTAACTCACATCACTGCTGCCACTACAAGCTGTTTTGTTGCATTTTATGAAAGACTAGCTTCTAACCGAACCTACCTACATCCCAAATTCAAGGATTCATTTCGTATACCAACATTTCCTTAACAAAAACGATTAAACTTTGATTAAGAATGCATAAACATTGCCATCATGAACCAACATACATATCAAAAACACAACAACGTACTTAACTAAAAATTTAGCCATATTCGCATGGCTATTATATACATGAACCTTAAGATTTCATCAAACAAAGACCAAGTCTTTCCTATACATGCCTTCGTTTAAAACCAAAATGAAAGAGTACCCAAAATGTAGATTGATAGTGTGAGCGACTTTCCGAACGATCCCGATGAGCTTGTAGCTTGCTCCTAATCTATAAAACAGAGGAAACATTTCACATAATTAAGCTTACTAGCTTAGTAAGTCCTAACTCATGATAATAAAACATTTAATTATTTACGAAATGAAAGCAATCAACTTATGGCATTTCATATAGGCAATAAAGTAAATTGTTTATACAAAGCCAGATACTAGTAATTCATTAACCCAAGTAAATTAGGAATCATTTCCTTCAACCTACATTTCTTTGTAGTTCATATAAGCATATCGCATGAAAATCTCCTTTCTTAACATTTATACTTGAAAACCAATTGTTCCATAATAGCACATTCTAAGCTCGAATTCCGTCATATTACATCCATCAATATTAACTTCGAATACATATAACACAATTCTCATAATATTAATTTGACCCAAGTAATATTAAACATAGCATACCTTACATGCTTACCTGAACCGTATACTTAACAAATTAGCTTTAAATTGTCTTGAACAAAGATTCAATTTCTCTTTTGTAAAATACATCACCGGCATCAAGCCTGCTAGGCGTAAAAGCCTGAAAAGTAACACCGGCACAAGGCCTGCTAGGCGTAAAGCCTGATAAATAACACCGGCACAAGGCCTGCTAGGCATAAAGCCCGATAAATAACACCGGCACAAGGCCTGCTAGGCATAAAGCCCGATTATGTCACCGGCACGAGGCCTGCTAGGCTCGAAGCCCGAATGTCAGAATAGTTTTACATGCTTTTCACATTTCACTGTCACATATCGAACCATATGCATTTATTCACATTGCATTAAAAATATTTGAAATCAATCCAATCCATCATCATCACATTCGGCCAACTATATCATGAATTTATACTCTAAATTTCCACAATTCATCATTCACTAAGTTCGTAATTAACTTATTGGCATATTTTAGCTAAAGAACTTACCTTAGAAGTCGATAAATTTGAAGTCTCCAACTATTCGTTTAGTTTAGCTTTTCCTCGCTCCAAATTCTTCTCCTTTTGATCTTGATCTAATTTGGTTCAATTAAACCAATTAAACCACACTCCCATTCAATTCAAAAGCAAAATCATATAATATATAACTTACCAATTATCCCCCCCGACATTTTTAATATTTAAGCATATAATTTCCAAGACATAAACATTTGCATTCGGCAATCACTCACTACTTTGTCCAAGTATATTCAATAATATTAGGGAACACTTTGGTAATAATCTCTTTAATGTACTTTAACTTAAAACTTACCTTCTTATCTATGGCCATACACATTAACCCTATATATATATATATATATATATATAACCGAATACAATAGCCATATTTTCATTTTCCCTTATGACCGAATTTGCCAATTTAGTGTGTTCATACATCTTCCTCAACATGAGACCAAGTAACAAGCTAACTAACCACAATTTATTTATCCATTTTCCAGCCGAATATTAGCTTGCTTAAACCCTTCCATTGTTTGCTTAAAGAAATTTACCCTTCCTACTTAATCACCCAAAGATTATAAGCAAGTATGACCATTTATCCATGTTTAATATCACTATACTATATAAGTATAACCGATCATCAACACAAAAGGAAGAGGATTCAAAATCGGTGGTCTCACATTCAGCCGAATATAAGGGCATCCCCATGCCTAAATTCAAACCATTTTCTTAGAAGCTCAAGCTTCTTCTTCTCCTCATATCATCCAAATTTATTTACAAACCAAATCATAAACCCTCACCATGGCCGAACTTCATCATGCCTAACATAATAAATCTCTACTTGTTTTTTTTTTTTTTTCAATGGTGATCAAAGAAATCAACCAATTTCAAAGATGGATTGTTAAGCTAAAATTCAAAATCTCACCTTGCTCAATACATGCAATCAGCCGAATGAAGAAGATGAGTTTCTTCTCTTCTTGATGATGGTTTCGGGTGGATGATGAATGAAGGAAAAAGAAATGAAAATAATTTTTCTTTTTGTTTAAACTATTTACACATTATTTTTTTAGCATGCTTTTAGTATAATATTACTTAAATTATAATATATTTAGGAAAACTTAATATTCTTAGCATGCTTACATTATAATAATGTCTTAAAAACAATAATTTAAGACCATAAATTATTATAATGCATGCTTGCCGTCCACCCCTCTACAAATGGGGAATTTGACATGCAACTCCCTATGTTTAAATCACAAGTCACTTAGCCCCTTATTTTATTTCATGTTGCTACCTTGGTTCCTTTCGCAATTTAATCCCTTTTGCTAATTAAACACTCAAACGGTTAAATTCTTCTACAAAACATTCACATACATCAATTCACCCATAATAGACACAAGATAAAATGTTAAAAATATTTATTGGGCTCGGATTCGTGGTCCCGAAACCACCGTTCCGATTAAGGTCAAAATTGGCCTGTCACAGGTTCAGCTCACATGAGTTTATCTCAGCTCATTGAGCTTAGTTTAAGTTTAATTCAGCTCATTTGAGCTCGGTTTAATTTCTTTTAAGATCATTAATTTTCTTGCTAGAATAAATTAAGTGTTTTAAATTAAATTAGATAGTATTACAGCTCATAAATATGTCTTAGCTTATTACATGTTTTTAATGTGTCATACCCGAATTTAATATGTCATATTCAAGACTTTATTAAATTTGTCTAGTTTAATTATGTGTTTATTTAATGTGTCTAAATTCTATTTTAATTACGTTCAGCTGAATTTTATTTGAATTAATGTTAGTTCATGTGTCTTGTAGGTGCAGCCGAATGTGGGCAGCATTTAAAGCCAAGTTCATGCACGACTTGGCTCAAGGAATTAGCACATGCATGCATGGCTATGTTCAACGAAATTTGGCTGATTTTGGGCCTCTCCAAGCAACCATTCGGTCAAGGAGTAGCTGCCGTTAAGTTCCCCAAGCTGGCCAGATATCTTCCCAAGGCTAGAAGTTGTTCACACTTGCCAATTTCCCCATTCACACCTTAATTTGTCCAATCAACTTCTTTACATGCATGGGTGAAGTTATGAACGTCCAAGGGAGGTAATAACACCTTATTTCAACACATTGAATCAATAAAATGCATGCACAAAGGGGAGGACGAATTTACAAAGGTACATGCTGCCATTCATGAACCAGCCCATCATTAAAGCTTCAATTAAGAGGGATGCATGTCCCATGCAGCTAGCATTCGGCCAAGGGGGATTAAAGGGCTCTTAAAGGCTGGGCATTCATGGAATTAAAGTTTCTTCATGGCTAAGCAAACATGCACACACCAAGGGGGAAGAAAGTGTCCATTCGGCTAGTACATGAACCTATCGAATTCATGAACCGTTTTTAATGAATTAGTGTGAACCTAGCCTTAGTGTTTTAATGACTTCATTCTAGAATTTTCTAGCACATTCTAGCTGAATCTGTAACACCCCTCACCCGTGTCCAACTCTAGAACAGGGTTCGAGGCGTTATCGTACTTCAACATTCACAATCATTCAAAACCGGGTTACCAAATTTCGCCCAAAATTTAAAACTTTTCAAAGATATGCATTTGAAATTGTCATCTATTTAATCACTTATATCACATAACAAGACATTAACACATACCATGGACAAATAGGCTTATAAGCCAAAATCATTATAAGCCACATCTCATGGCCATAATCAACAAATCACTATATGCCAATACATTTGGCTAATCACAACAACATCCATCATAGAAAAACTAAGTCCCTATACATGCCACTCACTTGAAAACATTTAACATACACATGCCAATACTCCAAGGATAATGACCCGATAGTGTGATACTGCCTCCGACGATCTCCAAAGCTGAGCTGACCTGACAAAACTAAAAGAAATAGAAAGGACGGAGTAAGCTTTACGCTTAGTAAGCTCGCATGAAAATAATAAGCAATGTGATAACATGTTATTTTCATATTCTTCCTATTTATTCAAATTCCAGTTAAGTTGTTTTCTTGAGTCACAGTCATTAAATTATTTATATCTAGAGTTACAGAACTCCAAATTAAGATCCGTAAATTTTCCGTGAAACTAGACTCACATATCTTTTTACCATAAAAGTTTTAGAATTTTTGGTTTAGCCAATTAGTACATTTTATTCTTCAAAGTCTCCCCTGTTCTGCTGTCCGACAATTCCGACCATTCTTTCCTAAAATTTAATTATCTTTTTGTACAGAATTCAAATGATGTTGTAGTTTGCTTCTTCTAAAAACAATCTAATCATATAAATTATGTCCCAATATTATTTGTTTACTATTTTCAATGATTTTTCCAAGTCAGAACAGGGGATCTCGAAATCACTCTGAACCAGTCTCACAAAAATCTAAATTTCTCAAAATATACCAATCCTTTGCTTTCTCTGTTTCTTTTATATAAAAATAGACTCAATAATATTTAAATAAATGTCTCATAAAACTTATAATTCAATTTCTACCAGTTTTGGTGATTTTTCAAATTCACCTCACTACTGCTGTCCAAAACAGTTTTATTGTAAAATTTTGCTTTCTCTCACTTTAGTTGTGTTCATCACTTACCTATACCAATCTTTCCAATTTCCGATTACATATCGAGCATATTGTTTATACGTACATTTGCCACATTTCTCAATTGGTCACATTCACACTTGCACTTATTCATAACATGATCACACCAATCATCATTAGTAAATTATCTCGTTGAACCCCTTCGGAAAATGCCCGATACTCGGTGGTCTCAACACATAGCTCCACCCACACATAATTCGGCTTTCTTGTACACATGGTGAAGGTGTCTTATCACCCATGTGACCTAGCCATTCCATCTCGTAGCTCTCTTGTCTACATGGTGTCCAACACTAGGAACCACTCATGTGACCTAGCTACTCATAACCCGTAACTTTCTTGTACACATGGTATACACACAGTATTACACATGTGACCTAGTTACATATGAAATTATTATCCCGTAGCTTTCTTGCACACATGGTGAAAATCCCTTATCATCCATGTGGCCTAGCTACATATCAAATTTTGCCATCTCGTAGCTTTCTTGTGCACACGGTGAAGTTCCCTTATCACTCGTGTGACCTAGCTACATATTGTCCATATCTCTCGGTTTTCTGAAGGTTCAATTGAGAATTTCGCATTCCATACATTTTCATATTGTAGTTATCACCCAATGATTTCCATAATATCTAGCAAAATAATTATTGAACAAGTAAAATAAATGCATTATTTACATATAAACTTTCCATTTCACATAATAGCCATAGTCATAGAAAACACCTTTAAGCACAACATTTCAACCCATTTTCCATGTCACCTATGTCACCTTTTATCATAAACATATTATTAAATCAATTCACCAACATAATATACTAAACCTGTAATTCAGAAAAATCAATTTAATTCCACAATTTAGGTTTCAAATATACATTACGACATTATTGCATTATTATTATCACACGAACTTACCTCGAATGCCGAAACAACCATTTTACCAACTTTTCCGATTTTCGATTTTCCTCTAATTCTAGGTCCAAATCTCATTTTTCAGGGTCTAAAACATCACATTTCACTTATTTAAATAATTTACTATTCAAAATAGTCCTTAACTCAACTTTTGCAAAATTACAATTTTGCCCCTAAACTTTTACATATTTACACTTTTTCCCCAATACTCAAAAATTAAACTTCAGCCCTTATTCTTATGTTTTATAACATGCTGATCATTTTTCTCTTCTATGGCAACATCAAATTCTCACTCTAACATGTACTTATGAATATTAGGTATTTTTACCGATTATGACGTTTTACTCGTTTTCACGTAAAACTGCTTAGTAAAAGTTGTTTAACATAATTTTAGCCTTCATATTCTATCATAAAACATCAAAATACACACTTTTCACCTATGGGTAATTTTCCAAAGATGAACCCTAGCATGAATTATTGGTAGCATAAGCTAAATCGAGCTACCGGGACTCCAAAACCATAAATAACTTGAAAAACGGGGCTAGACCGGACTTACCATGAGCTTGGAAAGTTGAGAAAACCCTAGCCATGTCTTCTCTTGGTAAATTTCGTCCATATGAAGAAGATGGACATATTTGGCATTTAAATTTTGTTTTTAATTCATTTAATTCGCTAAATTACCAAAATGCTCCTTAAAAAGAAATTCTTTTGAAACATACCCATCCATGTCCATTTTTGTCCACCAACTTACCCAATGGTCTAATTATCATTTACAGACCTCCAATTTAAAATTTCATAACAATTGGACACCTCTAACATGTAGAATTCAACTTTTACACTTTTTACAATTTAGTCCTTTTGACTAAATTGAGTGCCCAAACGTCAAAATTTTCGAATGAGATTTTCAGGAAATCATTCCGTGAAATTGTAGACCATAAAAATATAAATAAAATAAATTTCCCAACATCGGATTTATGGTTCCGAAACCACTGTTCCGTTTAGGCCTTATTTCGGGATGTTACAGAATCTTTCTTAACCATTATGTTTTTCTATTCGGCAATCCTAGCTTAGGCCTATAAATAGTTTGTCATTTTCATTTGTAAAATGAATTTTGACAAACTTTTGAATGAACATTTGTTCTCGAGTGAGTTTAACTCCTCTCCTATTTTTGTGTGAGTCTCGAATTGACTTATCTAGCGAGCTAGTGGCATCAGTCGAACTGCTTTGAACTTATCACCTATCTAGGTGTGGCGTTCATCCTATCAATCCCATCCGACCGCCTTAACTTCATAAGAACTGGGGTGACACTTTTTAGTGTTGAATCGTTCTTTAGTTAAGTACGATTTCCATCTTCCATTTCCCTATTTCTGTTTACCACCTTAAGCCTTATAAGTCCCGGGGCGATACTCAATATAGTATCGAATCGATCTTGCCGCTTAAGTCCATTTTTCCATATCCACCCCGTATCTGACTTATCTATCCTTTGTTTCTTCCATTAAACCGAACCTACATCTTTCTAAACCTACCATCCATTTCAAAATCACTTAGTAAGCTTCTGCAAACTTTAAACGAACTTACCCCTTTTTGGACTACTAAACTTCTCCTCGTCGACGATCGAGCAAACTTCGTGAAATGACTCGAATCAACACGGACCGTCTCACATCACCGATGACCAAACTGCTACAGAAAGATGTAAAGTTTGAATGGTCCGAGAAATGTCAACAAAGTTTCGATCAATTGAAATCATTGTTAACTGAGACACCAGTGTTGGTTCAACTTGAGTCGGGTAAAGAGTTTGTAATTTACATCGATGTGTCATTGAACGGTTTGGGTTGCGTGTTGATGCAAGAGGGAAAAGTAATAGCTTATGCTTCTTGACAGTTGAAGCCGCACGAAAAGAACTACGCGACGCATGATTTAGAGTTGGCCGCTATAGTTTTTGCATTGAAAATTTGGCGACATCATTTGTATGGCGAAAAATGCCACATCTTTATCGATCATAAAAGTTTGAAATATATTATGACTCAGAAAGATCTGAATTTGCGACAACGGAGATGGCTCGAGCTACTAAAACACTATGAATTAGTGATTGATTATCACCCGGGAAAAGCGAATTTAGTCGTGGATGCTTTGAGTAGAAAATTGTTGTTTGCCTTAAGAGCAATGAATACATAGTTGACATTATCTAATGATGGTTCGGTTTTAGTTGAGTTAAAAGCTAAACCAGTATTTCTTCAGGAAATGTGCAAAGCTCAGAAATGTGATAGTGAATTGCAAGCTGAAAGAGTACAATGCAAATTGATTAGTGATTCAAAGTACCAAATCGGATCCAGTGATTGTTTAATGTTCCGAGATAGAATCTGCATACCGAAAAATCAAGAGTTGATTCAGAAAATTTTACACGAGGAACATAGTGGTTGTTTATCCGTTCATCTTGGAAGTACTAAAATGTACAATGATTTGAAACAACTATATTGGTGGTCGGCTATAAAACGAGATATTTTTGAATTTGTAGCGAAATGTTTAGTGTGCCAGCAAGTTAAAGCTAAACATCAAGTGCCTTCTAGTTTGCTTCAGCCTATAATGATATCAGAGTGGAAATGGTGATGATACCAGAGTGGAAATAGGACAGAGTTATAATGGATTTTGTATCAGGATTGCCTTTGACTCCGAAAAAGAAAGATGCTATTTGGGTTATCGTTGACTGATTAACAAAATCATCACTTTTCATCCTGGTATGTACTGATTATTCACTCGATAGATTAGCTGAATTGTACATTGCTGAGATCGTTAGATTGCACAGAATTCCAATTTCAATTATTTTGGATAGAGATCCGAGGTTTACGTCGTGATTTTGGAAGAAATTGTAACACCCCTCACCCGTATTCATCATCAGAATAGGGTTACAGAGCAATATCGGAATTGCAACACTTTTAAACATACATTTCATATACAATTTATCAATTCAAATACAATTCAATCACAATCAATCATAGTGTCCCTTAAACAAGCCTACGAGGACTTAAACATTCATTGGGAGTGGTTCGGGACTAAACCAGAAACTCTGGAAATTTTTCAACACTTAGCAAATTTTTCTTCAAAACAGGGGACACACGCATGCGTGGCCTAGCCGTGTGTCTCACACGGCCACAAGACACGCCCGTGTCATAGGCCGTGTAGACATTCGAAAAGGGATTACATGGTCGTGTCCCATCCCGTGTCTTGCCCGGTGTCCAAACAAGTGAGCTTACTGACTTGGGTCACACGGCCAACACATACGCCTGTGTGGCTAGCCTATGTGCCCTAAAAACGGCCATACACATCTGTGTGCCAAGCCATATGTTAGGCCATGTCAAACCTGTAGGGTATACTGACTTATGCCACATGGCCAAGTCACACGCCCGTGTGTGAGGCTGTGTGGAGCATACTGACTTGATTTCTAAAACCACACCAGGGGACATATGGCCGTGCAACATAACCGTGTGTCACACACGGCTAAGACACATGCCTGTGTCTCTGCCTGTGTGGACAAAAATAGGCTATTTACCAAGCCATTTTTCCACCCAAATTTAGGTACATCAACACCTCTCAAATAGCACACAATATAGCATCAAAAGGCATATATTTCAATTTCAATCAAGCATGATTTATACCAATTCCAACATTAACAAATACAAAACATAAACACCACATATTGTCATCTAATTTCATGCCAATATTTGTCTTTTCAAAACATCAAAATGACCATTTACAATTATACATTATTATGCTCAATTCCACAAACATACCAATTCACAAATCGTTATCTATTGACATTCAAAATTACCTATTATCAATGAGCATTATGAATCCACCTCAATCACACAACATAGGTCAATTACCAACTCAAAACCAAAAGCCATTTGCACACTTATAAACACATCTAAATCAACCAAAATATGCCAACTTTCTTGGCTATATACAAAACAAACATAGAGGTTTATAAACCAAATCAATTGGTGACATCATTTACCAAAATTGACTCAAAGTCCCTATACATGCCATATGACCCAAAAACATAGTTTCAAAAGTACCAAAGTGTCAGCAGATAGTGTGATGAAGTCTCCGATGATCCCCGAATCCGAGCTAGCTTCAAAATACTATAAAACATAGAAGAAAATAAACAAAGTAAGCTATAAAGCTTAGTAAGTTCGTATATAAATATGAAATAATCTCATCATTCATTAGCATTTCAAATAGATATCATATATTGTATTAAAGCATCAATCATCAAAACTCATATATATTCATCAATGGCAACTTTCAAAATCTCTAACATTTTTGCAAAATAGTCCCTGGGCTAGCTAGACCTAGCTACAACGATCTCAAAAACATAGAAATCACTAAAAACCAAACAAAAATGGACTTACTCGGAAGTAGTCGAACCCTAGAAAGCTTACATGGTTTTCTTGTGCTTGAATTTTCAGTGGAATCATTGAAAAAGAAAGATAATAGCATTCTTTTTATTTATTAAATTTTAACTTAATTTAATAATTACTTATTTACCATTTACTTAAACATTAAAACATGTAAAAATAATGTCCATAAATGTCCACTTAAGCAACCAATGGTCTAATTACAACATAAGGACCTCAACTTTAATAATCCATAACTATAAGATACCTTTAACTAATAGAACAGAACTTTTACACTTTATGCAATTTGGTCCTTTTTGTCCAATTGGTTAATTAAACGGTAAAATTTCTTAACGAAATTTTCACACCAACATAATATCATGTTATAAACATTAACATAATAATAAAATAAATATTTCGACATCGAATTTGTGGTTCCAAAACCACTGTTTCGATTAACCAAAAACATGTTGTTACAACTCTCTCCCCTTAGGGATTTTCGTCCCCGAAAATCTTACCAGTGAATAAGTTAAGGTACTGTTTTCTCATAGCTTCCTCGGGCTCCCATGTAGCCTCCTTGACACTGTGTCGTTGCCATAATACTTCCACTAAGACTATACATTTGTTTCCCAACTCTTTAATCTCACGTGTCGTAATTCAAATCCATTCTTCGTTATTTGACATGTTGACTAAATCTCAACATCTATCGGAGAAATTATATACAAATGATCTGATCGCAACATAGATAACTGAAACACATTATAAATCTGTTCTAATTTTGATTGTAACACCCCAAACCCGGCCCAAACACCACGGCCGAATCTGACATGTCACTAAGAAGAATTTGTAAAAACACATTGCGAACTTGATAGTCATATGGAAATAGTAATTTAGCTTGCCAAAGTTTTTGAAACCAAGTAACTTTTGGAAGCCCCTATCATACAATCAAATTACTAAAGTTTTGGTCGAGAAAGAGATTCAACAATTTTAGATGCGTGAAAACTTTAATTGCCCTTGTTTTAAAACCTAGTGACATTTCATTAATCTTATCTTTAGAGCATCTAAAGTTTAAAACCCAAATGTTTAAAACCCAATTAACAGTGGCCTTATTATAGCGAAAAAAATAATAAAACTGGTTACTAAAAATAAATGGAGTTCTTTACTGAAACGGAAGAAAACCGGCATGGCCACCTCGTGCTCCTCTCCAGCCTGGTCCATCCCGGTCCATTGCACTATGTGCTACCTGTAAAGATGTTAAACAATGGAGTGAGTCACAGGACTCAGTGTATAACACTCAAGCACCACCAGATTGGGCCTTAGCCCTATAGAACAGAAGAACAAGATATCGTATGCCATAAATGATGCAGAAACCCAACCCAACCTATATTTCCGTCCGCTACACACCACCCGTACCTGCCAATCACACCAATGGGGATTTCTACAATCAACCCTCACCACTACACACCATCGATGGCAGTCATACTGCAGTTAGCTGCCCATCGTCAGAATAGTGACATAGTCACCAGAACAGATCGTGGCAGGGCCACCAGAACAGATCGTGGCAGAGCCACCAGAACGCTTCCCCTTTCATTTAATACATATACCCAACCCCATGCAAGCATAAAATCCTGATGTATAGATGCAACATGTTCCGGCATTTATGTATAAGATGTTCATAGTGTATGTTAAATCATCTCATCATAACCATTTATTTAATATAAACAAAAGTCACTAACCTGTCGTCTCGCACTTACCCTTCAAAGTTAACCAATAGCTAATATCGAGATTTCAGCATTTAACAGTGTATATATATTAACAAAACAATGTAAATGGTGAGAAGTTTCACACCTGATTACACGTAACACTATGCTATCTATGTCAACACTATCACTAGCTGGAATCACGGCTATCTGTCTACTATTCTGCTCAGAAGCTGGTCCACAACCTGGTGGCCAATCACGAACAACAAACACCACGCGCTTCTTAAACTTAGGAATTGAACCCGAAGGTTTGCTTCCTTCCTCAACTTGAATGTTTCTTGCATCCATTAAAAGCCTCGATCAATAAATCACTACGAAAGATATGATTTGAATAACCACCCACTAGGTTAAAGCGACGAACCATAGATAAATCGATTAATAGAACAACTAGGGAGAATCTTCTTACCTAAGTCGATTGAATCCAGAAGTTGGAAGGCTTGGTTTAAGAAGTTGATCGAACACCTATGCAGATACCAAGTGAGATTCGATTGAAAAGAGAATAGATTAAAGGAGATGGCCTTTCTGCCAAAAAGGAAACATGAGCCTTCCTTTCACCATTCGGCCAAAATACCAATACCACCACTCACCTTTGATTAACCCCCAAAGATTCGGCACTCACTGTCAAAGTAGAGAGAATTCGGCAACACCTGAGATGATGATTCGGCTATGAACCAGAATGGAGGAGAATAAAATGCAAAAGCCGAAAATGAAACAAAAGAACTTTGATGAAGGCTTAGGAGTTTCGGCAACACCAAATAACACCAAAGAGAGGAGAAGGTTGAGAGAAAAGAATGATAAGGGGAAAATAGGAAGAGAAGAACAGTGATTTCAGTTTAAAGAAAACAAATGGAAAAGAAGAAGAACCCGGAGATCGTAAGGGTCAACAAATGTGTTTTCGATTATGGAGTTTTTGAGAATGGGTAGAAAAGAAGATGAAAAGAAATGTGCAAACTTGGTCTTCTTAGTTTCGGCAATAGGTCTTTAAAGAAGAAAATGATGGGAGTTAGCTAGGCAAATTTTCGGCAAAAGAGAATAAGAAAAAACTAGAATAAAGAGCACACTCACAAATGCCGAAAAAAAGAGAACATCTACACCCACAAGCTACTTAAAACTACAAAAATTTGGCACCCACTCCTCTTGCCAAAACCGAATGCTCCACCCCCCACACTTCTCAAAATTTCAGCTAGCACTCCCCCACTCCCCTCAAACACCATGCCGTCCCTTGAATCCCTCCTTGATTCCCTCTCCTCCACTCACTCAAACCAATTTGAATAATTCAAACTCCTTAAATCCCTCTCCACCATCCATTTGAAATATTTGACCAATTCTTACCTCTCTCCACCAGAGTTTGATTGTCACCCAACCACCTCCCTTGCCTGAGCCAAAAATAATACTCCCTTGCTGCTTGAGAGTTTCGAACCCTCTCCCTCTCACCCTTACCTTGTGACGCCATCTCCCCTGCATGCTAAGTAGCGTTCCCCTTGCCACTCTTCCACTGCACTACCTTGTGACACCAAACGCAAACTAAAACCCCTTAAGTCCTACTCTTATTCGGCTATCCCCCCTAAAGTGCTCGAAACTAAAATTTCACCAAGGCTTCGGCTTAACCTCGTGCCTTCCCAAGGCCCCCAAACACACCCAAACCACAGACATTACTCAACAAACACATAAGAACATAAAAGATGCAGAGCCCCAAAATCCCAGATGTTACAGTTCTACCCCCTTAAAGAAATTTCGGCCTCAAAATTACCTGATCAAAAGAGATGAGGGTATTGCTATCGCATCATAACTTCTGGCTCCCACGTTGCCTCTTCTGCACCATGGTTCCGCCACAACACTTTGACCAAAGGAACTGATTTCCTTCTTAGCACTTTGACATCTCACTCCAAGATCTGGATTGGTTCCTCCTCATACGACAAACTGACCTTATTTTGACTTCCTCCACTGGTACGACGTGAGACGGATCTGAACGGTAACATCTTAACATCAAAACATGGAACACATCATGCATTTGCTTCAATTCTGGAGGTAACTCCAGCTGATATGCCACCGGTCCCACACGCTTCAAAACTCGATAAGGCCCGATAAACCTAGGACTTAGTTTGCCCTTACGTCCAAATCTCATCACCTTCTTCCACGGTGATACCTTCAAGAAAACTCGATCACCCACTGTAAACTCTATCTCCTTTCGCCTCAGATCTGTATATGATTTCTGTCTGTCTGGAGCTTCCTTCAACCGAGTCCTAATTAACTTAACTTTCTCCTCTGCTTTAGTAACCATTTTCGGACCTAACATCTGGCGTTCACCTAATTCCGTCCAACAAGTGGGAGTGCGACACTTCCGTCCATATAATGCTTCGTAAGGCGCCATCTGAATACTAAATTGGTAGCTGTTGTTGTACGCAAACTCTGCCAAAGGTAAGAACTCTTCCCAACTACCCCTAAAATCGATGACATAGGCCCTCAACATATCTTCCAAGACCTGAATTACTCTCTCAGACTGTCCATCTGTCTACGGATGAAACACTGTGCTAAAGTCTAACCTTGTGCCCAAAGCCTGATGCAATGCTCTCCAAAATCGCGATGTAAACCTAGGGTCTCTATCTGATATGATCGACACTGGCACCCCATGCAACCTCACAATTTCTGCCACATATAGCTTTGCCAATCTCTAAAGAGAAAAGTCAACTCGAACAGGTAAGAAATGAACGGACTTAGTCAACCGATCCACTATCACCCATACCGAATCCTTCTTAGTAGGCGTAAGAGGTAACCCACTAACAAAATCCATAGTGATCATTTCCCATTTCCACTGTGGAATCATCATTGGTTGTAACAACCCCGAGGGCAACTGGTGTTCGGCTTTGACTTGCTGGCAGGTTAAACACTTTCCCACAAATTCCGTAACTTCTCGCTTTAATCCAGGCCACCAAAACTATTCTTGCAAATCCTGATACATCTTGATTCCCCCAGGATGCATAGCGTAAGGACTACTATGCACTTCTTAAAGAATTTTCTGTCTCAACTCCACATCCTTTGGCATACAAACCTTCCCATGGTAACACAAAACCCTATCGATGTTCAAACTGTAATCTTCTACTCCACCATTTTGTACTTGCAGAAGTCGAGCACTCAAGTCATCATCCAACAACTGTTTCTCTTTAACTTGATTTACCCATGACGGCTTCACTTACAGTTCAGCTACTAAACTTCAGTCGTCGTATAGACTAAGGTTGGAAAACATCGTCCTCAACTCTGATATAACCTTTCAGCTTAACACATCTGCCACCACATTTGCCTTACCCGGATGATATTCAATCGAGCAGTCATAATCCTTCAACAACTTAATCCACCTACGTTGTCTCAGATTCAACTCCTTCTGGGTAAGGAGGTATTTCAGACTCTTATGGTCGGTATAGATAATGGACTTTTCCCCATACAGGTAGTGTCTCCAGATCTTCAGAGCGAACACTACCGCAGCCAATGCTAGATCATGCGTGGGATAGTTTTTCTCATGCGGTCTTAACTACCGAGACGCATATGCAACTACCTTCCCTTCTTGCATTAACACACACCCTAATCCCGTGTGTGAAGCATCGCAGTAAACAACAAATTCTTTCCCAGCCTCAGGTTGAATCAAAACTGGAGCTTCTGTCACGATCCTTTTCAACTTCTCAAAGCTTTCCTGCTGCTTGTCGGCCCAAACAAATGCTACTCCTTTCCGCAATAACTTAGTTAAGGGTGCTGCAATCAAGGAGAATCCCTCAACAAACCTTCTGTAGTACCCGACTAATCCCAAGAAACTTCGAATCTCTGCCACAGACTTCGGCAGTTTCCAGTCCAACACAGCTTCTATCTTCCGGGGGTTAACCCTAATTCCCTCTGCATAAACCACATGCCCTAATAAAGTTACTTCCCTTAACCAAAACTCATACTTGCTGAATTTGGCATTTAGTTGCCTTTCCCTCAAAATCTGCAAGACCACTCAAATGTACGCATCATGCTCCTCTTCCGATTTAGAATAAACTAGGATGTCGTCTATGAATACCACAACAAACCGATCTAGGTAAGGTTGGAACACTCGGTTCATCATATCCATAAATACCGCTGGTGTATTCGTCAACCCGAATGGCATCACTAAGAACTCATAGTGACTATAGCAAGTTCGAAATGTCGTTTTATGAATATCTTCTTCCTTGACCTTTAGCTGATGATACCCTAACCTTAAATCTATCTTTGAAAAGACTACAGCCCCTTTGAGCTGATCAAACAGATCGTCAATCCTCGGCAGCGGGTACTTGTTCTTAATTGTCAATTTATTCAGCTGGTGGTAGTCAATGCACATATGCATGGACCCTTCCTTCTTCTTCACAAATAGCACCGGCGCTCCCCACGGAGACACACTCGGTCGGATAAAACCCCAATCCAACAGTTCCTGGATCTGAGCTTTAAGTTCTACCAACTCCTTCGACGCCATTCTATAAGGGGCGATGGACACCGGAGCCGTACCTGGAAGTAGCTCAATTCCAAATTCTATTTCACGGTCCGGAGGTAACCCTGGCAACTCCTCAGGAAAGACGTCCACGAATTCCTTTACTGTCCTAACCTCATTAACAGTCACTTCCCTTGCATCCAATGCACTGATAAAAGCTAGGAATGCACTGCATCCTTTTCGAACCATCTTAACAGCTTTCAGCGCAGACACCACGTTGGACAAATAATTTATTCTTTCCCCTATCACAACCACCTCCTCGCTTCCCGAGGTACTCAACACCATACGTTTAGCCTCGCAATCCAACTTTGCACGATGTTTAACTAACCAATCCATGCCCAAGATGAGATCAAACTCCCCAAATGGTAATTCCATTAAGTCTGCCGGAAGCACTACCCCTTGAGTCTCTAAAGGCACATTCCTAAATAGTTTGTCCACTACCATAGATTGTCCTAGCGGGCTAACTACAGTCATCTTCCCAGCGGATATTTCAGATTCTATACTTAAAGTCCCAGATATCGAGCATGCAACATAAGAGTGGGTTGACCCAATATCAATCAAAGGAAGAAATGGATTATCAGCTATGAGAAACGTACCGGTTATAACATTCGGTGCATCACTATCCTCTCGCCGATGAGCTGCATAGACCAGACCCGACTGTCTTGCGTCTGCATTACCAGCACCCCTACCGGGAGCCCCACGACCCCGATCGAACCCATTTCCACCTCTGACTGGGCCACGACCCCTCGGTGATGGCTGACCACCCCTCCTAAACTGATCAAAACCTCGTCCAGCTAGCTGTACCTGATCCACCTATGGACAATCTTTCACCATATGATCCATAGATCCACACCAAAAACATCCACCGGTTCTTCTCCTACACTCCCCAAAATGCACCTTCCCACACAAAGCACATGATCGATACTGACCCCTTGCAGCAGGTGTCGAAACACGAGCTGGCCTATTAAATCTAGACCTTTTCTGAAAACCCCCAGATGATCCCGATGACCCAAAACTTCTCTTATTCTTACCCTGATCCTTATCCTTGTTCTGCCTCTCAGTCCACTTTACCTCTTCGGCTATTTTAACTTTCTCAACCAAAATGGCAAAGTCTCTTTCTCGCTGCGATGCTACCAGTACCCTTAACTCATCCCGTAGCCCGTCTTCGAACCGCACGCAGCGCTCATAATCAGTCGCCACAATACCCTGAGCGTAACGGCTCAAGTGCAGAAATTTCGCCTCATATTTGGCCACAGATTTGCTCCCTTGAACCAAATTCAAAAATGCCTTCCTCTGGGCATCCACATAACTGGCCCCAACGTACTTTCCCTGAAATGTCGTCTTAAAGAAATCCTAGTCAATCTGGTCTGCTGGAGTACCCTCTCTTACGGTAAGCCACCATTGATAGGCCTCGTCTCGAAGAAGAGACACCACCCCTTTCAACTTCTCCTCTACTGTGAAGTCAAGGTCATCCATTATGTGCTCACTTGCTTCTAACCAATACTCAGCTGTATTAGGGGCTACGCCAGAAATGCCCCTAAACATTTCCGCTCCATTGGCTCGAAGTCGTTTAGACACAGATTTTCGAGCCCCAGTACCCATGCTTGCCCCAGCAACTCTCTCCAAGACCCGTAACATTGCCTGAGACACCGTCTCATATTCGCTTGTTTGATCCTGAAATTCTGCTTCTACTGCTGGCGGTACTGGTATCTCACTACCTGACCCATAACCAGATCCTACTGGTTCCGACACAACGATCCTGCCCCTATCATGACCACGTACATTACTTCCACGTTTTCTACTACTCATCTCTATAGTATCGTCTTAGTCTGATTTACAAATTTTATGTATTAACATTTCTTTTCACTGTTTTATTAACGAGTAATTTTATGAAAATATAATTACGAGTAATTTCCACGATTCACATGCATACCTAAAGGTTTTTTACTTCTAAGGTATAGTTTCTTAGTTCTAACATCTACTGCAACATATTCTCATAGCACATGCACTTCATGCAAATCCTTTACAAATAAAAAAAAAAAACTGAGCTTGCGGACCTGGGCCAGAGACTTAGGTGCCATGCTAGAAAAAAAAAAGTATTTTTTTATATATACATATATATATATATATATATTTAAGGGGAGTTGATGGCTATTGGAGGTGTTGGCCGAATTTCAAAGTCTTAGTGGAGGGGAAATCGGTTTGTGTTATGGATTAGGGTGTACCGAATTTCATTTGTGGCAACATAGGTTTTCAATTTTTCAAGTGTGCATTTTCGGTTTTAGGATTGATAGGTGCCGAAATTGTGTTTAGTGAGTGAGGGTTCTTTTCCCATTTCTTTTCGGCATTAGCATCTTGGGCATTTGAAGTCTTCATTTTTCTTCATCTCTTTTCTGCTAGAGCCGAACCCTCCTTTCTTTTTGTTTTCTCTTCTCTCAATTTCTTCTGTAAAGCCAAAACCCTTTTGTTTTCTTCTTCTTTTTCTTTTTTTTGGTGTTAGTTGAATCTTCCCTACCCATTTGCTCATCTCTTCTCCATTCTCCTTAAAGCCGAAATACCTGTTTGCTTTATCTTTTCTCCACTCTTTCTAAAAGCCGAAATCTTCTTAGTCTTCTTCTCATTCATTTTTCCTTTTATTCTGTTGCAAAGCTGAAAACTTAATCCATCTATCTTCTTTCTACATTCGTTTGTTAGTAGAATTGCTTCTGGCTGTTCAAACCTCTTCATTCATCTTTGGTTTAGTGGATAGCCGCTACTCTTTTTCAAGCCTTCTCAAATCAGTTTCTTCCTTTTTGTGCGTGGGGTAAGTGTTCTCTTCTTCTTCGGTTTGTTTTTCCCTTATGAGTTGTTGGAACGGAAGTGTTAATCTTATATTTTGGTGCTTTGGCCGAATGTGAGGATGGTGTAGGGACTCAACCGAAATCTTGGTGCAAGTTTGTTAGCCTTCGGGTTCTATCGATCTAGGTAAGGGGACTTCCTCGTTTGTATATGTATTCTTTTGTTCCTGCCTTCACTTAACCTAGTTCTCTGATTAAGATCTGTCATGGATTCGAATGCCAGTCAAGGGAAAGAGGGGGTTGGACCTGTAAACCCAGCTCCTAAATTTAAGAAGCGAGCAGTGTCAGCGGTGCGAGATTGGCCACCAGGTTGTGGGCCTGCATTTGAGCAGAATCGTAGGCAGATAGCAGTGGTGTCGATTAGCGATAGTGTCGACGTGGAGAGCGTAATATTACGTGTTATCAGGTGTGTAACTATTCACACCATCTTTAGTGCTGTGCTAATATGTTATTAATATGTTTTGTAAAATGCCGAAAACTCGGTATGGCCATTGAGATACCCATGGAGGGTGTATGCAAAACATCAGGTTAGTGACTTCTGTTCTCATGAATTAAGAGGTTATGATGAAATAATTCGATCCATGTTATGAGTATTTCGTACACGCTTGTTGTAAACTGTTACATCTGTATTTCATGTTGCATGGGGTTGGGAATATGTGATGAAAGGGGAAGTGTTGTAGTGGCTCTGCCACGATCTGTTCTGGTGATTATGTCACGATTTTGATGATGAGCAGCATGACTACCATCGATGGTGTGTAGCGGTGAGGGTTGATTGTAGAAATCCCCATTGGTGTGATCGGCTGGTACGGGTGGTGTGTAGCGGATGGAAACTTAGGCTGGGATTGGGTTCTGCATTATTGTCTGTATATGCATTATTTGCTATTCCGTCCTGTAGGGCTGAGGCCCAAATCCATGGTGCTTGAGTGTTGTACACTGAGTTTTATGACTCACCCCGTTGTTTAACATTTTCAGGTAGCACGTAGTGTAGTGGGCCAGGCTGGAGACGAGCACAAGGTGGCCATGCAGGGTTTCTCGCATTTCAGTAAAGAACTTTATTTATTTTTAATAACTGGTTTGGTTTTTACATTGTAATAAGGCCACTATTAATCGGTTTTAAATTTCAGGATTTTATTTTAGTTTTAGACTCTCGAGTTAAACAACCAAACGAAATAACTACATGTTGATAAAAGAAACACAAAGACAACAAAGTTCTCTTGCGTCTAAACTATCAAGTAAATTGACCATCTTTTGCAACAAAAATTTTCATAACTTAAACGGATAACATGGGTTTAAAATGGTCAATCGTTTTTGAAAAATTTGGCAAAAAAAAAAAATACAACTCGGGTAACATAGAGTTACTAAGGTTTTTAAACAATCGCTAAACCCGAATTTCTCACAGAGGTTTTTCTTCAAGATCGCACTGTGTTTTACGAAATCTACTTAGTGACATGCCAGATCTGGTCGTGGTGTATGGGCCGGGTTTGGGGTGTTACATGGAATGTGTCTATTTGAATTATGAGAATATTATAAATGTATGAAATAATCACATGCCTGATAATACTTGGAAAATGTCAAATTCCATTTGAATAAATGAAAAATTCGATGGATATGTGATTTCCTAAAATGAATGAGGTCTTGCTTTTGTTACAGACGAGATTTAGTTGGATGAATAATCCTATTGACCTCATTATAAAAAGGATTTAGCTTGGACGAGTAATCCTATTATAAGTCCTCTCGAGCATATGTCATGGATTGGATTTAGCCCAGATAGGTAATCCAGATCAAGCTCTTTAGATCATATGTCATAAAAAGGATTTAGCCTGGACTGGTAATCCTGACTAAGCTCTATTGAGTATATATTGTAAATAGGATTTAGCCTAGACTGGTAATCCTGTTGTTTATATATATGTGGCTCGAGAGTGTACTTTCTAAAATAGTACCTTATGGGTACCATTGAATATGAATTGACGAATCCTGATTTGTACACCTCGAGTGTACTACCTGTGTATTCATCGATATTTCAAATAAATTCAACGGGTAAAAATCCTGACATGAGAATATATGAATAAGAAATGAGTTATTACATGTATTTGTTTAAAATACATGAAAATGATGATACATGACAATTGATATATGAAAACATGATATGATGATATTTGTACATGGGATTCATTTGTTGAATATGTTCATCCTTGATTATAGACTTGTATTCTTTGAGTGTACTACTACTCGTGTGACATTGATATTTCGAGTAATATGAGTAAAGTTCTGATATGAAATAATCTGAACTCGAGATGAACTATTCTGAAATTATACTTGTAATATAATGAGATGATTTATACATGTTAAATGAATACATGTTGTGGAAAGCATATGTGCCTGGAAACTTGATTATTGTTGAGCCCAAACATGTTTTGATGTTATTATGGAATATATGACTAACAAGGGCAATGAGGATATGTGTAGGGCTTGAGGTTGAATTGAATGAATGTGCCTTACATAGTTACCTCAAAATAGAATGAATGTAAATCGAGAGCTCGTTGGATTGGAAGCTTGGCGGGGATCACTCACACTATCCATCGACCCATGTCGGTACAATATGGTAAATCAATTATGGTTATAATGGCATGTATAGGTTATATTGGCCACATTGGCATGTAAATGTAAATGATTATTGTAATCTAGCCATTGGAATGGCTAGTGATAATTATGTTTTGGTACATGTATATATGCATTAAGTTTATTTCGTGGAGATAACATAAGTGTTTATTATTGATTAATATGCTTATAAAAGGTAAGATTAAAAGCATGAATGCATGTAACAATATATCATATTAGATGTTATAAACTACTTGAATTGGTTGGTATTTGGATGTAAGTTGGTGCAGGAACTTGGTAAAAATTTTGTGTAACACCCCAAACCCGGCCTAGAAGTTAGGCCCGAATCCGGCGTGTCACATCAAAGGCATAATTCAAACGATTTTTCTAAATAAAAATTTTAGGCCCAAAAGCCCAAAATCCTTGAATCTTGTTAAGTAATAAAGAAAAAAAACCCATTTTATAATTTTAAGTATTTCGGAAACCAAGTTTAAACGTAGGAAATTTACTTAGGTTTAAGAATTAAGTAAACAGTTGAAACAACAAAACACAAAATCTAAAGTCAAATCAGAGTACAAGGCCTTATTACATCCAACAAAAATAAGCAATTAAAACTATGTCTTTCGAAACAAATAAATAAAATTTTAACCATCTTGTAGTGTGGCCATCTCCGAGTCCTCTCCCGTGTAACAGCCTGATTTAGGGCCTAGTCGGAACGGTGGTGCGAGACCACAAATCTGAAGTAGTAATATGAGTTTTTAAGGTATTTGAGATGTTTGCATGATATTATGAAAGTTTCATGTAGAAATTTTATGAAAATTTCTATTAAAGGGTCCATTAGGACTAAATTGCAAAAGTTGCAAAATATGAGTTTCTAGAAGCTTTTTGTATTAAATAGCTTTAGAATATTAATTAGAAGTCCATAAATTATAATTTGCCCAAATTATAATTTTTGGACAAAAATGGACATGAGTTAGTAAATGGTGAATTTTGAAAGAGAATGGCATTTTGGTCATTTATCAATTAAATGATTAATAAGGGAAAAAGATGACAAAAATCATTCTCATCTTCTTCCCCAAGTGCCGAAAATTTGAAGGAAGCCATAGCCAGGGTTCTTCAATATTTCAAGCTTGCTAGTAAGTTCATTTTAGCCACGTTTTTAATATTCTTCGTATTTTTGGAGTCCTCAAATTATGAATTAGCTAATTTTAGCTATAAGATTAGCCAAGATGCATGTTCAAAAATCTACCCATGTATGATATGTTTGTAAAATGATGTTTTAAGAAATATTATGAGAGTTTGATGTTAGATAAACATCTTTTCCTAAATAAATTTCATGAAAAATGCTAGTAAGGACTAGTTTGTAATAATTATGAAATTTGTCATATATGGTAGAAATAGTGAGAATTGATTATTTCTATAGTTGAGATAATGAATTGGTTGAGCATGAAGAGTTAGAAAGTTTAATGAAAATCACTTTACGAGCCTAGGGGCAAAAGTGTAATTATGAGAAAATTTAGGGGCAAAATTGTAATTTTTGCAAAGTATGTGTTAAGAGTCAATTTAGTCAATGTGATTTTTAAATGATCTAAATTATTATTATAGATACCGGATTGAAACTGAGGCAAGAGCAAAGTCGAGGACTAAATTGCATATTTACATACATTTTGTATATCGAGGTAAGTTTGTATGATTTCTAAGCTTTATGATTACTATCATTGAATTGCTTAGTATAATATACATTATTACCATAGAAATGCTGAATGCTATGTTAAATAAAGAAATCAATGAGATTAAGCATGAGAAAGTCCCGATTGAAGTTGAATTACTTAGGATACTCGATCTACCACATGAGATAAGAAAGTCCGTATAAGACCAAGCCAAGGCATGGCATCGGCAATCAAGCAAAGTTATCATGTAAGTCCAAGACAAGTCTTGGCATTGAAGAGTTATTATGAGATGAAGACCCATGTAAGTCCAAGCCAAGGCATGGCATTGGTGAGTCTCCAAGCAAAGATGTCATGTAAGTCTAAGACAAGTCTTGGCATTGAAAAGCTATCATGAGATAGAGATCCCATGTAAGTCCAAGCCAAGGCATGGCATTGGTGAGTAACAAGGAAGATTTCATGTAAGTCCAAGCCAAGGCTCGGCATTGACCAGTTCATGAGTAAAGATACCAAATAAGACCATGTCAAGACATGGCAATGGTAAGTTCCCAAGGGAACACACAAGGAAGACTTTGAGTAAGTCCATGTCAAGACATGGCATCGATACCAAGATGAGAGATCCCATGTAAGACCATATCTAGGATATGGCTTTGGCATCGAGTTATATGTGGGATGAGATTCAGTATCCTCAGTTATTCATAGAAATTCATCTGGCAAATGAGTAAAGCTTAAATGAGATAGCAAGAAAATTAAGTAAGCAAAGCTATTATCAAGTTAGAAATGAGTATTATTCATGTTATGGATAATGAATTAGAGATTATGATTATTATAGTAAAGTATGCTGATCTATGTGATCAAGTGATAGAGGTACCTTGTTTACCTCACGAGCATGAGACTAGTAAGTATCATGAGATATGTAGGAATCAGTAAGAGTAAGTAAGCTTAAATAGCTGAATTTATGATGACAATGTTTATGCCAAATGATTTATGTTAAACAAGTATGTTGCTATGTGCATTATATGCAAACTTATTAAGCTAAATGCTTACGTCTTTTATTCTCTCTTTCCATGTAGTCCCGCCAAGCTAATCTCGTGGATCATCATCACTGGAGCTCGGAGCACACTATCAATCGCTATTTTGGTATAGCCAAGATGTTTATATTAAGTATGGCATGTATAGGAAACATTTTATTTTGTGAATGTCTTAAAAAGGGCAAAAGTATGGGCTATCAAGTTTATTATTCTTTTGTATATGGCTAAGTGATTGGCCAAGATTGACTAAGTATGTATATTTATTGATATGAATGAAGCATGTAGTATTGTTCATGAAAGATGTAGTAAATTGAGTTGTTGAATTGAATATGAGATTGATCTTGATTTCAGGGTGGCAATTGGCTTGGTAAATAGCCTTCAAGTGCCCACACGGATAGACACACCGGCGTGTGTCTAGGCCGTGTGTTCCCTGCATGTTAGTGTCTTAAGTCAGTATAGACCACGGACTAATCCCACGGCCGTTTGTATAGGCCATGTGAGACACACGATTAGCACATGGGCTTGTGCACCAGGCCGTGTGAATAAGTCAGTATATCAAGGTATGGCACACGGTCTAAGCCCACGGGCGTGTCAAGACCGTGTGTAATTAGTCAGTGTCGACCACGGGTGGAAGACATGGGCGTGTCTAAGGGGTACATGGGCATGTCCCAAGCCACATGGCGTACAACCCCTGTTTTAAGGAAAAGTTTTTGATTAAGTTCTGAAAGTTTCCAGATATGTGTTTAAGGCCTCGTAGGCCCACGAAATGTATGATTCGACTAAGAAAGATAATTTTTTAATTCGGAACAAAATTTTACGACCTGTAAGTGCATGTTTGAGAAAGTTCAAGCATAGTAATGTCTCATATCCGGTCTTAGCCTTGGACTCGGGTATGGGGTGTTACATCTCGCGTCGAGCCATTCACTCAGGATCACCTGAAACATTAAATAAAGGGTGTGAGTTTCGAAACTCAGTGTGTACGACCCTTGGCAATCAGATCAACATACAAACATACATTGGGCCTAAGCCCTATCAAAATCAGTGGTCTTGGGCCTTAGCCCACAATGACCTCATATCATATCATATCATATCATATCACATCATATGCAAATCAAGGTAATGCAAAACCCTCCCCAAAAATCCATCCGCTACACACCATTTCCCTTCCAACCCTACACACCTGTGGGGATTTCTAAATCGACCCACCCATCCTCTACACACCAAAGGTAGCACTCACAGCGGCACTACTCAACGTTGCAGCAAAGCTGCTAATCATATAATGGGCTTAAAGCCACCGGTGGATCCATGGTCATTGAGCGACTATGCGATCCTCAAATCTTCCTCCGTACCATAATTTCCACCCATATGCATTCTAATCAAAATATCATATGAATGCAACATGCACATGAGTAACCTCCACAAAACTCATACTCATCACATAGGGGTATTTTGTCATTTCACAACCCAATGATATTTCCGTAAATTTACTCTACAGGGGATTTAGGTAATTTTGCAAAACAGAGGTACTTTGGAAATTTTGTAAATCAGGGATGTTTTGGTAATTCTGCAAACCAAGGGTATTCTGGTAATTTTGCAATTCGGGGCTATTTTAGTGATTTTACAAATCTAAGGATGTTTTGGTAATTTTCAAACTAAGGGTATTTTGGTTATTTTCAAATCAGAGGTATTTTAATAATTTTACAAATCTAAGGGTAATTTGGTAATTTCCAAATTAGAGGTATTTTAGTAATTTTACAAATCTAGGAGTATTTTGGTAATTTCCAAATCAGGAGTATTGTAGTAATTTTACAAATCTAGGGGTATTTGGTCCCTCTCGGGTTTTAGTTATGAACTTTGGCACATTAACAAGCCCTTGCGGCTAAAGTGAACAGACACTATGTACCAGGTAGGATTCTAGACAAGAGGAGGTGGGCCGTTAGGGCCGCTTAAGTACCAAGCACTCCCTAGATCCAATCCTAGACATGCACATGCCCGTTACCACACTCTAACCTAGCGACTTGTCCACAGACATGTTTAATTATTAGAAAGTATTATGCGGTTTAAGAGTTGTTCAGTACTAAGCCTAAAGTCCATAAAACCCATACTAGTCTACGTCCCCATAAATCCCATCAACCCATTTCACGTTCATATAACCCATAATGGCCACATCACATTTTTATGGCCCACTAGGCCCAAATCTCAGTCACATGACCTATTAGGCCCAAAACAAATTCAAATCATGTAACATGCATGCCTAACCCAATTCATATAATCAAATTAACCCATTTCATCAAACTTAGCCTTAGGGCCCACCGGGCCCATTTAGCCACTTTTGGCCTTTCGGCTTTTCGGCATTGCCGATATGTGTGTGTAGTGTTTGTACACACCTGGTTACTGCGACATGCTATTCTATCCTTAGCCTTGAACCTACAACCAACCAACCTTCAATCAACCATTCATACTTAATCAAAATATTTACTCGAAAGCCAAAGCCTTACCGTAACCTTACCGTGTGCCACCGGGTTCTAATAGCCTTTCCTTAGCTACTAATCACGAGTATCCCCTAGATCTGCACTCACACATACATCATTAAAAATTCGAGTGACTCATAATCCACACAAGTCACCCCTATAGATCACGCACACATTCGGCCATTCACTTAATCCACCATCGAGTTGAGTACACTTACCCTTGCTAACGATCCTACCACGCTTGCGATCTTTGAACCTTATCCTTGTTATCACAAAGTTAATGACAGGACAGTTAGATAACCTTTCAGCGTTTAGCAAAACGTACAAAAGAGGTTAACCGAATACTTACCAAATCCACTTTAGATCTTGCGGCCTAAATTCGGCTTTTGAGATTAGTATGGTGACAGAGACAATTCGGCATCAATAGGGAGAAGAAGAGGAGAAGTGATCGACTAGAACTAAAGGTGAACAAGAGAAGGAATTTAAGAAGAGAAGGTATGGGGAATTCGGCTAGAGAGAAAACCAAAATTTTGGCAAAGGAATGATGGGTTTTTTTTTTTGGCAAATGGAAGAATTTGGCTAAGGGGGAGAAAAAGAAATGTAATGGAACCCAAGGAACCTTTCCAAGGAATTCGGCACCTTCTTTTATAGCTAATAGACGAATCCTACCTTCCCCCACTGTCCAATTTTGCACCAACTCTTTCCACCTCTCATCTCCTAATTTTTCTCCATGATATCTTCCTTATCTCATCTGAAATTCCCTAATTTATCAGCTCACAAGACCAATTCAAACACTTCAACAAAAGAGTCCAAATTCCACACAACTCTGGCCGTCCACTAAGCAAAATAAACACTCCAAAAACACCTTACCACTATACGAACCTTGGACCTCTTCACGCCACCTTGTAGCTCCCCTAGTGACGCCACCTTGCCACTGGACCACAAGCCCATTTGTGTCCTATTTTCCCCTTAATCTGCTTAAGAGGCCTAATGCCTGAGACTAGGGTCCACTAAAGCAAGAAAAATAAATTTTTCCCTATGGTCATCCCTATCTCTAAGACTTCAAATAATCCCGATAATACCTTAAAATTAATATTCTAAGTGCTACTCATACATACCAACCTCAGTGCACAGAAATTTAAAGTTTCGGGATTTTTGGGGTGTTACAACTTAATAGGCCAAAATCTACTAGGCCCAAATTTGGGGCGTTACATTTTGGGTGAGAAATGAAGCTAGAAATGACTTTATTTTGTCCACACAGATAGACACACGAGCGTGTGTCTAGGCCGTGGTACATAGGTGTGTGGTTAGGCCGTGTGTCCCCTGCACCTAAATTTTGAGAAACAGAATGCTCAGAATTGAGCACACGGGCAGAGACACGGGCGTGTGTCTCAGCTGTGTGTAATACAAGGCTTAGAACATAGGCGTCTGTCTTGGCCGTGTGAAACCTGCACCTAATTTTATGAAAATTGAATTAACCACGCGAGCTAGCACACGGGCGTGTGGCATGGCCGTGTGCACAAGTTAGAGAGTTACACGGGGTCAAACATGGCCAATAACACGGGCGTGTCCTAGGGTTACACGAGCGTGTCCCTCAAACTACACGGGCGTGTAAGCCCTGCAACTTGGAAAAAATTTTGTAATTTCGTGAAAAATTCTTTGAGTTTTTGATAAAGTCCCTACTCAATTCTAATGCTTGTATTGGGTCTCGAGGGTCCATTTAAGGGACGATATCAATAATCTCGGTTAATGAATAGTAATTTAAATGAATTGTCTGAAATTGTTTTGAAAACTTTGGTAACGCTTCGTAACCTTGTTCCGACAACGGATACGGGTTAGGGATGTTACACATTGAGGGTTAATCATAAAAGAATAAGAAAATATGAAAATTATTATCTTGGATTTATGGGTGTTTCCATTTTTTATATATTTTCAATCAAATTTAGCTATTCAATTTTGTTGTTTTTAGCTTTTTAGGTGAAAGTGTTACAAAGAAAAGCAAGTTTGCAAAAAAAAAAAAAAAAGACCAAATTACGCCATGTGTAAATATTGAGGGTTTGATTTTTTAGAATCAAGACTAAATTGGCACAATGTACAAATGTTGAGGGTTAAAGTTGTTACTATGCCAATTTTAAAAGTTGTCACCATTAGTGAGCTGATGATCAAAAAATATAAAATTGAATAATTAGGTGATTGTTTTGTTGTTTTATAACTTTTCATAATTGGGTGACAAAAAAAATTTAATAAGTAAGTGCCTATGAATATAATTTACCTTTACTTAAATTTACTTTATTTTCAAAATTTAACAAATTGACATGATTTTTAGGATTAAAACTAATTTTAAATAAAGTACACCCATGAGATGCACAGATAAGAAAACTAGTTCCTATATATTTGCATTAAATATTTTTTTTAAATATTGTTGTGTGTCATCAAATTTATAATTAATTATTGTATTGATAACGCGATCTTTTTCTCGATCTTTTTCCCGAACTTGATAGCGTGAATTTAAATTAGTCGAATTAAAGATTTTATTTATCTTTCATGTCTATTTTACGATTTATTCTCAGAATTTGTGACTACTCATTTCAATATATTATTTTCAAAATTTGGACTTGGATTCTTTCTTTTAAGTATAATGTACCAGAAATCAATGTTTTCAGAATCGGACTGGTGATCGAATTGGTCAGGGCCATCGGTTCGTTAATCCAACATGTCTTTTCAGTTTGATTAAATAAATAATTTTAAAAATTTTAAAAATAAAAATTTAAAAATATGGTTTAACCTCAATAAATTTATTTTTTTATTTATTGATCCGTTCTAATTTCCTAATCATGGGTGAATCTCGAGGGTTGACAGGGACCCTGACCCCCTAAAATGGAAAATTTTATATTTTGATCCTTTAAAATTTTAAATTAGTAAATAAAAAATTACACGTTAACCCCTTAAAAATAATAAAATTTTAATTTAATCATTTAAAAATTACTTTTTATTATTGTAAAAATTACAATTTAATTTTGATTATTAATCAACTAGTATGCCTTTATCGGAGTCAATATGCCAATCAATTCCGGATCCTCCAATTGGTTCAGACAGCAGAGCATCTAATGGCAATATATTCAGCGACGTGGCAAAACAGCAGACGACAAGCACCCAACTTAAAAACAAATGAAAAATGCAACTTTGCACTTCGAATTTCACATATCTATCACAGCACTAATCATGTTCCTTCTGAAGGTAATCACTTCCCCTTTTCATTTGTTATTGTTGTTAAAACTTATCCTTTGTCTTGGGGGGCTTACTGATTTTATTTTTTGCTTTGTATACAAGACTTGGCGGGCATCTGCATTTGGAGTTTATGGTTACTTGAATTTCACCAGAAATGGCTTCTTGTAAGTTCACTTGTTGCCCCTCTTGCAAAACCTTGTCCTTTTTTATGCAGCAAAATTGGCGCTTTTATTCATATTTATTCCTTTTCTGCTGATGGAATAAATGGTTTTTCTTATAACATGATAATTGAAATTATAAGAACTCAAGTTTGAATCCTTCAATAATAATAATAAAAGCTAATATAGGTAGGTGGTCAGAAAATATCTCTGACACTTGCACATTTTCTTGATTCTGTGAGTTTGGGTTTAAGTTATTTGTTTTTTACCGGCGCGTATCTTCACTAGTTGTTGCCTAATATTGGTTTCTCAGTACTGGTCAAAGAAGCCAGCGCTCTGCTCATCAAAGATTAAGTACTAGGAAATTATCTTTTGACATTATTGTACATTGTTTTTAAGATATTCTTTGATTTTCAGGGAACACTCCAAGAAATTCAAACCCGAAGATATGGAAATACGAATAGAGGGGAAGAACTGCGTGGTCACAGGAGCAAATTCTGGCATTGGTTTTGCTACTGCTGAGGCTCTTGCATCATGGTGTTGATTATTTTCTGACCTTTTTGCTTGTTTGATTTATTAAAAATAAACTTGCATATACCTGCATTCTGTTTTCCTTTTTGTTCATGTTATTATGATGTTTACTGCAGTGGAGCAACTGTCTATATGGTGTGTCGTAACAAGGAGAAGGGAGAAACCGCTCTTTCTAAAATTCAGTCTTCAACTAGCAATCCAAATGTTCATTTGGAAGTAATTATGATCTATTCTTTGCTAATCTCTTGTTTTCCATGATGGACTCTGAAGAGCTTGTTTCTTTGGAATTTTCATAAATTAAGCCCTTACCTGTTTACAGTTTTATGGTTTATAATTTATCTACAATGTTTCAGTCTTAAATTGCTTATAAAGTATAGCTTGCAGGTTTGTGATCTTTCGTCCATCAGCGAGATCAAGTCATTTGCATCCAGGTTCTCTTCAAAGGATGTTCCGGTTCATGTTCTTGTAAAGTTCTATTTTGCTTATTACTAGTTAAAGTTTCCTCCAAGAAATAGTAGTTGTTCTACAACTAGAAATGGGTGACATCATTTAAGTTCTAAATAACTAGTACTTTTCTCCAATATCTGGTTGTATATATTTGTCTACCATTCTGAAACACTTGTCTTTGTTCAGTTGATAACTTTATATAGGCTGGGATCGTCTTCAGTTCCAATATTTAATGAGAAAGGGATAACATTTATTTAAGAATAGCCTGCCATTCTGCTAAACCATTGCTGTATCATGTAACGCTTATGATTTTCTTTTTTTTAAATTTTATTTCCTTTAGGTCAACAATGCTGGACTGATGGAGCACAAACGAATTACGACATCTGAAGGGTGCGCTTTTCACTTTATAACTACAAAAATGTTCGATACATCATGTGTTCTGTTCCTTCATTAAAACTGAGGAAAAAGAATAGAAAAAAATTTTTGATGTCTTGTCTTTCTTATTTCCAATGTGCCTCCAGATTTGAGTTGAACTTTGCTGTCAATGTATTGGGCACTTATGCCACAACAGAATTAATGTTGCCTTTGCTGGAGATAGCTTCTCCTGATGCTCGAGTCATAACAGTTTCATCTGGTGGAATGTATACTACTCCCTTGACCAGTGATCTACAGGTAGTTGTTTTCCTTCCTTGTCTTGGTCCATTCCTAAACCCCTAGCTATAGCGCTAGTTGAATTAATGGTTACTTATGAATTCTCCTTTCATTGTAACTGCAGTTTAGTGATGGAAAATTTAGTGGGGCAGAGCAATATGCTAGGAACAAGCGAGTTCAGGTCAGCTAAGTTGATAGCTTTTCTACTGCTAGAAGTTATCAAAAAGTTTTTATTCTTTTTTGCTGAAATAAAATTTTACATATTACATTAGATTTGGTAATATATTGCCAATCATTCAACTAAATTTAATTATCACAGTCTTAACTTTCCAAATTTTAGATTAGGAAAAAAAGGATATTATTGATATTATGTCATAGGCTTTTATTGCGATTCTGCTGTAATGTCAATATGATGTATGATCTTCATTTTCTTACTCTAATTGCAAAGTGCAACAACATTTTGAAACATATGGACATATCTAGTTAACTCTTCTGGACGAAACTAATTTGGTTGATTTTCTGTTATTGGCATGAAAAGAAATGCATTTCAGACAATTAATTTCCTAACTGGGTTAGATATCGCTGCAAGGTTTATTATTTTTCCATTGTTAAACTCAATATGCCAAGAAAGTATGACAGAAAGAATGTAACCCTGCTGCATGCTTGATGGGCCACTGGTTTATTGAACATGTAAAAGGGGAAAAACTTTACTGTATGATTTTCTGACTGTAGACATCATAGACCTCTTGTTTACCAAACATGACAAAAGGAAAATCTTGCACCCGTCGTTACCATAGAAACTTTGTGTATCTTCCATTCTGCCCTTATATGGTGCCTGGTGGAACTCATGGACTTTGTGCACCACATATATTTGGGTCCACACGTTTGCATATTTGTTTGTTAAGATGGTAATATTTTCAATATAGGCTTTGTTATTTCCAGGTAATGATTAGTAATAAGTAAGTTACTTAACCAGAGGGGGAGGAGGTAGAAAATTCGGTAGTCATTAGGATTGGTAAACACCGCCTCTCAGGCTGTTCTTTTATGGGGCTTAACCCTATAAATAGAGAAATTCAAATCATGACATTCAGGGAGCTTTCTCTACTGCACCTCTGCCAATAAGGAATCTGTTCTCTAAAGTTCATAATACACAGTCATGATTGTCTTTCAAAGTTGATCTTGCTTGTATAACAAGTGATAGCCTCAGGATGCCAAGCTTGTTTTCTGTGTTTCACTTCCCAAACTGGGCAGCTAGCCCTTGAAGAAATGTCTAAACCTTGTTGCTATTTTTTCTTAGGTAGCACTAACTGAAAAGTGGGCTGAGATGTACAAGAACAAAGGAATTGGGTTTTACTCGATGCACCCAGGCTGGGTTGAGACACCTGGAGTAGCTAAAAGTTTACCTGATTTTAACAAATGGTGAGTTGTTTCTTCTTCCAAGCAGCAACTCGACTACTCCTACTCATCTTTGTCCAATACATGACACAATGATTCCTTTTTCCGTTTTTATCTTGACCTTTTTACGTTTGCAAATGCATTGCAGGTTATCGGGGAAGCTCAGAACTAGTGAAGAAGGTGCGGACACAGTTATATGGTTGGCTTTACAGCCTAAAGAGAAACTGGTATCTGGTGGTTTCTATTTTGATAGAGCAGAAGCTCCTAAACACTTAAAGTTCGCAGCTACAAGGCAGTCTCATGCAATCATAGACTCCATTGTCGACACTCTACATTCCTTGGTATAGTCTCAAAAAAATAGTTCCCGACCCCAAATGGTTCCAGGAATCTGCTTGCTGCATATTGCTTCTGCGTTATGCTGTTTATACGTATCTTTAGCTCATAGGAAGGATAATCAGCTTTATGTTATAATGCTTTTCCATATGTGCATTGGTTTAGAATGGGCACTTTGAAAGGAACTGTATATCAAATTCAGCTATAGCGAAAAAGAAGAATCTTTTTCTACAATCAAGAAATAGGACAGCCAGTTCAGTAGCATTTGGCTAAAGGAATATTCAAATGATGCGAAGTTTCTTTCTCAGGAATCTTCAATAAGCTGTTTATACTCCTTTTTATGTTAATAGAAACAGATGTTCTAAAATAAAAATTTTCCCAAGAAAATTTCCTTGAAATGCAAGCAAAGAGCAAAGCTGATGAATTATCCTAAAAAGACAAATGCCAAACCTCACAAGATTCGAGTTTTACTTGCATTGAAAACAATATTCATTTCAAAACTTAAATTTAAAGTTGATGATTCAATTAATAGATATTTTTTTTTATAGATTCATAAAAATCATACAAAAGAATGAGAAATGAATCATTAAAAATTGAAAATGATAAATAACCTTTTTTTGTTTTGTTGAATTTATGTGAAGTTACAACTAGTTAGTTTAGTTACAATAAAGGAGTTCTCTTTTAGGAAAACACAAAATAAAAAACCTCTATTGACAACCTAATTAAATAGAAAGGATAATTAAATAAATAAAATGATACAATAAATAGTAAAGATTCCTTTTGAACCTTCAAACTACCATTTCAACGAAAATTTCTGTTAATTGTTTTTTGCTGTTCTTTACCCGTAGTTTTATTGAATAAAAAGAGCTATTTTTTTGCCACTATATTTTTGGAAATGAACATTTAAATATCCTTCAAAAGTAAGTAAATAGATTCGAATTATATAAAATACTATTAATCTGGCGGTGGACCAAGCTATTATTGTAAAAGTCGGTGAATACAACCAATTGTAACTGATAATTTCATCTTTGGACCAAAAACAAGCTAAGGGCTGGAATACTACAAAGAGAAAGTGTACCTACTAAAAAAACAATTTGTATAATGAGCACGTACTTTCTTAAACCGCCCATAAAAAACCATATTCCGGCTTTTTTCTAGAGAATATCCAACCATAGCTTCCATAAGTTAAAAAATTTTGGTTACCAGAACCAAATTCTTTTTTGTTATGATCTAAAAATAAATATTTTTATTTAAAATACAGAAAATAACTTAAAAATTCTATACAAAAATATTTTACAATGAAAATATTATATTAAGGTAATTGAATATTTTCTATTTACTTGGAAAAGACTTCGAAACTGCAAAGAATGTCTAAAGTCCAAAAGCACAAAATCAAAAAATAGTATGGTCAAATCGTGAACCAAACTAAATTATCATAAACGGTTAGAAAAATCTAAAAAGATCTAACCGAACCGAACCGAATTCAACTCCACACATCCCTAATGATTTTAATATATGTAGGTTTAAATATTCTCCAAGCCCCTATAATCTTTGTACATTTGGAAATTAATCTCTTTATTTTTATTTTCAAGAAATTTATCTTACTTTTCATGTTTCAAAATTCATGTCCAATTATTAACAAAGTTAAAATTCTTTATATTAAATTCATTGGTGTGGTGTTATAAAAAATGAAATTAGAGAAAATGAGAAACAATTTGGGGTTCCAAACTCCCTATGGGAAGTGTTAGGGGTTTGGCATTATGGTGATGGTAGGGTATGGAATAAGAGGTTATTGGGGCTAAAAAAACTTCACTGATTCTAGGATTGAAACAGAAAAAGTTATTTCTTGCTTCTTTTCTTTTATTTATGGAAGCCCTAATCATAAAGTGAGAATGAAGTCTTGGAATCCATCAAAGGCTTGAATCATGGAGTGAGCTTATGAGTAGAGTTAAAAAATTTAGATTCTAAGGTCAATTTTTTTAAAAAATTAAAATGTTTATAAAAGTCAAATAAATTAACGCATAATATTAATTCCTGATAAATTGATGTATATGGTTAAATGTAAGATTATTACAAAATTATTAAAACAATAACCAACAAAAAAGGTACATCGAATAAATTTGAATAATGCATATTTTTTTTACAATTGTCCACGACATTTCTCATGTGTTGACACTGTTGAATTATCTTCTCTTTGTTAATGTTGTTAAAAATATGCCCTTCTTATGTTATCTCTATCATTGGGATGATAATTTGTAATCTTAGTTTTTAATTTGGAACGGCTGAAAGGTTTTTAAGGCTAAACTCAACTCGTCTCTTTTAATCTTTTTTTGAATTGGTTTGTATTACTTTGGCTTTCACTCTTTTTTCTTGTTGTTCTTCCTCTACTTCACTAGTAAACTTTCCTTTAAAAAAATTCTCATTCCTGTTAAACATTAAGAACAAATAAATCTAAGCCTTAAATACAAAGGTTTTCATGAAGCCAACATTCAACTAGTCATTTTCTTTCACAAAAATAAAAATAACTTAATGATTTTTGGTGTCATGAGAACGCAACATGTAATCGAGAACCGAAGAAAACAGACTTAGATCGCGGGAAATTGAAAGAAATCGAGTAGCCGTATCCGTTTCCGTTAAATCAAACTCGAGGTAAGTCGATATACAAATAAATGTAGTTGAATTGAACTATTTGAGTATATATGATATTTGAATTGCTATGAATATCCATTGAGATGGAATGTATGTGAAATCCGAGTTTGCAAATAAGTCAACAAGCTGTTAAAGTCCGAGAAGTTCCGTTTGAACCTAGGAATGGATAGGATAGTATATGTCATGACATAGGTGTCCGTTATGTGATATCATGTAAGACCACGTCTGGGACGTTGGCATTGATTCGAGATTGTGTATAAGACCACGTCTGGGACGTTGGCATCGATATGAAACTTACGTATAAGACCATGTCTGGGACATTGGCATCATATTGATTTGTGTAAGACCCTATCTGGGACAGTGGCATCGATATTTGGTTACATGTAAGACCACGTCTGGGACGTTGGCATTGTACAACTATTCCGAGCACTCCAAGTATCCTATTTGATTCCGAAAGGTTCAACGGGCAAGTCCGAGAAATGATTGAATATGCGAATTGTACATCCGTTACAGGTACGTTGATATATATATGCTTTGTATAAGCATGAAAGGTGAGTATGTATATGCATTAATGCAAATGAACATTTGAGATATATGTATGTTTGAGATATGAGCAAATGAGATATTTGAGATGTGATGAATTGGTAAGCAATGGCAAACCAAGTGAGCCAAAGAGCTTATTTATGTGCTTGAATTGAAGATATACTAATGAATCCAAATAGTTATGCTTATGAATGATTATGTTAAGTTTATTTGTATATGGATTACTAAGCTTTGGAAAGCTTACTTTGTGTGTGTTTGTTTTGTTTTATAGATCGTTAAAGCTACGAGAGGCTCGGGGACCGTCAAGGATTATCATCACACTATCAAACTCAACTTTGGTACTTTTGAATATGTATATAGCTAAATATGGCATGTATAGGCTAGTCATTTTGGATAATGTTTGAAATATGTATAAATAGCCATGAGATGTGGCTAGATAAATGTTGGTAATATGCAAGAGTGAATATGGTATATGATGCATGTTTGGTATGGCTTGATAGCAAATGAAATGGTCAAGGCTAGGGTAAGCATATGAATGCAATATGAATAATATGTATGTTTGATCAATGAAATGGTTATATGAAAGGTAAAATGTAGATGTATCATGCTTGGATATATATGTGTTTTAGTTGTGCGAATGGGTATGAAAATTAACATGTTTAGAAATGAGATCGAATGTGAAGATTTGTTGATTATTGGACATGTCTTTGGTTGTCAATTGTGCATGAAATGAATTGGTATATTGCTTATAGAGATGACCCTTGTGTGGGTGGCAATTTGGCCTTGAAAATGGCCTATATTTGCCCACACGGTTGAGCACACGGGCGTGTGGCTCGACCGTGTCCCTCGTGGTTAAAATTCAAAACAAGTCAGGATTGACTACGGGCTAGACACACGGGCGTGTGACTGGCAGTGTGGTGAAGTTAGTAGCGACCATAGGTGAGGCACACGGGCGTGTCCACAGCCGTGTGGACAAGTCAGTATGTATGCCCTGTTTTGATACAGCTTACACACACGGGCGTGTTGAGGCCGTGGGAGGCACACGGCCTGGTCACACGCCCACGGCCTGCCCACATGGGCGTGTGACCTCTGTAACTTAGAAAATTTTTTAAATTTTCGAGAAATTTCATATGTGTTTGGTTTAGTCCCGACCCTATTCTAAAGCATGAGTAAGGTCTGTTGACCTATAAAAAGGACACTTTGTTTGCTTTTGATGAATTGTATTATGAAATGTCCGTAAAAGTTTTTGATTTGTTCGGTAACGCCTTTAACCCTAATTCGGCGATGGATACGGGTTAAGGGTGTTACAACATTAGCAATTTTGCCAAGTTGTTCACCCACAAAATTAATTTGTTCATCAATGACACTTTCTTGAACATTTTTTCTTTTACGTTTGGATGTGCCAGATGAAGATACTTTTGTTCTTACCTCTTCAGTTTCTTCATTGTCGCAGTCTATAGGCATTGAATCTTGGTTACCATCATCCTAATCTATGTCAGCAAATGTTTTGGCAAAACTCCTTGTTGCCATATCTTTGCCAACAACCAAAGCCATTTCATCATAATGATCAATGCTTTTATTCAAAAATGGTTCATACTTCTTGTGTGCCTGTTGAATATTATACACAATTAGAATAATAAGTAAAAAACAATTGAAATATACTTAACATATATATACATATATTACCATCACTGCTACATCATATGTCGCTCTATCACATGTGATCATTTTCATGTTATCATCCCATCCAAAACCACTTTCACCTCGAATTTTGCATATAATCTGCTACTGGTTTTTTACAGTTCTCAAATGATTTTCCACATGCTTCACATCGCATTGGACTTGAAATCTTTCAGAAATAGCTTTGATAACTCTATTAATAGAAACTGCTTTGAAAGTATTAGAAGGCTTATTTTCTTTCTGGGCTTCCTCTGCTAGAATTTCAAGAAAAATATGTTCCATCAGTTTTGTCCACCTGAATTGCTTGGAGGTCCCTTCTTTGTTGCGCTTACCCATTCTACATTAATAATTGTCATTGTCAATCATTTCAATATCTAACGAGCTTAAAACATAATAAATTCAATATCTAAATTCAATATCCAACAAGCTTAAAACATAATCAATATCTAACAAATTCAAGACATAATAATTTCAAAATCCAACAAACTAAAATTTCAATATCATTATCCAACCAACGTTAACAAAAAAATAATTTTAATACTAAAACATACATAACATAGAACCAATAGCCCTAAGCCCTAAACCTACCTAATATTTCTAGCCATATAATTAGTCCACATAGTTTGTGCAATTTTGTCTCTCTTCGCAGATTATTCTCTTACTTCTTCTCTTTCTTCTCGCTCTGTAGGAGTTGATATTATCAAAACAGACTTAGGCTCATCGTATATAATCCTTGATTAAGTAAATCATTAGGGTCAACTCCCATTATATGATTATGAATGATACAACAAGCCAAAACTATATCTACTTGATTTTGAAAATTCCAAATTGGTTCAACATCTAACACAAGAAATTGTTTCTTCAAAATCCCAAAAACACGTTCAATAGTGATTTGCAATGATGAATGTCGAAGATTAAAGAGTTCCTTTGCATTTTCAGGCCCATGAGCAATAAACTCTTTTAAATGATATCGGAGACCACGATATGGGGTAATATATCCATTTCGGATGCCATACCCAGCATCAGCAAGATAATATTTACCTACAATTTTAAAAAACATAATTAATACTAATAAATTATGAGCTTACTAGGACTATTTGGTATTTAATGATAATTATTACCTTTCGAAATTATTAATCCTCTTGGGCGTGAAAGTGCATCACTTAAAATACGAGAATCATGTTCACTACCTTCCCAACCAGCTAGAACATAGGAAAATTTCAAATCAAATGTAATGGCAGCCAATACATTTTGTGTCGTCCCCCCTTTACGACTACGAAATCTTCCTTGAATGCTAAGTGGAACGGATGCACGAACATGAGTTCCATCTAATGCTCCAATACAATCTTTAAAATAAGGATAAAACCTTAGATTGTTTCTAATTTCACTAGGATTTGACTCATCAGGTAATCTAATAACTAGTTTATACAATTTCAAAATAGCTCTCAATACAACCCTAAAGTAACAGTGAATGTCTTAGTTTATCTATAATATCTAGATCCAATCACTCGAAACCTTACATTATGACCAATTATATGTAAAAATATAACTACTTGCTCTCTAATATTCATAGATTTAGTTGATTGTAACAAATTATTCCTACTAATAATATCACACAAATTAAAAAAGGCAATTCGTCTCATCCTTATCACATTAATACAATGTTGGCCACCACTATATAAAATACTATTAATATAATTTTCTCTTTCATAATCTCGATGCACACGAGGGTGAGAAGCAATTTCCTTCCTAATTTTTAATTTTTTAATCCAAAGAGCCCCAAAAGCTAAAACTGAAGCCACGACTCCGACAATTGCATTTTGATCTTGACTACGATCCATCTACACAAAATAATGCCACACAAATATTTGATCACTAAAAAAAAAGGTGCAAGCTTTTCATAAGATCACAAATATGAATAAATAAAGAAATAAAAAGGGGAAAATTATTTTAAAAAATATAAATATATCAATATTCAAATTTAAAATTTCCATATAACAGTCAAATGGGAAAACTAATTTTTTTTTATCACACAACTTGTAACACCCCAAACCCGGCCCAAACGCCACGACCAGATCTGGTATGTTATGGGTTAAATGTTAAAAACGAAGTTCCTTGTTTACTTTTAAGAGAGCATGTAGCTCATTTGAAAAACTCATCAATGACGCGTTGTTTTGAAAACTTGGCTTTGTTTATGTAGGTATTCGATAAATAAGTGCTATTTGCAGAAAACCTTTGTGGGGGGTTTTTTTAAAAAAAACTTGTTGAAAATCCCATTTTATTTCTTCTTATAAATAAGTCCTTGAACATAAATTTGTACATGTAAACATCATTAAATATAAATCGATAACCTAAGCTATGGAGGCCTTATTACAAAAATAGTCTCAAATTAAAACTTAAAGAAAAACCGGAAATAGTTTATGAAAATAAAAGACTTGATGGCCCCTCGAGTCCGCCTCGGCTTCCATATCCACGATCTACTACTCACCTGAAAGGTTTAGGAAAATAAAGGGTGAGTCACCAAGACTCAGTGTGCAAATCCCGAAAACACATAAAAGGCTCGAGGCCCACAAACACATTATGGGCCTTGGCCCATACACAATGGCAACAAAATATTTACATGCTACATGGCCCAACCCAACCTAAAAATCCATCCTCTACACACCAGCCCGTACCAGCCAACACACCTCGGGGATTTCTACAATCAACCCACCAACCGCTACACACCATATCGACAGCCATGCTACCTATTCCTTGCAATCAGGAATAAATTTAACGTGGCTTAGCCACCGATCACTATTGTAACCTATCTTTATAATTCGTGGTTTAACCACCGATCACCAAGTGACCTATAACATGCTCTTCCCCTTCATCATAATATCTCCATCCCATGCATACATCCATGCAGAATCAAAACAATATACTACCTAAAAGATCACAGACTATCACATACATTGATACACATAGAGAAGTTTCTATGATTACGTACCTGGCATCCCTTGCCTACCCTTTTTGGGTAATACGACTGCTCATACAGCCTTTTTCCAGCTTTTAGCCCATAACATATATATAGTACAGATAAATTAGTGTGTTAGAGATCTACACACCTGATTACAGACAAGACGAGACTTTCTATGTCGACACTATCAGAAGCCGATACGACTGCTATCTGTCTAAGATGTTGTTCTGAAGCCAGTCCACAACCCGGTGGCCAATCTCGTACTACTGACACTGCTCGTTTCTTAAACTTAGGGATTGGTTTTACAGATCCAATCCCTTCCTTCGCCTTATCGATATTTGATTCCATTAAAAGACCTTATCATAACATATGGTTAAGATCACAATTATTTCCATATAACCGACCTACCATCCACGTAACTTGTCCCAATATATTAACTCTGGAACGCCGTTTTGAAGAAATCCCAGGTGATACGGTCAGCCACCGAACCATCCTTAATCGTAAGCCACCATTGATAAGCTTTGTCCCGCAGGAGAGATACAACCCCTTTTAATTTTTCCTCTTCCGTGAAATCCAGATCATCCATTATACGCTCAACCGCCTCCAACCAATACTCAGCTGTACTCGGGGCTATACCAGAAATTCCCCTAAACAATTTTGCCCCATTAGCTCTAAGTCGCTCCGACACAGATTTCTGGGCTCCCATGCTTGCCCCAGCAACCCTCTCTAAAACCCTTAACATCGCCTGAGATACCGCATCATCTCCGACAGTCTGATCTTGAAATTTCGCCTCTACAGCTAGTGGAACTGGCGTCTCGTTTCCTAACCCATGGCCAGATCCTACTGGTTCTGACACGGCCATCCTACCCCTACCACGACCACGCGGCGGACGTCCACGACCCCTTGTACTCATTCTACCGATTCGCGTTTATCCGATTTAGAAATTTTATGAATTATTAATTTCTTTCACTGATTTAACAACGAACAGTCTTATGAAAAGTAATTTCAATAGTAGTTCTTTCGAAGTCGAAATTACATCTATGAGTTTCAGTCTCAAGTTTGTATCTCCTAGTTCTAGGAACCACATACATCCAACATCCACATGCATTCCAGCAGAACATCACATAAAAGCATCAAACATACGAGTAACATCCATAAACTCACCTTCGTCACACAAGGGTATCCTCGTCATTTCACTACCCAGGGGTATTTTCGTATTTCTTCCCTATAGGGCATTTTTGTAATTTCACAAAAATAGGTCTTGGTAATTTTTTTTCCGAATTCAAGGTAATTTGGTATTTTCGTAACACAGGGATATTTTGAAAAGATTTTTTTTCAAATCGAGGGTATTTTGGTAGTTTCACAAATTGCGATAATTTCATAAACCGGGTGCTTTTATAAATCTAGGGGTTTTCGGGTAAGTTTGCAAATCATGGGTATTGTGGTACTTTTTCCAACCGGGGGTGTTTCGATAATTTCACAAATTTTGGTAGTTTTACAAATCCAGGGTATCTTGGGAAATTTTCACAAATAAAGGGTATTTTCGAAAATTTTACAAAACTAAGGGGTATTTTAATAATTTTGCGGAATAGGGTGGCTGGTCCCTTTCGGGTTTTAATTACGAATTTTGGCTCGTCAACTAGTCCTCGCGGCTAAGGTGAACAGTTACTACGCACTAGGTAGGATTCCAACGAAGAGGAGGTGGGTCACTAGGACCGCTTAAATACCAAGCTCTCCCTGAATCCAATCCTAGACATGCGTATGCCTGTTATCACACTCTAACCCAGCGACTTGTTTACGGACATGTTTAATTAGATTAAGTCTTATGAAATTGAAGAGTTGTTTAAACTAGGCCTAAGGTCCATTAACCCTATCATACTAATCTACATCCATCAAACTCATCAAACCTAACCTACATATCACATCAAGAGTTAAAATACTTACCTACGTGGATCGAGTGCCGGTAGACTCGAAGGCCATATCTCAACCCAAGGCATTTTTCTCCAATTCATATCAATTTTACAAAATACTACTAGACCCATTTACAGCCCGAGTTTTGCAACTGGGCTCTGATACCAAAATATAACACCCCAAACCTGGCCCAAACGCCACGACCAGATCTGGTATGTTACGGGTTAAATGTTAAAAACGAAGTTCCTTGTTTACTTTTAAGAGAGCATGTAGCTCATTTGAAAAACTCATCAATGATGCGTTGTTTTGAAAACTTGGCTTTGTTTATGTAGGTATTCGTTAAATAAGTGCTATTTGCAGAAAACCTTTGTGGGTTTTTTTTAAAAACTTGCTGAAAATCCCATTTTATTTCTTCTTATAAATAAGTCATTGAACATAAATTTGTACATGTAAACATCATTAAATATAAATCGATAACCTAAGCTATGGATGCCTTATTACATAAATAGTCCCAAATTAAAACTTAACGAAAAACCGGAAATAGTTTATGAAAATAAAAGACTTGATGGCCCCTCGAGTCCGCCTCGGCTCCCATATCCACGATCTACTGCTCACCTGAAAGGTTTAGGAAAATAAAGGGTGAGTCACCAAGACTCAGTGTGCAAATCTTGAAAACACATAAAAGGCTCGAGGCCCACAAACACATTATGGGCCTTGGCCCATACACAATAGCAACAAAATATTTACATGCTACATGGCCCAACCCAACCTAAAAATCCATCCTCTACACACCAGCCCGTACCAGCCAACACACCTCGGGGATTTCTACAATCAACCCACCAACCGCTACACACCATATCGACAGCCATGCTGCCTATTCCTAGCAATCAGGAATAAATTTAACGTGGCTTAGCCACCGATCACTATTGTGACCTATCTTTATAATTCGTGGTTTAACCACCGATCACCAAGTGACCTATAACATGCTCTTCCCCTTCATCATAATACCCCCATCCCATGCATACATCCATGCAGAATCAAAACAATATACTACCTAAAAGATCACAGACTATCACATACATCGATACACATAGAGAAGTTTCTATGATTACATACCTGGCATCCCTTGCCTACCCTTTTTGGGTAATACGACTGTCCATACAGCCTTTTTTCGGCTTTTAGCCCATAACATATATATAGTACAGATAAATTAGTGTGTTAGAGATCTACACACTTGATTACAGACAAGACGAGACTTTCTATGTCGATACTATCAGAAGCCGATACGACTGCTATCTGTCTAAGATGTTGTTCTAAAGCCGGTCCACAACCTAGTGGCCAATCTCGTACTACTGACACCGCTCGTTTCTTAAACTTAGGGATTGGTTTTACAGATCCAATCCCCTCCTTCGCCTGATCGATATTTGATTCCATTAAAACACCTTATCATAACATATGGTTAAGATCACAATTACGATAGCGAATCTAAAGAGAATCTAAAGAGAACCCCTTACCTTGAAATCCCGAAAAGAGAGATATGAGGTTCAGAGACTAATGGTTCCGGCTTTTAGATCTAAGCGATCTACTTTAATTCCCGAATGTCGCCCAACACGTAAACACAAGAAACCAACAATCCATTAGCCTTTCGGCTTTGTCTTCTAAAAACTAGAAGAGAAAAAGAATAGATCAGAAGAAATCAGCACCAACCTTAACAGAGAATTCGGCAACTCCTAGAAGATTTTAGCTTTTTTGCGAAAATAAAAAAAAAAGATGATAGGAAGAAATCTATGTAGATTCGGCTTTTTGTGAAGAAATCGGCAAAAGGGAATAGGAGGTATTCGGCTATGGAGATGAGAAGAAAGTTCAGAGTTTCGACTTTTGAAGGAAAAGATGTTAAGAAGAATTGGGTGGTTTCGGCTTTGTAGAAGGAAACAGAAAAAGAATAATGGAATTTCGGTTTTTGCATAGAAGTAAAGATAAGAGAAAAGAAAAAGAAAATAGGATCCAAATGCTGGAATTGAAGAGATATCCCCCTTATTTAAACAAAATTTCGGCAACTACCTCTCAAAAACTGAAAATGCCCCTTTCGATAACTTAAAATTGATTAACCAATGAGGGAAATTTCGGTACCCCTATGGTATAACAAAACCGATTTCTCCCCCCTCCAAGAGATGGAAATTCGGCCACCACTGTTGATCAGCAGATAACTCCTACCCTTTCTCCCTTATCTTTATCTACTCACACCTCTGAAAGAGACCTAAATAACACCACCTCTTCCTTGCTTTATCTGCCATATTATTAGCATTATCCACTCGAGTAAATCTTCCTATTTTTAAGCCTTATTGCCGTCCCACTCTATCCATTTAAATGCCGAAAATTAGCTAAAATTTAATTAAAAGAATTGGGCTTCATGCGACTCGAACTTGGGCCCATTAGTTGCTGCCACCTTATAGCTCCCTTATGTAACGCCACTGACCACTGGACCACAAGCCCGTTTTGTGTCTTAATTCACAGATTGTATCCTTTAAGCCCTATTCTACCTGGCTCTCCACTAGAGTGCCCAAACAGAAAATTTTAACTAAGGCCTCGGCCCAACCTTGAGCCCAATCTGAACCCCTTAAACACTCTAATTAGCACATTAAACGTAACACACATCAAATGCAAAGGCCCATTAATTCAGGATGTTACACAACTGTTTCCAAAATAATCTAAAATAAAGTTATCTACATACCGCCATAAGAAACCAAAAATCTTATTCTTTAATATTTTTATTTATTTATTAAGAAAACATAGAATGACTCCAACTTACAAATAATAAACATGACTGCACATTTATACATAATTAATTATGTAAATATTAGCAACTAATTCGTTCATACTAATAACATAAATCCATAAACCATATTGTGAAGGGGCTTAGCAATCACCATACTAATATTAGCAACTTGCAATTCATAAACCCATGAATGGGAAATTATCCTTATAACTACCACAAAGTATACAAGCAAATAGAAGTTGGTCTCCCTAAGCAATTCCGAATTGAAGCCTTTCCAACATTTCTCACCTGTATTGAATCAAAGACACTTCAGGACAAAACATCTCATCTATGTGCCCCTTTTTTCTATATCACTCTCAAAATTCCTCCTCACTCAATCCCTCACTTAAGGCATATTATCACCACATTCATAACAATACACAACAAATAAATAAACACATGTACACACATATGAATAATCAATAATTAACTTAATGGTACAAATAATTAATTAGATTAAACATCAATCTTTGAATTGAATTTACAATTATGCAAATCTTGATTAAGTAAAACTTTGGTTTTAGCCATAAAAGCTGGAAAAGCACAAGAAATACAAAGAAATACAAAGAAATGGCAGAAATGGCACAAGAAATAGTCAAATGCACATCTTACAAGGGATAATGGTGAGCCATTCAACGATCTTAACAGAGGATAGTTGGGAGATTAAACTATATCATTGTGACTCATTCAGATATTGATTTTATTATGTGTTGTTAGCTAGTCCATGTCCACACTGACAGTCAAACAAAGGGTAGCTCTATAATAGATCCTATATTACTTTATATCCTTTCATATGCTGTTTCAACTCTAACAAGATCTGCCTATATATATACACACACACTCTCTCTCACATATATAGCTGAAAATTGTCAAAAGGGTTACAACAACATCCAAAACATAATCAACATAGACTTGTTTCATCCCTTACACCATTTTTTTTCTTTTTTTTTCCTTCACTTAACTGAGAGAATTTGATCATTTATGTTCTTATCTTTCCTTTTTCTTTTTTTTCTTTTTTTGTCCTTTTTTTATGAGAGAGATTTGTTTTTTTTATGATGGGTGTTATTTGTTTCTCTATGTGGGTTACTGATTCATAACTGAAACAACAAGAAGGTGAAGGAATTTGATAGAGGGAGAGAGTTAAATAAAGAAAAAGGATATAATGATGATGAAGAAAATGCTGATATGGGAATAGCAACGCCACCATCCGTCGCATCAATTCTTTCTCAAGAATCTCAACCCTCCAAAAAATTTCACCATCAACTCCCAATTCAACACAAGAGAAACAATTCTACTAATTCTATGTCCCAAGATTACCATCAAGCAGCTGGCATCTTTAGCTTCTCGAATGGGTTCGAGAGATCAGCCGTAAGCCACTAAGAACACCAACAGCAGTAGCAAAGCACTTAGAACAGCAGATCCAGAGAGATAAACTAAGAGTTGAAGGCTTTGAGTCACCACCTCAACCATTAGTAGAGATAGAAGAGGAAGAATCAACTTCTCTTCCTGTTTATGAAACCGCAGGTATTGTAACATCCTGAAATAGGGGTTATTCGTGATTGAATTATTTTGCTTGTGTTTAAATTTCTGTGATATTATTTGTGGTGTTATAAGACTTAATTAGGGGTCTTGAGTAAGCTCGGTTTAGTAGGAAAATTCTTAGTATGGCTTATTTAATGAAGAGGATTAAATGAGCTTAGCACTAAAGTTAATTTAAGTGTATATTAAAGCACAAGATGAATTAGTGGTAAGTTGGTTAAAGAGCTTGAAAGGTTGCATGAGGTTAGTGGTTCGAGTAGTAGGTATAGCATTTTTAAAGTTTATTTTTGTATGATAGCTTTAATGGACGGTCAAACATAATTATGATAGGTGGACTAATAATTTTGGTAAGTTGAATTGTTGTTTAAGGAAATCATGGAATAAGGGATAAGATTCCTAAGGTTTTGGTAAGATATCTTGAAGTTATGGTAAATTGAGGGGACAAAGGCTTGGTTTATGGGAAATGTTTTGGAAACAAAATCATGGCCTTTATGCCATGAACTTGGACGGCATTGTGGCTAAGGGGGGGTTTTGGCCGAATATGCTAGTCTTGGTAAGGCTTAGGAATTGTTTTGGTCATTTGGTTCATTTGGTGCAAAAGTTGCAAAACAATTTTCTCTCAAATACTTTTCTTTTTGGCCGAATTCTACATTGTGGTAAGCCTAATACTTTTTGACCATTTGGTCATATTTGTTCAATATCTATTTCTCCTTTTCATTCTCTCAAAAACTGAAACTTGCATTAACCTTTTGTTCTCCCATTCATTTTGCTTAAACACCAAAACTCTCTAATACACTCTTCTTTGCCGAAATTCTATTTCTCTTCCCATTATTTTCTTTTTGTCATAAAGCCGAATATACCTCTTTGTTGTGCCAAAAATATTCTTCTTCTATCTTGAATCTCTTTGGCCGAATATTGAAGGCAACATAGTTTTCTTTGGGACTCCTCTAGCAATCGGTTTTTGGTAAGATGGTAAGGGTTTATTTTAAAGGATCATTCTTTTAAGTTTTCGTTTAATCCAAAGGCTAATAAACCTTAATGATGATGGTTGATTGTAGGGAAGTGAGGCCGATTCTTTTAGGAGTGTGTTGGATAGTGTTCGAAGGCTTTTGGGTAAGGTTTTAGGTTCACAAGGAACCCTTCTTCTCAATTATTTTGGTTTGGCCGAATAGGCCATGATTCTAATATTCATTTTTGGCCGAATATAGGGACAAGAATACTTGTGTGGCCGATTTGTTTGTTCGAGATTTAGGACTCTTGTTGGTATCAGGTGTGTGTACATACACATCTTATAACTTTTTAATATGCTAAGTGTTATATTATGTCTAATCGATTTATGTAAACATGGATGTAATACCATCATGGTATTAACAAGGATTCGGTTAAGTCTTTGTGACTATGAGATTACTATTTGATGCTTTTGGGAAGCATGACACATTTGGTATGTGTATTATTGGATATATGGCATTGATAAATTTATTAATATTGTTAAAATAAACCTTTTTGCATGATTCAGTAAATATACATATTTGATTGATATGGGTTGATGAGAGGAGGGGGCAGTGATATTCGTGTCGACGGACACCAGTGTTTTGGTAACACATTGTGACTACAGTCACCAGAGGTTTGGTACCTCCAGAGGTTTGGCACCTCATAGCGACTTGTCCCTGTGGTTAATTCCACCGTGGGTTGGCCCCACTTTGAGATATGGGATCGTCTGCCAGTGATTTGGTATCACACGATGGGTTGGCCCCATCACTTGATTTGTGACTTCGGTCACCAGTGTTTTGGTAACACAATTGTGTCTTCGGACACCAGAGATTTGGTATCTCCAGTGATTTGGTATCACATTTGTGACTATATGTCACCAGTGGTTTGGCACCACCAGTCGTTTGGTACCACACGGGGTAGAGAAAGGCGTTTGGATGGTTAGGTTGGGTGCATTTAAACTTATGCATGTTAATTGGTTATGATTTGTGTATGTTATTGCACTAAACCGGGGAAGGGTTACACATTGAGTCTTGGTGACTCACCTTCTCCTTTAATTTTCAGGTGATTCGTAGATCGCGGGTGAGGAGCCAGATGGACTCGAGGTGGCCATGCAGTGGAGACTTTTTAATAAATGAATTTTTGGATTTTATCTATTTTTCTTTTGGGTTTATGTTTGTAATAAGGCCTCCTAGAATTATTTTATTATTGCTGCGTGTTTTGAATGTTTGGTTTAAACTACTTGATGATGTTAAAATGGATGCACATGTTTTTCTCAAATTAAATGCAAAATGTTTTAAAGTACCATCGGGTACCTCTGAAATTTTTAAACAACCTGACTCAACAAATTTCTTTTGAGTGTGATTTCTAACAAATAAAATTTTAATTGAAAGGCAATTTGACTAAGTTTTAAATGGTTTTCAAAAATGTTTTCTCTGTAGCAAACCAAATTCGGTCTTATGGTTTGGGCCGGGTTTGGGGTGTTACAAAATTGGTATCAGAGCCAAGTTCAAAGCTCGGCTGTGGGGGCCCAAGGCCCAAAAATGTTTTGGTAGGCCTTTTTTGAAATATTTTTGTTTTGAATAAGCATGGCACCGAGTCTCCGGCACCGATCCGCCCTGGTAAGTACCTCTAACTTTTTGTATGAATTATTTACTGTAGAAGGGTAGGAAGCATGGGACGTAGATAGTGATAGTATTTTGAACTTCAGGACTAGTTTACTCCAAACAAAGACATAAGACTTTAATGGCCTAACTAAAACCAACCCGTGACCAAGTCACCGAGTTAGGGTGTGGTAACCTTGGTGCGCATGTCTAGGATTGGATCCGGATGAGCTTGGTATTTAAGCAGTCCTCGTGACTCACCTCCTTCTTCGCGAGATTCCTACCTGGTGCGTAGCTTTGGTTCACCCTAACCGAGAGGACTCGGTCATAGGCAAAACCCTAAATAAAACCCGAAAGGGACTAGCCATGTTTTAAGGAAAACTTCGATTTTAAAATCACTAAATTATCTCTTTTTGATAATAGGACAAATTTATCTTCAAAAATTTTCAAATGATCCCGGTTTACCGAAATTACCAAAATGCCCCTAGTGGCAAAATTACGAAAATACCCTTGGTCTTTAAAATTTCCATATTACCCCAATTTTGATCAAATTTTTATTTTACAAAAGTACTCAAAAATGTTGTATTCTAAAATAATACCTTGACTTTGAAATTTACAAAATTACCCCTGATTGACAAAATTACCAAAATACCCCTGGTTTCCAAAATTTTGTTATATCTTCAAATTGAGAATTTCTCAAAAATACTCCTCAATTTTAGAAATTTCAAAATATCTCGATTTATTAAAGTTTTCAAATTTCTTCGGTTTATTACAAAAATACCCTGTAGGAAAAATGACGAAAATACCCCTGGGTTAGAAACGGACAGAAATGCCCGAAGAGTGCATAGGTATGAAAGGTATAGGGAATGGATATACATTTCTATGTAAACTAGGATAGAAGACCTAAAACTTTGTTTGATCGAAAGAATCTCTATTAAACTCTTTTCATAAAATTTCTTCGCGGATAATCAAGTGAAACATGTACTAATTCATAAAATTTCCTAATCAGATTAAAGCGCGATAGTTAGAATGAGCTTTAGAGGTCGTGGACGTCGTGGACGCGGAAGGGGTAGGATGGCTGTATCGGAACCTGTTGGGTCGGGTCAAGGATCTGAGAATGAGATACCGCCACCACCACCCCCAACCTTTGGAGCTGAAGAGCAGGATCAGACGGGTGACGACGCTATGTCACAAGCAATGCTACGGGTTCTGGAAAGGGTAGCTGGAATTGGAGGAGGTGGAGGAGCTCGGAAGTCGGTTCCTGAGAGACTTAGAGCTAACGGAGCTGAATTTTTCCGAGGTGTGTCTGGTGTAGCGCCCAATACGGCTGAGTATTGGCTAGAATCGACCAAAAAAATCATGGATGAGATAGATTTGACTAATGAGGAGAAACTGAAAGGAGCGGTGTCGCTTCTCAAGGATGAGTCATATCGTTGGTAGCTCACGGTTCGAGATGGTGCTACGGCAGATGATCTCACTTGGGAGTATTTCAAGAATTCTTATCAGAAGAAGTATGTTGGCTCAAGCTACATTGATGCACAAAGGAAAGCTTTTCTGGGGTTAGTACAAGGAAGTAAATCTGTGTCGGAATATGAAGCGGAATTCCTAAGGCTGAGTCATTATGCTCAGGGAATAGTGGCATCGGAGCATGATCGTTGTGTTCGTTTTGAAGACGGACTTAGAGACGAGTTAAGGTTGCTGATTGCTCCGCAGCAAGAGCGTGAGTTTGCTGTCTTGGTGGAGAAGGCCAAGGTAGCCGAAGGAGTCAAGGAGTCCGCGAGGCAAAGTTATGATAGGAGCAAGCTGAAGAGAGGCTTTGGATCGTCTGGGTCAGGTGGTAATGTTCAGAAAAGGTTTAGGCAGAGTGGGTCAAATCAGGCAAGAAGGTCCACAGCTGCTAATCAGAGACCGACCCAGTGTAATCGTTGTGGGAAGTTCCATTGGGGAGAATGTTGGACCGGAGGGAAAGGATGTTTCGAGTGTGGTTCGTTGGATCATCGTGTGAGAGACTGTCCGCGTAAGCGAGCTAGGAATCAGTTTGAAGGTCAAGGTCGTGCTCAGTTCAGAAAGGAGGGACCAGCACCACAGAGAGGTCGTGGTTATGGTAGAGGTGGTTATGGCTCTAGTGGAGGTCGCGGAGCAGCTGGCAGAGGTATTGGCAACACGGAGGCTAGGCAGCCTGGTTTGGTGTATGCTGTGAGGCGTCGTGAGGAAGGAGACGCACCGGACGTCATAACCGGTACGTTTTTAATATTTGGTGTTCCATATACTGCTTTGATAGATGTGGGTTCGACGCATTCTTACGTTGCTAGTAGCATAGTTGAGACCATGAGTTTAGTTCCTGTGACTGCTTCTAGGAGGATGACTGTACTTAGTCCTTTAGGTTACTCTGTAGAAGTAGATAAACTATATAGGGATGTACCCCTAGAACTCCAAGGGGTAGTGTTTGTAGCCGATCTGATGGAACTGTCGTTTGAGGAGTTCGATCTGATTCTTGGGATGGATTGGTTGGTCAAGTACCAAGCAAGTTTGGATTGTGCTACTAAGCGCATGGTTTTGAAGACGGTTGAAGGTGAAGAAGTGGTCATGATAGGTAATAGGAGAGATTATCTATCCAACGTGGTATCTGCGTTGAAAGCAGTAAAGATGGTCAGGAAGGGCTATGAGGCGTTCGTAGTTCATGTGTGTGCTTTGGAAGCTAAGGAGTCTTCTGTGAGGAATGTTCAAACTGTAAAGGAATTTGCTGACGTATTTCCTGAAGAACTTCCGGGATTGCCTCCGGATTGTGAGGTCGAATTTGGTATAGACCTGTTACCTGGAACGGTGCCAGTGTCTATAGCTCCGTATAGGATGGCACCGAAGGAATTGATGGAATTGAAGGCTCAGATTCAAGAGTTGTTGGATCAAGGTTTCATTCGACCAAGTGTTTCACCTTGGGGAGCACCGGTACTTTTTGTCAAGAAGAAGGATGGTGTGATGCGGATGTGTATAGACTACCGCCAGTTGAATAAGCTGACGATCAAAAACAAGTATCCTTTGCCGAGGATAGATGACTTGTTTGATCAGCTGAAAGGGGCTGCGATTTTCTCTAAGATTGATTTAAGGTCTGGATATCATCAGCTGAAGGTGAAAGAGGCTGATATCCATAAGACAGCATTTCGTACTCGGTATGGACACTACGAGTTCTTGGTGATGCCGTTTGGTTTGACTAATGCACCAGCAGCTTTCATGGACATGATGAATAGGGTATTCCAACAGTTTTTGGATCAGTTTGTTGTGGTCTTTATAGATGATATTTTGGTGTACTCGAAGTCAGAAGAGGAGCATGATGCGCATTTGCGAGTGGTGTTGCAGATTCTGAGGGAAAAGCAGCTGTATGCGAAATTTAGTAAGTGCGAATTCTGGCTTAGGGAGGTGACTTTCTTGGGTCACGTTGTTTCAGCCGAGGGGATTAGAGTGGATCCTCGGAAGATTGAGGCAGTTTTGGATTGGAAGCCACCTAAGTCTGTGGCTGAAATTCGGAGTTTTCTAGGTCTGGCGGGGTATTACCGAAGATTTATGGAAGGATTTTCTTTGATTGCCGCACCGATGACCAAGTTGTTGAGGAAAGGAGTTCCATTTGTTTGGACCGAGGAGCAGCAAGAAAGTTTTGACAAATTGAAGAAGATTCTGACTGAAGCTCCGGTTTTGATTCAACCTGAGGCAGGCAAGGAATTCACGGTTTATTGCGATGCATCACATATTGGTTTGGGATGTGTGCTGATGCAAGAAGGGAAGGTAGTGGCTTATGCATCTCGGCAGTTGAGACCACATGAGGCTAATTATCCGACTCATGACTTGGAGTTAGCTGCTGTAGTCTTCGCTTTGAAGATATGGAGGCACTACTTGTACGGAGAGAAATCGATAGTTTACACGGATCACAAGAGTTTTAAGTATCTCTTGACTCAGAAGGATTTGAATTTGAGACAGCGTAGATGGATTGAGCTGTTGAAGGACTACGACTGTTCGATCGAGTATCATCCTGGTAAGGCTAACGTGGTGGCAGACGCGTTGAGTCGTAAGGTTGTATCGGATTTAAGATCGATGTTTGCTCGACTTAGTCTATTCGATGATGGGAGTCTTTTGGCAGAATTGCAAGTCAAGCCGACTTGGTTAGATCAGATTAAGGGGAAACAGTTAGAGGATGATGGTTTGAATGATCGGAGGTTGCAAGTTTAGAATGGTGGATTAGAGGATTTTAGTCTGTCCAGTGATGGAGTTTTGTGCTTTAAAGGGAAAGCTTGTATGCCGAAGGATGTAGAGTTGAGACAAAGGATTCTTCGGGACGCACATAGCAGCCCATATGCTATGCATCCTGGAGGTAGCAAGATGTATCGGGATTTGAGAGAGCAATTTTGGTGGCCAGGTCTGAAACGGGAAGTAACTGAGTTCGTGGGTAAGTGTCTGACATGTCAACAAGTCAAGGCTGAACATCAGTTGCCATCTGGTTTACTTCAGCCGGTGAAGATTCCTCAGTGGAAGTGGGAGAGGATCACCATGGACTTTGTCAGTGGTTTACCTCTTACGCCTAGCAAGAAGGATTCGGTTTGGGTGATTGTGGATCGTCTGACTAAATCAGCGCATTTCATTCCTGTAAAGGTAGATTATTCGCTTCAGAGGCTAGCAAAGTTATATGTGGCTGAGATAGTGAGATTGCATGGTGTGCCAGTATCGATTATCTCGGATAAGGATCCGAGGTTTACATCAAGGTTTTGGAGAGCTTTGCATCAAGCTTTGGGTACGAGATTGGACTTCAGCACAGCTTTTCATCCGCAATCCGACGGACAATCGGAGAGAGTGATTCAGATCTTAGAAGATATGCTCAGAGGTTGCGTTCTGGATTTCAGTGGTAGTTGGGAGGAGTATCTACCGTTGGCGGAATTCGCTTATAACAATAGTTATCAAGCGAGTATCCAAATGGCTCCATATGAAGCACTGTATGGACGGAAGTGCTGAACTCCTACGTGTTGGACGGAATTGGGTGAACATCAGGTTTTGGGTCCAGAGTTGGTGACTGAAACTGAGGACAAAGTTAAGGTAATTCGGGCTCATCTCAAGGAAGCATCGGATAGGCAGAAGTCTTACGCCGATCTCAAGCGCAAGGATATGGAATTCGAGGTAGGAGATAAAGTCTTTCTGAAGGTGTCGCCTTGGAAGAAGGTGTTGCGTTTTGGGCAAAAAGGGAAGTTAAGTCCAAGGTTCATCGGCCCGTATACTGTGTTGAAGCGAGTAGGACCGGTAGCTTATCAGCTCGAGCTGCCGGCGGAGTTGAGTCAGATTCACGATGTCTTCCATGTGTCGATGCTTAGACGGTATAGGTTGGATCCATCGCACGTCGTGCCAGTAGCAGAGATTGAGGTTAACTCCGACTTATCGTTCAAGGAGGAACCAGTTCAGATATTAGATCGTGATGTCAAGGTTCTGCGTAGAAAGTCGGTACCTTTAGTGAAAGTGCTATGGCGAAACCATGGTACGGAGGAAGCGACGTGGGAACCCGAGGATGTAATTCGGCAGCAATACCCCCATCTCTTCTGATCAGGTAATTTCGAGGACGAAATTATTTTAAGGGGTTATTCATGATTGAATTATTTTGCTTGTGTTTAAATTTCTGTGATATTATTTGTGGTGTTATAAGACTTAATTAGGGGTCTTGAGTAAGCTCGGTTTAGTAGGAAAATTCTTAGTATGGCTTATTTAATGAAGAGGATTAAATTAGCTTAGCACTAAAGTTAATTTAAGTGTATATTAAAGCACAAGATGAATTAGTGGTAAGTTGGTTAAAGAGCTTGAAATGTTGCATGAGGTTAGTGGTTCGAGTAGTAGGTATAGCATTTTTAAAGTTTATTTTTGTATGATAGCTTTAATGGACGGTCAAACATAATTATGATAGGTGGACTAATAATTTTGGTAAGTTGAATTGTTGTTTAAGGAAATCATGGAATAAGGGGTAAGATTCCTAAGGTTTTGGTAAGATATCTTGAAGTTATGGTAAATTGAGGGGACAAAGGCTTGGTTTATGGGAAATGTTTTGGAAACAAAATCATGGCCTTTATGCCATGAACTTGGACGGCATTGTGGCTAAGGGGGGGTTTTGGCCGAATATGCTAGTCTTGGTAAGGCTTAGGAATTGTTTTGGTCATTTGGTTCATTTGGTGCAAAAGTTGCAAAACAATTTTCTCTCAAATACTTTTCTTTTTGGCCGAATTCTACATTGTGGTAAGCCTAATACTTTTTGACCATTTGGTCATATTTGTTCAATATCTATTTCTCCTTTTCATTCTCTCAAAAACTGAAACTTGCATTAACCTTTTGTTCTCCCATTCATTTTGCTTAAACACCAAAACTCTCTAATACACTCTTCTTTGCCGAAATTCTATTTCTCTTCCCATTATTTTCTTTTTGTCATAAAGCCGAATATACCTCTTTGTTGTGCCAAAAATATTCTTCTTCTATCTTGAATCTCTTTGGCCGAATATTGAAGGCAACATAGTTTTCTTTGGGACTCCTCTAGCAATCGGTTTTTGGTAAGGTGGTAAGGGTTTATTTTAAAGGATCATTCTTTTAAGTTTTCGTTTAATCTGAAGGCTAATAAACCTTAATGATGATGGTTGATTGTAGGGAAGTGAGGCCGATTCTTTTAGGAGTGTGTTGGATAGTGTTCGAAGGCTTTTGGGTAAGGTTTTAGGTTCACAAGGAACCCTTCTTCTCAATTATTTTGGTTTGGCCGAATAGGCCATGATTCTAATATTCATTTTTGGCCGAATATAGGGACAAGAATACTTGTGTGGCCGATTTGTTTGTTCGAGATTTAGGACTCTTGTTGGTATCAGGTGTGTGTACATACACATCTTATAACTTTTTAATATGCTAAGTGTTATATTATGTCTAATCGATTTATGTAAACATGGATGTAATACCATCATGGTATTAACAAGGATTCGGGTAAGTCTTTGTGACTATGAGATTACTATTTGATGCTTTTGGGAAGCATGACACATTTGGTATGTGTATTATTGGATATATGGCATTGATAAATTTATTAATATTGTTAAAATAAACCTTTTTGCATGATTCAGTAAATATACATATTTGATTGATATGGGTTGATGAGAGGAGGGGGCAGTGATATTCGTGTCGACGGACACCAGTGTTTTGGTAACACATTGTGACTACGGTCACCAGAGGTTTGGTACCTCCAGAGGTTTGGCACCTCATAGCGACTTGTCCCTGTGGTTAATTCCACCGTGGGTTGGCCCCACTTTGAGATATGGGATCGTCTGCCAGTGATTTGGTATCACACGATGGGTTGGCCCCATCACTTGATTTGTGACTTCGGTCACCAGTGTTTTGGTAACACAATTGTGTCTTCGGACACCAGAGATTTGGTATCTCCAGTGATTTGGTATCACATTTGTGACTATATGTCACCAGTGGATTGGCACCACCAGTGGTTTGGTACCACACGGGGTAGAGAAAGGCGTTTGGATGGTTAGGTTGGGTGCATTTAAACTTATGCATGTTAATTGGTTATGATTTGTGTATGTTATTGCACTAAACCGGGGAAGGGTTACACATTGAGTCTTGGTGACTCACCTTCTCCTTTAATTTTCAGGTGATTCGTAGATCGCGGGTGAGGAGCCGGATGGACTCGAGGTGGCCATGCAGTGGAGACTTTTTAATAAATGAATTTTTGGATTTTATCTATTTTTCTTTTGGGTTTATGTTTGTAATAAGGCCTCCTAGAATTATTTTATTATTGCTGCGTGTTTTGAATGTTTGGTTTAAACTACTTGATGATGTTAAAATGGATGCACATGTTTTTCTCAAATTAAACGCAAAATGTTTTAAAGTACCATCGGGTACCTCTGAAATTTTTAAACAACCTGACTCAACAAATTTCTTTTGAGTGTGATTTCTAACAAATAAAATTTTAATTGAAAGGCAATTTGACTAAGTTTTAAATGGTTTTCAAAAATGTTTTCTCTGTAGCAAACCAAATTCGGTCTTATGGTTTGGGCCGGGTTTGGGGTGTTACAGGTATGTTATCCGAAATGTTCAATTTCCCTTCGGGTGCGATTACTGTCGCTGCTGCCGCCACTGCCTCGCCTAGTTACTAGACCAGCATGTATAGCCAAATTATCAAGCACACCGACCAGCCCCAGGTAATACCAATGAGTGGAATAGCAGCAGGCAAGGTGTTGTTGGGGGTTTGGGATAGTTAGGTTGTAACAGTCCGGTTTAGACCCTAGTCAAAACAGTGGTTTCAGGACCACAAATCTAAGTTAGAAAAATATTTTAATATTATTTTCTGTGTCTGCAGTATATGGTTTAGCATGTGTGAAAGTTTCGTAAATTAATTTGTCCGTTTGTGTGCTTAATTTGAGAAAATGATTAAATTGTATTAAATGCAAAACTAGCATGATATTTCTAAAAGTGCCATTTGTTGTGGCTTTTAAATGTGGAGGCTTTATGAGGCAATTAAGCCAAATATAAGATAGTGGAAGGTTAAATGACATAATAACCTTAATGTTTATTTGTCTATATGACTAATAAATGGGTAAAATGGTAATTGAATAATTATGTTAAGTTAAGTAAAACAAAAGCTTGAAAATGGCTATAATGTTCATCCATCTGGTCGAATATTGAAAGAAAGAAAAGAAACAAAGTTAAGCTAGGTTTTGACACTCTTTTAGCTTGATTCAAGGTATGTTTTGCTTCAGTTTTTGATAATTTCTACGTTTCTGTATTCGTTGCTTCGTAAACTTCAAAACCCATGTCTTAATTTTGAGAATTGATGATGTTTTTGAAATGAGCCTTTGATGAACTCATGTGTTTTGTGATGTTTAATAGTGAAATATGAAAGATATGTGTTTGATTATCATAGTTTGTCTTTTGAGTTTTGTTGAATTTGAGTATTTTGGATTAAATTGAGAAAATAATATTTTGAGGGACTGAATTGTGAAATTAATGAAATGTGTGGACTTGAATGAGCATGGGTGATATTCGGCCAAGAACAAATATTTTGAAATTTGATGTATTTTGTGATTTTGTGTAATAAGGACTAAATTGTCCAAATGTGAAAATGTGAGGGCTAATTTGTAAATTGCCCTCAATCTATGTTTTTGGATTGAATTGAATGTTTTGGTGAATAAATGAGTTAAATTTGAATATGTATAGATCAATAACAGAAGAAAATGGATTTAGATCGCGGAAAGTCAAAAGTTGTCGAATAACCGAATCTGATCGAATATTCGAAACCGAGGTAAGTCAATATACAAATAAATGTATTTGAATTGAATTATTAGTACATATATTAAATTTGAATGGCTATGAATATCCATTGAGATGGAATGTATATGAAATCCGAGTTTATGTATATATCGACAAGTTATCAGTGTCTGAGAAGTTCCGTCTGAACCTAGGAATAGATAGGATTGCATATGTCATGACATAGGTGTCCGATATGTGATATCATGTAATACCACGTCTACGATGTAACACCCCTAGACCCGGCCCAGACGTTATGGCCGAATCTGGGAATGTCACATCAAAGGCATAATTCAAAATGATTTTGCTAAGTTCAAATTTAAGGCCTAAAAGCCCAAAATCCTTGAATCTTGTTAAGTTAATGATAAAAGCCCATATTTTTAGGTATTTCAAAAACCATGTTTAAGAAAATTTATCTAAGTTTAACAACTAAGTAAACAGTTGAACAATGATAACAAAACACAAAATCTAAAGTGAAATCGGAGTACAAGACCTTATTACAAGCAGCGAAAATAAAGTAATTAATATCATGTCCTTTGAAACAAATAAACAATACTCCTAAGTATCTTGTAGTGTGTGTAACACCCTCACCCGTGTCCAACTCCGGGACAGGGTTCGAGGTGTTACTGGACTTAAACATTCACAATCATACAAAACTGGGTTTCCAAATTTCGCCCAAAATTAAAACTTTTCAAACACATGCATATCATCCCTTATATAGGCCTTCGAAGCCTATAAAATACATCGGGGTGGTTCGGGACTAAACTGAGAACTTTGAAAATCTTTGGGCAACTTAACCAGTTTTCTTGCTTTAGAGAGTCACATGCCCGTGTAACTCTCTGATTTTGATGTCAGCAACCATTTAAGGGCACACGGCCAAGGCACACATCCATGGCCAGAGGCCGTGTCCTCCACACGGCTGAGACACAAAGCCTTGTCTCTACCCGTGTGGTCAAGACTTAGGCTAACTTCCAAGCCTTTTTGTCATCTTTACATGCACACACATACATTTGACCTTGTCATCTGTTTAATCACTTATACCACATAATATGACATTAACACATACCATGGACAAATAGGCTTACAAGTCAAAATCATCATAAGCCACATCTCATGGCTATAATCAACAAATCAATATAAGCCAATACATTTGACTAATCACAAGAACATCCATCATAGAAAAATTAAGTCCCTATACATGCCACTCACTTGAAAACATTTAACATACATATGCCAATACTCCAAGGATAATGGCTCGATAGTGTGATGCTGCCTCCGACGATCTCCAACCCTGAGCTATCCTGACAAAACTAAAAGAAATGGAAAGGAAGGAGTAAGCTTTATGATTAGTAAGCTCGCATGAAAATAATAAGCAATGCGATAACATACTATTTTCATTTTCTTTCTATTTATTCAAATTCCAGTTAAGTTGTTTCCTCAAGTCATAGTCATTAAATTATTTATATCTGGAGCTAGGGAACTCTAAATTAAGATTCGTTAATTTTCCATGAAACTAGACTCACATATCTTCATACCATAAAATTTCCAGAATTTTGGGTTTAGCCAATAAATACATTTTATTCATTAAAGATTCCCCTATTTCGCTGTTCGATAGCTCTAACACCTCTTCATTAAAATTAAAATTCCTTATTATAAAGAGTTTGGATAACCTTCTCGTTTGTCTCTCTCAAAAGTAGACTCACCAAGGATTCTAAGAATATAAATTACACATCATAACCATTTTTATACAAGTTTTAGTGATTTTCCAAATTTTGAACAGGGGATTTCCGAAACCATTCAGACCCTATCTCACCAAAATTTAAATATCTCATAATATAAAATTTATTTACTCACACCATTTCTTTTATGTGAAAATATACTCAATAAGATTTAATTTCATCTCTCATTCAGTATACAATTCAATTTCTACTATTTATGGTGAATTTTCAAAATCACGTAACTGCTGCTGTTTCAATCTATTTTACTGAAAATTTTACTCTCTCATGTTTTCTTTATATTACTTCCATATATGCACACATAACACCAAACATGTTCAATACTAGCCATACAAATGAATAATCATCACCAATATTTACGAGTACTCATAATGGCGCTTACACTATATCAGCCTTACCACAATTTCAATCACGTATCACATATCAAACACATTATGCACATACACACATGGTCACATGCACCTTTGCTCACACGTACATTTGCCACATTTCTCAATTGGTCACATTCACACCTGCACTTATTCATAACATGATCGCACCAATCACCATTAGTAAGTTATCTCGTTGAACCCCTTCGAAAAATGCCCGATACTCGAAGGTCTTAGCACATAGCTCCACCTACACATAATTCGGCTTTCTTGTACACATGGTGAAGGTCCCTTATCACCTATGTGACCTAGCCATTCCATCCCGTAGCTTTCTTGTCTACATGGCGTCCAACACTAGAAACCACTCATGTGACCTAGCTGCTCATAACCCGTAACTTTCTTGTACACATGGTATACACACAGTATTACACATGTGATCTAGTTACATATGAAATTATTATCCCGTAGCTTTCTTGCACACATGGTGAAAGTCCCTTATCATCCATGTGGCCTAGCTACATATCAAATTTTGCCATCACGTAGCTTTCTTGTGCACACGGTAAAGGTCCCTTATCACTCGTGTGACCTAGTTACATATTGTCCGTATCTCTCAATTTTTCGAAGGTTCAATCGAGAATTTCTCATTCCATACATTTTCATATTTTAGTTATCACCCAATGATTTCCATAATATCTAGCAAAATAATTATTGAACAAGTAAAGTAAATGCATTATTTACATATCAACTTTCCATTTCACATAATAACCATAGTCATAGAAAACACCTTTAAGCACAACATTTCAACCCATTTTCCATGTCACCTATGTCACCTTTTATAATAAACATATTATTAAATCAATTCACCAACATAATATACTAAACATGTAATTCAGCAAAATCAATTTAATACCACAATTTAGGTTTCAAATATACATTACAACATTATTGCATTATTATTAACACACCAACTTACCTCGGATCCAGAAACGACAATTTACCAACTTTCCTGATTTTTGATTTTCCTGTCCAAATCTCATTTTTCAGGGTCTAAAACATCACATTTCACTTATTTAATTAATGTACTACTCAAAAAAGTCCCTAACTCAAACTTTGGCAAAATTACAATTTTGCCCCTAAACTTTTGCATAATTATGATTTTACCCATAGGCTCGAAAATTAAACTTCATCCCTTATTCTTATGTTTTATAACATGCTGATCATTTTCCCCTTCTATGGCAACATCAAATTCTTCCTCTAACATGCACTTATGTACATTAGGTGTTTTTGCCGATTATGTCGTTTTACTCGTTTTCACTTAAAATCGCTTAGTAAAAGTTGTTTAACATAGTTCTAAGCTTTGTATTCTACCATAAAACATCAAAATAAACACATTTCACCAATGGGTATTTTTCCAAATATGAACCCTAGGTTAAATTATTGCTAGAATAAGCTAAATCAAGTTACCGGGACTCAAAAAACGTAAAGAACATGAAAAACGGGGCTAGAATGGACTTAAGCTTGGAAGGCTTGAAAATCCTATCCATGGCTTCCCACATGTTAAATTCGGCCTAAGCCTGAAGATGGACAAATTTGGCATTTAAATTTTGTTTTTAATTCATTTAATTCACTAAATTACCAGAAAGCCCCTTAAAAAAATCTTTGAAACATACCCATCCATGTCCATTTTTGTACACCAACTTAACCAATGGTCTAATTATCATTTAAGGACCTCCAATTTAAAATTTCATAACAATTGGACACCTCTAACATATAGAACTCAACTTTTGTACTTTTTACAATTTAGTCCTTTTGACTAAATTGAGTGCCCAAACGTCAAAATTTTCGAATGAGATTTTCACAAAATCATTCCGTGAAATTGTAGACCATAAAAATATAAATAAAATAAATTTCTCAACATCGAATTTGTGGTCCCGAAACCACTATTTTGACTAAGCCCAAAATCGGGCTGTTACAGTGTGGCCATCTCCGAGTCCTCTCCCATGTAGAGCCGTCTACTGAGGGTCACCTGAAACATTTAATAAAAGGGTGTGAGTTTTGAAACTCAGTGTGTACGACCCTTGGTAACCAATCAACATGCAAATATCACATTGGGCCTAAGCCCTATCAAATTTGGTGGTCTTGGGCCTTTGCCCACAATGACCTTATATCACATCAGTATCACATGAATGCAATGCACCCATCCCAAATCCAACCCTGCACTCTATTTCCATTCCAACCCTACACTCCTATAGGGATATAAATATCAACCCACCCATCCCTACACTCCAAAGGTAGCACCAGCAGCGGCACTACTCAAACGTTGCAGCAAAGCGGCTATAATGGGCTTAAAGCCACCAGTGGATCCACGGTCATCAAGCGACTATGCAATCCTCAAATCTTCCTCCGTATCATCAAAACCCACCCAAGTGCAACATATATTTCATGAATGCAACATACACAATTTCACACATTAAGCACTTAGGGGTATTTTAGTCATTTCACTACCCAGGGGTATTTTTGTTAATTCTACCCTACAGGGGTATTTAGGTAATTTTGTAAAACAGGGGTATTTTGGAAATTTTGTAAATCAAGGATATTTCGGTAATTCTATAAATCAAGGGTATTCTGGTAATTTTACAAATCAGAGGTATTTTAATAATTTTGCAAATCTAAGGATATTTTGGTAATTTTCAAATTAGGGGTATTTGGTCCCTCTCGAGTTTTAGTTATGAACTTTGGCCCATTAACAAGTCCTTGCGACTAAAAGTGAATAGACACTATGCACCAGGTAGGATTCCAGAGAAGAGGAGGTGGGCCATTAGTACCGCTTAAGTACCAAGCTCTCCCTAGATTCAATCCTAAACATGCATATGTCCATTGCCACACTCTAACCCAACGACTTGTTCCCAGACATATTGATTATTAAATTAAGTCTTATGCGGTTTAAGAGTTGTTCAGAACTAGGCCTAAAGTCCATTAAACCCTAGCATAGTTGTCTACGTCCCCATAAAGCCCCTCAAGCCCATTTCATGTTCATATAACCCATTAAGCCCAAATCACATCCTTATGGTCCATTAGGCCCAGATCTAATTCATATGGCCTATTAGGCCCAAAACAATTCCAGATCATGTAACATGCATGACTAACTCAATTCAAATAACCAAATCAATCAATTTCATCAAACTTAGCCTCAGGGCCCACAGGGCCCATTTAGCCACTTTCGGCTTTTCGGCATTGTCGATATCATGTGTGTGTAGTGTTTGTACACACCTAGTTATTGCGGCGTGCTATACTATCCTTGGTCTTGAACCTACAACCAACCAACCTTCAATCAATCACCCATACATAATCAAAATATTTACCAAAAGTCGAAGCCTTACCGTAACCTTACCGTGTACCCACCGGGTTCTAATAGCCCTTCCTTAGCTACTAATCACGAGTATCCCCTAGATCTGCACTAACACATACACCATCAAACTTCGAGTGACTCATAATCCACACAAGTCACCCCTATAGATCATACTCATATTCGACCATAATCGAGTTGAGTACACTTACACTTTGCACCACACTTGCGATCTTTGAACCTTACCCTTGTTAATACAAGATAACGACAATGAGAAGTTAAATAGCCCTTCAGCTTTTAACAAAACACACTAAGGGGTTAACTGAATACTTACTGAATCCACTTTTGATCTTGCGGCCTAGATAACTACTGAACGAGATTCGGCTTTTAACCTTGACTGATAGTATGTAACAATCGATTTGTGATGGAGGAAAACAACAAAGATTCGGCACTAATAGGGATTTCGGCAAGAGAAGATGATGATACTTCTACAATAAAAGAGTTTGGCTATGAGAGAATTTGACAAAAAAGGATTCGGCTATAGGAGATTTCAGCAACAAGGCAAGGTATTTTCGGTTGTGGAAAAATAAGGTTTCGGCAAGGAAAAGAAAAAGTATGGAAAATTCCGCATTACCAAGGACCCCAGATTCGGCGCACACACATTTATATAGCCTATAGCTGAAACTTAGCCACCCCTAAAGTCCAATTCGGTACCACTTCATCCACTGCTCATCTCCTAATTTTTCTCCATGATATCTACCTTATCCTTCTCCTAAATTCTCTCTACTGATCACTTCTTCTTAGATTCCCTCTACACGCCACTTCTAGCCTTCTAAAAGCCTAAAATTAAACTCCAAAATAAAGCTAAGCTAGCACTCGAACCTCAAACCTCTCTGCATGCATATGTCGCCACCTCTCTACACCTTAGTGGCGTGAGTTAGCCACCTTACCACAGGCTTCTTTGTGCCATTTTTCACTTATTTATTTAAAAGCCCACTACTCACAACCCTGATTCCTTAATTAATTAAATTAAGAATCCTCCTCCACAAAACTAGAACTCGGAGCTTCTCCAACACACCTAGACACTCTAAATTCATTAAACCTTTAAAGCCGTCATGTCATTTGTCATTTTCTTGCTCACTTAAAAATTTTATGAGACCCAAAGCCCAATAGGCCCAATTCTTCTAGGCCCAAATTTGGGGCGTTACATACGGTGTTGGCATTGATTCGAGACTTCAAGTAAGACCATGTCTGGGACGTTGGCATCGATATGAATTTACGTGTCAGACCATGTCTGGGACATTGGCATCGTATTGATTCGTGTAAGACCCTGTCTGGGACAGTGGCATCGATATCTAAATACATGTAAGACCACGTCTGGGACATTGACATTGTACGACTGTTTCGATCACTCTAAGTATCCTATTAGATTCCAAACGGTTCAACAAGCAAGTCCGAGAAATGAATGACCATGTGTGTATGAAAGGTAAGTGTCTAAACGAGCTTACTTAAGTGAATATGTATAATTAATTGATGAAGTAATATGTAAAAATATGCTTAAATGAGTATGTGTATAAGTGATACTTGAATTGAGGAATGTGGTAAGCATTGGCTAAGAAAATGAGCCAATGATTATGTGATAACTTTTCAAATGAGAGGCATTAATGTCATTGTATCAATGTAGCTATGTGCAAATTAAGTTAATTTTATTTGTATATGGTTTACTAAGCTTTTAGGAAGCTTACTTTGTTTGTGTTTGCTCTGTTTTATAGATCGTCAAAGCTACTGAAGGCTCAGGACTGTCGAGGATCGTCATCACACTACTCAACCTTACTTTGGTATTTTTGAAAGTGTATATAGCTAAATATGGCATGTATAGGCTAGTTATTTTGGAACATGTTCGAGGTGTGTCAATAGCCATGAGAAGTGGCTAGATAAATGCTGGTATTATGTATAAGTGATTTTGGTATATGATGCTTGATTTTGGTATGGATTCATTATGGTTATATGAATGGTATGTATAATGATGCAAACTGAGTATATATGTTTGAAAAATGAGATGGTTCTATGAATGTGGAAAATTTGAGGATGAAACATGATTGGTTTTATATGTGATTTAGTTGTGCATATTGGCATATAAGTTGGCATGATTAGATATGAGATTGATTGGGATGATATGTTGATTTTAGGACATGATTTTGGTTGCCAATTGTGTATGGGATATTGCTTGTTTGAGCTTGTAGGTATGACCCTTGTGTGGGTGGCATTTTGGCCTTGAAAATGGCCTATAATTGCCCACACGGTTGAGCATACGGGCGTGTGGCTCGACTGTGTCCCTCGTGATTGTAATTCAAAACAAGTCAGGATCGACCACGGGCTGGACACACAGGCGTGTGACTGGCTGTAACACCCCAAACCCGGTCAACACACCACGACCGAATCTGGCATGTTACGGAGTAAAATCATTTTTAAAACACAAGTTTGTCGAATAATTTTCTTAGAAAACCCTTTTATAGTTTAAAAGTCTAGAAATCCCTGTTCAAGATGACATTGAAATCGTGTGATGGTTTCTTTAAAACTCATGCTTGAAAATCTACTTGTTGTTACAAGTATTTAGAAAACATACGATACTTGTTAAAAACTGAGTGCGATGCATATAATTGAGTTAAAAACCGTTTGCTTTTGAAGTTGTACGAAAACCAAAGTTTAAAAACATTCAAGTTACCTTTGTTATCATCTTGTAAGTTGCGTTACCGGATGGTAACGTTTGAAAAACCCGAAGAGATATAGTTTTGAAAACATTACTTTTTACCGGTTAATTTAACAAGTCACTATGTCCAACATGTGTATGATATAATCAAAATAAAAGCAAATTATAAAACCCAAAATAATAAAACTTAGCGGCCTTATTACAAACCCCAAACCAAATTAAGAGAAAATTTATAAAATCGAAATAGCAGTTTAAAGACCAAAACCAAACTAAGATGCATGGCCACCTCGAGTCCTCCCCGGCTCCATATCCGTGATCTATGCCTCATCTGCAAAATATGAGGGAAGGGGTGAGTCACCGAGACTCAGTGTATAAATCCCCAACCCGATAGTTCAAGCACTTACACAGATCATCAGTAAAACATGCAAATCATGCAACCCATAACCTAACCATCCGATCTCCTTTTTCTACCCCGTGTGGTCAAAACCACTGGTGGTCAAAACCACTGGTGACCGAAGTCACAAATATATATCGGTGTGGTCAAAACCACTGGTGACCGTAGTCACAAATCAAGTGATGGGGCCAACCCATCATGTGGTCAAAACCACTGATGACAATCCCGTAATACTCATGTGGGGCCAACCCACTGTGGTACCAAACCACTGGGACGAGTCACAATATCAATATATGGTCAAAACCACTGGTGACCGTAGTCACAAATATCAAAAGTGTGGTCAAAACCACTGGTGGTCAAAACCACTGGGACTTAGTCACAAGTAATAATAGTGTGGTCAAAACCACTGGTGACCGTAGTCACAAATCAAGTGATGGGGCCAACCCATCTTGTGGTCAAAACCACTGGTGACAGTCCAAATAAATCATCCCCCTCCTCTCATCAATCCCATCATCATGCTCATAACATACGTGTCACAATATCATAATCATGCAAACAACATATAATACAGCATTTAACAGTAACATGATGATGTATATCCAAAGATCACATAACAGGGGACTTACCCGGAATCCAAGCTCATGCCCACAAGGCATAATCACCGATTTCATTGGCTATAACAATAACATAATAGGCATATTATACTAATAAAGTGTGTAAGCGTTACACACCTGTCTAATCGCAGATCTAAGTAAGAATCCCGAAACTACTCGAATCTAGCGAAATCCCGAAACGTTGTTTCTCTTTCCTACAATCGGCCAACACCTAATTAGTGACTAAAAAGCCCATTCGGTTCAAATAGAAATCCCGAAGGATGCGTCACCCAATTATAGTACTTACCTTAAGCCGATTTGGTTTCCAACCAAATCCCAAAATTACACAATGAACCCCCTTGCAATCGGCCACACACTGATGCACAAAACGATTAGACTTCTGCTTTGAAAAGAATACGGAATGGATTCAAACCACTAGAACCCTTACCTTAATGATTGATTCGGCCTCTAAACACCACAGATCGGCACCCCCCTATGGGTGTTAGGGGTTTCGGCTATTAACAAGAAACAAGAATAGGATTAAGATCCCGAGTATCAATGATTGAAGAAATAGCAAAGAAAACAAGATTTCGGCATTACCCAAATCATTCAAGAAAAGAAGAAGAAATTGCTTACCAAGAGATTCGATTTCGGCACTTGAAATGATGGAGAGAAACGCAAGAAAAGAGGGGTTTATGAACACCATATTCGGCCAAGGTTCTTGATGGAAACAAAAGAGGACAAATGAGGCTTTCAGCTTCCAAGATAGAAGAGATGGAGGGAAATAATGGAATGGAAAAGAAGGGTTCGGCCAAGAGAAGGGAAGGGGATAGATTCGGCAATGGGTTTGAGATAGGAGAAAGAACGGAATAGAGAGAAAAAAAAAAGGAGAAGAAGATGTGAGTGTAGGTTTCGGCTTTGAACAAAATAGGAAGAAGAAGTGCACAAGAGGTGGATTCGGCAATAAGCTAAAGGAAAAGGGAGAGAATGGCTACCAAATTCGGCTCTTCAAAGAAAATGCACAAAAGATTCGGCCAACTACCAGAGCTGCCGAAAAAGAAGAAAAGAAAGAAGGCAATTGGTGGTTCGGCTTTGACACAAAACCAAAGAGAGAAAACCCTCTCCTCACTAGCCGAAATACTCCTCAAAAACCAATAGCACCTCCCCTCCTACAGTTTAAAATTCGGCCAACACTCCCAAGCTCTCCCATCCACTCATTCAAATCAGTTTGAATGAGTCAAACTCCACCTTTTTCTCCCTTCCATCCATTCAAACTTGTTGACCCAATCTTCATCTATCCATGAGAGTCCCACCTGAGCACACCTCTGCTTGCCTGTGGCGTCAAAAATAAATGAGCAGAAAGGGATTTCTGCATCTCGAACCAAGGTCCTCCTTACTTCCTGTGGCGTCACCTTCCTTGTGACTTAAGTGGTGCCTCCTTGCCACTTTACCAAGGCTTCTCTTGTGTCTACAACCCCCAATAAATTCTCTTAACCCCTAACTCCCTAAGCTCCATTTCCTCAAGTGCTAAAAGAAAATTCTTAGCCCTAACTCAGGCCTAACCTAGGGTTATAACTAGACCCCAAAAGCTTGTTAAATCAACATTATAAACAATTCATCACATGCAACACAAGCAAAATGCAGAGACCCCGATTTAAGGATGTTACAGCTCTACCCCCCTTAAAAAGATTTTAAGCCTCGAAATTACCTGTTCAGAAGAGTTGAGGGTATTGCTGCCGTACCACATCCTCTGGTTCCCACGTGGCCTCCTCCGTGCCATGGTTCTGTCGCAGAACCTTAACATCCCGATCCAATATCCGTACTGGTTCCTCCTCGAAAGACAAATCAGGGCTCACCTCTATCTCCTCAACTGGTACCACATGTGACGGATCTGATCGATAGCTCCTAAGCATGGAAACATGAAAGACGTCGTGAATCTAACTCAACTCTGCTGGCAACTCAAGCTGATAAGCTACCGGTCCCACTCGCCTCAACACTGTATACAGCCTGATAAACCTAGGGCTTAGCTTGCCCTTCCGACCAAATCTCAATACTTTCTTCCAGGGCGATACCTTTAGAAAAACCCTATCACCCACTGCATACTCAATCTCCCTGCGCTTAAGATCGGCGTAGGATTTTTTCCTGTCCGACGCTTCCTTAAGACGAGCCCGAATCACTTTAACCTTATCTTCTGTTTCTGCCACTAACTCTGGACCCAACATCTGTTGTTCACCCAGTTCTGTCCAACACGTAGGAGTACGACATTTCCGTCCATATAGCGCCTCATATGGTGCCATCTGAATACTCGCTTGATAACTATTGTTATAAGCGAACTCTGCCAAAGGTAGAACTCCTCCCAACTACCACTGAAATCCAGAACACAGCCCCTTAACATATCTTCCAGAATCTGGATTACCCTCTCAGACTGTCCATCAGACTGAGGATGGAAAGCCGTGCTAAAATCTAACCTTGTACCTAAAGCCTGATGTAAAGCTTTCCAAAACCTCAACGTGAACCTGGGATCCCTATCTGAAATAATGGACACTGGCACTCCATGCAACCTTACTATCTCTGCCACATACAACTTGGCTAATTTATGAAGTGAATAATCAACCCTCACCGGTATGAAATGAGCCGACTTAGTCAAACGATCCACTACTACCCAAACTGAATCCTTCCTACTAGGCGTAAGGGGAAGCCCACTGACAAAATCCATCGTAATCCTTTCCCACTTCCACTGTGGGATATTTACCGGCTGCAACAGCCCTGATGGCAACTGATGCTCAGCCTTAACTTGCTGGCCTGTCAAACACTTGCCCACAAACTCTGTTACTTCCCGCTTAAGCCCTGGCCACCAAAACTGTTCCCTTAAATCACGATACATCTTACTGCCTCCAGGATGCATAGCATATGGACTGCTATGAGCTTCATGTAGAATCTGCTGTCTCAAATCAACATCCTTAGGCATGTATACTTTCCCCTGAAAACACAATACTCCATCACTGCCTAAGCTGAAACCTTCGAACTCACCATCCTATACTTGCAACCTCCGAGCACCCAAAACCTCGTCCGTCAGCTGTTTCTCCTTAACCTGATCAATCCAAGACGGCTTTACTTGCAATTCTGCCAGAAGACTCCCATCATCATAAAGACTAAGGTGAGCAAACATCGCTCGCAAGTCCGCTACCACCTTCCGGCTCAACGCATCAGCTACTACGTTAGCCTTACCCAGATGGTACTCAATTGAACAGTCGTAATCTTTCAACAATTCAATCCACCTCCGCTGCCTCAAATTTAAATCTTTCTGAGTCAAGAGGTACTTCAGACTCTTGTGATCCGTATACACTATCGACTTCTCCCCATACAAGTAATGCCTCCAAATCTTCAAGGCAAAAACCACTGCAGCCAACTCCAAGTCATGAGTCGGATAGTTACCTTCATGAGGCCTCAACTGCCGAGACGCATAAGCAACCACCTTTCCCTCTTGCATCAGCACACACCTTAAGCCAGTATGTGATGCATCACAATAAACTGTGAATTCCTTCCCTACCTCAGGCTGAATCAAGACCAGAGCTTCAGTCAAAATCCTCTTCAACTTGTCAAAACTCTCTTGCTGTTTCTCGGTCCATACTAACGGAACCCCTTTTCTCAATAACTTAGTTAACGGCGCTGCAATCAAGGAAAACCCTTCTACAAACCTTCTGTAGTATCCTGCCAAACCCAGAAAACTCCGAATCTCTCAACTGACTTGGGTGGTTTCCAATCCAATACTGCCTCAATCTTACGAGGATCCACCCTAATTCCCTCAGCTGATACAACATGACCTAAGAAAGTTACCTCCTTAAGCCAGAACTCACATTTACTAAACTTGGCGTACAACTGCTTCTCCCTTAGAATCTACAGAACTACTCGAAGATGCGCGTCATGTTCCTCCTCGGATTTTGAGTACACCAAAATGTCGTCTATAAACACTATGACGAACCGGTCCAAATACAGCTGAAACACCCAATTCATCATGTCCATGAACACTGCCGGTGCATTGGTCAAACTGAAAGGCATTACCAAAAACTCGTAGTGCCCATACCGAGTACGAAATGCCGTCTTATGAATATCAGACTCCTTCACTTTGAGCTGATGATACCCCGACCTAAGGTCAATCTTAGAGAAAACTGATGCACCCTTGAGTTGATCAAATAAGTCGTCAATCCTAGGCAACGGATACTTGTTCTTGATTGTCAACTTGTTCAGCTGGCGGTAATTTATACACATCCGCATTGTACCATCCTTCTTCTTAACAAAAAGCACTGGAGCTCCCCAAGGTGATACACTCGGCCGGATGAAACCCCTGTCCAGCAACTCCTGAATCTGAGCCTTTAACTCCACTAATTCTTTCAACACCATCCTATATGGAGCAATAGATACTGGCGCAGTTCCAGGTAACAAGTCTATACCGAACTCAACCTCGCGGTCAGGAGGTATACCCGGGAGTTCTTCTGGAAACACATCAACAAATTCCCCTACGGTTCGGACATTCATCACAGCTGCATCCTTAGCTTCCAAGGCACAAACATGCACCAAAAATGCTTCACAACCCTTCCTAACCATTTTCTCAGCCTTCAGTGCAGAAACCACATTGGATAAGTAATCTCTCCTATTACCTATCATCACCACCTCATCACCATCCATGGTCTTCAACACCATGCGCTTAGCTGCGCAATCCAAACTAGCCTGATACTTTACTAGCCAATCCATCCCGAGAATCAGATCGAACTCCCCAAACGGCAGTTCCATCAAGTCAGCCAGAAACACGACCCTTGAAGTTCTAGGGGTACATCCCTAAACAGTTTACTTACTTCTACAGAGTGACCTAGAGGGCTTATCACTGTCATCTTCCTAGAAGTAATGTCAGAGTCTAAGTTCAGAGTTTCCACTATGTTACTAGCAACATACGAGTGCGTCGAACCAACATCAATTAAAGTATTATAAGGTATTCCAAAAATTAAGGACGTACCAGTTATGACGTCCGGTGCGTCGCCCTCCTCTCGATGCCTCGCAGCGTAGACCAGCCCAGGCTGTCTCGCCTCTGCACCACCTGCACCTCTGCCCGGTGCTCCACGACCTCTACCAGAGCCATTACCTCCCCTGCCTGAACCACAGCCCCTCTATGGCTGCTGATTATCCCTCCTAAACTGTGCACGATTCCGATCCTCAGACTGCAACCTAGCTGATCTCTATGGACAATCTCTAACTCGATGCCCCATCGAGCCACACTCAAAGCATCCCCTGTTCCCAGTCCAACATTCTCCCATGTGAGACTTTCCACAATGAGCACACCGTGGCGGCCACTGAGTATTAGCAACAGCAGGCCTAGCAGCTTGATTCGGCCCACTATATCTAACCCTTTTATGCTGATTCCCAGAAAACCCAGATGATCCAGAACTCCTTTTATTCCAACCCCTATCCTGATTTCGCCTTATAGACTGTTTTACCCCTTCAACAACCTTAGCTTTCTCCACTAGAACGGCAAACTCTCGTTCCTTTTGTGGGGCAATTATCATCCGCAGCTCGTCTCTCAGCCCATCCTCAAATCTGACACATCTCTCATGCTCTGTACCCACAATACCCCGAGCATACCGACTCAACCGGAGGAATTCCGCCTCATATTCTGCTACAGTCTTATTACCCTGGACCAGGTTTAAGAACGCCCTGCGCTGCGCATCAACATAGCTAGCCCCTATGTATTTCCTCTGATAGGCTGTCCTAAAGAATTCCCAAGTGAGGTCATCCGCCATTGCTCCGTCCCTAACCGTGAGCCACCACTGATATGACTCATCTCGCAGCAGAGATACTACGCCCTTCAGCTTTTCCTCAGCTGAAAAATCTAGGTCATCCATGATGCGTTCTGTCGCCTCCAACCAATATTCTGCCGCACTAGGTGCCACGCCGGATACACCTCTAAATACCTCTGCACCATTAGCCTTGAGTCGCTCGGTCACAGATTTCCGAGCTCCTGTTCCAACGCCTGCACTCGCAACCCTTTCTAACACCCGCAGCACCGCCTGTGACACTGCGTCATTACCACCCGTCTGATCCTGATATTCCGCGCCCACAGCTGGCGACGGTGGTACCTCATTTTTCGAACCATGTCCGGACCCTACTGGTTCCGAGACCGTCATCCTACCCCTACCTCGTCCACGAGTGTTACGCCCACGTCCACGTGTACTCATGTCTACCGATATATTCAAGCTGATTAAAAGTTTTATGTGTTAAACTTTTATTCCACTTTCTGTTAAAGCACAGTCTTATGAAAAATTTAATACGGGGTTGTTTTCGCGAGTACACATCATCCTATAGTTTGAGTCTCTAGAGTAGCTCCTACTATTATTCAGTCATGCCATGGTCATCACAATCATATAATCATATCATCAAAAGCAACAGTTTGGGGTACTTACCTGGGCGGATTGGTGCCGGAGACTCGGTGCCATGCTTTCATCACTATACTTTTCCCATAAAAAGCCTTTCATAATCCCTTTTAAAACATTTTTGGGCCTCGGGCCCACAGCCGAGCTGTTGAACTTGGCTCTGATACCATAATTGTAACACCCCAAACCCGGTCAACACACCACGATCGAATTTGGCATGTTACGGAGTAAAATCATTTTTAAAACACAAGTTTGTCGAATAATTTTCTTAGAAAACCCTTTTATAGTTTAAAAGTCTAGAAATCCCTGTTCAAGATGACATTGAAATCGTGTGATGGTTTCTTTAAAACTCATGCTTGAAAATCTACTTGTTGTTACAAGTATTTAGAAAACATACGATACTTGTTAAAAACCGAGTGCGATGCATATAATCGAGTTAAAAACCGTTTGCTTTTGAAGTTGTACGAAAACCAAAGTTTAAAAACATTCAAGTTACCTTTGTTATCATCTTGTAAGTTACGTTACCCGATGGTAACGTTTGAAAAACCCGAAGAGATATAGTTTTGAAAACATTACTTTTTACCGGTTAATTTAACAAGTCACTATGTCCAACATGTGTATGATATAATCAAAATAAAAGCAAATTATAAAACCCAAAATAATAAAACTTAGCTGCCTTATTACAAACCCAAAACCAAATTAAGAGAAAATTTATAAAATCGAAATAGCAGTTTAAAGACCAAAACCAAACTAAGATGCATGGCCACCTCGAGTCCTCCCCGGCTCCATATCCGCGATCTATGCCTCATCTGCAAAATATGAGGGAAAGGGTGAGTCACCGAGACTCAGTGTATAAATCCCCAACCCGATAGTTCAAGCACTTACACAGATCATCAGTAAAACATGCAAATCATGCAACCCATAACCTAACCATCCGATCTCCTTTTTCTACCCCGTGTGGTCAAAACCACTGGTGGTCAAAACCACTTGTGACCGAAGTCACAAATATATATCTGTAATATCCTAGATTTAGGGGTTATGCATTTATGCATAATTCAAGTGATAGTGGGCTTAGTATGTGTTTGGATATGTTTTAAGGGTTTTTAGAATTTTAGAATGTAAGGGAATGCTTTAGAAAAATATTATATTTTTAGTCTTAGAAGGGAAGCTAAGCAAAATTGGCCTTAAGAAAATTTGTTTGAGGTTTTAATCACAAGGAGTCAATTGGTACAGTGGCAAGTGGAGTGTGGAGTGTATTAATGGTCTTAGGTTCGAATCCCATGGATGGTAATAAGGTGACTTTTATTTTTGCATGTGTATGGCATGTGTCGGTCAACTCTAATTAAGATAAGGTTGGACTTTATCATTTATGGATAGTAGACTAAGGGAATAAGGCAAGTTATTAGTTAAGGTATGGAATCAAGGTGTTATGGAAGGATAAGGGGACATAAGGCTTGATGTATGAGTGTTGTTTTGGAAATATTTTTATGGTCATTTTGACCATGAATGTGGATGCATAGATGGCTAAGGGGGGATTGGCCAAATATTGTATGGGATTAGGGGGAGGATAGTTGGCCAAATTCTTGGCATTTTGTGCATCTTTTTCCCTCTTCTCCAAAATTATTCTCCTTAGCCGAATGTGTCATTGGCTTTAGGTGAAAACTTTGTTTTTGTTTTGGCTATCATTTCTTTGACCATATTGGTATTCTCTTTTTCTTCTTTTCCTCTCAAACTCTTCTTTTCTTTTTGGTACCGAAATATCACTACCTTGGAAAGGGGACATTTCTCTTTCATTCTTTTTCTTATTTGACCGAATATGCATCAATATTAAAAACTTTTTCTTTGTTCAATTTCTTCCATAGCCGAACCCTATAAGCCCTTATTTTCTTTTCTTTTTCATCTCTATTTTGAGCCATAGCCGAATGTGCAACTATCATTTAAAAGGCTTAGCCGAATCTTGTTGTGAGTTTTAGAAGCCAAAACCTTTTTCTCTTTGAGTCTCTTCAAGCAACGTGGTGTCGAAGGGAGGAAACACTAAGGAGTCTTTTGGGATTTGAAGTGTTCAAGGTAAGCAACTATAATATTCGGCCAAGGGCAATTCTTCATAAGATTATGCTTAAGGCCGATTCTAATATGGTTTCACTCAGGGATTTTGACAACTTCATAGACCAGTGGTGATTCAGGATTTAGATAAGTGAGGTAAGTGACATGTAGTTTTCGGCCATAGGCCGTTTTGGTATTATATTAGCCGATTCTGACTTAGGTTGTGTAGGAAAGAGTTCAACAATCGCAAGGGTGCAAATCGTTTAGACGTGGGTTCCGGGATTGAGTAGACTGTACCAAAAAAGTGTGTAGTTATTGCACTGTTCTCTTGATTGTTTATGTGTGTATGTTGTTATATATGTGTGATATGATGTGAATGGTAGCCGAAATAAGGGCTAAGATGGTGGATACCCATGGTGGGTGATCGAATAATCAGGTCAGTACTTTATGATATTAAATGATCACTGATGAATATGTGAAATGGTGATGAGCGTGTGTAATATACTCTATTAAATGATATTTTTGTCATGTTATATATATGCATGGGAATTTGGGACATGAATATTGAAGGACAGGGTGTACATTATGTACGTGGTCTGATGTTAGCCTTGTGCTACATTGGCGCTTGATGTTAGCTATGTGCTTCATCAAGGTGGGGTGTTGGCTATGTGCCACCTCCTGGCGGATGATAGCTGTGTGCATCACCGTGGATTGAGGATGACCTCGAGTCACCTCGTGGATATTGACATGTGGGGTCACTTAGGTGATCGGTGGCTTAGCCACGGCCTTGGGCGGCAGGTCTGCCAAGGTAGGTGTAATGGATGGACACTAGGTTGGGTTGGGCTTCATGTTGCATATTTATGTATGTGGACTGTGTGGGTATGGGCCAAGCCCATATGTGGAGACATGTGAAATAACTATACACTGAGTCTGTTTGACTCACCTAATTTTTACCAAACATCGCAGGTGATGCATAAAGCTCGGACCGGGTTGGAGTGGATACGAGGTGGCCCATGCAGGAGAAGTTTTACATGTTTTAAGTATTTTATATTTCCAGTGTTAATGAATTATTATTGATTGTAATAAAGGCCTCCTAAAGTATCTAAGGATTTTTATTATGTTTTAAGTTGGATTGTCGATTATATTATTATCTAAAAATGGTTTATTTTTAGCAACTTCCCTTTTAAAATATATGATAAAGTTTTTAACCGAAGAATTTGTAACATCAAAGTTTTACTTAAAGTTTTAAATACGAAATGATTTATCAACAACAACAAACTTTCATGATTTAGTTTATGAGTCAAATATTTTTCAAACGTTTTCCGCAGTGGCATTCTGAATTCGGCCGTGGCTCGTGGGCCGGGTTTAGGGTGTTACAATATCGGTGTGGTCAAAACCACTGGTGACCGTAGTCACAAATCAAGTGATGGGGCCAACCCATCATGTGGTCAAAACCACTAATGACAATCCCGTAATACTCATGTGGGGCCAACCTACTGTGGTACCAAACCACTGGGACGAGTCACAATATCAATATGTGGTCAAAACCACTGGTGACCGTAGTCACAAATATCATAAGTGTGGTCAAAACCACTGGTGGTCAAAACCACTGGGACTTAGTCACAAGTAATAATAGAGTGGTCAAAACCACTGGTGACCGTAGTCACAAATCAAGTGATGAGGCCAACCTATCTTGTGGTCAAAGCCACTGGTGACAGTCCAAATAAATCATCCCCCTCCTCTCATCAATCCCATCATCATGCTCATAACATACGTGTCACAATATCATAATCATGTAAATAACATATAATACAACATTTAACAGTAACATGATGTATATCCAAAGATCACATAACAGGGGACTTACCCGGAATCCAAGCTCATGCCCACAAGGCATAATCACCGATTTCATTCGCTATAACAATAACATAATAGGCATATTATACTAATAAAGTGTGTAAGCGTTACACACCTGTCTAATCGCAGATCTAAGTAAGAATCCCGAAACTACTCGAATCTAGCGAAATCCCGAAACGTTGTTTCCCTTTCCTACAATCGACCAACACCTAATTAGTGACTAAAAAGCCCATTCGGTTCAAATAGAAATCTCGAAGGATGCGTTGCCCAATTATAGTACTTACCTTAAGCTGATTTGGTTTCCAACCAAATCCCAAAATTACACAATGAACCCCCTTGCAATCGGCCACACACTGATGCATAAAACGATTAGCCTTCTGCTTTTAAAAGAATATGGAATGGATTCAAACCACTAGAACCCTTACCTTAATGATTGATTCAGCCTCTAAACACCACAGATTGGCACCTCCCTATGGGTGTTAGGGGTTTCGGCTATTAACAAGAAACAAGAATGGGATTAAGATCCCGAGTATCAATGATTAAAGAAATAGCAAAGAAAACAAGATTTCGGCATTACCCAAATCATTCAAGAAAAGAAGAAGAAATTGCTTACCAAGAGATTCGATTTCGGCACTTGAAATGATGGAGAGAAATGCAAGAAAAGAGGGGTTTATGAACACCATATTCGGCCAAGGTTCTTGATGGAAACAAAGAGGACAAATGAGGCTTTCGGCTTCCAAGATAGAAGAGATGGAGGGAAATAATGGAATGGAAAAGAAGGGTCGGCCAAGAGAAGGGAAGGGGATAGATTCGGCAATGGGTTTGAGAGAGGAGAAAGAACGAAATAGAAAGAAAAAAAATGAGAAGAAGATGTGAGGGTAGGTTTCGGCTTTGAAAAAAATAGGAAGAAGAAGTGCACAAGAGGTGGATTCGGCAATAAGCTAAAGGAAAAGGGAGAGAATGGCTACAAAATTTGGCTCTTCAAAGAAAATGCACAAAAGATTCGGCCAACTACCAGAGCTGCCAAAAAAGAAGAAAAGAAAGAAGGCAATTGGTGGTTCGGCTTTGACACAAAACCAAATAGAGAAAACCCTCTCCTCACTAGCCAAAATACTCCCCAACAACCGATAGCACCTCCCCTCCTACAGTTTGAAATTCGGCAAACACTCCCAAGCTCTCCCATCCACTCATTCAAATCAGTTTGAATGAGTCAAACTCCACCTTTTTCTCCCTTCCATCCATTCAAACTTGTTGACCCAATCTTCATCTATCCATGAGAGTCCCACCTGAGCACACCTCTGCTTGCCTGTGGTGTCAAAAATAAATGAGCAGAAAGGGATTTTTGCAGCTCGAACCAAGGTCCTCCTTACTTCCTGTGGCGTCACCTCCCTTGTGACTTAAGTGGCGCCTCCTTGCCACTTTACCAAGGCTTCTCTTGTGTCTACAACCCCGAATAAATTCTCTTAACCCCTAGCTCCCTAAGCTCCATTTCCTCAAGTGCTAAAACAAAATTCTTAGCCCTAACTCAGGCCTAACCTAGGGTTATAACTAGACCCCAAAAACATGTTAAATCAATATTATAAACAATTCATCACATGCAACACAAGCAAAATGCAGAGACCCCGATTTAAGAATGTTACACTGGCCGTGTGGTGCAAGTCAGAATCGTCCATGAGTTAGGCACACGGGCGTGTCCACAGCCATGTGGACAAGTCAGTATGTATGCCCTGCTTTGACATGGCTTAGACACACGGGTGTTTCTGAGGTCGTGGGAGGCACACAGCCTGCCCACACGGGCGTGTGACATCTGTAACTTAGAAAAAGTTTTAAATTTATGAGAATTTCGGTATGTGTTTGGTTTAGTTTCGGCCCTATTCTAAAGCATGCCTATGGTCCCGTTGACTTAATCTAGGGACACTTTGATGTGATTAATCAAATTAAGTTATGAAATTGCTGTAAAAGTTTTTGACCTGTCTGGTAACGCCTTTAACCCTAAATCGGTGATGGTTACGGGTTAGGGGTGTTAGATTTGATTGGTATTAGAGCTACAGTTTAGTCGATTCTCAGATTAACGTAGCGTATGAGATTCTAGCTATACATGCCATATATCTAAATTGTGATAGTGTGATGAATCCTGATGTGTAAAATGTGATTTTCATATAGTAATGGATCCTGGAAGAGCCGTAGCTGACGATGTAGAAAGTAATGCGCCTGCTCCCGCTCAAGGGACAACACCCTCTAATTCGAGACCAGCTACGAGCGGTCAAGAGGAAGAAGCTAAACAAGCTTTCTTCCAGATGATGAGTGAGTGGTTCACTAAGTTTGTAAGAAATATTCCGACTATTTCATAACTTTCGCCCCCGCCTAATCCCCCCCAGACCCCAGTTGTGCATCTGGTAATGGGTATAAATCTGTTGAATAAGCCTCCGGTCGATAAAATCCGCAAGTATGGGGCTGAATAGTTCAGGGTCACCAATGATGACGACGCTGAAAAAGTCGAGTTTTGGTTAGAAAACACTATCTGAGTATTTGATAAGATGTCTTTGACTCCGGAAGAAAGTATTAAATGTGTTGTATCTTTGTTACGAAACGTGGCCTATCAGTGGTGGAAAACTTTGATTTTTGTTGTTCTGAAAGAGCGGGTCACATGGGATTTCTTCAGATTGAGTTCCGGAAAAAATACATTAGTCAGAGATTCATTGATATGAAACGAAAGGAATTCTTGGAATTGAAACAGGTCTGCATGTCTGTCACTGAATAGGAATGAGAGTTTGTGAGGCTAAGTCAGTATGCAGGAGAATGTGTATCATCGGAAGCAATAATGTGTAAAAGATTTGAAGATGGCATTAATGAAGATATTCGCTTGCTAGTCGGGAGTTTCGAGATAAAAGAGTTTGTTGTGCTTGTTGATAGAGCGTGCAAAGCTGAAGCACTAGAGAAAGATAAAAGAAAAGCTGAGTCTAAAGCTAGAGATGTGAGAAAGAGATTTCCGAGCAAATCATTTTAGTCTACTTCAAAGAAATTCAGAGATGAACAAAGTTGTTCGAGAGTTAATGTGGGACATTCTAATAGAGATCGAGCTAGATCACAGTTGAGCTCCAAAGCTCCAGCAACTTTAATGGCGAGTGTTGGAAATGTTCGATCTGAGTGACCTGAATGTAAACACTGTGGTAAAAGACATCTGGGGAGTTGTAGATTGAATGATCGAGCTTGCTTCAGATGTGGATCATTAGATCATTTCATCTGTGATTGCCCAGAATTTGTTGAGCAAGATATTGTTCAGAATCCGAGACCTGATAATGTTACAGGGAGAGGCAGACCTTCCCGAAATGCAAGAAATGTTAGTGGTAGTCAGAGAACTATGAAAGACACCATTGTGAGATCTGAAGCTAGAGCGCCTGCTAGAGCATACGCCATCCGAGCTCGTGAGGAAGCTTCATCTCCTGATGTTATAATGGGTACATTCACTCTTTATGATACTTCTGTGATTGCATTGATAGACCCTGGTTCTACTCATTTGTATGTATGCATGAACTTAGTATCCAGTAAGACTTTGCCTGTAGAGTCTACTGAGTTTGTTATAAAAGTATCGAACCCCTTAGGTAAAAGTGTCCTGGTTGACAAAGTATGCAAGAACTGTCTGTTAATGTTTTGAGATATCTTTTTTCCTGCAGATCTGATGCTATTACCATTTGATAAGTTTGACATAATTTTGGGGATGGATTGGTTGACATTGCATGATGCTGTTGTAAACTGCAAAAGAAAGACTATTGATTTGACATGTCAGAACGATGCAATAGTTCGGGTTGAGTCTAATGACTTGAATGGATTACCGGCTGTGATATCTGTGTTGAAAGCTAAAAGTTATGAGAAAAAGGGGTATGAGGCATATTTTGCTTATGTGATTGACTCTAAAGTATCCGAAAAGAAAGTTCAATCAGTGCTAGTGGTTTGTGAATTTCCTGATGTATTTTCTGAAGAGTTACCGGGATTACCTCTGATAAGTGAAGTTGAATCTAGAATTGATTTATTTCCTGGTATGACTCCTATTTCGATAGCTCCGTATAGAATGGCACCAATAGAGTTGAAAGAATTAAAGACACAGTTGCAAGAGTTGACTGATAGAGGGTTTGCAAGACCGAGCTTCTCACCTTGGGGTGCTCTCGTTCTGTTTGTGAAAAAGAAAGTGCATTGACTATCGTCAGTTGAATAAAGTGACTATAAAGAACAAATATCCATTGCCTAGGATCGATAATTTGTTCGATCAGCTAAAAGGAGCCACTGTGTTCTCAAAGATAGATCTGAGATCGGGATACTACCAGTTGCGAGTAAAAGATTCAGACATTCCGAAAACTGCTTTCAGAATGAGGTATGGGCATTATGAGTTTGTAGTTATGCCTTTCGGACTAACAAATGCTCCTGCTGTTTTTATGGATTTGATGAACAGAATTTTCAAGTCGTACCTAGATCAATTTGTTGTCGTATTCATTAATGACATCTTGATTTATTCACGTGATGAGATTGAACATGCTGAGCATCTAAGAATTGTGTTGCAAACTCTGCGAGATAAGCAATTGTATGCAAAGTTCAGTAAATGTGAATTTTGGTTGCAAGAAGTCAGTTTTCTGGGACATATTGTGTCAGCATCTGGTATACGAGTTGATCCGAGCAAGATTTCTGCTATTCTAGAATGGAAACCTCCGAAGAATATGTCTGAAGTTCACAGTTTTCTGGGACTTGCTGGTTATTATCAAAGATTTGTAAAAGGATTTTTGATGATAGCTACTCTGTTGACTAGATTGCTTCAGAAAGATGTGAAGTTTGAATGGTCCAATAAATGCCAGAAAAACTTTGACCAGTTGAAAGCCCTTTTGACCGAAGCTCCAATACTAGTTCAGCCAAAATCGGGTAAAGAATTCGTGATTTATAGTGATGCTTCGTTAAATAGTCTGGGATGTGTTTTGATGCAGGAATGCAAAGTTATAGCTTATGCCTCGAGATAATTGAAGTCCATGAAAAGAATTATCTGACACACGATCTTGAGCTAGCTGCGATTGTGTTCGCATTAAAGATTTGGAGACATTATCTGTGCAGTGAGAAATGTCACATGTTTTCAGACCATAAAAGTTTGAAGTATCTGATGACCCAGAAAGATTTGAATCTGCGACAAAGAAGATGGTTAGAGCTATTGAAAGATTATGAGCTTGTGATAGACTATCATCCGGGTAAAGCAAATGTAGTTGCTGATGCACTGAGTCAAAAATCACTATTTACATTACGTGCAATGAATGCCCATTTAGATCTATCTGATGATGGTTCTGTGTTAGCTGTATTGAAAGCTAAATCGTTGTAGTTACAACAAATTTGTGATGCTCAGAAAGTTGATAATGAAATGTTAGTGAAACGAGCTCAGTGTGATTCGAACTCTGATTCTGAATTTCGAGATGATGTTGATGATTACCTGAGCTTTCGAGATCGAATATATGTTCCGAGAAACCCAGAGTTGATTCAGTTGATTTTAAATGAAGCTCATAACAATCATCTATCCGTTCATCCAGGAAGTACAAAGATGTATCATGATATGAAGCAACACTACTGGTGGTCTGGAATAAAACGAGACATTTCTAACTTTTTGTCGAAATGTTTGGTCTGACAGTAAGTTAAAGCTGAACATCAGGTTCCATCTGGTTTGCTACAACTGATTCTGATTCTCGAATGGAAATAGGATAGAGTGAAGATGCATTTTGTTTCTGGATTGCCTCTGACTCTGAGAAAGAAAGATGCGATTTGGGTTATAGTTGATTGATTGACGAAATTTGCTCATTTTATTCCGGTGAGATCTGATTACTCACTTGATAGATTAGTCGAGCTTTACATTTCTGATATTGGGAGACTGCACGGAGTGCTATTGTTCATTGTATCAGATAGAGATCTGAGGTTTACATCACGGTTCTGGAAGAAACTATAAGAAGCTTTAGGTATGAAATTGCATTTTAGTACAACTTTTCACCCGCAAACAGATGGCCAGTCTGAGCGGATTATTTAGATTCTCGAGGATATGTTGAGATGTTGCATTCTTGAATTTAATGGTACGTGGGAACAATATTTACCATTGATTGAATTTGCATATAATAATAGTTTTCAGTCGAGCATCAAAATGGCACCTTATGAGGCGTTGTATGGATGCAAATGTCGAACACCTCTGTACTGGACAGAGCTCAGTGAAAGTAAGATACACGGGGTTGATTTGATAAAAGACACTGAACAGAAAGTAAAACTGATCCGAGATAGTTTAAAAGCAGCGTTGATCGTCAGAAATCCTATGCGGACTTAAAAAGAAAAGTCATTGAATTTGAAATCGGTGACAAAGTGTTCTTGAAAGTATCTCTGTGGCAGAAAGTACTCAGATTTTGTCGTAAAGGCAAATTGAGTACGAGGTTCATCAGACCGTATGAAATTATCGAACGAATTGGGCCAGTTGCATATAGATTGTTGTTGCCACCTGAGTTAGCAAAGATTCATAATGTATTTCAAGTGTCAATGCTTAGACGATATAGATCCTGTAACAGTCCGAAAATGACCCTAATCAGAACGGTGGTTTCTGGACCACGAATTTGTGTTTGAAAAATATTTAAATATTATTTTCTATGTTAATTATATGTGAATTAGCATGTGTGATAGTTTCGTATAGAAATTTGATTGTTTGTGTGATTAATAAAATAAAAAGGGCTTAATTGCATAAATTATAATCTTGATAGTTTAAAGTGTAAGAACTAAGTTGAAGTTGTCTTTTAAAATGGGAGCATTTAAAATGCAATAAACCCATTTTAAAGATAGTGGCCGACCATGTACCATTATAACCTTATAGAATAATGTTGTTTAATTTATAAAGGAAGGTTAAATTAGTAATCCATTAATTAGTTAGTATATATGTTAATAAAACATAAAATAAACCATGTTTTCGTTCATCTCCTTCATGACCGAATACATGCAAGAATAGAAAGAAAAAAAAAACGTCAAGCTTGGTTCGGCCATCTCTAAGCTTAAATTAAGGTATGTGGTTAGTTCAGTTTTTATTGATTTTTACGTTTTAGTGATCGTTGCTTCGAATACAAGTCGACCCCTGTTAGAATTTTTGAATTTGAGCATGTTTGATATTCGGCCATTGAGGGATGTTTGTGCTTTGTAATGTTTGATGGAAAAATATTAAAAGTATGTTTGGAATTTACATGTTTTGAATTGGAAATTTTGGTGAATTTAAGTATTTTGGGCTAAATTATAAAAGCAAATTTTTGAGGGGTTAAATTGCAAAACAAATGAAATGTGTGGACTTGTATGGTTATGTGGAAGATTCGGCCCTAAAGGATTGAATTCAAATTATGTGTATTTTGTGTTTTGTGCAATAGGGACTAAATTGTAAAAGTCATAAATGTCAGGGATAAAATGGTAATTTGCTTATTTATGTGTTTTGGGCCTAAATTGAAATGAAATGTGCTTGAATGAGCTTAATTTGAATATGTTTAGATCAAGAACAAAGAAAAACAGACTTGGATTAGGGAAAAGCGAAAGTTATTAATAGCCGGTTCTTGTCGTCCTACGATACTCGAGGTAAGTCTTTAAGCAAGTTAATACTGTAAATAATGTTCGTAACCTAGTTTACATGTTGAATTTTGAATTATTGGATTGAAATGTTGATAAAGCCGAATGTGACATATTAATTCAACAATGAAAGGTAGTTAAATCTAATTGAATTCATTATGTGAAAGTGATATGAATTATGTATTGTATACGTGATTTTGGTAATATGTAATGTGTATGAGATGGTTGAATAATATTAATTCAGGCTTTGAGCCTAGCAGGCCTTGTGCCGGTGAACTATATCGGGCTTATTGCCTAGCAGGCCTTGTGTCGGTGAATTATATCGGGCTTATTGCCTAGCAGGCTAAATGCCGGTGTTTAAATTTCAGACCTCGAGTCTAGCAGGCCTAGTGCCGGTGTGTGATTCAGGCTGACGCCTAGCAGGTTTTATACCGGTGATTTACAATTCCGAGCTTAGACTACAAAATGATTAAGATATGGAACAAATCGAGTAAGCTTAAGCTTATGCAAATGAATTTTGTTAATTCGATCGTAAGGTATGTATTTCCATACTTATATGTTATATGTGATGTCAATGAGCAAATAAAACGATGAAATAATTGTGTTGTACATTCGGTTGATGGGATATGTGGATAAATTATGTTATGTGGATGTTGTTTACTTGAAAACATGAGAGTTGTTTAAAGATGTTCATGTATGTATATCTATATACACAGATATGTATATATATTCGGTTATATGAGATAATTTGTATATTCATCGGGTCATGTGGAATATATGTATATGTGTGTTATCGAATAGGTGGGATTGTATTTAGATACTTTCGGTTATAGGGGCTTACTTTATATATACAAGGAAGATGCCATTCGGTTATATATAGAAATATATATAACTTTTATGTGATGTGTATTTGATGAGTTCTACTTTTAAGTAGATGGTGATAAATATTTTTCTATATATACGGACATTGATATTTGGCTTTGATAGCATATAAATGTCATATTAATTATTTATGTTAAGAATTCGTTCGATTTAACTTGATTGAATAATTAGCTGAATTGTTAAATTTGCTTAAGACTTACTAAGCTAAGATAGCTTACTCTATGTGTTTGCTATTTGTTTTATATATTTGATCAAGCTACGAGCTCAGGGGATCGTCAGTGAAGTCAACCACACTATCATCTTATTTTGGTACTTATAAGCTTAGTTTTTGAACCAAAGGCATGTATAGGTTAGACTAAGTTTTTAAACCAATGAGTTTTGTTTTGTATATAAATATAGCCATGCGAAAATGGCTAAGCTAAGATACTTTGATCTTGGATGTTTATGGCAATGATGCATGATCATTATGCAGTATAATCGGCAATATGAGTTTGCATGAATGGATGTATAGTTAAATTTAGCATATATGTGAATGGTTTTGATTCATTGATTTAGAAATGTTATAATGCATATGGCTTATTCGGTCAAAGTGAGGAAGCTTAGTTTTGAAATTATGAAAAGGTATAAATAGGTATATGTCTTGAAATTTGATGGTTAATTTGGTTAGTTTTAAGTTAAATTTTAATTATGAGTATAATGTGATAGACGTATTAATAATAGTATAGCTTAATTATTAAGGTTAGTTGTTAGTGAAAATTTTCTATGTCTAGGTAATACGTTCGATTATAAAATAGTATGATTTTGTTGACCACAAGAGTTTGTTATAATATATATATATATGCGGTTAATTATTAGTGTTTGAGTAGTGCATGAAATAGGCATAACTTTTATATGATCTTATGATAGCCTAATTGACCATGGAATGTATGGCAAAGTGTGTATATGAATATACATGAATGGTTTACTTTGAAATACTCAAATACGTATAAGATTTTAGTGACTTATATATATATATATATATGTGCTTAATCATAATGTGGAGTTGAAAATGTCGTATTTGCTTATGAATATTAAATTATGCATGAGTATGCTCAGAATTATGAATCAAAATGTTTAATTGTGTTAGGTAATTCAAAATGTTTAATTGTGTTAAGTAATACCTTGTGACCCCAATCTGGCGACGGATACAGGTTAGGGGTGTTACATTTTATTGGTATCAGAGCTTATGATTTAGCCGATTCTAGGACTACCGTAGTGCGTGTGATTCTAGTTATACATGCCTTAATTTTATAATACGATAGTGTGGTGACTTCTGACATCTGAAATGTGTTTTATATAGTAAATGGATCCTGACAGAGCCGTAGCTGATGATGTTGAGAGCGTAGCACCTGATCTCGCACATGGGTCAGCGCCGGGAGACTCTCGACCTATCTCGGGTAGCCATGAGGGGGAGGCTAAGCAAGCCTTCTACCAGATGATGAACGAATGGTTTACATAATACATCTGGACTAATCCGGCTGTGCAACAACCTCTACCCCCAAATAATCCATCTCTAATACCTTCAGCACCTCCGATGATAGATCCGGTGAGATCTAGGGGGCCTCCCGTTGATAAGATCAGGAAATACGGGGCCGAAGAATTTAAAGCTAATGATGATGATGACACAGAACGAGCTGAGCTGTGGCTTGATAATACTATCCGTGTGCTGGTTGAGTTATCATGCACTCCAGATGAATGCTTAAAGTGTGCTATATCACTATTGAGGGACACCGTATATCACTGGTGGAATACACTAGTATCGGTGGTTCCGAAGGAGAAAGTGACTTGGGAATTCTTTTAGACTGAATTCGGTAAAAAGTACATCAGTCAGAGATTCATTGATCAAAAGCGTAAAGAATTTCTAGAATTGAAACAAGGTCGTATGACCGTGACTGAATACGAGCAGAAATTTGTGAGATTGAGCCGATATGCTCGTGAATATATTTCAACCGAGGCTATTATGTGTAAAAGATTCGAAGACAGGTTGAATGAAGATATTAAGCTACTGGTCGGTATACTTGAGATTAAAGAGTTTGTGGTACTTGTTGAACGAGCTTGTAAAGCCGAAAAGCTTGGGAAAGAGAAAAGGAAGGCTGAATCTGAAGCTAGAGACATTCGTAAAAGATCATCGAGTAAAACCTTCCATTCTGTATCAAAGAAGCTCAAAGATGAGTCCAGTCGACATAAGGCTACTTTAGACTTTGCCAGACGAGATAGTGATCGACCACCTGCGGGCTCCCGAACTACTTCGATGGCCAGTGTTGGCAATGTTCAACAAAACTGAGTTGAGTGCAAACATTGTGGAAAATGGCATTCTGGGAGTTGTAGATTCCGTGAACAGTCCTATTTTAAATGTGGATCAATGGATCACTTTATTAGAGAGTGCCCGATGTTAGCTGAGCAAAACACTGTTCAGAATGCGATATAGAGCCACGTGTCAGCACGAGGCAGACCACCCAGGCATTCGGGTAATATAGGTCACAGTCAGAGGGGAACTAAAGATACAGCGATTCGGTCAGAGGCTCGTGCACCTGCTAGAGCATATGCTATACGTGCTCGTGAGGATGCTTCTTCACCAGATGTCATTACTGGTACTTTCACTCTTTTTGATACTAGTGTGATTGCGTTGATTGATCCTGGTTCAACTCATTCTTATGTGTGTGAAACATTAGTATCCAGTAAGACTCTGCCTGTTGAGTCTACTGAGTTTGTGATTCGAGTATCAAACCCTTTAGGTCAATGTGTTATGGTTGACAAAGTGTACAGAGGTTGTCCGTTGATGATTCGGGATTCATATTTCCTAGCCGATTTGATGTTGTTGCCTTTCAATGAATTTGATATAATTCTAGGAATGGACTGGTTGACTTTGCACGATGCTGTTGTTAATTGCAAAGGAAAGACCATTGATTTGAGATGTCAGAACAGTGAAATTATTCGGATTAAATCTAATGATCTGAATAGGTTACCAGCGGTAATATCTTCGATGCTAGCTCGGAAGTATATGAGAAAAGGATATGAAGCTTACTTTTCTTATGTGCTTGACAATAAAGTGACTGAAAAGAAGATTGAATCCGTTCCAATCGTGTGTGAGTATCCAGATGTGTTTCCCGAGGAATTATCGGGTTTGCCACCTATTCGAGAGGTAAAGTTTGGAATTGAATTTGTACCAGGGACGACTTCGATTTCGATAGCTCCGTATAGAATGGCACCTACAGAATTAAAAGAGTTAAAAGCACAGTTGCAAGAGTTAACAGATAGGGGCTTTGCACGACCGAGTTTATCTCCTTGGGGAGCACTAGTTTTATTTGTGAAAAAGAAAGACGGGACGATGCGGATGTACTTTGATTATCGATAGTTGAATAAGGTGACTATAAAGAATAAATACCCGTTACCACAGACTGACGATTTATTTGATCAGTTGAAAGGGGCTTCAGTGTTTTCAAAGATAGATTTGAGGTCGAGTTATTATCAGTTGCGAGTCAGAGATTCCGATGTGCCAAAGACTGCTTTTAGAACGAGGTACGGACATTATGAGTTTTTGGTTATGCCTTTTGGACTCACTAATGCACCTGCTATTTTTATGGATCTGATGAATCGGATTTTCAGTCAGTATTTGGATCGGTTTGTGGTAGTTTTTATAGATGATATTCTGATCTACTCCAGAGATGAAACAGAGCATGCTGAGCACCTGAAACTTGTGCTACAAACTTTGTGAGATAAATAGTTGTATGCAAAGTTTAGTAAGTGTGAGTTCTGGTTGAATGAAGTCAGTTTTCTGGGTCATGTTGTTTCAGCATCAGGCATTCGGGTTGATCCGAATAAAATATCTGCTATACTTGATTGGAAACCACCAAAGAATGTTTTCGAAATTCGAAGTTTTCTGGGACTTGCTGGTTACTACAGACGATTTGTGAAAGGTTTTTCTATAATAGCTACCCCGTTGACAAAGCTATTACAGAAAGATGTTAAATTTGAATGGTTAGAAAAGTGTCAGAAAAGCTTCGATCAGTTGAAAGCTCTTTTGACCAAAGCTCCAGTATTAGTTCAGCCTGAATCGGGTAAAGAATTTGTTGTTTATAGTGATGCATCTTTGAATGGTTTGGGTTGCGTTTTGATGCAGGAAGGCAAGGTCGTAGCCTATGCTTCGAGACAATTGAAGCCTCACGAAAGAAACTATCCGACGCATGATTTAGAGCTAGTAGCCATTGTGTTCGTGTTAAAGATTTGGCGTCATTATCTGTTTGGTGAGAAATGTCATGTTTATTCAGATCACAAGAGTTTGAAGTATTTAATGACACAAAGAGATTTGAACCTGAGACAACGCAGATGATTAGAGCTGTTGAAATATTACGAGCTAATGATTGACTATCATCCGGGAAAGGCTAATGTTGTTGCAGATGCTTTAAGTCGGAAGTCATTATTTTCTCTTCGTGCGTTGAACGCACATATGGCTATGTCTGGTGATGGTTCGATAGTAGCCGAATTAAAAGCAAGACCGTTGTTTATTCAACAAGTTAGTGATGCCCAGAAAGTTGACAAAGATTCGTTGGCAAGACGAGTTCAGTGTGAAAGTAACGTTGAACCAGAGTTTCAAATTGATGAGAATGACTGTCTGAAATTCAAAGGCCGAATATGTGTTTCGAGGAATGTGAATTTGATTCAGATGATATTGAATGAGGCTCATAATAGTCGATTATCTGTATATCCGGGTAGCACGAAAATGTATAATGATTCGAAATAGTTCTATTGGTGGCCTGGTATGAAACGGGACATATCTGAATTTGTCTCGAAGTGCTTAGTTTGTCAGCAAGTAAAAGCCGAACATCAGGTGCCTTCTGGGTTACTTCAGCCGATCATGATACTTGAATGGAAATGGGACAGAATTACTATGGATTTTGTATCCGGTTTGCCTACGACACCGAGCAAGAAAGATGCAATTTGGGTTATAGTGGAGAGACTAACCAAATCAGCTCACTTTATTCCAGTTCGTATGAACTATTCGCTCGATAAGCTTGCTGAGTTGTATGTATCTCAAATTGTGAGATTACATGGTGTGCCGATTTCCATTGTTTCAGACAGAGACCCAAGATTCACGTCGCAGTTTTGGAAGAAATTGCAAGATGCTTTAGGTACCAAACTACACTTTAGCACAGCTTTTCAGCCGTAGTCAGATGGTCAATCCGAATGAATCATTCAGATACTTGAGGATATGTTGAGATGTTGCATCCTCGAGTTTGAAGGTTCGTGGGAACGATACTTACCTTTGATTGAATTTGCTTAAAATAATAGCTTTCAATCTAGTATCAAAATGGCACCCTACGAAGCTTTGTACGGTCGTAAATGTCGTACACCTTTGTACTGGACTGAACTCAGTGAAAACAAGATACTCGGGGTTGATATGATTAAAGAGACTGAACAGAAAGTGGCTGTAATCCGTGATAGTTTGAAAGCTGCATCCGATCGTCAAAAGTCATAGCAGATTTGAATCGTAAAGTCATTGAGTTTCAGGTTGGAGATCGAGTATTTTTGAAAGTTTCTCCGTGGAAGAAAATGCTTCGGTTTGGACGTAAAGGCAAATTAAGTCCGAGATTCATCAGACCGTTTGAGATCATCAAACGTGTCGGGCTTGTTGCTTATAGATTAAAGTTGCCCTTTGAACTAGAAAAGATACACAATGTATTTCATGTTTCGATGCTTCGTAGATATAGATCAGATCCGTCCCATGTGATTTCCCCGTCTGTGATTGAAATTCGACCTAATATGACGTACGAGGAAGAACCAATCCGTATCTTAGCTCATGAAGTGAAAGAGTTGAGAAACAAGAAAATTCTGTTAGTAAGAGTATTATGGAATCGGCATGGAATAGAAGAGGCTACGTGGGAGCCTGAGGATTCAATGAGACAACAATATCTAACTTTGTTCAACGGTAAGATTTTCGGGGACAAAAATCCCTAATGGGGGGAGAGTTGTAACAGTCCGAAAATGACCCTAATCGGAATGATGGTTTCGGGACCACGAATCCGAGTTCGAAAAATATTTAAATATTATTTTTTGTGTTAATTATATGTGAATTAGCATGTGTGATAGTTTCGTATAGAAATTTGATTGTTTGTGTGATTAATAAAATAAAAAGGGCTTAATTGCATAAATTATAATCTTGATAGTTTAAAGGGTAAGAACTAAGTTGAAGTTGTCTTTTAAAATGGGAGCATTTAAAATGCAATAAACCCATTTTAAAGATAGTGGCTGGCCATGTACCATTATAACCTTATAGAATAATGTTGTTTAATTTATAAAGGAAGGTTAAATTAGTAATCCATTAATTAGTTAGTATATATATTAATAAAACATAAAATAAACCATGTTTTTGTTCATCTCCTTCATGACCGAATACATGCAAGAATAGAAAGAAAAAAAAATTTCAAGCTTGGTTCGGCCATCTCTAAGCTTAAATTAAGGTATGTGGTTAGTTCGGTTTTTATTGATTTTTACGTTTTAGTGATCGTTCCTTCGAATACAAGCCGACCCAAGTTAGAATTTTTGAATTTGAGCATGTTTGATATTCGGCCATTGAGGGATGTTTGTGCTTTGTAATGTTTGATGGAAAAATATTAAAAGTATGTTTGGAATTTACATGTTTTGAATTGGAAATTTTGGTGAATTTAAGTATTTTGGGCTAAATTGTAAAAGCAAATTTTTGAGGGGTTAAATTGCAAAACAAATGAAATGTGTGGACTTGTATGGTTATGTGGAAGATTCGGCCCTAAAGGATTGAGTTCAAATTATGTGTATTTTGTGTTTTGTGCAATAGGGACTAAATTGTAAAAGTCATAAATGTTAGGGGTAAAATGGTAATTTACTTATTTATTTGTTTTGGGACTAAATTGAAATGAAATGTGCTTGAATGAGCTTAATTTGAATATGTTTAGATCAAGAACAAAGAAAAACGGACTTCGATCGGGGAAAAGCGAAAGTTATCGAATAGTCGGTTCTTGTCGTCCGACGATACTCGAGGTAAGTCTTTAAGCAAGTTAATATTGTAAATATTATTCGTAACCTAGTTTACATGTTGAATTTTGAATTACTGGATTGAAATGTTGATAAAGCCGAATGTGACATATTAATTCAACAATGAAAGGTAGTTAAATCTAATTGAATTCATTATGTGAAAGTGATATGAATTATGTATTGTATACGTGATTTTGGTAATATGTAATGTGTATGAGATGGTTGAATAATATTAATTCAGGCTTTGAGCCTAGCAGGCCTTGTGCCGGTGAACTATATCGGGCTTATTGCCTAGCAGGCCTTGTACCGGTGAATTATATCGGGCTTATTGCCTAGCAGGCTAAATGCCGGTGTTTAAATTTTAGACCTCGGGTCTAGCAGGCCTAGTGTCGGTGTGTGATTCAGGCTGACGCCTAGCAGGTTTTATACCGGTGATTTACAATTCCGAGCTTAGACTACAAAATGATTAAGATATGGAACAAATCGAGTAAGCTTAAGCTTATGCAAATGAATTTTGTTAATTCGATCATAAGGTATGTATTTTCATACTTATATGTTATATGTGATGTCAATGAGCAAATAAAACAATGAAATAATTGTGTTGTACATTCGGTTGATGGGATATGTGGATAAATTATGTTATGTGGATGTTGTTTACTTGAAAACATGAGCGTTGTTTAAAGATGTTCATGTATGTATATCTATATACATATATATGTATATATATTCGGTTATATGAGATAATTTATATATTCATCGGGTTATGTGGAATATATGTATATGTGTGTTATCGAATAGGTGGGATTGTATTTAGATACTTTCGGTTATAGGGGCTTACTTTATATGTATAAGGAAGATGCCATTCGGTTATATATAGAAATATATATATATAACTTTTATGTGATGTGTATTTGATGAGTTCTACTTTTAAGTAGATGGTGATAAATATTTTGCTATATATACGGACATTGATATTTGGCTTTGATAGCATATAATTGTCATATTAATTATTTATGTTAAGAATTCGTTCGATTTAACTTGATTGAATAATTAGCTGAAATGTTAAATTTGCTTAAGACTTACTAAGCTAAGATAGCTTACTCTATGTGTTTGCTATTTGTTTTATAGATTTGATCAAGCTACGAGCTCAGGGGATCGTCAGTGAAGTCAACCACACTATATCTTATTTTGGTACTTATAAGCTTAGTTTTTGAACCAAAGGCATGTATAGGTTAGACTAAGTTTTTAAATCAATGAATTTTGTTTTGTATATAAATATAGCCATGCGAAAATGGCTAAGCTAAGATACTTTGATCTTGGATGTTTATGGCAATGATGCATGATCATTATGCAGTATAATCGGCAATATGAGTTTGCATGAATGGATGTATAGTTAAATTTAGCATATATGTGAATGGTTTTGATTCATTGATTTAGAAATGTTATAATGCATATGGCTTATTCGATCAAAATGAGGAAGCTTAGTTTTGAAATTATGAAAAGGTATAAATAGGTATATGTCTTGAAATTTGATGGTTAATTTGGTTAGTTTTAAGTTAAATTTTAATTATGAGTATAATATGATAGACGTATTAATAATAGTATAGCTTAATTATTAAGGTTAGTTGTTAGTGAAAATTTTCTATGTCTAGGTAATGCGTTCAGTTATAAAATAGTATGATTTTGTTGACCACAAGAGTATGTTATAAGCATATATATATGCGGTTAATTATTAGTGTTTGAGTAGTGCATGAAATAGGCATAACTTTTATATGATATTATGATAGCCTAATTGATCATAGAATGTATGGCAAAGTGTGTATATGAATATACATGAATGGTTTACTTTGAAATAGTCAAATACGCATAAGATTTTAGTGACTTATATATATATATATATATGTGTGTGTGTGTGTGTGTGTGTGTGTGTGTGCTTAATCATAATATGGAGTTGAAAATGTCGTATTTGCTTATGAACATTAAATTTTAATTATGAGTATAATGTGATAAACGTATTAATAATAGTATAGCTTAATTATTAAGGTTAGTTGTTAGTGAAAATTTTCTATGTCTAGGTAATGCGTTCGGTTATAAAATAGTATGATTTTGTTGACCACAAGAGTATGTTATAAGCATATATATATGCGGTTAATTATTAGTGTTTGAGTAGTGCATGAAATAGGCATAACTTTTATATGATATTATGATAGCCTAATTGATCATAGAATGTATGGCAAAGTGTGTATATGAATATACATGAATGGTTTACTTTGAAATAGTCAAATACGCATAAGATTTTAGTGACTATATATATATATATATATATATATATATGTGCTTAATCATAATGTGGAGTTGAAAATGTCGTATTTGCTTATGAACATTAAATTATGTATGAGTATGCTCAGAATTATGAATCAAAATGTTTAATTGTGTTAGGTAATACCTTGTGACCCCAATCCGGCGATGGATACGGGTTAGGGGTGTTACAGATCCAATCCCTCTCATGTGATTTTTCTGTCTGAGATTGAAATCCAATCTGATATGACTTACGAGGAATAACCAATCTGTATCTTAGCTCATGAAGTGAAAGAGTTGAGAAACAAGAAAATTCCGTTACTAAAAGTGTTGTGGCATCGACACGGAGTGGAAGAGGCTACGTGGGAGCTTGAAGATTCAATGAGACAGCAGTATCCGAATCTATTTAACGGTAAGATTTTCGGGGATGAAAATCCCTAAGGGGGAGAATTGTAACAGTCCGGTTTAGACCTAGTCGGAACAGTGGTTTCGGGACCACAAATCTGAGTTAGAAAAACATTTTAATATTATTTTCTATGTCTGCAGTATATGATTTAGCATGTGTGAAAGTTTCGTAAATTAATTTGTCCGTTTGTGTGCTTAATTTGAGAAAATGATTAAATTGTATTAAATGCAAAACTAGCATGATATTTGTAAAAGTGCCTATTTGTTGTGGCTTTTAAATGTGGAGGCTTTATGAGGCAATTAAGCCAAATATAAGATAGTGGAAGGTTAAATGACATAATAACCTTAATGTTTATTTGTCTTGTATGATTAATAAATGGGTAAAATGGTAATTGAACAATTATGTTAAGTTAAGTAAAACAAAAGCTTGAAAATGGCTATAATGTTCATCCATCTAGCTGAATATTGAAAGAAAGAAAAGAAACAAAGTTAAGCTAGGTTTCAACACTCTTTTAGCTTGATTCAAGGTATGTTTTGTAATATCCTGGATTAGGGCATATGCATAATTGCTTAATTAAATGTGAAAGCATGCCTTTGTGTGTATGAATGTGTTTTTATGAATTTTGGGAACCTTAGAATAGGGGAGAATGATTTAGAAAATATCGTACCTTAAGTTTTAATAAGTGAGCTAAGCTTAGTAGGGCCTTAAGAGAAATTGTATGTGAAATTTGACACACAAATAGGCTTGGTTAAGTGGCTTGGAGGCGCCACTTAGGGCCTCTGTAAATGACGCCACAACAGGTGCAAGTGGGCCAAGGTTCGAGTCGCGTGGGAAGCAATATTTTGGGGCTTTTATTTTGCATGTTTGCGTCAAGGAAAGGTGGAGGTAGTGGACGGCATTAAGGCACTAAAGGGATGAGTTTTATCCTTTTTAAAATTCGGCTAAAGGGGTGTGATAATTGAGGATTAATTCCTTTTTATTTTGAATAGATAAAGAAGAGATAAATGTGGATTATTTTTATTAATTTTAAATGAAGAGATGAAGAGAAAAGCTAGGGACTTGATAGTGTTGGCCGAATAGGGGATTCTCTTGGTGATATTTTCGGCCAAGGAAGTATAGGAGGCCATTTTTCATTCTTTTCCTCTCTTTTGAATCTCTACCGAATTCTCTAGGCAAATCCTCTCTTTTTCTTTTGTTTGACAAAATCGAAAATCCTCTTCAATTCTTTCTTTCTTTTCTCCTCTAGCCGATTCTTTCTAAGCCTCATATCCCTCTATTTTCATCCTTGTTGAAGCTGAATCTCATTAGCAATCATCAAAAGCCGAAACTTGTTGATCATTGCATAGCCTATAGCCGAATATTGCTAAGGGTCCAAGCAAGGGGTTCAATCGAATTCAATTTTAAGGGTAAGGATTCTTCTATCATCGTTTCATCTCTTTTTCTTTTGCCGAAATCAAAGTGCTAATCCCCTTCATGTCTTTGGCAGAAACTGTGAAGGATTCTTTCGGGATTCTTGCTATAATCGTCTATAAAGGAGGAGATCTTCGGGATTTGATTCATCAAGGTAAGAGTATAAGTGTTCGGCCTAAGGCCACTTCCTAATACTTTTGGTATAGAAGCCGATTCTAACATTGGTTAAGCAGGGTATTTCAACATCTCCTTGGTTAAGTGACTATTTCCGGGATTTGGAATCACAAGGTAAGTGAAGGTACTTATTCGGTCATATGGGTTACTATGTTAGCCGAATCTAACTAAGGATATGTAGGGGGCAGTCGACAGTGGTATACAAGGATTTCGAGATTTCAAATCGTAGGGTAAGTACATATGTACAATCGGCCAAGGCCATAGTAAAGTTATAAATCTGTTTCTTATGTTATTCAAAAAGCCGAAACTAACTAGTTCAATGATTAAGTGTATAGCCGATTGCAATAAAGAAGCATCACAAAGTTCCAGGATTTGTTTAGGAGTCAAATCAGCAGCAAGGTAAGAATTTGATTGTGATAAATCCTTTGGGATTTGGTTTTTAGCCGAATGGCTTTTTACTAACATGTTAAGATTGGCCGAATATAGGAGTTAAAGATCTAAGGCATTAGATCAGGCTTTTCGGGAAATCAGTGAATTCACTAAGTGTATCAGGTGTGTACCCCACCCTAAGCCCTAATAGTTTTATGGTACTGTTTATATGCATGTGTTAATAAGAATGTGTAACATGTGGCTAAGAGTACCATGCAATGGTACCAAGTACTCAGGTACGTTTTTCTACTCCTACTGTGAGTATGATTTATGGCACATAAGTGAATGTGATAAGAATGTGAAATAAGGCTTAAGGCATGATATTGCATGATATGTATGACATGGGGCATATGGGTGATTATGAAAGGGGAAGTGAATGTGGTGACTTATGTCACGATATCTGAATATGGTGACTTCGGTCACATTATCTGAATGTGGTGTCTCATGACACAAAATGTTATCTGGTGGCTAAGCCACAAAATTTATAAGGGCGATGAGCACGTTGACTGCAGCGACTGCCTTCGATGGTGTGTAGTGGATGGAGGGTTGACTTAGTAGTCCCCACGATGTGCAGGTTGGTACGGGTGATATGTAGCGGATGGCATCTAGGTTTGGGTTCGGGAATGCATCATGATTTGTAAATTGTGATATGTTTATGTATGATTTGTTATGTCTGAATCATTATGACTTAGTGTTGGATGTTCACATTGAGTCTGTTTGACTCACCCCGTTGTGGGAACATTTTTCAGGTAATGATCAGTGATGGACCGGGTCGGCAGGAGCTTAGTGGTGGCCATGCCCAGTAAGGAAATTTATTTTATTTGGACATTTTATTTTATTTAAGTACTTCAAAATTTATTTTGGGTTCGTTTTGATGTAATAAGGCCATAGTATGAACTATTTTATGCATGCTTGTTAACTATTCTCCTATGATACGAGATTTTTATCAAATTAAAGACTAAGTAAATTTTATTTAAGAATGAATTCTAAACGTTTTGACACCTAAAAGAAAATGATTTCTAACTTAAAGGTAAAACCTAAAACAATTTCGGCATATCTTTTAACTTAAAGTTTTTGAAACTTAAGCAATGGAATTTTTATAAAACTTATATTTCAAAAATAAACTAGTTCCAACTTGAGCCCAACCCAATTCGAGTTTTCTCCCAAAATCACTCAAAGATTTTCAAAAGATACAAACCAGTTTTGAACCGTTTTTACTCGAGGAACATACCAAATCTGGTCGAGGCTCGTGGGCCGGGTTTGGGGTGTTTCATGTTTTGCTTCGATTTTTGATAATTTCTACATTTTTGTAATCGTTGTTTCGTAAAATTCAAAACCCATGTCTAAATTTTGAGAATTGATGATGTTTTTGAAATGAGCCTTTGATAAACTCATGTGTTTTGTGATGTTTGATAGTGAAATATGAAAGATTTGTGTTTGATTATCATAGTTTGTCTTTTGAGTTTTGTTGAATTTGAATATTTTGGATTAAATTGAGAAAATAATATTTTGAGGGACTAAATTGTTAAATTAATGAAATGTGTGGACTTGAATGAGCATGGGTGATATTCAGCCAAGCATAAATATTATGAAATTTGATGTATTTTGTGATTTTGTGTAATAAGGACTAAATTGTCCAAATGTGAAAATGTGAGGGCTAATTTACAAATTGCCCTCAATATGTGTTTTTGGATTGAATTGAATGTTTGGTTGAATAAATGAGTTAAATTTGAATATGTATAGATCAAGAACTAAAGAAAACGGATTTAGATCGCGGAAAGTCAAATGTTGTTGAATAACCGAATCCGATCGAATATCCGAAATCGAGGTAAGTCGATATACAAATAAATGTATTTGAATTGAATTATTAGTACATATATGAAATTTGAATGGCTATGAATATCCATTGAGATGGAATGTATATGAAATCTGAGTTTATGTATATATTGACAAGTTATCAGTGTTTGAGAAGTTTCGTCTAAACCTAGGAATAGATAGGATTGCATACGTCATGACATAGGTGTCTGATATGTGATATCATGTAAGACCACGTCTACGACGTTGGCATTGATTCGAGACTTCGTGTAAGTCCATGTCTGGGACGTTGGTATCGATATGAGATTTACGTGTAAGACCATGTTTGGGACATTGGCATCGTATTGATTTGTGTAAGACCCTGTCTGGGACAGTGGCATCGATATCTGAATACATGTAAGACCACATCTGGGATGTTGGCATTGTATGACTATTTCGATCACTCTGAGTATCCTATTAAATTCTGAACGGTTCAACGGGCAAGTCCGAGAAATGAATGACCATGTGAGTTGTATATTCGTTTCAGGTACGTTTGATAAGTACACTATGTGTGTATGAAAGGTAAGTGTCTAAATGAGCTTACTTAAGTGAATATGTATAATTAATTGATGAAGTAATATGTAAATATATGCTTAAATGAGTATGTGTATAAGTGATACTTGAATTGAGGAATGTGGTAAGCATTGGCTAAGAAAATAAGCCAAAGATTATGTGATAAATTTGCAAATGAGAGGCATTAATGTCATTGTATCAACGTACCTATGTGCAAATTATGTTATGTTTATTTGTATATGGCTTACTAAGCTTTTGGGAAGCTTAATTTGTGTGTGTTTGTGTCAAAGCTACTGAAGGCTCAGGACCGTCGAGGATCATCATCACACTACTCAACCTTACTTTGGTATTTTTGAAAGTGTATATAGTTAAATATGGCATGTATAGGCTAGTTATTTTGGAACATGTTCGAGATGTGTCAATAGCCATGAGAAGTGGCTAGATAAATGTTGGTATTATGTATAAGTTATTTTGGTATATGATGCTTGATTTTGGTATGGATTCATTATGGTCATATGAATGGTAAGTATAATGATGCAAAATGAGTATATATGTTTGAACAATGAGATGGTTCTATGAATGTGGCAAATTTGAGGATGAAACATGATTGGTTTTATATGTGATTTAGTTGTGCATATTGGCATATAAGTTGGCATGATTAGAGATGAGATTGATTGGGATTATATGTTGATCTTAGGACATGATTTTGGTTGCCAACTGTGTATGGGATATTGCTTGTTTGAGCTTGTAGGTATGACCCTTGTGTGGGTGGCATTTTGGCCTTGAAAATGGCCTATAATTGCCCACATGGTTGAGCACACGGGCGTGTGGCTCAACCGTGTCCCTCGTGGTTGTAGTTCAAAATAAGTCAGGATCGACCACAGGCTGGACACACGGGCGTGTGACTGGCCGTGTGATGCAAGTCAGGATCGACCACTGGTGAGGCACACGGGCGTGTCCACAGCCGTGTGGACAAGTTAGTATGTATGCCCTGTTTTGACACGACTTAGGCACACGGGCGTGTCTGAGGCTGTGTGTAACACCCCTCACCCGTGTCCAACTCCAGAATAGGGTTGAGGCGTTACCATACTTCAACATTCACAATCATACAAAATCGGCTTACCAAATTTCGCCCAAAATTTAAAACTTTTCAAAGACATGCATTTGACATTGTCATCTATTTAATCACTTATAACAAGACATTAACACATACCATGGACAAATAGGCTTATAAGCCAAAATCATTATAAGCCACATCTCATGGCCATAATCAACAAATAACTATATGCCAATACATTTGGCTAATCACAACAACATCCATCATAGAAAAACTAAGTCCCTATACATGCCACTCACTTGAAAACATTTAACATACACATGCCAATACTACAAGGATAATGACCCGATAGTGTGATACTGCCTCCGACGATCTCCAACGCTGAGCTGACCTGACAAAACTAAAAGAAATGGAAAGGAGGGAGTAAGCTTTACGCTTAGTAAGCTCGCATGAAAATAATAAGCAATGTGATAACATGTTATTTTCATATTCTTCCTATTTATTCAAATTCCAGTTAAGCTGTTGTCTTGAGTCACAGTCATTAAATTATTTATATCTGGAGTTACGGAACTCTAAATTAAGATCCGTAAATTTTCCATGAAATTAGACTCACATACCTTTTTCCATAAAATATTCAGAATTTTTGGTTTAGCCAATTAGTACAGTTTATTCTTCAAAGTCTCCCCTGTTCTGCTGTTCGACAATTTTGACCATTCTTTGCTAAAATTTAATTATCTTTTTGTACAGAATTCAAATGATGTCCCAATATTATTTTTTTACAATTTGCAATGAGTTTTCCAAGTCAGAACAGGGGATCTCGAAATCACTCTGAACCAGTCTCACAAAAATCTAAATATCTTAAAATATACCAATCCTTTGCTTTCTCTGTTTCTTTTATATAAAAATAGACTCAATAAGATTTAAATAAATGTCTCATACAACTTATAATACAATTTCTACCATTTTTGGTGATTTTTCAAATTCACCTCACTGCTACTGTCCAAAACAGTTTTATTGTAAAATTTTGCTTTCTCTCACTTTAGTTGTGTTCATCTCTTGCCTATACCAATCTTTCCAATTTTCGATTACATATCGAGCATATTGTTCTACGTACATTTGCCACATTTCTCAATTGGTCACATTCACACTTGCACTTATTCATAACATGATCGCACCAATCATCATTAGTAAATTATCTCGTTGAACCCCTTCGGAAAACGCCCGATACTCGGTGGTCCCAGCACATAGCTCCACCCACACATAATTCGGCTTTCTTGTACACATGGTGAAGGTCCCTTATCACCCATGTGACCTAGCCATTCCATCTCGTAGCTCTCTTGTCTACATGGTGTTGGACACTAGGAACCACTCATGTGACCTAGCTACTCATAACCCGTAACTTTCTTGTACACATGGTATACACACAGTATTACACATGTGACCTAGTTACATATGAAATTATTATCCCGTAGCTTTCTTGCACACATGGTGAAAATCCCTTATCATCCATGTGGCCTAGCTACATATCAAATTTTGCCATCTCATAGCATTCTTGTGCACACGGTGAAGTTCCCTTATCACTCGTGTGACCTAGCTACATATTGTCCGTATCTCTCGGTTTTCCAAAGGTTCAATCGAGAATTTTTCATTCCATACATTTTCATATTGTAGTTATCACCCAATGATTTCCATAATATCTAGCAAAATAATTATTGAACAAGTAAAATAAATTCATTATTTACATATAAACTTTTCATTTCACATAATAACCATAGTCATAGAAAACACCTTTAAGCACAACATTTCAACCCATTTTCCATGTCACTTATGTCACCTTTTATCATAAACATATTATTAAATCAATTCACCAACATAATATACTAAACATGTAATTCAGAAAAATCAATTTAATACCACAATTTAGGTTTCAAATATACATTACGACATTATTGCATTATTATTAACACACCAACTTACCTCGAATGCCGAAACGACCATTTTACCAACTTTCCCGATTTTCGATTTTCCTCCAATTCTAGGTCCAAATCTCATTTTTCGGGGTCTAAAACATCACATTTCACTTATTTAATTAATGTACTATTCAAAACAGTCCTTAACTCAACTTTTGCAAAATTACAATTTTGCCCCTAAACTTTTACATATTTACACTTTTTCCCCAATACTCGAAAATTAAACTTCAGCCCTTATTCTTATGTTTTATAACATGCTGATCATTTTTCTCTTCTATGGAAACATCAAATTCTCACTCTAACATGTACTTATGAACATTAGGTATTTTTACCAATTATGACGTTTTACTCGTTTTTACGTAAAACCGCTTAGTAAAAGTTGTTTAACATAATTTCAGCCTTCATATTCTATCATAAAACATCAAAATACACACTTTTCACCTATGGGTAATTTTCCAAAGATGAACCCTAGCATGAATTATTGGTAGCATAAGCTAAATCGAGCTACCGGGACTCCAAAACCGTAAATAACTTGAAAAACGGGCTAGAACGGACTTACCATGAGCTTGGAAAGCTGAGAAAACCCTAGCCATGTATTATCTTGGTAAATTTCATCCATATGAAGAAGATGGACATATTTGGCATTTAAATTTTCTTTTTAATTCATTTAATTTACTAAATTACCAAAATGCCCCTTAAAAAAATTCTTTTGAAACATACCTATGCATGTCCATTTTTGTCCATCAACTTAACCAATGGTCTAATTATCATTTAAGGACCTCCAATTTAAAATTTCATAACAATTGAACACCTCTAACATGTAGAACTCAACTTTTACACTTTTTACAATTTAGTCCTTTTGACTAAATTGAGTGCCCAAATGTCAAAATTTTTGAATGAGATTTTCACGAAATCATTCCGTGAAATTGTAGACCATAAAAATATAAATAAAATAAATTTCTCAACATCGAATTTGTGGTCCCGAAACCACTGTTCCGTTTAGGCCTTATTTCAGGATGTTACATTTCTCCCCCCTTAGGGATTTTCGTCCCCGAAAATCTTAACAGAATGAGGTTTAATATACTTCTCATGATTTCTAACATCACTAAATAATCTTTTTCAAGATGATATTTTCAGTAACACTCTATCATCGATCTGAATCCTAATAGAACCCAGTGAATTCTGTCAAACAAAGAATCGATACATATTGAAATTATTATGCTAATTCCATCAAAGGTTCAAAAACAACCCACTAGCATTTCTCTTGGCTCCCCACAGATCAATCGATGATCACTCACAATCTTTCAATAGCTTAATTCATCACCACTGTCTTAAACTCAAATTTTGCTATGCCATCAGATATATTAAACTCTCGAAATCAAGAAACATATGACAATCCTTGTTAAACAAATAGTATCATCAAATTTTTCAATACAGACATAATAATAACCATCTCTAAATTACTAATCGAACAGCTCTTTTTAATATAATATTAACTGTCTGAAAACATGAACCATTACTTTACATTTTAGAAAATATACACATTCAAATCCGTTCATTGGTGCGTCACTGAAAAATTATAATTCCATTGTGTTCCAAAGTCGATTATAACAGAGATAAAACATATTCTATACAAATATAAACATAATAATAGCCAAAAGAAATAGTAGAATCATTTCATATAAGTTCACTGTCACTTTTATCTCAGACGTAATGGAATTAAATTTCAATAAAAGATAGTGGAATACCAATCATAGATCAATCAAACTGACGATTCTTTACTCAGAAAACAAGCAATCATAATTGTCTCTGAAAAGATACGAAAACATAAAATGCCCAGAAGAGATAGTCGTAAACTGCTCAACTATGACTGTCATATTTAGTTATCTTCACATGTCAAACATCATTCTTCTGACTAATTCTGCCCTCACTAATTTCCACATTATTTCTTTCACTAAAGAAAATCAGTTCAGAAAAATTTCAGTTAATACTTCCTTTCAGTATCTTATTTGAATAAGTCGATTTATCAAAGTTAAATTTTTCACTAATTATGATATTGTATAAACCAAATAATTCTTGAGTCAATATGATATTTCTCTAATCCTGTCCTTCATTTTTCAACCATCCTCAGTCTTTGATCATATATATAGTTATTCTATAACTGAACTCTTTGATTCCACACTTAGGAACTTAATCAACATGATTCTCATGAATTTCCGTTATAAACACCTCATCGGTAAGGGGGTGAGGTCGTACAGCCTCTAACTCGATTCTCACACACACACATATATATATATATACATATGACACATATTTCATTATCAACATATGTCATTATAACTATACGACCCACTTCGAACAATTTATCATTCATATTTGCCTGACATAAAATTTTCAATTATCTCATTCAAACAAGTGCACTCATTCATACATTCTACAAAATTTGAATAACTTACTTAGCACATTCACTAATCAATTTTTGTCAAGCATGCTACAGTATGTGAAGGTCAGAAAAAATATGAATAAGCATATTACTGTATAAACTTTCGTTTCACACATTATCACATATACACATTACGAATTCTTATTCATACTTTTCCGAATTTAACTCATCATTGCTACACTTTATTCAAATACTTCAATATTACTATTAAATGGTCAGATATAGCTCGGTTGGAGAGTACTTCTCTGTTCATAAGATTATCCTTAATCATGTCGGAAGGCATCACACTATCACATATTGGTGGCATGTATAGCTAGACTCTCACACTTGCTATGTTAGTCCGAGAACTGACTAAACCATAGCTCTGATACCACTAAATGTAACACCTCTCACCCGTGTCCAACTCCAGAATAGGGTTCGAGGCGTTATCGTACTTCAACAATCACAATCATACAAAATCGGGTTACCAAATTTCGCCTAAAATTTAAAACTTTTCAAAGACATGCATTTGACATTGTCATCTATTTAATCACTTATAACAAGACATTAACACATACCATGGACAAATAGGCTTATAAGCCAAAATCATTATAAGCCACATCTCATGGCCATAATTAACAAATAACTATATGCCAATACATTTGGCTAATCACAACAACATCCACCATAGAAAAACTAAGTCCCTATACATGCCACTCACTTGAAAACATTTAACATACACATGCCAATACTCCAAGGATAGTGACCCGATAGTGTGATACTGCCTCCGACGATCTCCAACGCTGAGCTGACCTGACAAAACTAAAAGAAATGGAAAGGAGGGAGTAGGCTTTACGTTTAGTAAGCTCGCATGAAAATAATAAGCAATGTGATAACATGATATTTTCATGTTCTTCCAATTTATTCAAATTCCAGTTAAGCTATTTTCTTGGGTCACAGTCATTAAATTATTTATATCTGGAGTTACGGAACTCTAAATTAAGATCCGTAAATTTTCCATGAAACTAGACTCACATATCTTTTTACCATAAAATTTTCAGAATTTTTGGTTTAGCCAATTAGTACAGTTTATTCTTCAAAGTCTCCCCTATTCTGCTGTCTGACAATTCCGACCATTCTTTGCTAAAAATTAATTATCTTTTTTTACAGAATTCAAATGATGTTCTAGTTTGATTTTTCTAAAAATAGACTCAATAAGGAATCTAATCACATAAATTATGTCCCAATTTTATTTTTTTACAATTTTCAATGATTTTTCCAAGTCAAAACAGGGGATCTCGAAATTACTCTGAACCAGTCTCACAAAAATCTAAATATCTCAAAATATACCAATCCTTTGCTTTCTCTGTTTCTTTTATATAAAAATATACTCAATAAGATTTAAATAAATGTCTTATACAACTTATAATTCAATTTCTACCATTTTTGGTGATTTTTCAAATTCACCTCACTGCTGCTGTCCAAAACAGTTTTATTGTAAAATTTTACTTTCTCTTACTTTAGTTGTGTTCATCACTTGCCTATACCAATCTTTCCAATTTCTGATTACATATCGAGCATATTGTTCTACGTACATTTGCCACATTTCTCAATTGGTCACATTCACACTTGCACTTATTCATAACATGATCGCACCAATCATCATTAGTAAATTAGCTCGTTGAACCCCTTCGGAAAACGTCCGATACTCGGTGGTCTCAGCACATAGCTCCACCCACACATAATTCAGCTTTCTTGTACAAATGGTGAAGGTCCCTTATCACCCATGTGTAATATCCCGGGTTAGGGGCTATTTTGTTGTGACATTGTTTCCATGTTAGGGGCTTGCTGTGTTGTTGTTTGTGAGGTTTCGGGACTTAGTTGTAGGCTAGGAGTAAGCCTGGGTAGGTAGGAAAAATTTTAGTTTTAAGCCTTATGGGAGAGGAGCTGAAGGAGCTGGGGCTTATGTATTTTATTTGGTGTTTTTGAGCACAAGAGTTGAGCTAGCAAAGTGGCAGAGCAAGGTGCCACTTGGAGCTTGGTTGGCGTCACTTGCAGGAGTGAGAGGTCTTGTCTTCAAGCTGCGGAGTGGCCACTTTTTGCACTCTTTTTGACGGCATGGAAGGAAGAGGTTGTAGGCAGTTCAAACTCTGCCTTGGACTTAGTCTTCCCATTTGAATGATGGGTGGAGAGTAATTTGTGGAGGAAGACTAGTTCAACAAGTTTGAAGGAGTGGTTGGGAGCTAATGGGGGGTTGTGGCCGAATTTTGGGGTGTGTTTGGAGGTGTTGGCCGAAACTTGGGAAGCTTGTGAGGGAGTAGACGGTTTGGTAAGCATGGGAGATGGGTATGCCGAAAATGCATTGGGCATTTTTGATGTTTTTCGGTCAATTTGTGAAAGCCAAACTTCTCTTTTTTGGTCTCTTGTTAGCCGAATGTCAATAGAGCTTCTTCACATTTTCTTTTCTCAAACCGAAAAGTCCAAGCAACCTTGCTGAATTTGTGCTTTGTTTTCTCTCAATTATCTTGGTAGCCGAATGCTCTCTCTCTCTCCCTTTCTTTTCATGTAGGTAAGCCGAAACTAGTTTCTCCTCTACTCAAACTTTCTTTTTCTTCTTGAAACCGTGATAGCCGAATTACCCATTTGTCATCCCATTTCTTTTGTGCCGAAACTACAATCATCTTGCTTCTCAAACTTTTATTTTCTTTTCTTAAGCATAATTGCCGAAACTCTACTCCCATTTCACATTGTCTTTTTCCCTCAAAGCCAAAAATAGAAGTGTTAAACACCTAGTGTCGATTTCTCCTTTCTATTGCTCACAACTTAGCCGAATATCTCCCTTCTCCTAGTAGTCTCTCTTGGCCGAATATCGGTGAAGGGTGATCTTGTTTGGTTGATCGATCATTGGAGTTAGGTAAGTACTAGGCCGAATGGCCATTTCTTCCCTCTCTTATGTTTCATCGGTTTTGGTTGGGTTAATAGCCGATTTTGGGCATATGTTGAAAGGAGTTGATCTCTTATGTTGGAACCGATTTCAGGATAGGGCAATCGGGGATTTCGAAGCAGTCGACTGAGGACTTTACTTGTAGGGGTAAGTGATTGGTAAGTGTGGTGAGGGTTGGTTCTTCTAGTCCATTCGTTAGTTTTTGTTAAGATAAGGCTTCAGAGGACTAACTGTTTGCTTGTTAGGGGTTGGCCGATTGTCAGAGTAACCACTGTTTGGTTCGGGATTTGGTAGGAAACAAAATCATTCGTAAGGTGAGAAGTTCAAACGCTAACCCTTTGGGTTACTTGTATTGGCTGAATGGTTCAGTGACTAACCCCTATTTGGCCGATTATAGGAGCAAAGTAATCAAGGGGACTTAGATCAGTTCGTTGGGTTTAAGGCTTTGCGTTTAATCAGGTGTGTAAACTAACACACTTCTGTTTAGTAATGTGATTAATAACCTGTGATGTAATAAGTGAAACAGTGGTGATTGATATGATACCCTATTGGGTATGATCACGGATTCGGGTAAGTCAGTGTTATTATGAGTTTATTGGTGATTTATATGATCTCATGATTATTGATGTATGTGATATGAGTTACGATGTTAGACATAATGGCATGAACACATGATTTACATGATTTGCATTAGTTTGATATGCATGGGTGATACGAGAGGAGGGGAATATGATATCCGTGTCTTTGGGACACTGTGTCTTTGGGACACCAGAGGTTTGGCACCTCCAGTGGTTTGGTACCACAGTGATATTTTGTGACTTTGGGTCACCAGAGGTTTGGCACCTCAGCGTCTCGTCCCAGTGGCTTAGTACCACGGTGGGTTGGCCCCACTGTTGATTATTCGGGATTGATGCCAGTGATTTGGTATCACACGATGGGTTGGCCCCATCATCGGATTTGTGACTGCGGTCACCAGTGATTTGGTATCACATGTGTCTTTGGGACACCAGAGGTTTGGCACCTCATTGCGACTTGTCCCTGTGGTTTGACACCACCGTGGGTTGGCCCCACTTGAGAGATACGGGATTGTCGCTAGTGATTTGGTATCACAAGATGGGTTGGCCCCATCATTGGATTATTCGTGACTTTGGGTCACCAGTGGTTTGGCACCACACTTATGGATATCGTGACTTTGGGTCACCAGTGGTTTGGCACCACCAGTGGTTTGGTACCACGCGGGGTAGAAAGGTGATATGGATGGTTAGGATCGGGGTGCATTAATTATGTTCCTATGATATGATGTGTGTTAGCATGCTGTATTATCGGGAGTGGGGTTTATGCACTGAGTCTTGCGACTCACCCTCTCCTTTGACTTTTCAGGCGACTCTTAGACGTGGACATGGAGCCGGGATGGACTCGAGGTGCTCATGCCATGCCTGAATAAAGATTTGCTCAGACTTTATAAAATTTGGTATTTCAGCTTATTTATTACTGTTGGGTTTTATTTTGGTTTGTAAATGGCCTTTTAAAATTATGCTTTGGTTATTTATATGCTTAAGTTTGATTTCAACTGTGCCTTAACAAATTATTGGATTAATATTGGGTAAAACTTGGAAAGAAAAAGGGTTTTCAAAACTACAAAGCGATATGTTTTAAACTTTACCATCGGGTATCACACTAAAACTTTAAAATGAATACACCCAAATGTTTTCCAAACTTGAGATTTTCTTCACACTAAGTTCAAAATGTTTTTGATTCAACTAAGTTTTCAACATTCTCGGGTTTTCAAAATACACTATCAGCTTTAAAACAATCATGCCCAAGATTTTGACAAGTATAAACTATAACAAAGAAGTTTTCCACCAAATCTTTAACTGGAAACCTAACCCCTCAAATACGATTCTCCCCGTAACATGCCAAATTCGGTCGTGGTGTATTGACCGGGTTTGGGGTGTTACAATTGTGGTATCAGAGCTAAGTTCAAAAGCTCAGCTGTGGGCCTGAGGCCCAAAATGTTTTAAAAGTCTGTTTTAAGTGTTTTTGTTTTGAAATGTATGGTTTGAAAGGCATGACACCGAGTCTCCGGCACCAGTTCGCCCAGGTAAGTACCCCTTACTATTGCTTGTGATCTGTTGGATATAATATGATTGGATGATTAGCAATAGTGTATTACCTTAGAGATTGAAACTGATAGGACTCTGTGAACTCGCGAAAACAAAGCTTCTTAAATATTCATAAGACTTTGCTTTTAAAACAGCGGAATAAATACTGATGCATAAAACTCCTAAATCAGATACGTAGAAAAGTTAGTCATGAGTGCTCGAGGTGGACGTGGTCGTGGACGAGGTCGTGGTAGGATGACAGTTTTTGAACCCGTAGGATCTGGTCAGGGGTCAGAGAACGAGATGTCGGTACCACCACCAGCTGGAGGTGGTGAGTTTCAAGATCAGACCGGGGAGGACGCAGTGTCACAGGCGATGCTGCGAGTGTTGGAAAGGGTAGCTGGAGTAGGTGGAGGTGCAGGAGCTAGGAAATCTGTGCCTAAGCGACTCCGACCAAACGGGGCCGAATTCTTTCGAGGTGTTTCTGGTGTTGCTCCCAGCACTGCTGAGTATGGGCTGGAGGCAACAGAGCGGATCATGGATGATCTGGACCTGACTGCTGAAGAGAAGCTGAAGGGCATAGTATCGCTTTTTCGGGATGAGTCATACCAGTGGTGGCTTACGGTCCGGGACAGTGTGGCAGCAGAGGATCTGACATGGGATTATTTCAGGCCTGCATTTCAGAAAAAGTACATTGGAGCTAGTTATATCGACGCGCAGCGAAAAGCATTTCTGAGGCTTGTTCAGGGGAGTAAGTCTGTTTCAGAGTACGAGGATGAGTTCTTGAAGCTGAGCCGGTATGCTAGGGGCATTGTGGCTACGGAGCACGAGAGGAGTGTTCGTTTCGAGGATGGTTTGAGAGACGAGCTGAGGTTGCTGATTGCTCCTCAGCAAGAGCGTGAGTTTGCTGTGCTAGTTGAGAAGGCCAAGGTAGCCGAGGGTGTTAAGGAGTCAGTGAGGCAGGGCATGGACAGGAACAGGCATAAGAGGAGCTTTGGGTCTTTGGGATCATCGGGTAATCCTCAGAAAAGGGCTAGACAGAGTGGACCGAATCAGTCTGGTAGGTTTGTTGCTGCTAGTCAGGGACCGCCGCGGTGTATTCACTGTGGGAAATATCATTGGGGAGGCTGCTGGACCGGTGGGAAAGGTTGTTTTGAGTGTGGTTCTCTGGATCACCGTGTGAGGGACTGTCCGCGTAAGTTGGCCAGGATTCAGTCTGAGAGTCAGGGCCGTACTCAGTTCAGGAATAATGGACCGCCACCGCAGAGAGGTCGTGGTAATGGCAGAGGTAATGGTTCTGGTCGGGGCCGTGGAGCACCGGGCAGAGGTGCGGGTAGTTCTGAGGCCAGACAGCCTGGATTAGTGTATGCAGCGAGGCACCGAGAGGAGGGCGACGCACCGGACGTCATAACCGGTACGTTTTTGATCTTTGGTTCTCCATTTACTGCTTTTATTGATGTGGGTTCGTGGCTAGTAGTATAGTAGAGACCATGGACTTAGACTCTGAGATATCTTCTAGACAGATGACTGTAATTAGCCCTCTAGGTCACTCTGTAGTAGTAGATAAGCTGTTTAGAGATGTACCCCTAGAACTCCAAGGGGTAGTGTTTGCTGCTGATCTGATGGAACTGCCGTTTGGGGAGTTCGATCTGATTCTTGGGATGGATTGGATGGTTAAGTACCAGGCGAGATTGGATTGCGCGGCTAAGCATATGGTTCTTAAGACGTCTGAGGGTAATGAAGTGGCTATGATAGGTAATAGGAGGGATTACTTATCTAATGTGGTATCTGCTCTGAAAGCTGAGAAGATGGTCAGGAAGGGCTGTGAAGCGTATGTGGTTCATGTGTATGCCTTGGAGGCTAAAGAGTCTGCTGTAGAGAAAGTTCGGACAGTTAAGGAATTTGCTGATGTGTTTCCTGAGGAGCTTCCGGGTTTGCCGCCGGATCGTGAAGTAGAGTTCGGGATATATCTGTTACCCGGAACTGCGCCAGTGTCTATTGCTCCGTATAGGATGGCGCCAAAGGAATTGGTGGAGCTTAAGGCTCAGATTCAGGAGTTGTTGGACCGAGGTTTTATCAGGCCAAGTGTTTCGCCGTGGGGTGCTCCGGTACTCTTTGTAAAGAAGAAAGATGGTACGATGCGGATGCGTATAGACTACCGCCAGTTGAACAAGCTGACGATTAAAAACAAGTATCCGTTGCCACGGATAGATGACTTGTTTGATCAGCTGAAGGGTGCAGCGGTATTCTCGAAGATCGACTTGAGGTCTGGGTATCACCAGTTGAAGGTTAAGGAGGCTGATTCCATAAGACAGCGTTTCGGACTCGGTATGGGCACTACGAATTCCTGGTAATGCCGTTCGGGTTGACTAACGCGCCGGCAGCGTTCATGGATATGATGAACAGGGTGTTTCAGTAGTATCTGGATCAATTCGTCGTGGTTTTCATAGACGACATCTTGGTGTATTCAAGAACAGAAGAAGAACATGATGCGCATTTGCGAGTGGTGCTGTAGATTTTGAGGGAGAAGCAGCTCTATGCTAAGTTTAGTAAGTGCGAGTTTTGGCTTAGAGAAGTGACTTTCTTGGGTCATGTAGTGTCGGCTGAGGGGATTAGAGTGGACCCTCAGAAGATTGAGGCAGTTTTGGACTAGAAGCCGCCGAAGTCAGTGGCTGAGATTCGGAGTTTTCTGGGTTTGGCCGGATACTACCGAAGGTTTGTAGAAGGTTTCTCGTTGATTGCAGCGCCGATGTCCAAGCTGTTAAGGAAAGAGGTTCCGTTTGTTTGGACTGAGAAACAGCAGGAGAGTTTTGACAAGCTTAAGAAGATTCTGACAGAAGCTCCGGTTCTAATTCAACCTGAGGCTGGTAAGGAATTCACAGTGTATTGCGATGCATCACATACGGGATTGGGTTGTGTGCTGATGCAGGAAGGTAAGGTTGTGGCTTACGCATCTCGGCAGCTGAGGCCACATGAGGTCAACTATCCGACGCACGATTTGGAGCTAGCAGCTGTAGTTTTCGCTTTGAAGATTTGGAGGCACTACTTGTACGGAGAGAGATCGATAGTCTACACCGATCATAAGAGTCTGAAGTACCTCTTGACTCAGAAGGATTTGAATTTGAGGCAGCGTAGATGGGTTGAGTTGCTGAAAGATTACGACTGTTCGATTGAGTATCACCCGGGCAAGGCTAACGTGGTGGCAGACGCGTTGAGCCGTAAGGTTGTTTCGGACTTAAGAGCGATGTTTGCCCATTTGAGTTTGTATGACGACGGGAGTATTCTGGCAGAATTGCAGGTTAAGCCTACTTGGGTTGAGCAGATTAGAGAGAAACAGTTAGAGGATGAGGTTCTGAGTGCGCAGAGGTTGCAAGTACAGGATGGTGGTTTGGAGGGTTACAGCTTGTCTAGTGATGGGGTGCTATGTTTTCAAGGTAAAGCTTGTATGCCTAAAGATGTTGAGCTGAGGCAGAAGATTCTTCAGGACGCACATAGCAGTCCTTATGCTATGCATCCTGGAGGTAGCAAGATGTATAGGGATCTTAGAGAGCAGTTTTGGTGGCCTGGTTTGAAAAGAGAGGTGACAGAGTTTGTAGGAAAGTGTCTGACATGTCAGCAGGTCAAGGCTGAACATCAGTTGCCGTCAGGGTTGCTTCAGCATGTGAAGATTCCTCAGTGGAAGTGGGAAAGGATAACCATGGATTTCGTCAGTGGGTTACCGCTTACGCCAAGCAAGAAAGATTCAGTTTGGGTAGTGGTGGATCGTCTGACTAAATCAGCTCACTTCATTCCGGTGAGGGTTGATTATCCACTTCAGAAGTTGGCAAAACTGTATGTGTCAGAGATAGTGAGGTTACACGGTGTACCAGTTTCGATTATCTCGGATAGGGATCCCAGATTTACGTCAAGGTTCTGGAAAGCGTTGCATCAGGCTTTGGGTACTCGTTTGGATTTCAGCACGGCTTTTCACCCGCAGTCTGACGGGCAGTCAGAAAGGGTCATTCAGATCTTAGAGGATATGCTGAGAGGTTGTGTCTTGGATTTCAGAGGTTGTTGGGAGGAGTTTCTGCCATTAGCTGAGTTTGCCTACAACAACAGTTACCAAGCGAGCATCAAGATGGCACCATATGAGGCGTTGTATGGTAGGAAGTGTCGATCACCTACGTGTTGGACGGAGTTAGGTGAACGTCAGTTGTTGGGACCTGAGTTAGTTGCTGAGACGGAAGACAAGGTTAAGTTGATTCAGGCTCGATTGAAGGAAGCTTCGGACCGGCAAAAGTCTTATGCCGATCTTAAGCGAAGGGATATAGAGTTTGCTGTGGGGGATCAAGTTTTTCTGAAGGTCTCGCCTTGGAAGAAGGTGTTGAGGTTCGGAAGGAAAGGCAAGCTAAGTCCGAGGTTCATTGGGCCGTATAAGGTACTGAGACGAGTGGGACCAGTAGCGTATCAGCTTGAGTTGCCAGCGGAGCTAAGTCAGATTCATGACGTTTTTCATGTTTCGATGCTTCAGCGTTATCGTTCGGATCCATCGCATGTGGTAGCAGTGGAAGAGATCGAGGTGAATCCAGATTTGACTATGGAAGAAGAACCTGTGCATATTCTAGATCAGGATGTGAAGGTTCTGCGTAGGAAGTCTGTGCCTTTGGTTAAGGTTCTTTGGCGGAATCATGGCATGGAAGAAGCTACGTGGGAACCTGAGGATGTGATGAGACAGCAATACCCGCAACTCTTTTGATCAGGTAATTTCGAGGTCGAAATTATTTTAAGGGGGTAGAACTGTAATATCCCGGGTTAGGGGCTATTTTGTTGTGACATTGTTTGCATGTTAGGGGCTTGCTGTGTTGTTGTTTGTGAGGTTTCGGGACTTAGTTGTAGGCTAGGAGTAAGCCTGGGTAGGTAGGAAAAATTTTAGTTTTAAGCCTTATGGGAGAGGAGCTGAAGGAGCTGGGGCTTATGTATTTTATTTGGTGTTTTTGAGCACAAGAGTTGAGCTAGCAAAGTGGCAGAGCAAGGTGCCACTTGGAGCTTGGTTGGCGTCACTTGCAGGAGTGGGAGGTCTTGTGTTCAAGCTGCGGAGTGGCCACTTTTTGCACTCTTTTTTGACGGCATGGAAGGAAGAGGTTGTAGGCAGTTCAAACTCTGCCTTGGACTTAGTCTTCCCATTTGAATGATGGGTGGAGAGTAATTTGTGGAGGAAGACTAGTTCAACAAGTTTGAAGGAGTGGTTGGGAGCTAATGGGGGGTTGTGGCCGAATTTTGGGGTGTGTTTGGAGGTGTTGGCCGAAACTTGGGAAGCTTGTGGAGGAGTGGACGGTTTGGTAAGCATGGGAGATGGGTATGCCGAAAATGCATTGGGCATTTTTGGTTTTTTCGGTCAATTTGTGAAAGCCAAACTTCTCTTTTTTGGTCTCTTGTTAGCCGAATGTCAATAGAGCTTCTTCACATTTTCTTTTCTCAAACCCAAAAGTCCAAGCAACCTTGCTGAATTTGTGCTTTGTTTTCTCTCAATTATCTTGGTAGCCGAATGCTCTCTCTCTCTCCCTTTCTTTTCATGTAGGTAAGCCGAAACTAGTTTCTCCTCTACTCAAACTTTCTTTTTCTTCTTGAAACCGTGATAGCCGAATTACCCATTTGTCATCCCATTTCTTTTGTGCCGAAACTACAATCATCTTGCTTCTCAAACTTTTATTTTCTTTTCTTAAGCATAATTGCCGAAACTCTACTCCCATTTCACATTGTCTTTTTCCCTCAAAGCCGAAAATAGAAGTGTTAAACACCTAGTGCCGATTTCTCCTTTCTATTGCTCACAACTTAGCCGAATATCTCCCTTCTCCTAGTAGTCTCTCTTGGCCGAATATCGGTGAAGGGTGATCTTGTTTGGTTGATCGATCATTGGAGTTAGGTAAGTACTAGGCCGAATGGCCATTTCTTCCCTCTCTTATGTTTCATCGGTTTTGGTTGGGTTAATTGCCGATTTTGGGCATATGTTGAAAGGAGTTGATCTCTTATGTTGGAACCGATTTCAGGATAGGGCAACCGGGGATTTCGAAGCAGTCGACTGAGGACTTTACTTGTAGGGGTAAGTGATTGGTAAGTGTGGTAAGGGTTGGTTCTTCTAGTCCATTCGTTAGTTTTTGTTAAGATAAGGCTTCAGAGGACTAACTGTTTGATTGTTAGGGGTTGGCCGATTGTCAGAGTAACCACTGTTTGGTTCGGGATTTGGTAGGAAACCAAATCATTCGTAAGGTGAGAAGTTCAAACGCTAACCCTTTGGGTTACTTGTATTGGCTGAATGGTTCAGTGACTAACCCCTATTTGGCCGATTATAGGAGCAAAGTAATCAAGGGGACTTAGATCAGTTCGTTGGGTTTAAGGCTTTGCGTTTAATCAGGTGTGTAAACTAACACACTTCTGTTTAGTAATGTGATTAATAACCTGTGATGTAATAAGTGAAACAGTGGTGATTGATATGATACCCTATTGGGTATGATCACGGATTCGGGTAAGTCAGTGTTATTATGAGTTTATTGGTGATTTATATGATCTTATGATTATTGATGTATGTGATATGAGTTACGATGTTAGACATAATGGCATGAACACATGATTTACATGATTTGCATTAGTTTGATATGCATGGGTGATACGAGAGGAGGGGGAATATGATATCCGTGTCTTTGGGACACTGTGTCTTTGGGACACCAGAGGTTTGGCACCTCCAGTGGTTTGGTACCACAGTGATATTTTGTGACTTTGGGTCACCAGAGGTTTGGCACCTCAGCGTCTCGTCCCAGTGGCTTAGTACCACGGTGGGTTGGCCCCACGGTTGATTATTCGGGATTGACGCCAGTGATTTGGTATCACACGATGGGTTGGCCCCATCATCGGATTTGTGACTGCGGTCACCAGTGATTTGGTATCACATGTGTCTTTGGGACACCAGAGGTTTGGCACCTCATTGCGACTTGTCCCTGTGGTTTGACACCACCGTGGGTTGGCCCCACTTGAGAGATACGGGATTGTCGCTAGTGATTTGGTATCACAAGATGGGTTGGCCCCATCATTGGATTATTCGTGACTTTGGGTCACCAGTGGTTTGGCACCACACTTATGGATATCGTGACTTTGGGTCACCAGTGGTTTGGCACCACCAGTGGTTTGGTACCACGCGGGGTAGAAAGGTGATATGGATGGTTAGGATCGGGGTGCATTAATTATGTTCCTATGATATGCTGTGTGTTAGCATGCTGTATTATCGGGAGTGGGGTTTATGCACTGAGTCTTGCAACTCACCCTCTCCTTTGACTTTTCAGGTGACTCTTAGACGCGGACATGGAGCCGGGATGGACTCGAGGTGCTCATGCCATGCCTGAATAAAGATTTGCTCAGACTTTATAAAATTTGGTATTTCAGCTTATTTATTACTGTTGGGTTTTATTTTGGTTTGTAAATGGCCTTTTAAAATTATGCTTTGGTTATTTATATGCTTAAGTTTGATTTCAACTGTGCCTTAACAAATTATTGGATTAATATTGGGTAAAACTTGGAAAGAAAAAGGGTTTTCAAAACTACAAAGCGATATGTTTTAAACTTTACCATCGGGTATCACACTAAAACTTTAAAATGAATACACCCAAATGTTTTCCAAACTTGAGATTTTCTTCACACTAAGTTCAAAATGTTTTTGATTCAACTAAGTTTTCAACATTCTCGGGTTTTCAAAATACACTATCAGCTTTAAAACAATCATGCCCAAGATTTTGACAAGTATAAACTATAACAAAGAAGTTTTCCACCAAATCTTTAACTGGAAACCTAACCCCTCAAATACGATTCTCCCCGTAACATGCCAGATTCGGTCGTGGTGTATTGACTGGGTTTGGGGTGTTACACCATGTGACCTAGCCATTCCATCTCGTATCTCTCTTGTCTACATGGTGTCCAACACTAGGAACCACTCATGTGACCTAGCTACTCATAACCCGTAACTTTCTTGTACACATGGTATATACACAGTATTACACATGTGACCTAGTTACATATGAAATTATTATCCCGTAGCTTTCTTGCACACATGGTGAAAATCCCTTATCATCCATGTGGCCTAGCTACATATCAAATTTTTCCATCTCGTAGCTTTCTTGGGCACACGGTGAAGTTCCCTTATCACTCGTGTGACCTAGCTACATATTGTCCGTATCTCTCGGTTTGTCGAAGGTTCAATCGAGAATTTCGCTTTCCATACATTTTCATATTGTAGTTATCACCCAATGATTTCCATAATATTTAGCAAAATAATTATTGAACAAGTAAAATAAATGCATTATTTACATATAAACTTTCCATTTCACATAATAACCATAGTCATAGAAAACACCTTTAAGCACAACATTTCAACCCATTTTCCATGTCACCTATGTCACATTTTATCATAAACATATTATTAAATCAATTCACCAACATAATATACTAAACATGTAATTCAAAAAAATCAATTTAATACCACAATTAGGTTTTAAATATACATGACGACATTATTGCATTATTATTAACACACCAACTTACCTCGAATGTCGAAACGACCATTTTACCAACTTTCTCGATTTTCAATTTTCCTCCAATTCTAGGTCCAAATCTCGTTTTTCGGGGTCTAAAACATCACATTTCACTTATTTAATTAATGTACTATTCAAAACAGTCCTTAACTCAACTTTTGCAAAATTACAATTTTGCCCCTAAACTTTTACATATTTACACTTTTTCCCCAATACTCAAAAATTAAACTTCAGCCCTTATTCTTATGTTTTATAACATGCTGATCATTTTTCTCTTCTATGGCAACATCAAATTCTCACTCTAACATGTACTTATGAACATTAGGTATTTTTACCGATTATGGCGTTTTACTCATTTTCACGTAAAACCGCTTAGTAAAAGTTGTTTAACATAATTTCAGCCTTCATATTCTATCATAAAACATCAAAATACACACTTTTCACCTATGGGTAATTTTCCAAAGATGAACCCTAGCATGAATTATTGGTAGCATAAGCTAAATCGAGCTACCGGGACTCCAAAACCGTAAATAACTTGAAAAACGGGGCTAGAACGGACTTACCATGAGCTTGGAAAGTTGAGAAAACCCTAGCCATGTCTTCTTTTGGTAAATTTCGTCCATATGAAGAAGATGGACATATTTGGCATTTAAATTTTATTTTTAATTCATTTAATTCACTAAATTACCAAAATACCCCTTAAAAAATTCTTTTGAAACATACCCATCCATGTCCATTTTTGTCCACCAACTTAACCAATGGTCTAATTATCATTTAAGGACCTCCAATTTAAAATTTCATAACAATTGGACACCTCTAACATGTAGAACTCAACTTTTGTACTTTTTACAATTTAGTCCTTTTGACTAAATTGAGTGCCCAAATGTCAAAATTTTCGAATGAGATTTTCACGAAATCATTCCGTGAAATTGTAGACCATAAAAATATAAATAAAATAAATTTCTCAACATCGGATTTGTGGTCCCAAAACCACTGTTCCGTTTAGGCCTTATTTCGGGATGTTACACTGTGGGAGGCACACGACCTGCCCACACGGGTGTGTGACCTCTGTAACTTAGAAAAATTTCTAAATTTTTGAGAATTTTCGTATGTGTTTGGATTAGTTTCGGCCCTATTCTAAAGCATGCCTAAGGTCTCGTTGACCTAATCTAGGGACACTTTGATGTGATTAATCAAATTAAGTTATGAAGTGTCTGTAAAAGTTTCTAATCTGTCCGGTAACGCATTTAACCCTAAACCGGCGATGGTTACGGGTTAGAGGTGTTACATTGGTGAATCAAAGAGTCACGTTACCTGTGACAGTTTAGCTCAACAGTATCAGCAGCAACTACTACCAAGCATTAATTTTTAGCTTTTCCTTAATCGGAAGAGAATAATATCATGTTACATAATAATTGATCCAGGCCAAGCTATATTACAACCATCATCATGTAAGACCTTCAACATTGCATAAGGATAACCCTAGAAAATTTGAAGTCCAAATGGGAGCCCTATTGCAAACTTTGGCATTTCATCAGCAACATTGTTCTTTCTCTGTAAACATGTTCAACTTTTACTTACGAATTCCTCCTTAACATCCTCCACAAAGATCCCACTATTGTATTTGGAAGCTCTTTTTTGTCAGTGCTGTGCAAATAATCAACTAGTTGATTCCCCAATTCGAGCACAATCCTTCAAGCACCTAACTTCCATGCTTGATCAAGACCATCAATAACCTCCCATGCTTCAGCTTCTGATGTATTGTATGTGTCCATCTTTTTGAAAATCCAGGTATCCATTTGCTACTGTGATATCTTATAACCCCTCCCCAAATGCATTGTAGACCTACAATGGATACTCAAGCTTTTATCCACCCCTGCACTTGCCTAGATACCTCACTCACGTAGGCGCCCCACGCCATGCACCTATGAAAGGAACTTCACCAATACGTTACCAAGCACAGTTATCATATAAGATTAAATTTTATTGATTTTTCTAACCTCACGCTCATTAAAAAGTGGTCATATTTGGAACATACCTTAGTTTGGATCTATTAAGAAGATAATCATGGATAACAGGCACTTCAAGCCATCCATCTATAAATACCCCTTATTTTAAAGAAGAGCGAGACAAGCTAGTAAACATAGTACCCTTACTCTACTTGAGTGTGACTCAAACTCCTTGAGACCACCATGTTTAGAAATTCTCTGTACTATCAAATGGCCCTCATTCTTGTGGTTTTTTACACCTACCGTGTAAATTGTATTATGTGCTAGGGTTTTTTATACTCGGACTTTGGACATGGAAGGTAGTTCCCTTTCTTTGCATCCATCATTTTTACAAAAAGAGGAAAACCAGAGTAATGAAACTTTAAAGAAGAAATAGAAAGGCTGAAAAAGGGACAACATTTCTTCAACAGAAGTTAATTCAAAAGAAATTCATGCACTAAATTAAAAAAACTTCCCCGACATGAAACAAAAATTACAACTAATAAAGGAAGGAAAACATGAGAGTAATCAAGCAGAGATAAGACATTAGAGAAATATGCAGATACCTCGAGGAGATCAGAGATGAATTTTTCCAAGAGATCTAAGACCCAGCGAAACCATGGAGGAATCGGAAAATGTCTGAGAAAGAAAGAAAGAGATTTTCCTGAGAAAGAATGAAGGAAGGAAAAGGAATGAAGAAGGGAAGAAGGAGAAAGACTTACCTGGATAAAGGAGGAAGAACCGAAAAATGTCTTACAAAAATGAAATTCGTAAGACATTTTCCCTAAAATGTAAGCCATTTTACCCGTGTAATGGAAAACATTTTCCAAATGGAAAATGTTTTCAGTCAAACAAACACTAGAAAATTGGGAAAGCATTTTTCGGAAAATGTTTTCCTTTAAACAAACATACCATAAATTTGAAAATTTTACATTTTAGTCCTCCATTAACATCGATTCTTCTTAAGAGCTTTGGTAAGCTCATTTAATTCACGGAATTACGTAAATAACATATTATAATTAAGTATTGAGCCTAAATTGTTTATTTGATATGCGGGAGCTACTCCGCAAGTTACGTTGATAGCCGTATCCCAACGAGCCACAATATAAGAGTTACAAAAATATTGAGCAATTGAATTTAAGGGATTGAAAGGTGTTGACCCTTCCTTAGCTGAGAACTAGTTAGAGTCAACCAAGTGAGTTCTATAATGGTTAGAATCTTCATCGCTTGAGTGTGTTACTTGTGTGGTATCACTTCGAAAAGATTAGACATATAATGGTGGCTAACCTTCACCCGACATGTTCCAGTTGATCAGATTGATTTGATGTTCTTTTGTTAGGAGTTCAAAAAGAAATATGTCAGCGAACTATATCTGGAAGATTGAAAACAAGAATTTATGATGTTGAAACAAGGTGATATGCTAGTAGTCGACTATGAATGAGAGTTCTTGCAACTTAGCAAGCATGATCTCAAACTAGTACCAACTGAAGAAGAAAGCTTCAAACGGTTCCTTCGGGGAGTGAGAGATGAGCTTTGAGTTTAACTAGTTTCGCATAAACTTAAAAGTATTCACTAATCTAGCTGAATGAGCAAAGATGGTTAAGTTTATACATTATGTAATTTTTTTAAGTTTTAATTTTCTATGTGGCTGTGTAATAGCCCAATTTCGGTGAAATCGGAATAGTGATTTTGGGACCACAAATTCGAGCCGAAAATAAAATTTATTTTAATTTTATTTTATGGTCCGTAATATGATAGAAATGTCATGTAGAAATTCTGATAAGAAAATTTTACTGATTATGTGCTTAATTATGAGAAGGACCAAACTGCATAAAATGCAAAAGTTGAATTCTAGTAGCTATAAGGATTAAATAGCTATGGAATTCAAAAATTAAGGTCCTTATATGGTAATTAGACCATAAATCAAAAGTATGTAGATATTTTTGGTGACTCATCTATGGAAAATTAGAAAAAGGCTAAGGAATAAATTGGAAATTGAAATAATTTAATTAATTAAAAGATGATAAAAGAATTATCATCTTATTTTCTCATCTTCTTCCCCAAAATATTCCATGGAAACCCTAGGAAAGAGAAAGCAAGCTTTCTTGGCCAAATTGGGTAAGTTTCCTTGTCTCGTTTTTAGTAATTTTGATATTTTTGAAACCGAGATAGTTTAATCTATCTTTTAGGAGGATCAATTTGAAAAGTTATCAAAGTATGGAAAATGGGTCATGGATGAATATGCTGAAAATTAGAAATTTATGGTAGAAAATGAAGGATTGTTGATAGATAAACAACTTTTATAAAGTGATTTTTGATGAAAACATGATATAGGGACTAAAATCTAAAGTTGTGAAATTTAATGAAAATTTTTGAATTTTTATGAATACATGTGCTGTAAATTTGGTGATGGAATTTTGGTTAGGCTTGGAATAAGGAGCAAATTGCACACATTTCATTTTCTGAGCCTAGGGACGAAATTGGAAATTATAGAAAAGTTGGGGGCAAAATGGTAATTTTTCCTAGGATGTAAATTGAGTCCACTTGTATATGAAATGTGAAAAATTGATGTTAAATTTACTCGTATAGATCCGGATAGACCAAATTCGGAGCTAGAACGAGGAAAAGAGGAAAATGCCGGATTAGTAAATTTTATGTACACGAACAATTGTCGAGGTAAGTTCGTGTAACTAAATTGTGTATATTTATATACTTGAATTAAATGTTGTGCTTGTGAATTGTATAAACATTATATTTATATGACACTGTAATATACCTGACGAAGCCTGATCAATAATAAGGCCCGATAAATGATAAATGATAAAATGTTACTTATGTACTTGAAATGAATGTGGAATGCGTCTATTTGAATTACGAGAATATTATAAATGTATGAAATAATCACATGCCTGATAATACTTGGAAAATGTCAAATTCCATTTGAATAAATGAAAAATTCGATGGATATGTGATTTCCTGAAATGAATGAGGTCCTACTTTTGTTACAGACGAGATTTAGTTAGATGAATAATCCTATTGACCTCATTATAAAAAAGATTTAGCCTGGACGGGTAATCCTGTTATAAGTCCTCTCGAGCATATGTTATGGATTGGATTTAGCCCAGATGGGTAATCCAGATCAAGCTCTTTAGAGCATATGTCATAAAAAGGATTTAGCTTGGACTGGTAATCCTGACTAAGCTCTATTGAGTATATATTGTAAATAGGATTTAGCCTAGACTGGTAATCCTGTTGTTTATATATATGTGGCTCGAGAGTGTACTTTCTAAAATAGTACCTCATGGGTACCATTGAATATGAATTGACGGATCCTGATTTGTACACCTCGAGTGTACTACTTGTGTATCCATCGATATTTCAAATAAATTCAATGGGTAAAAATCCTGACATGAGAAGATATGAATAAGAAATGAGTTATTACATTTATTTGTTTAAAATACATGAAAATGATGATACATGACAATTGATATATGAAAACATGAGATGATGATATTTGTACATGGAATTCATTTGTTGAATATGTTCATCCTTGATTATAGACTTGTATTCTTTGAGTGTACTACTACTCGCGTGACATTGATATTTCGAGTAATATGATTAAAGCTCTTTTCCTAGCTCTTCGGCTTTGCAAGCTCGCTTAGCAAGTACTACGAACTCATTTATTTCAAGTATGCCAACCAGTAATTTTATATCTTCGTTTAACCCTTCTTCAAATCTCCTGCACATAGCAGCTTCAGATGAAACACACTCGTAGACGTATCGGCTAAGTCTCACGAACTTGCGTTCATACTCAGATACGGTCATACGACCCTGTTTAAGCTCAAGAAATTCCTTACATTTCAGATCTATGAACCGCTGGCTGATGTATTTCTTGCGAAACTCTGTCTGAAAGAAGTCCCAAGTAACTCGTTCATTTGGAACAACCGATACTAGAGTGTTCCACCAATAGTAGGCAGAATCCCGTAATAAAGATATAGCACATTTCAGGCACTCATCAGGTGTACAGGATAGTTCATCGAAAACACGAATTGTATTATCAAGCCAAAATTCAGCTCGTTCGGCATCATCATCCGCTTCAGCTCTAAACTCTTGAGCCCCGTGTTTTCTGAGTCTATCGACCGGAGGCTTATTTATTCTTTCAGGATTAATGATCGAGATACCACGAGTACTACAGGTGGATTAACAGGGTTCGGGGGTTGTTGAACAACCAGATTGGTCCGAATGTATTGATTGAACCAATCATTCATTATACTAAAGAAGGCTTGTTTAGCCCCCTCATCTTGGTCACTCGTAGTTGGTCGTGATTCAACCGACGCGGTCCCTTGCACGGGAGCAGGCGCCACACTCTCGACATCATCGGCTACAGCTCGCTCAGGATCAAGATCCATTTACTATGCGAAAGAAGAAAACACATTTCACGATTAGAAGTCATCACACTATCACAGTAAAAATTATGGCATGTATAGCTAGACTCACACGCGCTACGTTAGTCCGAGAACCGACTAAACTGTAGCTCTGATACCAATCAAATGTAACACCCTTTAACCCGTATCCGTCACCAGACTAAGGTTACGAGGCATTTCCAAACGAATTACAACCAAGAACAGGCAATCATATACAAAAATCATACATCTCTATTACAAGTTGAATAGAATAAATTTCATTTTCAAGGTTATCGAATGTCTAATTCATTATCCAACATACTTCAATCATTTACAATACAACATAGCTGATCAAAATTTTATCGAATGTTTATATCATACTCACTTTCACATATTTAAGAATCAACAGATACCATTTCATTCATAGAACATTTTAACACATTGTCCTAGCATCTATCTCATATGCATATAATCAATCAAACCAATTACCTATTCATTTTAATATGTCTCACAACCAAATACATATGTACTTTATAACCAAACTATTAAGGCAAATCAAAGGCCGAATATGTTTAAGTATTACATGATCTACAATCTAAATCTAATGAACATGTCATCAACAGTATACTTAGCATCTCACCGCATTCATACTTTTATTCATATCCTATTTTATCTACTAAGACAAAATACATGCTCATCAATTCAAAACATATGCATAATACCTAATCTTGTAGTCTCTTACATCTTCAAATTTAAACATGTTTTAAGCTTACTAAGAGAGCTATTCATCAGTCATACAAGTCTTTACAAAATCAAGATATATAATTTCAAACGCCATTTATACATTTCAGGTTTATAATATAATCAAGAAATCAAACCAACTCGTCCTAATTTATAAGTACAAATGCTGAATCAAATTATATGATTTGCACATAATAAACATTGTACTAAAATGTCAAACAAAAGCCAACTTACTTCTTATCAATTCGGCTAGCAAAACTTATCCTGAAATACTTCATTCGATTGTGAATTTAAAAACCCAAACCTATATAGCAATTTCATAATCAATATATACACCCCAAAATTACTCATACCAACACACATTATTAAGTCCTATCTAATACTTTACGTTGCCAAAACAAATATCCCTCCACCATGCAATTTAAATCATAAGATACACTACCAAACAATCTTAGACCATGATCGAATACACACATAAAACATAATATTATAGGCAAGCCATTTTCGCATGGCTTAAGTATATACATATTCCAAAACAATCTTTTCAAAATATAAGTTAGCCTATACATGCCATAGTTTCAAAAATTCAGCTTATAAAATCCCAAAATTAGTCGATAGTGTGATAGACTTTGACGATGATCCCCGAGCTCAAAACTTGTCTCCAAAATCTATAAAACAATGCAATTAAACACTCACAGTAAGCTATCATAGCTTAGTAAGTTTTAAGCAATTTTTGTGACAACATTACATTATAACATTATCTCATAAATTTAATAAAAATTTAATAGACAATAATCCATTAACTACTCATTTTCTTGTGCAACCACAAAACATTTCTTATCTCTCAAATTCAAGCCGAACCCAATATAATTATTTCTTCTCCATGCATTAACCATGTATTCAAGTTCTAAACTATTCAAACATATTTCTTATACCAAATTTCCACATATCGGAATCACATTTTATAATTCATAAAGAATCAAAATGACTATGTAAACATATGTACATATCAATTTGCATCAGTTTTTTAACTATACATTTAAAAGACACATTCCATAATCCACAAATAATCACTTACTCTTGATATCAAATACCACTTCTTGTAGTTTCAATACTTACCATATTAGGTCTTTGAATTGAAAATTTACTCGTACCCTTAATACTCGTTGACCGATTTCACACACTTAGTGCTCGGTAATTTAATTCGCACACTTAATGCTCGGTATTTTAAATTCGCACACTTAGTGCCTTTCTCAATCCTGTTATGCATTTATATGTTCAATCACATAAAAAAATTAAACCTCCACTATAAATATACGAATTAGCTTAAATCAATCTCAATAATCAACATCCAATTCGGGTGTACTAATGGCACATATACATATCTAACATTCGGCTATACTATGCACATATATAGTTATCACAATCGGCTATATCAATAATATTTATACATACTTCCATTAAATTCACATATACCACTATAGAAAAATTCAATTCAACTCAATTACTTCAAAACTTACCTCGGAAATCGACGGATTAGGTTTTCCCGGCTATTCATTCAACTTCGCTTTTCCCCGATCCAATCCTGATTCTTTTTGTTCTTGATCTAATTAATTTCAAATTAAGCTCATTCAACATTTTTTTCATTCAATTTAGTCCAAAAACACATAATCGGGCAAATTACAATTTTACCCCTAACATTTACAATTTTTACAATTTATTCCTTATTGCACAAAACACAAAATACTCAAAATTTCAAGGTACTCATGTTTAGCCGAATTTTCATAGTGTTCTTATAAGTCCTTACAATTCATTTATTTCACATTTTAGTCCCTCTAAAATTTATTTTTGCAATTTAATCCAAATCACTCAATTTCATCAAAGGTTCAAGAACAAAACTTGTTAATCTATCACATATAATCAATATTTCATCACCAAACTATAGAAACAACAAGCTTCCTTCAATGGCAATACACGAAATACACAACCAAATAAAAAATTTAAGCATGGGCTATCTAAATCACATAGCAACGATCTCAAAAATGTAAAAATTATCAAAAACCGAACAAAATCACTTACCTAATTAAGCCTCCAAAGTGCCAAATGAAGCTAGGTTTTTCTTTCTTTTTATTTTGCTAAGTTTCTTTAAAGGAAGCTTGTTACAATTCGGAGATGTGTTACAAAGGAAGAAGCAATCAAAATCTTAGAACATTGCCATTCAGGACCTTCAAGAGGACATTACAGCGGGACCAGGACAACACATAAAACGCTCGAATCAGGTTTTTATTATCCTACCTTGTTCAAAGACGCTAACAGGTATGTTGCTTCGTGTGATAGATGTCAGAGAACAGGTAATATCTCTAAACGCGATGAAATGCCCCAAACATATATGCTATCATGTGAAATATTCGATGTATGGGGTATTAATTTTATGGGCCCATTCCCTAGCTCATTTGGGAATAAATACATCTTAGTAGCAGTGGGCTATATGTCAAAATGGGTGGAAGCTCAAGCTTTACCTACTAATGATGCCAGAATGGTAGTGAGATTTCTTAAGAAACTCTTCTCTCGATTTGGAACTCCCAGAGCAATTATTAGTGATAGGGGTACTCATTTTTGTAATACTCACTTTGACAAGGTTTTAAAGAAATATGGAGTACACCACAGAACAACTACCCCTTATCACCCTCAAACCAGTGGACAAGTGGAAGTAGTAAAGCGAGAGCTTAAGCGTATTCTAGAGAAAACAGTTGAATCAAACAGGAAAGATTGGGCATTAAAAGTAGACGATGCTTTATGGGCCTATAGAACAGTGTTTAAAACCCCCATAGGAACATCCCCATACAGACTTGTCTACGGAAAAAGTTGTCATCTACCATTCGAATTAGAGCACAAAACTTTTTGGGCTATAAAAATTTTAAACAATGATCATAAACTTGCAGGTAAGAAAAGAATGATGTAGTTGAATGAGCTAGATGAGTGGCGAGCTAATGCCTACGAGAACTCACGCCTATATAAGGAAACAACAAAGCGACGCCATGATGCTCGTTTAAAGCAACCAAAGCAAATTGAAGTAGGGGATCTAGCTCTGTTATACAATTCAAGACTCAAATTATTTCCAGGAAAGCTGAAATCAAGATGGTCAGGTCCATTCATAATCAAAACTGTTTTTCCCTATAGCACAATCGAAGTAACTCATCCGACTTATGGCACATTCAAGGTAAACTGTCAGCGATTGAAAATTTATAATGGTGAGGATTTTAGGGATATGAAAGAGGAGCTTCAGCTCTGTGAACCTTCATTTAGGAATGAAAATAGGGTAAGTCCAGCTTTAGACTTTAAACGAGCGCTTCTCGGGAGGCAACCCGAGCTCTAATATCACTAACATCTATATTTTTTGTTTTAGCATCTAACACTAACCAATTTAACAGACACAGGATTTCTTATCCACACGGCATAACACACGGGCGTGTCTGTGGCCGTGTGGAAACTACGGGAAGAGACATGGGCGTGGCAGAGGCCGTGCTCGATTCTAAGTAAATGACACGGGCGTGCAACACGCTCGTGCCTCAAAACCGTGGTCGATTCTAAGTAAATGACACAGGTGTGCGACACGCCCTTGCCTCAAACCCGTGGTCAACACTGATTAACGAACACGGGCGTGGGAGAAACGACGAAGATGTATATGGTCGTGCGATTCGACCGTGTCACACAACACGTCCATGAAACACGGGCGTGGAACACGCTCAGACGCACCCAATTTTAAAATTCACGAATCACACGGGCTAAAAAAGGACACCACGGGCGTGGCCACTGATTGTGTGCCCTATTTTCTATTTAAACCAACCCACTATTCATCTTCTCCCCAAATCTTCCTCCTTAAAAACCCTAGCCGTTTTCCCCCTCCCATACTCAGACCAACCTCCACCGTCGACACCCCCTCCATTCCCTTTTCTCCTCAACCTTTTTCTTCTTTCCCTTCTGACTTTCCTCTTTATTCTACACACAGTCCACGCCCGTGTAAGGAGGATACGCCCGCGTGCCACCACCACGCCCGTGCTCCGACCACCACTCTCCACCGGTCACCTCCCCTTCTTCCTTCCAATTTATTTTATTATTGTTGCTGTTGTTGTTATTATTATTATTATTATATTATTTTATGATTTTCATTGTTATTATTTTTCATTTATTTAGTCTCTATATGATAATTTGTCAAAGATAAATGACGATTTTCTTGGCATTAGGAATATCATAGGATAATAGATGTTTTGGCTGGCAATAGTATGTGATTTATTGAGAATTTCTTACATTTTCAGATACAAAATGTCTTCTTCCTGCGGCAAGAAAATTGTTGTCCTTGTTTCGAAAAAATAGGAAGGATCCAGTGTGACCTCCTCGAGCGCCTCCGCCGAAGTACGCCATCCATTCTTACGATTTCCTCCAGGATCCCAGGAGACCTTTTTCAAATAATTCGCGCACGACCTCTCAGCGTAGGAAGGAGCATTGATTGGGCCGCTTTGGAGCAGGTCCAACTAGTAGACGACGTACAGGCTCTCCTGACTACCGATCTATGAGGACAATTCTTCGAAATCATCGAGCTCACTTTAGAGCTCTGTTCCACATTTCACCTTCAGATGGTGATGACGTACCACGATGATCTCGATACAATCCAATTTCATCTCGGAGGCATTATACATGAACTGAGTGTCCCACAGTTCGGGGCAGCGTTGGGACTCTACACCGACGAATTCATGGAGGATAATAAACTCGAGGACCTCCACTGCCACATCCATAAATCCCCCTCCGCTTGTTGGAACAACATAGCCCCCGGCTCGGCCACCTACGATCCCAGTCACTCCAAGGCGATAGCTCTCGCCCCATCCCTGAGGTACTTGCACGCCATTTTAGCTCATACACTGACGGGTAGGCGAGAGAGCACCGGTGTCGTCAACACTCATGACGCCTACTTCCTATGGTGCATGGCAAACGGGCACATCTTCGACTTAGTCTCTTCAACACCGCGGCACAATCATCCTCCCTCGCCTTGATAGGCCAGATGTCCCACAGGGCATCTCGACTATGATAAACATGAGGATGCTCCAGTGTTGCCGTGGGACCGATCCCCCTAATATCATTTAGCCCATGCCACCGAGGAGGAGGATCCTGAGGACATTACTGATGATGTCCCCCCACCACCGAGCCATCGCCCAGTTCATGCGGTAACTTTTCTTTCGGACATATCTGAGCACCTAACACGATTCGAGCAGCAATGCTTCCAGTCACCCTCCACCAGATATATCAACACCTTCACGTTTCATCGCTGCCCCCACCTTGCGAGCCATCTGGCGATGATGACTTCTGAGTCCTTTTTCTTTTATCTCTATGTTATTTTCATTTAATATTTATGTTTAAAATACAAATTTTCATTTTTAATTTTGAATAATGTTTATTTTAGTTATTTTTAAGTTTCATAATCACTATTACCCAATTTACATTTTCTGGCAATATTTGAGTAATCCTTAAATGTTAAAGAACCGACTAATTTTATCACAGTTAAAAGCCTAAAATAGCACTCTGGAATATCCAACTCTAAGGAGGATAATCTGCCATGCCTCCTCCAACTTATCCAACACCTCCGAATCATGTTTCTACACTTCTAACTCAAGGAATCCATCCAAAATTCAGGAAGTTTCACTTCTCCCTTTCTCTTTCAATATAATGCTATTAATCTTTAGAATATCTATCTTTGTACATTGGGGGCAATGTACATCTTTAGTGTGGGGGGTGAATTTTAAGCCCTAACTTTTTGCATTATTCTCAAATCCCTGAATTTTGTTGAACAAATTCTGATTGATTTATGATTTCTATTGATATGTCTTGAATTAAAACATAGGCAGTTGTGCATTGATTGTTTAAACTTGAAGGCTTTAGAGAATCAAGCATGATAAGTTGATTTTTGAAAATTAAAAATTTGCTAGGTTATTTTCCCAAGTTTAGGTATTACCTTGAAGTTTGAAGTTCACAATGTTGACATCAAAAACCATAATTTCTATGAGATTTTGAGCCTTTAGAGCATACATTCTTTCGTGCTCACTTTTATTGTTACTTTGAGTGAGTCAATATTGATTTGTTATTCTAAAACTTGCTTTGATTATACATGTCAAGACCACACTTTTGATTTGATATACTGAGATGATAAAGGCACCTAGGATTTAACCCACTTACTTCCCAAAAGGCCTACCTCCATAATTAACCCCTAGTGAACCCCTTTGATCCTAATTAACCGTTTCTTGATTTACCCTTAATATTAACCCAAGACTCACTCTTTTTGATTCATTAAAGAATTTTTCCTATTGTATTAACCTTTGTATTGAGATTTGATTTGAGAATTTGCCTAACTATGTTTTCCATTTCAGTTGTTAAATTCTTATTATTGTACTTGATTTGTTCTTAAAATAAATATTCTAAAAGTATATCCATTATTAGTTCTATGTTTTTATGAGCTTAAACAATAAATTTCACATCTTTAGAAGAAGCTTATATTATTAATATAATTATTCATTATCAGTCTATTTTTCTAGTTAGGTAATTTGTCAATTCAATCTCGATTCTAACCTTTTCTTTTAGCCTGTGACCATGCCCCCTAACCAAGCCACGTTACAACCCTTTTTAAAGACTTTTTGATCGATGTATCATCTCAATTTATAGTGGTGGAGATTTGATTTTCATGCAAGCCTATGGTAATAACTTTTCATGTTGACTATTGAGTGCTTAATTTATTATCCCTTAAAAACTTCGAGTGATTTGAGAGAATCTTTAGTAAGGAAGTTAACTTTGTGTTATTTTAAATCAAAGGTAATTACATAGATAAGGGGGGATACCTATGTTTTTCATGAATAAAATGCTCAACTTGGATTGTTTGAAACTTTGATGTTCTTTTAGTTGAATTCTCAATGTATGATTACCCATGGGTTATTGTGAAACATTATTGATAGAAGTTATAAGTTAAGAAGAATGAATTGTAATCGGGAGTTGAGGATTTTGCTTAAGGACAAGCAAATGCTTAAGTGTGGGGGTATTTGATAAACCGTAATATATACATATTTTAATCCCACATTTGACATACTTTTGGATGAATTATCCCTTGATTTGATGAATTCAATGCTCCTAATCCTTTAATTTCATGTTTTATACTTAGGAGAGCATAGAAGGATGAAAAGAATGAGAAATAGGCCAAAAACAGAGAATATGGGCCAAAGTAAGAAATCCACACGGCCTGGAGTTCGCCACACGGCCGTGCCACTTTAACAGACTCGAACACGACCCAGGGCTTGATTCACACAGGCGTGTCCTTATCGTGACCCGTTTTAATTTCACTCGGATTAGGATACTTGTGGGCCAAGAAAGGCATCTCGAAAGCCTATATAAACACCCTAGAGGGCAACCTAAAGGGGAGTTGGTCGGAGTTCGACAGAAGGCCTCTGTCAGGCTTTTGACAGGAGCTAAGCTAGAGAGAGCTGAAATTAGGGAATTACTCGAAGAAAGCCAGTTGATCCATCTCAGAAGCCAGAATCACGCTCAAGACTAAAGATCTTCCCTTCAATTTCCTTCAGGGGGTTTTAGGGTTTTTCTTTATGTTTTGTTATTTAATTTCTTTTGAGATGTATTCTTTTATAAACATGAACTAAACTCCTCAAATACCTGAGGGGGATGAAACCTAAGATGGATCTTGTTATTGTTTTCTGAACTGTATGATAAATACTTGATTTGTTTTTAATTATGCATTCTTAATTATTGTGTTAATATTTCAGGATATCGATTCAAGTATTGATGTGCTTATTCAGAGGAGCAAAAGTCCCTGTTTAAGAGTAGATCTAGCATAGTTAAGCGGAGTTGATTGCACTCTTAGAGATAGGACAACGAATATCTGTCGGATTAGGGTCAAACCTAATATGGGAGTCCATAGATCGAGTTAATGCAACACTAGAGGTTTTAATTAGAAAGAGATTTCAATTAATCAACCTAGGGTTAGACGTTAGTAGCCTTGAGAGAGGTATTAATATAAATTAGGGAATCCTATGGATCAAGTCAAGTGAATAATTTGTCTGGTTCAGAGTTAAATAACATGTGAAGTCTAGGTGGATTCCTCCTCGTGTACTGTCTTAATCAATTGGTTTTCTCAAAATTATTTAACCAATTCATTCTCTGTGTCTTAGCATCCTTAGCTTAGTAATTAGTTAGATAAATATCAATCCCTTTTATTTTACGCTAGACAATAAAAAAGAAAGTCAGTACTAGTACTTTTAGTTCCTTTGGGTTTGACATTCCGGTCTTGCCACTAAGCTATACTATTGTTCGATAAGAGTGCTTGCCTCAATCGTGGTGATAGTTAGTTTTTAGGCTCGATCATTCATAATATAAATTTTAAAACTATCAGACACACGATCATTAATATAGTAAATTAGTAAATAATTATGACAAAATAAGTTAAACAAATGAAAAAGCTTTCATCTTCTCTTGTCACCACCAAGTATTCAAAGAACAAAAGCCATGGGAATGAGCTAGGGTTCGACCATTTTAAAGCTTAAATTGGTGAGTGATTTTTGTCCCGTTTTTAATGATTTCTATTTTTTTTTATCGTTCAACTAGTACTAGCTAGCCCAGGGACTATTTTGCAAAATTGTTAAAGATTTTGAATGATGCCATTGATGAATACATGTGTATTTTGAAGTGTAACAGCCCGATTTTGGGGCTAGTCGGAATAATCATTTTGAGACCACTAATCCGAGGTTAAGGAAAATTATTTTAGTATTATTTATTATGTTATGGCATTAATATATGGCTATATGAAAATTTTGGTGCTTTAATTTTAGCAATTGTATGTTTAATTGTGAAAAAGGACTAAATCGCATAAAGTGCAAAAGTTCCATTATAAGTGGTAGAGGTGTCTAATAGCAAAAGAATATCAAATTGGAGGTCCTTAAAGTGAAATTAGGCCATTGGATGTGTGATGGCCGACCATGTAGCTTAGGGAGCCAAGAGTATTAATTTTAGTCAAAATTTGGTGACATTTGGTAATAAAAAAATGAATAAAATAAGATAAAAAGATGAGATATCATCTTTCACTATTCCTTCTTCTTCTACCACTGAAAATTGAGAGGAAATAAGGGTTATTGGAGTTCGAATTTTTAGAAAAACAAATCTCTTGCAAGTAAGTGATTTTGGTGGTTTTATTTGATAATTTTTGTACTTTTGGAGTCCACAAAGCTTAAGCTAGCTAATGAGGGGACTAATTTGTTAAATGGTTGAAAGTTTAGGGACTTGCCATGAGAGTGTTCATGTTGTTTGCTGAGTTTTTATGAAGGAAAATGAATGATAGTGAGTTAAGGAACAACTTTTGTGAAAGGTGTTAGCATGAAAACACCTAAATATGACTTGAAAGCAAAGATTGAAAATGTGTAATAAATGCATGAAATAATTGGAATTTTGAGTAGTTGTAAGAGTAATAAATGTTCAGCTAGGCTTGATTAATGAGAAAATGTGATGAAAAATGATTTATGAACCTAGGGGCAAAATCATAATTTTGCCATAGTACAAGGGCAAAACGGTCATTTTTCCTAAATAGAGATTATGATGTATTATGATTAGAAAATGATTGAATGAGTGAATTTTGTTGTTATATACCAAGAAGAGCATGGAATCAACCTTGACCGAGGAAAATGCAAGGTTACAGAATAGACTGTTTGCACTGAGGTATGTTTATGTGTAAACGATGCATCTTAAATACACATGTTGTTATTTATTGGTGCATTATATGATTGAGAACACATATGGTTCAGATGGATTGAATTTGGTAGATAATGAATAATTTTCGTATGAACGTTGAATTAGATATGTAAGTGTGGAATATTACCTGTAGTAATTAATGGTGGGCTGTGTGCAATACCACCTTAATTATTCTTGTTGGTGGGCTATGTGCGATACCACTTTATTATTTATTTACGATGGGCTGTGTGCGATACCATCGTTTATATTATCAAATGGTGGGCTATTTACGATACTACTGTAAATATCCTTGCTGGTGGGCTTTGTGCGATACCACCCTATTAAAGATAAATGGTGGGCTAAGTGCGAAACCACCGAGTGTTTGGTATTACTAAGGATGGTTTATTGTGATGTGCTGTTTCATGTAAGCATGTGGTAATTAAGTGCAGGGATGTATGTTAAATAATATGGTTTGTGATATGGTTGGATTGTGGTAAGAGATGAATGAGTAAGCATGATTTTGGATTGTGAAATGCTATTTATTGATTAGCACATGTTATAATGTTTATTGTTTACATGTAAACTTACTAAGCTTAAAGCTTACCCCATTTTCTTTTCCCTTGTTTTATAGTGTCAAAGAGCCGAGTCGGGATACGAAAATAATTGGAAGATCACTCACACTATCAGTTCATCTCGGTATATCTAGAATTAATATTTTGAGTATGGCATGTATAGGGGCTAGACTAGGTGACTTGTTTTGTTATTTTGGTCAAGTATGTATTGGCTTATTATAGATGAATTCTTTTGTACATGGCCTTAGTTAATGGCTCAATACTTTTAATCAATGAAAATATGAGGTTATTCAAGAAAGTGTTGTTGCACAAATTGACTTATTTGATGATTTGTTGTTTGGGATCATGTTATGTGGACTAGGGTGAAAAAAGATCTTGGCAAATAGCCTTGTTCATGTCCATACGTGTAGGCACACAGACGTGTGTCTAGGCCGTGTGTGACACACGGTCAATTGCATGGGTGTGTGATCAGGCCGTGTGTCCGCTTGCATGTTAAAATTGCAAGTTAGTCAGCTCAGTAGTAAACACACGGGCAAGAGACACAGCCGTGTGTCTTAGCTGTGTGGGAGGCACAACCAAAGACATGGGCGTGTGCCCAGGCCATGTGAAGTCTGCACCTGAATTTAGGAATTTAATTCGACACACGGTCTAAGGACACGGGCGTGTTCCTTGGCTGTGTGACCATAGTGAGGTGATGACGTCATAAATAGAATGCCAAGGTTTTGGCACACGAGTTGAGACACAGGCGTGTCGACACCGTGTAAGGGACACGGGATTGTGTCTGACCATGTGAAATAAGTCAGTGTCGACCACGGGTGAGGGGCATGGGCGTGTGTGATCACACGGCCTGCCGCTACGGGTGTGTGGCCCCTGTTTAGGTAAAATTTTTCTAAGTGCGTAAAAGTTTCTGATTTATTTCCAAAATCTTCTGGAAGTATGTTTAGGGCCTTGTAGGCCCATTATAAGGAGTTCAGATATGAGAATGGAGAAGTTTTAATTTAGAATGGAATTTGATAACCCAAAGTTGTATGACCATGTGAGTCAAATACGGTAACGCCTCGTACTCGGTTCCGACGTAGAATACGAGTAAGAGGTGTTACATTTAGTGGTATCAGAGCTATGGTTTAGTCGGTTCTCGGGCTACTGTAGCGTGTGTAAAAGTCTAGCTATACATGCCATAAGCATATTTTTATAGTGTTGTGGCTTCTGATAATTCTAAACTTTGTTTTTATATAGTAAATAGATCCCGATCGAGTGACTGTTGATGACGCAGCTAGTAACGCGTCAGCTCCCGCACAAGGGACCGCGCCTGTAAAGAGTGGACCCCAGTCTAGGGGTCAAGGAGAAGAGGCCCGGGAAGCCTTTTCCAAATGATGAGTAATTGGTACACGGAGTATGTACGAGCAAACCCTAATGCCCAACCTCCTCCTCCCTCTCCTATACCTCAGCCAATTCCTGTGGTTCCCCTAGGTATAGATTTAGTGAGAATAACCAAGCCCTCGGTAGATAAGATTCGGAAGCAAGGGGCCGAGGAGTTTAGAGCTAATATAGATGATGACCTTGAGAAGGCGGAGTTCTGGCTTGAGAACTCAATAAGGGTATTTGATGAACTCTCCTACACACCTGAGGAGAGTTTAAAATGTGCCGTGTCTTTGCTGAGGGACTCGGTATACCATTGGAGGAAAACATTGACGTCGGTGGTTCCAAGTGAGAGAGTGATGTGGGACTTCTTTTTGGAAGTGTTCCGAAAGCAGTATATAAGTCAGAGGTTTGTGGACCGGAAACGAAAAGAATTCCTTTAATTGAAGCAAGGAAGAACGACTATGGTAGAATATGAGCGTGAGTTTGTTAGGTTCAGCAAGTATGCACAAGAGTGTGTCTACAGAAGCTATCTTGTGCAAGAGGTTTGAAGATGGGCTGAATGAGGATATTAGACTGCTAGTTGAGATTTTGGAGTTAAAAGAGTTTGTGGTGTTGGTTGACCGGGCATGTAAGGCCGAAGAATTGAATAAGGAAAAGAGGAAAGCCATGAGTGAGGTCCGAGATGTGAGAAAAAGACCAATAAGTAAATCATACCAAACTCAATCGAAGAGGTCCAAGGAAATGAACCCCCAGACGACAGCGTCAGTTGGATATTCACATCAAGATCGAGGTAACACATACTCGGGATCGAGAGTTCAAGCCACTTCGATGGCAAGTGTGGGCAATCCGACCAAACCGGAGTGTCCAACTTGTGGTAGGCAGCACACTGGGTAGTGTTGGGGAAACAACCAAAATTGTTACAAGTGCGGCTCACCCAACCATTTTATCCGAAATTGTCTAGAGAGGGAGGAGAAGGAAAGAAAGCAAGAAGTGAGATCAAGCAATGTATCTTCCAGGGGTAGATCACAAAAGAACCCGGGAGTGGGACTAGTAGTAGAGGTGCGCCTCAAGATTCTGCTGTGAGACCGGAGGGTCGAGCACCTGTAAGGACCTATGCCATTTGGGCTAGCGAAGAGGCATCATCTCCATATGTGATAACGGGTACTTTTTCTCTTCATGATACCTCTGTTATTGCTTTGATTGATCCGAGGTCTACCCATTCTTACATTTGCATGAGATTGACATCTAGTATGAGTATGATTGTTGAGTATATGCAATTTGTAGTAAAGGTGTCAAACCCGTTAGGCAAACATGTGCTAGTTGACAAGGTGTGTAGGAATTGTCCTTTGACAATTAGAGGTCATTGTTTTCCGGGAAATCTTATGTTGTTGCCGCTTGATGAGTTTGATTTGATTCTTGGTATGGATTGGTTGACTACTCATAGTGTTTTAGTGAGCTGTGGTAGTAAATTTATTGAATTGGAATGTGAAAATAGAGATGTTATTCGGGTTGAATCAGGTAAGTTAGATAGTTTGCCAGTGATAATTTCTTCTATGGTAGCTGAGAAATACTTGAGGAAAGGATATGAGTCCTATCTCGCTTTTGTGTTGAATGCCCAAGAATTAGAAATAAAGATTGAATCAGTACCGGTGGTATGTGAGTATTCGGATGTATTCTCGAAAGAGTTACTCGGATTACCTCTAGTTAGAGAGGTTGAGTTTGGAATTGAGTTAATTCCGGGAACGATACCTGTTTTGGTTGCTCCGTATAGGATGGCACCATTAGATTGAAAGAACTGAAGGTTCAGTTGCAAGAGTTAATGGATAAGGGATTTGCAAGGCCGAGCTATTAACCGTGGGGTGCTCCTGTACTTTTGTAAAGAAGAAAGATGGGTCGATGAGGTTGTGTATAGACTACAGACAGTTCAACAAAGTGACGGTGAAGAATAAGTACCCTTTACCAAGAATAGATGATTTATTTGACCAATTGGAGTGAGCTATAGTGTTCTCCAAGATAGACCTAAGGTCTGGCTATTACCAGTTGAGAATAAAGGAGCAAGATGTACCGAAAACTGAATTTCAAACGAGGTATGGCCATTATGAGTTTCTTGTTATGCCATTTGGTTTGATGAATTCCCCTGCGATTTTCATGGATTTGATGAATCACATCTTTTGACCGTACTTGGACAAGTTTGTGCTCATTTTATTGATGACATATTAGTCTATTCTCGGGGATGAGAGTGAACATGCGAAGCATCTGAGAATTGTTTTGCAGACTTTAAGAGACAAGTAGTTGTATGCTAATTTTAGCAAGAGTGAGTTTTGGCCCCGAGAGGCCGGATTCCTAGGACACGTTGTATCGAGTGATGGTATTAGAGTTGATCCGAGTAAGATCTCGGCTATTGTAGAGTGGAAACCGCTAAGAAATGTGTCAGAAGTTAGAAGCTTTTTGGGTTTAGCGGGGTATTATAGACAGTTTGTAAAGGGGTTTTCCATGATAGCTACCCCGATGACGACACTGTTGCATAAAGATGTCCAGTTTGAATGGACTGAGAATTGTCAACAGAGCTTCGAGAGATTGAAAACGTTGTTGACTAAGGCACCGATTTTGGTACAACCTGAGTCGGGGAAAGAATTTGTGGTTTACATTGATGCTTCATTTAACGGTCTTGGTTGTGTGTTGATGCAAGAGGGTAAGGTGGTAGCTTACACCTTGAGACAGCTAAAACTGCATGAGAAGAATTATCCGACTCATGATTTAGAGTTGGCTGCGGTCATTTTCGCTTTGAAGATCTGGCGCCATTATTTATATGGTGAGAAGTGCCGAATCTTCACTGATCATTAGAGTTTGAACTATTTGATGGATCAAAAGGATTTGAATTTGTGACAACGGTAGTGGCTTGAATTATTGAAGGACTATGAGGTAGCAATTGATTATCATCCGAGGAAAGCAAATGTAGAGGAAGATGCCTTGAGTAGAAAATCCCTGAATGCTTTGAGGGCCTTGAGTACGAGTTTAGCGTTATCTGAGGGTGGTGCTATATTGGCCGAGTTAAGGGTTAGATAGCTATTTATTCAGTAAATCTGTAAAGCCCAAAAGAATGATAATGAGATGCAAGCTAAGAGAGGTAAGTATGAATCGGGAAATGATTCTGCCTTTTGGGTGAGTTTGGATGGTTGTTTGATGTTTCACGACAGGATTTCTGTACCTAAAGATGACGAGTTATCCAGGAAATTTTACATGAAGCACATAGTGGTCAATTGTCAGTACCTCCCAGTAGCACGAAAATGTACAATGATTTGCAGAAATTTTATTGATGGTCGGGTATGAAAAGAGACATCTCTGAGTTCGTGACAAGATGTTTAATCTGTCAACAAGTAAAAACCGAGCATCAAGTACCATCGGATTGCTTCAGCCAGTGATGGTTCCCGAGTGGAATGGGATCGGATCTGTGACACCCCAAACCCAGCCTAGAAGTTAGGCCTGAGTCCGGCGTGTCACATTGAAGTGTTTTAGCGAAAACCTTGTTTTCTTTGAAAACCCTTCTAGAGAAAAGTTAAGTAAAACCCAGTTCATGGCTGTCTTCCAAAACGATGTGTATTAGGAAATCTGTCTTTTCGATTGTAAGTTAACAATTATTTAAAAATAAAACTTTTTATCGGCGACAGCTTAATTTTGAATAAAACACTTGTTTTCAGAAAAATTTGATATAAATCTTAAAAGAAATAAAGTAAAACATTCAATGTAAAGTTAAACAGAGGGGAAGCCTTATTACAATCCAACTTAAAATGATCAAAGTACTTAAAACTATAAAGAAAATCAAGTAAAACGAAACGTCTTGCTAGCTAGCCACCTCCAAGTCCCTCTACTCGTCGAACCGCATATTGGGGATTCCCTGAGAAAAAAAAAGAGGGGGTAAGTTTCAAAACTCAGTGTGTACAACCCTCAGCAACCAAATACAATACAAGCAATCAATTGGGCCAAAGCTCTTTTCATAATAATAACATAGCAACATCATACATGCAATGCTATGCAACCCTCCCCAAATAATCCATCCGCTACACATCATGTGGGGATGTCTACATCAACCCACCCATCCGGTACACATCAATGGTAGTCCAGTTGCGATACTACATGCGTTGCAGCAAAGCTGCTAATGGCCTTAAAAGCCATCGATGAATCCACGATCGTCAAGCAACCATGCGATCCTCATATACTTCATTCGTTCCATAATTCCCACCCATATGCAACTTAGGCAGTTTATTATATGAATGCAACATGTAACATCCACTAATCCTAAGTTTAACACATAGTGGCATTTTAGTCATTTTCGCCCTTAGGGGCATTTCGGTCATTTTTAAGTATTATGGATTTAATACTTACCTAGGTCCGTTAACATATCCCTGTTGGCCAAAGTGAACAGGTCCTATGCACCAGGTAGGATTCCAGAGAAGAGGAGGTGCGTCATTGAGACCGCTTAAGTACCAAGCTTTCTATAGATCCAATCTTAGACATGCACATACCCATTACCACACTTCAACCTTATGACTTGTCCAGGTTACAATTATGTGTTTAAGTTTTATGCATGCTTTATCAGTTATCTGATACTAAGACCAAACCCATATACAAAGCCCAAATAAGCCTACATACATGCAAACGGCCCACGAAGCCCAATCTCATTCCTATGGCCCATTAGGCCCAAATCACATCCATATGGCCCATTAGGCCCAGATCCCATTCATATGGCCTATTAGACCCAAATCAATTCCCAATCATGTAACATGCATGACTAACTCAATTCATATAACCAAATCAAACAATTTCACAAAACTTAGCCTTAGGGCCACCGGGCCCATATAGCCACTTTCGGCTTTTCGGCTTTCCGGCATTGCCGACATCATGTGTGCATAGTGTTTGTACACAACTGGTAATAACGTGTGCTGCAATTTCCTCTTAGTCACGAACTTACATTCGATATTACTTAACAATTAATCACAGGCTAAATACAAACTTTATAAAAAACCGAAGCCTCACCGTAACCTTACCGTGGGTGACAAGCCCTAATAGCTCCTTTCTTTAACACCAACCGCGATTAGACCCTAGATCTGTACTAATTTAAACATTAGAGCCTAAGTAATAGATGACTTGCATCCAACACAAGTCACCCTTACAACATATATGACCATTCGGCCAACCCTTAAACCAAAGTAAAGAACACTTACCCAAAACCCAAAACGCAACAAGAGTAAAATGGTAACAACCTTAGAGGGAAGAGATCGATGCTAAATCCCAAGAATCAATCGGCCAAAGCTAAAGAAAAAGCACAGAGAAGATTCGGCCAAGGTGTATTCGGCCTAAAAATCAGAGTGGTGCAAAGGGATATTCGACACCTAAATGCAAGGTAAAGGAAGAAGATGAAATTGTAAAAATCAAAGAAGAACCTTGAGGGAGAATAGAGGTTATTCGGTTTGTCAAGGAAGAAGAGAAGAATCGGCTAAAAAGGCAAGAATAAAGGTTTAGAAGGTAGGAGAAGAGTGAAGAATCAACAACAAGGCAAGGTATTTTCGGTTGTGGAAAAATAAGGTTTCGACAATGAAAAGAAAAAGAATGGAAAATTTGACATTACCTAGGACCCCAGATTCGGCACACACACATTTATATAGCCTATAGCCAAAACTTAGCCACCCCTAAAGTCCAATTCGGCACCACTTCATCCACTGCTCATCTCCTAATTTTTCTTCATGATATCTCCCTTATCCTTCTCCTAAATTCTCTCTACTGAACACTTCTCCTTAGAGTCCCTTTACACGCCTCTTCTAGCCTTCTAGAAGCCTAAAATTAAACTCCAAAATGGAACTAAGCTAGCACTCGAACCTCAGACCTCCCTGCATGCATATGTCGCCACCTCCCTACACCCTAGTGGCGTCAATTAGCCCCTTCACCATAGGCTTCTTTGTGCCATTTTTCACTTATTTTTGTTTAAAAGCCCACTACCCACAACCTTGATTCCTTAATTAATTAAATATTCCTTCTCCTCAAAATTCGAACCCAGCACTTCTCCAACACCCCTAGACACTCCAAGTATATTAAACCCTTAAAGCCAACATGTCATTTGTCATTTTCTTGCTTAAAATGAATTTTTGAGACCCAAAGCCCAAAGCCTAATTCATCTAGGCCCAAAATTTGGGGCGTTACAATTCTACCCCCTTAAAGAAATTTTGTCCTCAAAATTTCAAACTAACTATTAATTGCACCGCTCAAGTCACACCACTATGCTTTCGCTGCGCACTCTGATCCCAATAATTTCAACATATACACAAAACATCCACCTCCTTCAAACATTTTCAAACACAAGCAGAAGAAGTACCAAATGCAGATTCAAATGTTTACAAAGCCCTAACACTTCCATGGCTTTTGTCGCTGCCCCTTACACCTATTCTAGCGCTCATCATCGATTCGCGTATTATTTGAAATAGAAATTTTATGAGGTTTTAATCAATTTCAGTAATTAAGCCAATGTTTTATGAAGTATTAAGTGGAGTATTATTTTCGCAGTCGTAAATCCTCTACAGTCTCAGTTCTCTATGGGCATTAGTTTTACTCTGGGCATATTCAAAAAGTAGCCCACTATCTACAGTATAACAGTTCAAAATAACTAAGTATCAAGAGAACTTACTTGGTTTGACGTTGGAGACTCGGTGTTCCACCTAGCAAGAATTTTTACAGTATTCTACTAAAAATATTTAAAATCAATAATAAGGCCAATTTTCACAGCCCGAGCTTTGCAATTAGGCTCTGATACCAGTAAATGTAACACCCCAAACCCAGCCTAGAAGTTAGGCCCGAGTTCGGCGTGTCACATTGAAGTGTTTTAGCGAAAACCTTGTTTTCATTGAAAACCCTTCTAGAGAAAAGTTAAGTAAAACCCAGTTCATGTCTGTCTTCCAAAACGATATGTATTAGGAAATATGTCTTTTCGATTGTACGTTAACAATTATTTAAAAATAAAACTTTTTACCAGCAGAAGCTTAATTTTGAATAAAACACTTATTTTCAGAAAAATTTGATATAAATCTTAAATGAAATAAAGTAAAACATTCAATGTAAAGTTAAGCAGAGGGGAAGCCTTATTACAATCCAACTTAAAATGATCAAAGTACTTAAAACTATAAAGAAAATCAAGTAAAACGAAACGTCTTGCTAGCTGGCCACCTCCAAGTCCCTCCTGTTGGTTCACCGGTACCCCATGGCGCAGCAGAATAAAATTAGATCCGGCTATCCAAATCATGGATCCATGTGTGAGGAATGAATCGAGGTGAAATAAAGGTTTCGAAATTACCAAAACTTCAATCTGAGTAGATAGCGATGCCTTGGCAACAAGAGTTTTGATCTACTGTCGAATCAAGCCTCAACCTTTTCCGATGTCGGCCTCTACATAATCCACCTGGTTTGACTATGAACGGAAGAAATCTCCAAAACTGTTTTGGAGGCTTATTTGCTTGACGGCTGCTAGACCTAACAAGCAATCACTTATGGTTTTCATGTTGAGTTTTGTCTCCTTTTAATACCTTTTATAATGGGTGCCTTTCTCATTGGGCCTTTTATAATAGGTATCCTCTTAATTGGGCCTTTTATAATTAGTATCTCTTGAATGTATTACAAGATTAAATAAATACAATAAAGTTTTTAACCGAAAATTATAATTACATTAATTATATCTGAAAATTATAATTACATTAATTATAATAAGGATTCCGGTAAACTATATTTATTTAAATTTATATATGAATCAAATTCATAAATTAATAAAATTATGTTATCATTATGTGTACAACATCCTTGTACATATAATATGTTCAATATTTGATTGCCCAATTAAATTAATTCTTTAATTAATTTAATTTATGTGACAACCAAGCACAATACCAACTATAATTTATTCCGTTCATTTCAACCATAGGGTGTGACCCTATAGGTTCTTGGAACGTTAGCAGTAATACTAGAACGATTCTATTGTCACAGACAATGAGTGGCATCTAGCAATGCATCATTGCTACCTAAGTTACAAGAAGTCATGATTCGACATAACCTTTCGTGATTAACCTTTCATGCATTAATCCTTAAGTCCTTTATCTCTGGAACGGATACAAGTCATGGGATAGTCACACTTGCATAGTCCATCCCATGTTTCTTGATATCTTGAGTAGACTATGATATACAAATTAGTATGACATCCCATATCAACTTATTTGAGCATGGCCATGCATTTCTAGTCTCACTCAATCAAGTGGCCTAAGATATTACTCCTATTATGTAGGAGGGACTTATCCTTTATTGATCAACAATATCCCTCTACATAGATTGTGGTATATCCAACATCAGCCTTTATAGAACAACCTGTTACGGTGTACGTTTGACTGTATCAAAATATACAACTCACGATGCTGGGATAATAATGATCTCAAGTCTGAGGATCATATACATATTAATCACTATGAGTAATGTTGTGACAATTACATAATAATCCAAGAAACATACTCATAGCGGGTCAATTCAATATATTGTTCTCTAACACACATATTCATGCATTGATTTTGACACTCCATATCAATGACAACTCTTTATCATCAATCAACTACATGTTAGTCTTAATGCATTATTATTCCTAGTCAACAATAATACTCGACTAAGGATCTTTTAAGAATAATCATATTATTCTCAGGACATTATTATAAAACAGTTTATCTATACACACAGAAAGAAAAACTGAAATAATAATGACAACGCTTTATATTAATAAACATGGTAAATTAAGTATGTTATTACAACCATCTCATGATTGATCTTTGGGCATACTCTTACAATCTCCCACTAGCACTAAGACCAATCAGTCATATATCTAATACCAAGTGACTTAGTGTGACGATCATGCTTCTGTTGTGTCAGAGGCTTGGTCAGGGGATCAGCGATGTTATCATCTGAAGGTACTCTGCATATCTCTACATCCCCTCGATCGATAATCTCTCGAATAAGATGGTAGCGTCTAAGCATATGTTTGGATCGCTGGTGAGATTTGGGTTCTTTAGCTTGTGCAATAGCTCCATTGTTATCACATCGGAGTTCTATAGCATCTGATATGCTAGGCACAACCCCTAGTCCAGTAATAAACTTCTTGATCCAAACTGCTTCTTTTGCTGCCTCACTGGCTGCAATATACTCGGCCTCTGTTGTAGAATCGGCTACTGTACTTTGCTTTGAACTCTTCTAGCTCACAGCACCACCATTAAGGCAAAACACAAAACTTGATTGCGATCGAGAATCATCCTTGTCGGTTTGGAAGCTGGCATCAGTGTAACCTTTTACACTTAACTCTTCCTCACCTCCATATAATAGGAACGTATCCTTAGTTCTTCTTAAGTACTTAAGGATACTCTTGACTGTGGTCCAGTGACCTTCACCGGGATCTACTTGATACCTGCTCGTCATACTTAAGGCATACGAGACATCTGGACGGGTACATAACATAGCATACATGATAGATCCAATAGCGGAAGCATATGGAATTTTACTCATACGTTCTCTCTCTTGTGGAGTTGATGGACACATTTCCTTCGAGAGTGAAATACCATGTCTCATAGGTAGGAATCCTCTTTTAGATTCTTCCATACTGAACCTTTTCAGTACTTTATCTATGTATGTACTTTGGCTTAGACCTAGTAGTCGTCTTGATCTATCTCTATAGATCTTGACTCCTAAGATATAAGTGGCTTCGCCCAAGTCCTTCATAGAAAAACAACTTCTTAACCAAGTCTTAATAGACTGCAAGGTAGGTATGTCATTTCCCATGATAAGTATGTCATCCACATATAGTACCAAGAATGTGATAGTGCTCCCACTAACTTTCTTGTAAACACATGGTTCATCTTCATTTTTGATAAAACCAAACTCTTTGATTGCATCGTTAAAATGAATATTCCAACTTCGAGAAGCTTGCTTTAATCCATAAATGGATCTTTGTAGCTTACATATCTTTCTAGCATCCTTTGGATTTACAAAACCTTCAGGTTGTGTCATATACACATCCTCTTCAAGTTTCCCGTTAAGGAAAGCTGTTTTGACGTCCATCTGCCAGATTTCATAATCATGAAATGCAGCTATGGCGAGCAAGATCCTGATGGATTTAAACATAGCTACAGGAGAAAAGGTTTCATCATAGTCAACACCATGAATTTGGCGAAAACCTTTAGCGACTAATCGCCCTTTGTATGTTTGTACATTACCATCCATGTCTATTTTCTTTTTGAAAACCCATTTGCACCCTATAGGTTTAACCCCTTCGGGTGGGTCAATCAAAGTCCATACTTGGTTTTCATACATGGAATCCATCTCAGATCTCATGGCCTCAAGCCATTTCTCAGAGTCTGGGCTCGTCACCGCTTCTTGATAAGTCCTAGGCTCATCTTGATCTATAAGAAGAACGTCACCATGCGTTGTAATGAGAAATCCATATCTCTCAGGTGTACGGCGTTCTCTTAAAGATCTGCGCGGTGATTGTGTTTCTATAGCAGTTGTTTGTTCCTCAATTTCTTGTGGAATTTGGCTTTGTTCAATCTCTGGTTCAGTGGTATCTTGTGATTCTTGAATTTCTTCAAGTTCAATCTTTCTCCCACTTCCTTTTCTAGAAGTAAATTCTTTCTCTAGGAAGACACCAGTCCGAGCAACAAAAATTTTGTTCTCAGTGGGATTAAAAAAATAATATCCTTTGGTTTCTTTTGGATACCCCACAAAAATACACCTTTCAAATTTGGGTTCAAGCTTAGTAGACGTCTGACGTTTAACATAAGCTTCACAACCCCAAATTTTCATAAAAGACATACTAGGACGTTTCCCAGTCCACATCTCATATGGCGTCTTTTGAACCGATTTAGATGGAACACGATTTAGTGTGAAGGCAGCAGTCTCAAGTGCATGTCCCCAAAAGGAAGTCGGTAGATCAGCATGACTCATCATGGATCGAACCATGTCTAACAAAGTTCAATTTCTTCTCTCAGATACTCCATTCCATTGAGGAGTACCAGGAGGAGTAAGTTGTGAGACAATCCAAAAGATTATCAAACTCTAGGCTCAAATACTCTCCACCTCGATCAGATCGAAGTGACTTGATAGTTTCCTAGTTGATTTTGTACTTCATTTTTAAATTCCTTGAACTTTTCAAGGGACTCAGACTTATGGCGCATGAGATAAACATACCCATATCTACTGAAATCATCAGTGAAAGTAATGAAGTAGTGAAATCCACCTCTAGCCTGTGTATTTATTGGTCCACATACATCAGAATGTATTAGGCCCAATAAATCACTAGCTCGTTCACCTTTTCCAGAAAAAGGAGATTTAGTCATTTTTCCCAATAAGCAAGATTCACATACTTCAAATTGTTCAAAAACAAATGAATTCAAGAGACCATCTCTATGGAGTTTGGATATGCGTTTCTCACTTATGTGGTCCAAACGACAATGCCAAAGATAAGTTTGATTTTAGATCTTTTAATATTTATGTTGTAAATGGGATTCGTTTGATCTAAAATATAGAGGCCATTAATCAATTGTGCCGAACCATAGAAAACATTATTGAGATAAAATGAACAACAATTATTCTTAATAATTATCTCAAAACCAATTTTGTCTAAACAAGAAATTGAAATAATGTTTTTAGTCAAACTGGGCACAAAATAACAATCCTCTAAACATAAATCAAGTCCACTAGGCAAAGATAAAGTATATGTTCCCACAGCTAATGCAGCAACTTCTGCTCCATTTCCAACTCGTAGGTCCACATCTCCTCTAGCCAAAGTCCTACTCCTTTGTAGTCCCTGTACAGAAGTGCAAATATAAGAACTACAACCAGTATCTAATACCCAAGAAGTAGTAGTTGATAAATTAATATCAATAACATAAATACCTGAAGCAGACATTCCGCTTGCTTTAGCCTTCTTGACTTCTTCAAGATAGGCAGGGCAGTTCCGTTTCCAATGTCCAGTCACACCACAATGAAAACAGTTTCCTTCCTTAGACACCCCACCTTTAGGTTTCAGTGCAGCCTTTCCTTTTCCAAATTTGGGCTTACCTTTGCCCTTGGACTTTGTTTAAACTTTGGCCTTTCCCTTGCCTTTGTTATTACGGACCATCAGTATGGGCTTGGGTCCAACCTTTTTCAAGTTGCCTTCAGCAGTTCGTAACATACTGAGCAATTGTGGTAGAGTCTTGTCAATTTCATTCATATTGAAATTGAGGACAAACTGGCTGTAGCTATCCGGCAACGATTGTAAAATAACATCAGTGGCCAACTCTTGGCTCAATGGAAACCCAAGCTTAGACAGGCTTTCAATATAGCCAATCATTTTAAGGACATGAGGTCCTACTGGGCTTCCTTCAGCCAACTTACATTGGAATAAGGCCTTAGAGATATCAAACCTCTCTTGCCATGCTTGTCCCTGATAAAGTTCTTTCAGGTGCTCAATCATATCATAAGCAACCATGTCCTCATGTTGCTTCTGAAGTTCAGGATTCATAGTGGCAAGCATAAGACATCCAACATCTATCATGTCATCGAGATACTTCTTGTAAGCATCTCTATCATCCTCGAGGCATTAGCGTGTGGTTCATTAGGAAGTGGTTGTTCAATGACATATAATTTCCGTTCTTGTTTAATGACAATCCTCAAGTTACGGAACCAATCAAGAAAATTCAAACCATTCAATTTGTCCTTCTCAAGGACCGATCGCAATGAGAGTGTGCTAGTGTTTGCAGCCATAATATATCTACAACAATTAAATATGCATGTGAGTAAATTTACCAATTTTATATCAATCATTAAAAAGACTTTATTAAATGATATTCCCACTATTTTATTTCAAAATTAATAACCCTCGTATATTAATTTCGGAAAAACTTTCTCAAAAGTATTTCTAGTAGGTTAAGGATCCATATTTCACCACCTCTTAAGTAAGCTTTGGCTTTACTCTTAAGATTATGGTTATTTAGGTAAGCAACATTTGCTAATTACATCATATGTAACTCCTAATATTTGGTGAACAACTCTTGTTCTAATCATCTTATGATTTATCCAATTTACTTGCCTCTAGGTTTCTAATCCTATTAGAGTAACCTAGTTAAGTCATTAACCAATTTTTTAACCAGTGAATATCACTTGTTTATTCTTCGCGTTTAACCAAGATAAATACTAGTACTTCGCTTTGGCAGAACCTACATCGTATTGATCGAGGCCTTAACGAGGGCAAAATTGGAAGGCCATGTTGACTTAATATTTTAATAGAGGGATTTTATTAAGGTTGTTGCATCTCACCAATTATGGTCTACTTTAGCCCATTTAGTCTTCTAATCGATCTCATCAATTAATAGGGTTTATTATCATCCATAGCATCTCATACATGAATAAATAAAGCAATAAATAAATGCAATAGTTATAGCCCATAAACTAAAGTGGTTCAACCCAAGCCAATGGGAAAACCAAAAGGAAACCTAAAGGTGTAAGCCCTTTCACAAGCTTTCATTCACAATCATTGTCCCACCTTCCTTCTTGTTTGGCCCACAGCAACTCTCGCAAATTACAATATGCAGAAACTCGTTTTACATACGAGGGAATAAGATGAGAAGAGAAATACAAGAGAATAGTAGTAAGGCACGACACGCAGGCCGTATTTTAAAAAAAATACAACCTTTTATCGAATGGGTCATTGGGCTATAACTATGCATTTCAAACACCGTGCATGTCAAAAATAGCATACATAATTCAATGCTTTTTTTTGCTAAGGTGAATTATAAAATATCCTTTCAACCTTTTGTGGCCCATCAAGTTTATAAATTTCTTTTATTAACAAATTTTTTTTTTTTGCGGGGGTCTGAGGATGTCAGAGGAAGCGGGCCGAACCAGGGGTGCGGGGGCAGAGCCCCCGCGGCGCGAATCGCATACCCCAGTCAAATGAAGCCTCACGATTTGATAAATTTTTATCAACAGAATCGTGTTTTTAGGATTTTAATCCTTGAGGTTTCATATCGGAACAACCCTTGTTCCACTAGCCAGTTAACACTTACTGGAAACTATAAATACCACCGCCACATTATTACAGATTTGTTAATAGTTAACAGTAATAACATAAAATCAAATAGGCCATAACACAATGATTAACATTTAATCAATTACCGAAAGGAACAATTATTAGATTATGCTTAAACGATTTAAACAATCGAAAATATAATAAGATCAAAACATGTATCTCATACAATTGCATCACCCAAGTATTTAAACCCGAGTTCGTATCACACAAGTGGCTCTGATACCACTGTTGGTTCGCCGGTACCCCATGGCGCAGCAGAATAAAATTAGATCCAGCGATCCAAATCATGGATCCATGTGTGAGGAACGAATCGAGGTGAAATAAAGGTTTTGAAATTACCAAAACTTCAATCTGAATAGACAGCGACGCCTTGGCAACAAGAGTTTTGATCTACTGTTGAATCAAGCCTCAACCTTTTCCGATGTCGGCCTCTACGTAATCCACCCGGTTTGACTATGAACGGAAGAAATCTCCAAAACTGTTTTGGAGGCTTATTTGCTTGACGGCTGCTAGACCTAACAAGCAATCACTTAGGGTTTTCATGTTGAGTTTTGTCTCCTTTTAATACCTTTTATGATGGGTGCCTTTCTCATTGGGCCTTTTATAATAGGTATCCTCTTAATTGGGCCTTTTATAATTGGTATCTCTTGAATGTATTACAAGATTAAATAAATACAATAAAGTTTTTGACCGAAAATTATAATTACATTAATTATAATAAGGATTCCGGTAAACTATATTTATTTAAATTTATATATGAATCAAATTCATATATTAATAAAATTATGTTATCATTATGTGTACAACATCCTTGTACATATAATATGTTCAATATTTGATTGCCCCATTAAATTAATTCTTTAATTAATTTAATTTATGTGACAACCAAGCACAATACCAACTATAATTTATTCCGTTCATTTCAACCATAGGGTGTGACCCTGTAGGTTCTTGCAACGTTAGTAGTAATACTAGAACGATTCTATTGTCACAGACAATGAGTGGCATCTAGCAATGCATCATTGCTACCTAAGTTACAAGAAGTCATGATTCGACATAACCTTTCGTGATTAACCTTTCATGCATTAATCCTTAAGTCCTTTATCTCTGGAACGGATACAAGTCATGGGATAGTCACACTTGCATTGTCCATCCCATGTTTCTTGATATCTTGAGTAGACTATGATATACAAATTAGTATGACATCTCATATCAACTTATTTGAGCATGGCCATGCATTTCTAGTCTCACTCAATCAAGTGGCCTAAGATATTACTCCTATTATGTAGGAGGGACTTATCCTTTATTGATCAACCATATCCCTCTACATAGATTGTGGTATATCCAACGTCAGCCTTTATAGAACAACCTGTTACGGTGTACGTTTGACTGTATCAAAATATACAACTCACGATGCTGGGATAATAATGATCTCAAGTCTGAGGATCATATACATATTAATCACTATGAGTAATGTTGTGACAATTACATAATAATCCAAGAAACATACTCATAGCGGGTCAATCCAATATATTGTTCTCTAACACACATATTCATGCATTGATTTTGACACTCCATATCAATGACAACTCTTTATCATCAATCAACTACATGTTAGTCTTAATGCATTATTATTGTCCTAGTCAACAATAATACTCGACTAAGGATCTTTTAAGAATAATCATATTATTCTTAGGACATTATTATAAAACAGTTTATCTATACACACAGAAAGAAAAACTGAAATAATAATGACAACGCTTTATATTAATAAACATGGTAAATTAAGTATGTTATTACAACCATCTCATGATTGATCTTTGGGCATACTCTTACACCTCTATCCGTCAAACCACCTACTGGGGATTCCCTGAGAAAAAAAAAAGAGGGGGTGAGTTTTGAAACTCAGTGTGTACAACCCTCAGCAACCAAATAGTATACAAGCAATCAATTGGGCCAAAGCCCTTTTCATAATAATAACATAACAACATCATACATGCAATGCTTTGCAACCCTCCCCAAATAATCCATCCGCTACACATCATCTTCGTCCCTCGATACATGTGGGGATGTCTACATCAACCCACCCATCCGGTACACATCAATGGTAGCCCGGTTGCGGTATTACCTACGTTGCAGCAAAGCTGCTAATGGGCTTAAAAGCCATCGATGGATCCACAGTCGTCAAGCAACCATGCGATCCTCATATACTTCATCCGTTCCATAATTCCCACCCATATCCAACGTAGGTAGAATATCATATGAATACAGCATGTAACATCCACAAATCCTAAGTTTAACACAAAGGGGTATTTTAGTCATTTTTTCCCTTAGGGGCATTTCGGTCATTTTTAAGTATTATGGATTTAGTACTTACCTGGGTTCGTTAACAGATCCCCGTTGGCCAAAGTGAATTGGTACTATGCACCAGGTAGGATTCTAGAGAAGAGGAGGTGGGTCATTGAGACCGCTTAAGTACCAAGCTCTCTCTAGATCCAATCCTAGACATGCACATACCCATTACCACACTTCAACCTTATGACTTGTCCAGGTTACAATTATGTGTTTAAGTTTTATGCATGCTTTAGCAGTTATCTGATACTAAGACCAAACCCATATACAAAGCCCAAATAAGCCTACATACATGCAAACGACCCACTAAACCCAATCTCATTCATATGGCCCATTCAACACAAGTCACACTCACAACATATATGACCATTCGGCCAACCCTTAAACTGAAGTAAAGAATAATTACCCAAAACTCGGAACACGGCAAGAGTGAAATGGTAACAACCTTGGAGGGAAGAGATCGATGCTAAATCCCAAGAATCAATCGGCCAAAGTTGAAGAAAAAGCATAGAGAAGATTCGGCCAATGTGTATTCGGCCTAAAAATCTGAGTGGTGCAAAGGGATATTCGGCACCTAAATGCAAGGTAAAGGAAGAAGATGAAATCGCAAAAATCAAAGAAGAACCTTGAGGGAGAATAAAGGTTATTCGGTTTGTTAAGGAAGAAGAGAAGAAACGGCTAAAAAGGCAAGAATAAAGGTTTAGAAGGTAGGAGAAGAGTGAAGAATCGGCAACAAGGCAAGGTATTTTCGATTGTGGAAAAATAAGGTTTTGGCAAAGAAAAGAAAAAGAATGGAAAATTCGGCATTACCTAGGACCCCAGATTCGACACACACACATTTATATAGCCTATAGCTGAAACTTACCCACCCCTAAAGTCCAATTCAGCACCACTTCATCCACTGCTCATATCCTAATTTTTCTCCACGATATCTCCCTTATCCTTCTCCTAAATTCTCTCTACTGATCACTTCTCCTTAGAATCCCTCTACACGCCACTTCTAGCCTTCTAAAAGCCTAAAATTAAACTCCAAAATAAAACTAAGCTAGCACTCGAACCTCAAAACTCCCTGCATGCATATGTCGCCACCTCCCTACACCCTAGTGGCGTCACTTAGCCACTTCACCATAGGCTTCTTTGTGTCAATTTTCACTTATTTTTGTTTAAAATCCCACTACCCACAACCCTGATTCCTTAATTAATTAAATATTCCTTCTACTCAAAATTTCGAACCCAACACTTCTCCAACATCCTTAGACACTCCAAGTTTATTAAGCCCTTAAAGCCAACATGTCATTTGTCATTTTCTTGCTTAAAAAAAATTTTATGAGACCCAAAGCCCGAAGCCCAATTTATCTAGGCCCAAAATTTGAGGCGTTATAGGATCACCATGGATTTTGTGATGGGGTTGCCTATGACTCCGAAAAAGAAAGATGCTGTGTGGGTTATTGTTGATAGACTAATGAAGTCGACTCACTTTATACCGATACGTGTTGATTATACCCTTGATAAGTTGGCCGAGTTGTATATTGCTGAAGTGGCGAGATTACATGGCATACTTGTATCTATTATCTTGGATAGAGATCCGAGATTTACTTCGAGGTTTTGGAAGAAGTTGCAGGATGCCTTGGGTACAAGGTTGAATTTTAGTACTTCATTCCATTTTCAAACAGATGGCCAATCTGAAAGAGTGATTCAAGTTCTTGAGGATATGCTATGATGCTGTGTGTTAGAGTTCGGAGGTAATTGGGAAAGATATCTACCTTTGGTTGAATTTGCCTATAACAACAGTTATCAGTCGAGTATACGGATGGCGCCGTACGAAGCTTTATACGGTTGTAAGTGTCGGACTCTGTTGTATTTGACCGAGCTTAGTGAGAAGCAAATTCATAGGGTCGATCTAGTTAAAGAGACCGAAAGGAGAAAGTGAAAGTGATCCGTGACAGTCTGAAAGCTATTTCAGACCAACAAAAGTCATATGCATATTTAAAAAGGAAAGAAATTGAGTTTCAAGTGGGCGACAAGGTATTTCTAAAGGTATCCCCATGGAAGGAAATATTGAGATTTGGTCGTAAAAGGAAATTGTCTCCGCGATTCATTGGATCGTATGAGGTTACCGAAAGGATTAGGCCAGTGGCATACAGGTTGGTTTTGCCGGTAGAGTTAGAGAAAATACACAACGTGTTTCATGTGTCAATGTTGCGACGATATTATTCTGATCTGATAAATCGTAAAAGTAACATATTTTAAGCCCATATTTAGCATGCTTTTGGATGATTTAAGCCTTGAATTATGTAATTTGGTGCTCTTAATCCTTTGTTTTCATGTTTTATACTCAGAAGAGCACCGGAGGATGAAAAGAATGGAAAACAGGCCCAAAACGGAGTAAATGGGGCATATCACGAAATCCACATGGCCTGGGCCCAAGACTACACGATCGTGCCCCATTCAACAGCCTCGAACACGGCCTGGTCACGACTTACACGGGCGTGTGCCATGGGTGTGTCCCTGTCGTGAGAAAGAAGAGTTTTACTCAGATTTGGATACTTAGGGGCAAAGAAACATATTCAGAAGCCTATATAAAACACCCTAAGTATGACCAGAAAAGGGGGAACCCAGGGCTTTAGTTAGGGGGCGTCCAGCTAGGCCAAAGAAGGCAGATTTGTGGAAGGGGTTAATATAACTTAGGGAATCTTACGGATCAAGTCAAATGAATAAATCGTCTGGTTCAGAATTAGATAACAAGTAAAGTCTAGGTGGATTCTTCCTTGGGTGTCGTCTTAATCAATTGGTTTTTCCTCAAAGTATTTTTTCCAATTTCATTCTTCTTTGTCTTAGAGTCTTTAGTTTAGTAGTTAGTTAATTTTAGATTAAATAAATATAACTTTAATTCTTAGGCTAAATAATAAAAAGAGAGTTAGTATTAGTACTTTTGGTTCCTTTCGGTTCGACATTTCGGTCTTGCCTTAACAATACCACTGTTTGATAGGTGCGCTTGCCTCAAATCGTTGTCATAGTTAGTTTCCAGGTTTGATCATCTTTTTTATAAATTTTAAGACTTTGACATCGCATAAAACGACACGATCAAGTCTTTGGCGCCGTTGCAGGGGAACTAAAATATTAAGAAAGCTTAATTTTTATTACTTTAGACATTTTTTTTTGCAATTTACTTTTATTTTCTAACTTTGCTAATTTTCTTTCTATTGTTCCTTTCAGGTACCTCTAGTTTATGACTAGAAGGAACCCGACAGGACCTCTACTTTACGCCAGTGATATTGAAGGTATCGTTCGTAGAAATCGCAGAGAGATAAGGCGAAGCTTAAACTACATAGAAGAAGAGCAAGAAGCCGAAATTAATATTACAGAAGAGATGGCTGAAAATCATCCACCACCTCCAGAGATGGCCAAAAATCATGCTCCTCGAACTATGTATGATTATGCTTAACCTAGTTTAACAGGAAGTGAGTCTAGTATTGTTAGGCCTACTATTGCTGCAAATAATTTTGAACTGAAACCTAACACTATACAGATGATAAACAGTTTGTTCAGTTTGATGGTTTGCAGGATGAGGATCCTAACACACACTTAGAAAATTTTTTAGAATTCTGTGATACCTTCAAGATAAATGCCGTTTCTGATGATGCCATCCGTCTTCAATTATTTCCCTTTTCTCTGAGGAATAAAGCCAAACAGTGGTTGCATTCTCTTCCACGAGGGCCGATCACTACATGGGACCAAATGACTGAAAATTTTTTATTAAAATATTTTCTACCAGCCAAAACGTCCAAGTTAAGGAATGATATCTCTTCTTTTGTGCAGATGGATTTAGAGACACTTTACGATGCATGGGAGAGATACAAAGATTTGTTGAGGAGGTGCCCACACCACGGATTACCTTTATGGTTATAGGTCCAAACTTTTTTACAATGGTGTGGCCCCTTCAACACGGCAACTAATCGATTCAGCTGCTGGCGGAACACAAAACAACAAAACTCCTGAAGCAGCCTACGAGTTTATAGATGGGATGTCATTGAATAACTATCAGTGGCAAGTTACAAGGACAAGGCCAGCCAAAGCAGCCGGAGTTTTCAACCTCGATGCAGTAACCATATTATCAAATCAGGTAGAGTTGCTACATAAAAAAATTGATGCTTTATATGGTGCTTCGCAGGCACATCCAGTTATGCAATGCGAAACAAGTGAAGGACTGGCGAATCCTGAGTACCCACCCCACGAACAGGGCATGGAAAATGAACAGATGAACTATATGGGTAACAATTTCTGATCTAACAATAACCCTTATAGTAATACTTATAATCCAGGTTGGAAGAACCACCCCAATTTCTCATGGGGCAGTCAAAGAAATTAAAGGCAACAACCATCCCAAAACTTCCAACAACAACCCTACCCACAGGAAAAGAAGCCAAACCTTGAAGAGCTGCTGACAAACTTCATAGTAGCATTAGAAATACGTTCCCAAAATACATAAACACGTTTCCAAAAGATAGAAGCAAAACCTGAGGCATTAACACAAGAGTTCAAGGATTAAATCGGGCAACTTGCTAAGCAGATCTCTGATAGACCACAAGAAAGACTACTGAGCAACACCGAAACTAACCCAAGGGAGCAAATTCAAGCCATAATAGCTCAAGATAGTGAAGGGTTAGATGAGCTTAATTTAAAGCAAAAGAATGCGGTAGAAGAAAATATGGTTGAGGTCAATAACAGGCCGAAACTAGTAGTCAAAGAGTACAAACCTCGCATACCATATCCAGAAGCGATAACGAAAGATGACACAGAAGAACAGTTCGGTAAATTTCTTAAACTTTTAAAGAAACTACATATTAACTTACCGTTTCTCGAAGCTCTTTCGCAGATGCCAGATTCTAGGAAATTTTTAAAAAAGCTACTGACAAATAAGCGGAAGATAGACGAGGAATCACATGTGGAACTGAATGCAGTGTGCTCAGCAATGTTGCAAAATAAACTACAATCGAAATTAAAAGATCCAGGGAGTTTTACAATTCCATGCTTAATTGGTAGTTTATCTATTGATAATTATTTAGCTGATTTAAGGGCAAGCATAAATGTCATGCCTTATAAATTGTTTAAACAACTAGGTCTAGGGAAACCCAAACAAACTAGGATGAGCATTCAATTAGCTGATAAAACTGTTAGAATTCCTAGGTGTAACACCCTAAACCCGGCCTAAACGTTACGACCAGATCTGGCATGTCACATGAAAGGAATGTCTAAAAACTGTGCGTTCGTTAAAAAGCTCGTATTCTTTATAGTTATTGTGAAAAATCGAGTTTAAGTAATTTTGAATAAGAAACGATTTATTATCATTTTAGGAAAATCCCATATTGATCATTTAATAATAAGCAGTAAACAAATCAAAAGCTAAACCAAATAAAATACCAAAAATACAGTTAAAGTGGCCCTATTACATAACAAAATCCCAGTTACAAATAAGTTTAACTAAGAGAACGAGTTTACGAGAAAAACATTGTATGGCCACCACAAGTCTGCCTCGGCTCCCAAATCCGCGATCTAACGATTACCTGCAAAATAAACTAAGGGGTGAGTCACCGAGACTCAGTGTGTAAATCCCCATCCAAAAGATGTTAAGCTCGTACACAAATTCATATGCAAATCTGCATGTCATGCAACCCATCCAACCTACCCATCCAAAACTCCCAGATCTACCCCGTGTGGTACCAAACCACTGGTGGTGCCAAACCACTGGTGACCCAAAGTCATGAATAACCCATCTGTGGGGCCAACCCACGTTGTGATACCAAATCATTGGCGACAATCCCGTTATGTCAAATGTGGGGCCAACCCACTGTGGTGCTAAGCCACTAGGACGAGTCGCTATGAGGTGCCAAACCTCTGGTGACCCAAAGTCACGAATATCAATAATCCAAGTGTGGGGCCAACCCACATTGTGATGCCAAATCACTGGCGACAATCCCGTTATATCAACTGTGGGGCCAACCCACTGTGGTGTTAAACCACTGGGACGAGTCGCTATGAGGTGCCAAACCTCTGGTGACCCAAAGTCACGAAAATAACTGTGGTACCAAACCACTGGTGGTGCCAAACCAATGGTGGCCCAAAGTCACGGATATCAATCTTCCCCCTCCTCTCATCATACCCATGTCCATGCCATGTTCATCAGTCATAATAATTCGTGTATGCAGTGTGCCAAGTATGCAAATCATATATCAAAGATAACGCATGAAACGTATGACCATCATAATCAGAATAACAAATACGATATAACCAAGCTAATCAACCTCTAAAGGGTATAACAGTAATTTTTACCTACCAAGGGCATTTTCGTAATTTACCTTTTAGGGGTATTTTGGTAATTTACCCACTAAGGGTATTTCAGTAATTTCGTACCTGAAATGGCCTTTCCGAAGGCCCAATGTTGCCCCGAGTGACTCAACTATCATTTCCGGTCTTTACCGAACGATTGGGCCTAAAACCCGATTTCGGCCTATTCGGGCCCACACGCTCGTGTGGCCCACCTAACACAAATCTAGCCACGTATATAGGTTCCACCTAGTCTAGTTCACTATATACTATATCATCATACATTTTGCTCAATTGGGCGCACGGGCCCATTGGGCCCACTTCGGCCTATCGCGGCCCAAGTAGCCCCAACCCACAAGAATACTACTGATGGCCTCAACTATCACGTCGAAGCCCCACACGTGCGCTCGCACGCTCGTGTGGCTACTATTGTCATGATCGGCACTTCGGCATTTGCTGCTCTACAACTAGAGTAGAGAGAGTTACACATCTGATAGGACTCTGGTGTTAATCCGCGCTCCGACCACTCCTGTGCCCAAACGCCCTCCAAGATGTGTTTACTCTCCTCCTAGGATGCTCTTTATATAGCTAGCTCTTCACCTTCATTCTTTGTGTCTTTCCGATGTGGGATCCCTTCGCCAGTAGAGTTTAAATTCAACTGAAACTCTTGCCGTCCAATCCGCAAAATAAATACTCCCTTGCTTCTCATGAGATTCGAACCCAGGCTCCCTTGCAACATAATCCACGCCGCTAACCACTTGGCCACAAGCTCCTCTTGTGTCTTAAACCATGCGCAACTAAATATAAACTATGGCCCAAATTCTAAGATCCAGGTAAAAAGAAACCAAAATGCAAAAGCCAAGACTTGAACCTTGGACCTCCTTCCTTCCTTGTGGCGTCACCCCCTTTGTCTCTTATGTGGCGTCACTTTGCCACTACACCACACACTCCACTTGTGTCATTTTCTCCATATTTTATTCTTAAGGCCTACCTGCCAACTTCCAGGGTTTTTTCTGCCTAAAACCAAAATTTCCCCAAAGCCAAAGTTCGATCCCGGGACTTCATAGAAGCCCTCTAACCTTTCAAAATCACTTATCCCATAAGTCTAACTTGCATTTAAGCTGATCTCTTGATCTCCAAAAATTTAAATGCTACTACGCTCAAGGCCCATTGGGCTCAATCCTACTAGGCCCAATTTCAGGATGTTACACTAGGGGTATAATCGAAGATATACTCGTGAAAATTGATAAATTCGTATTCCCAGTAGACTTTGTCGTTTTAGGCATGGATGAGGACAACACGATCCCCCTAATTTTTGGAAGACCATTCTTAGCAACTGCAAGAACTAAAATTGATGTTGATGCAGGCGAACTCATACTTTGTGTAGGTGAGGAGACAGTCACTCTTCAAGCCCTCGATTCAGCTAGAACATCGAATAAGCAAGGTGAGAAAGTAAATTCTATTGATAACCATTCGATTAACCCTTCTTTTTAGGAAGCACCGCAACAGAACACAACTGAATCCGATCCTAGGCCTTGTCCCAACAAAGAAATAACTCATGAGGAACAAAGGATTCAGATCGCTGAACTAGAAGAGGGGAAGACCCATCTTAAAGAAGAGCTAGGGATACACGAGGAAGAACCAAGGCCTCCCTATGAGACAAACAAGTTTAAAATTGGAGATCAGGTATTGCTAGATAAAGCAGATCCACGAGTATCCCCTCCTGATCCTAACACTAGCAACGAAATCCCTTTCAAGGTAATCGATGTTTTCCCCGTACGAAACGATCGAGGTAAGTAACCCTATGTTTGGCACTTTGAAAATAAATGCCACCCGTCTTAAACTCTATCATGATAATGGAACTGCTATCACAAAGAAGGACTTTCAACTCCTCAAACCACCATGAATATGCAAATGAAAGGAGAGTCTAGCTTAAGACTATAAACGAGCGCTTCTCGGGAGGCAACCTGAGTACTAACCCCATTAACCTCTCCATTTTATTTTATCTTATGTTATTTTATTCTTTCCATATTGAACCTAATTGTAAACTGACCAAAAACGCAGATTCATAAACCACATGACCTTTCACACGGCCGTGGTTGTGGCAGTGTGGGTACACCGAATTTTCGTACTAACATGGCAGGGATGGTACGAGTCAGAGCGAATCAATTTTCAAGTCACAGACCCCAACTACCACGCCACGGCCGTGCGATGCGGCTATGGCTGACACTGTTAGTTCACACACAGGCGTGGCACCCCACCCATGGGCGTGGGAGAAACGAACAAAAGCACAACACGGTCATGCGACATGGCCGTGTAAATCAACACGCCTAAGGTACACGGGTGTGGGACGTATCGTACCTCAGTTTCCTATTTAAACCACTCACCCCCTCTTCCAACCTACTCCACATCTCCCTTTCTCCATATCATTTTCTTCTCCTTTTCAGATCTCTAACATCCCATATCATTCTTCTAATAGCCATGGCGAAGAAGCGGAGGGATTCACGCACAGTCTTCCTTAGGGAGACCGACCTACATAAGTTCATGCTGGCTGCTTCATCCAAACTACAAGCCAAGGATCTTTGAGGCCATTTAATTTTCCTTCTTCTTTACTCTTCTCCTTTATATTCCTTCTCTTTGACTATCTTATGCTTAATTTAGTTTATTTTATTTTAGTTTCTTAGTGTCAGGTTCTAAAGGCTGCTAGGGAATCACGCCATTTATGCCACCGCCAGCACCTCCGCAGCCTTAGAAGTCACACCCATCTCGCGAACCATCCAACAATAAGGACTCTTCGGTCCATTCATCTTTCATTTTAATTTTATTTACATTTCTATTTTCTTTCTCTTTATCTTTCTTGTCTTTAATTATATATTTAGTTTATTTTAAATGTGTCTTAATAATTCTTGGCTAATTCTTTACGAGCTCCCCAATTTCTTCATCTAGCATAGAGCTCGGTAGCAGCCACCACCCCTATCGACTTCCAACTCCAGGAAACCATCCAAATTTAGGAAGTCTCACCTCCCCCTCTCTCTTAAATTGCATATCTATCTTTGTACATTGAGGGCAATGTACATCTTAAGTGTGGGGGGTGAATATTTATTTCAAGAAAGTGCCTAACTTTCTGCATTATTCTCAAATCTATGAATTATGCCTTGTTCTAAAGTAAGTTTCTCATATTATGATTAAAATGAAATTTTCTTTGATTTATGATTTTATTGATATGTTTTAGATTAAGCCATTGATAATTGTGCATTGATGATTAAACTTTAAGATACTAGAGAATCAAGCATAATAAGTTTATTTTTCAGAAATTTAAAATTTGTTAGGTTGTCTACCTGAATCTAATTATTACCTTGAAGTTTGAAATTTATGAGGTTGATATCAAATACCCATAATTTTTGTGAGATTTTGAGCCTTATAGAGCATATATTCTTTTCCTTGCTCACTTATTGGTTATGAGTGTGTCAACATTGATTTGTTATTCTAGAACTTGCATCGATTATACATGTCGAGACCACACCTTTGATTTGATATACAGAGATGATAAGGGCACTTAGGTTTTAACCCACTCACTCCACTAAAAGCCTACCTTCACAATTAACCCCTAGTGAACCCCGTTTAATCCTAACAACCCTTTTTATTGACTCACCCACTAATATTAACCCCAAACCCATTGTATTTGTTATCACCATTCCTTTTGACTACCCTTATGTCGAGATTTGATTTGATCAGTTGCCTAATTATTTTATTTCAGTAGTAAATTAATCATTTGACTTGTCCTTAAAAAAAATCAAAGTATATTTATTATTAGTTCTATAATTAAGTGAGCTTACATGTTAAAATTTCAAATCTTGAAAAAGCTCGTTTCAATTGATGTAATTATTTAGGAGTAGTCATATTTATAGTTAGGTAACTTGTCAGGTGGAACGGTGGAAATGTGCAAGTGTACACAATCGTAACAAGTAATAAAGTGACAAGTAAATGTCGAGTTATCGTACCCACAGGGACTGTAAAAGAATTATTTATGAAAATGATTTCAAACACTTTGGTGATGGAAAAATATTTGGATTTGAGAGATATTTAAAAACTAAAAGAAAAACAAAGAAAAAAAATAAAACAAAGTTCTAATGCACGATTTCAAAAACTAATTTTAATCAAGATGACATAATTGTGTTGGATTAATCACATTTTTTACCTTAGAATTATTAAGCTCGTGTTTATACTTATTAAATCATGGCAATTCGGTAATTTGCTAACTTATGAACATGCTTACAATTAAAAATCCATTCATCTCTTGTACATATTCCTATGACAATTCAACCGATAAAACAAATTTATAAAAGTAAACATGTTATTGCACATACATACTTACTAAGATAAACAATCTCTCACATATTCCTATGTCAATTCAAACGATCAATTCAACCTAATAAGCATATAAAAGATCATGTGAAGTAACAAAGTATTTTTACCTTGAAACAATTTAATCACAAAAATCCTGCAAGTTTTGCAAGGCATATTTATCGTCAAATACAATGCTAATTTAATCTTCAGCTACCTTAGAAGAATTAAACATGCACATATTAAGTATTGTGTCCATTAATTATAATTTCAATGCGTTTAAATAATTAATTCATTAGCTATCTAAACAATTATAATGCCAGATAACTTAACATGATTTTACTTAACCAAACATTTTACTGAGGCCTTTAACAGCATAAACAGAATTTTAACAATTTAAGAAATCGAAATGCAATCAACCCAACACGAATTAAATTCAAGCTAAATTGATTAAATTAATCATTCCAACGGCATAAATATTCATAAACATGTTCGTCAAAACAACAACGAAAATTAAAGAGATAAGGAACAAGAAGCAAATCCGGTGTTTCTCTGTGGCTTGTCTGATGCTCCGTTCTTCGTTCTTCGTTGGCCTCGGCTATCAAGGTGGCTTATGAACACTCCAATTGCTGCTCCGAATGGCTGGGAAATCACCTCTTTTCCAAGTGGAGAAATCGGCACAAGAACACACAAAGGGAAATAGGAAAAATGGGAATTGAGAGAAAGTGAGAGAGAAGAATTTTGGAGGCTTGAGGTGTGTCTTGAATGAGCAGCTAGGGGGTGTATTTATAGCTGACCAAGGCTGCTAAAAATAGCAAATAGCAGTAGCAAAAGAGGGCTTCCTTGGCCGGCCATCCCATGTGGCAAAGTTGAAAGATTTAACTTTGCTAAATATAGCATGGGCAAACCTTTATAGCCACAATATTTGGAGGGGTTTGAATGCAATTTGAAAAGGTCTTCAAGGGCTTCTTTGCAAGCTTAATTAACTAGCTAATAAGCTTATTTGGGCCATCATTGTGGACAGTTTGGGCTGCCCAATTGGTGGCTGGTTCGGTTCAATCGGTTCGGTTCAACCAGTGCTGTTTAACTGGACCCTTCTTGTAACACCCCAAACCCGGCCCAAACGCCACGACCGGATCTGATATGTTACTAGGAAAAAGTTTAGAAAGTTTAACCGGTTTTGGAAAAATTTATTAGTCATTTTAAAAATCTCGAGTTTCGTGGTCCAGTTAAAAACCCGTTATTCAGTTAACTTTGAAATTTAATTCATTGCGCTTTGCGATTAGGTGACATTTGTAAATACTTACCAGTTATTCAATTATCAGGTTTTTAATAAAAATGCCTTTTATTACAAGAAACGTTGTTTGGCAGGTTATAAGAAAACTTTAGTTCGAGACTTAATTTTAAAAAAACATCACGTTGAGTAGTCCGTAATCCATATGTCCAACCTTTAAATCCGAAAGAAAAATTCCAAATTTTGTATTGGCCTTATTACAAACCAAAGAAAAAAAATCCCCAAAGGTTATAAACGATAACTAAAATAGAATTTACTCATAAAACCCATACGTGGCCACCTCGAGTTCCCTCCAACCCAGTCTAGTGAGCTAAGGGTTACCTGCAAATGTTTGAATGAAAGGGTGAGTCACAAGACTCAGTGTGCAATTAATCCACAAAATCCACAAGTGGGCCTAAGCCCCACACACCATCAGTCAAGCTCAATCAAACAATTTAACAGATAATCAACATGATAGCCCATCCCAGCCTAATTTTCCATCCTCTACACTCCACTTCATATGTCCATCCTCAACTGTAACACCCCAAACCCGGCCCATACGTTTCGACCAGATCTGGTTGCTACGGGTTGAACATTGAAAACTTTTGCCTTGTTGATTTTGGAAATCGGAGTTTAGTGAGATAGTAATTAAATAAATAAGCGACTTTAGGGAAAAACCGTGTATAATTTTTTTTTAGAACATGTTCAAGAAAAATCCCATTTTATTATTTCATGCAATTAAACCTTTGACATAATTTCGAAAATTCCAAATATTAAAATACTTAGTTGAAAATAACTACGGGGCCTTATTACATAAATATTCCCAGAATTAAAATGAAACAAAAGAGAACACTGGATCAAAACAGAAATATATTTCTTTAAATAGAAGTCCCTATGGCCCCTCGAGTTCGCCTCGGCTCCCATGTCCACGATCTACTGCTCATCTGAAAAGTCGGGGAAAATAAAGGGGTGAGTCACCAAGACTCAGTGTGCAAATCCCGAAAACACATAAAAGGCTTGGGCCCACAAACACATTATGGGCCTTATCCCATCCACAATGGCAATAAAATATTTACATGCAACATGGCCCAACCCAACCCAAAAATCCATCCTCTCCACACCAGCCCGTACCAACCAACACACCTGGGGGATTTCTACAATCAACCCACCAACCGCTACACACCATATCGAAAGCCATGCTGCCTATTCCTAATAGTCAGGAATAAATTTAACGTGGCTTAGCCACCGATCACTATTGTGACCTAACTTTATAATTCGTGGTTTAACCACCGATCACCAAGTGACCTTATAAATCATTTGTGGCAGAGCCACCGATCACTACGTGACCTTATCACTTCCCCTTTATCATATCAACCCCATACCATGCATACATACATGCAGAATCAAAACAATATAGTACATAAAAGTTTACAGTCTATCACATACATCGATACACATAGAGAAGTTTCTATGATTACGTACCTGGCATCCCTTGCCTACCCTTTTTGGGTAATCCGACTGTCTATACAACCTTTTTCCAGCTTTTAGCCCATAACATATACTTATATAGATTACTATACAGCCTTTTTTCGGCTTATAGCCCATAACATATATTTAGTACAGATTAATTAGTGTGTTAGAGATCTACACACCTGGTTACAGTCAAGACGGGACCTTCTATGTCGACACTATTAGAAGCCGATACGACTGCTAACTGCCTAAGATTTTGTTCTGAAGCCGGTCCAGAAACCAGTCGCCAATCCCGAACTGTTGACACCGATCGTTTCTTAAACTTAGGGATTGGTTTTATAGATCCAATCCCCTACTTCGCCTGATCGATATTCGATTCCATTAAAAGACCTTATCATAACATATGGTTAAGATCACGACTACGATAGCAAAGCTAAAGAGAATCTAAGGAGAGCCCCTTACCTTGAAATTCCAAAAAGAGAGATATGAAGTTCAGAGACTAACGGTTTCGACTTTTAGATCTAAGCGATCTACTTCAATTCCTGAATGTCACCCAACAAGAAAACATCAAACCATTAATCCATTAGCCTTTCGGCTTTGTCGTCTAAAAACCGAAAGAGAAAAAGAATAGATCGGAAGAAATCGTCGCCTACCTTTACAGAGAATTCGACAACTCCTAGAAGATTTCGGCTTTTGAGAAGATCAAAAAGAGAATATGATAGGAAGAAATTTATGTAGATTCGGCTTTCAGTGAAAAGATCGGCAAAAGAGAATAGGAGGTATTCGGCTATGGAGATGAGAAGAAAGTTTAGATTTTCGACTTTTGAAGGGAAAGATGTTGAGAAGAATTGGGTGGTTTTGGCTTTGTAGAAGAAAACAGAAAAAAGAGTAATAGACTTTCGGCTTTTGCATAGAAGTGAAGATGAGATAATAGGTTTAGGGATTTCGGCACTTATAGAGAATAGGATATTAGAGAAACCCTAATGTTGAAATTGAAGAAGAGAGTGGGAGAATAAAACCCTAATGCCGAAAATTAGCTAAAATTTAATTAACGGAATTGGGCTTCATGCAACTGGAGTTTGGGCCTCCTCAGCTGACGCTACCTCCCTGCTCTCTAAGTGGGGCCACTTTGCCACTGGGCCACAAGCCCATTTGTGTCATTTTCCTCTATATTTTATTCTTAAAGCCTACCTACTAACTCCTAGGGTTTTATTCACCTAAAACCAAAATATCCCCAAAGCCAAAGTTTGATCCCGGAACTTCATAGAAGCCCCCTAACCTTCAAAAATCACTTATCTAATAGGTCCAACTTGCATTTAAGCTGATCTCTAGTTCTCTAAAAATTTAAACGTTACTACGCTCAAGGCCCATTGGGCTCAATCCTACTAGGCCCAAATTCGGGATGTTACAAATCTACCCTCCTTAAAGAAATTTCGTCCTCAAAATTTCCAACTAACTAACTACGCTCTTGCTGCGCACTCTGATCTTAATAACACTATATACTTTTAACTAGAATTTAGAACTCCTACACATATTCAAAAACACCTAGCCATTAAAGTAGAAAAATATTTCATATGCAACCAACTCTATATCTGAATATTACATCCAAACCAAACAGACAGAATAGATACCAGAAATACAGTATATAACAAAGCAAAGTATCAGGAAACTTACAGTGTGGATTGGTGCCGGAGACTCGGGTGCCATACTTCCAGGAAAGAGATATATATTTTTCTAAACCATCCTTTGAAAATATTTTTGAACCCAAACCCACACCCGAGTTTTTGAACCTAGGCTCTGATACCAAAATGTAACACCCCAAACCCGACCCATACGTTTCGACCAGATCTGGTATGCTACGGGTTGAACATTGAAAACTTTTGCCTTGTTGATTTTGGAAATCGGAGTTTAGTGAGATAGTAATTAAATAAATAAGCGACTTTAGGGAAAAACCATGTATAATTTTTTTTTTAGAACATGTTCAAGAAAAATCCCATTTTACTATTTCATGCAATTAAACCTTTGACATAATTTCAAAAATTCCAAATATTAAAATAGTTAGTTGAAAATAACTACGGGGCCTTATTACATAAATATTCCCAGAATTAAAATGAAACAAAAGAGAACATTGGATCAAAACAGAAATATATTTCTTTAAATAGAAGTCCCTGTGGCCCCTCGAGTTTGCCTCGGCTCCCATGTCCACGATCTACTGCTCATCTGAAAAGTCAGGGAAAATAAAGGGGTGAGTCACCAAGACCCAGTGTACAAATCCCGGAAACATATAAAAGGCTTGGGCCCACAAACACATTATGGGTCTTAGCCCATCCACAATGGCAACAAAATATTTACATGCAACATGGCCCAACCCAACCTAAAAATCCATCCTCTCCACACCAGCCCGTACCAACCAACAGACCTCGGGGATTTCTACAATCAACCCACCAACCGCTACACACCATATCGACAGCCATGCTGCCTATTCCTAACAGTCAGGAATAAATTTAATGTGGCTTAGCCACCTATCATTATTGTGACCTAACTTTATAATTCGTGGTTTAACCACCGATCACCAAGTGACCTTATAAATCATTTGTGGCAGAGCCACCGATCACTACGTGACCTTATCACTTCCCCTTAATCATATCAACCCCATACCATGCATACATACATGCAGAATCAAAACAATATACTACATAAAAGTTCACAGTCTATCACATACATCGATACACATAGAGAAGTTTCTATGATTACGTACCTGACATCCCTTGCCTACCCTTTTTGGGTAATCTGACTGTTTATACTGCCTTTTTCCGGCTTTTAGCCCATAACATATATTTAGTACAGATTAATATACAGCCTTTTTCCGGCTTTTAGGCCATAACATATATTTAGTACAGATTAATTAGTGTGTTAGAGATCTACACACCTGGTTACAGTCAAGACGAGACCTTCTATGTTGACACTATCAGAAGCTGATACGACTGCTAACTGCCTAAGATTTTGTTCTGAAGCCGGTCCACAACTCGGTGGCCAATCCCGAACTGCTGACATCGCTCGTTTCTTAAACTTAGGGATTGTTTTTACAGATCCAATCCCCTCCTACGCCTGATCGATATTCGATTCCATTAAAAGATCTTATCATAACATATGGTTAAGATCACGACTACGATAGCGAAGCTAAAGAGAATCTAAGGAGAACCCCTTACCTTGAAATCCCGAAAAGAGAGATATGAAGTTCAGAGATTAACGGTTTCGGCTTTTAGATCTAAGCGATCTACTTCAATTCCCGAATGTCGCCCAACAAGAAAACATCAAACCATTAATCCATTAGCCTTTCGGATTTGTCTTCTAAAAACCGAAAGAGAAAAAGAATAGATCAGAAGAAATCGTCACCTACCTTTACAGAAAATTCGGTAACTCCTAGAAGATTTCGACTTTTGAGAAGATCAAAAAGAGAATATGATAGGAAGAAATCTATGTAGATTCGGCTTTTAGTGAAGAGATCGTCAAAAGAGAATAGGAGGTATTCGGCTATGGAGATGAGAATAAAGTTCAGAGTTTCAGTTTTTGAAGGGAAAGATGTTGAGAAGAATTGGGTGGTTTCGGCTTTGTAGAAGAAAACAGAAAAAAGAATAATAGACTTTCAGCTTTTGCATAGAAGTGAAGCTGAGAGAATAGGCTTAGGGATTTCGGCTTTTATAGAGAATGGGAGATTAGAGAAACCCTAATGTCAAAATTGAAGAAGAGAGTAGGAGAATAAAACCCTAATGCTGAAAATTAGCTAAAATTTAATTAAAGGAATTGGGCTTCATGCAACTGGAGTTTGGGCCTCCTCAGCTGACGCCACCTCCTTGCTCTCTAAGTGGCGCCACTTTGCCACTGGGCCACAAGCCCATTTGTGTCATTTTCCTCCATATTTTATTCTTAAAGCCTACCTACTAACTCCTAGGGTTTTATTCACCTAAATCCAAAATTTCCCCAAAGCCAAAGTTTGATCCCGAGACTTCATAGAAGCCCCCTAACCTTCCAAAATGACTTATCTAATAGGTCCAACTTGCATTTAAGCCGATCTCTTGTTCTCCAAAAATTTTAAACGTTACTACGCTCAAGGCCCATTGGGCTCAATCCTACTACGCCCAAATTCGGGATGTTACAAATCTACCCTGCTTAAAGAAATTTCGTCCTCAAAATTTCCAACTAACTAACTACGCTCTTGCTGCGCACTCTGATCTTAATAACACTACACATACTCAAAAACACCTAGCCATTAAAGTAGAAAAATATTTCATATGCAACCAACTCTATATCTGAACATCACATCCAAACCAAACAGACAGAATAGATACCAGAAATATAGCATATAACAAAGCAAAGTATCAGGAAACTTACAGTGTGGATTGGTGCCGGAGACTCGGGTGCCATACTTCCAGAAAAAAGATATATATTTTTCTTAACCATCATTTGAAAATATTTTTGAACCCAAACCCACACCTGAGTTTTTGAACCTAGGCTCTGATACCAAAATGTAAAACCCTAAACTCGGGCCATACGTTTCGACCAGATCTGGTATGCTACGGGTTGAACATTGAAAGCTTTTGCCTTGTTGATTTTGGAAATCAGAGTTTAGTGAGATAGTAATTAAATAAATAAGCGACTTTAGGGAAAAATCGTGTATAGTTTTTTTTTAGAACATGTTCAAGAAAAATCCCATTTTATTATTTCATGCAATTAAACCTTTGACATAATTTCAAAAATTCCAAATATTAAAATACTTAGTTGAAAATAACTACGGGGCCTTATTACATAAATATACCCAGAATTAAAATGAAACAAAAGAAAACACTGGATCAAAACAGAAATATATTTCTTTAAATAGAAGTCCCTATGGCCCCTCGAGTCCGCCTCGGCTCCCATGTCCACGATCTACTGCTATCTGAAAAGTCAGGGAAAATAAAGGGGTGAGTCACCAAGACTCAGTGTGCAAATCCCAAAAACACATAAAAGGCTTGGGCCCACAAACACATTATGGGCCTTAGCCCATCCACAATGGCAACAAAATATTTACATGCAACATGGCCCAACCCAGCCTAAAAATCCATCCTCTCTACACCAGCCCGTACCAACCAACACACCTCGAGGATTTCTACAATCAACTCACCAACCGCTACACACCATATCAACAGCCATGCTGCCTATTCCTAACAGTCAGGAATAAATTTAACGTGGCTCAGCCACCGATCAGTATTGCGACCTAACTTTAAAATTCGTGGTTTAACCACCGATCACCAAGTGACCTTATAAATCATTTGTGGCAGAGCCACCGATCACTACGTGACCTTATCACTTCCCCTTTATCATATCAACCCCATCCCATGCATACATACATGCAGAATCAAAACAATATACTACATAAAAGTTCACAGTCTATCACATACATCGATACAGATAGAGAAGTTTCTATGATTACATACCTGGCATCCCATTCCTACCCTTTTTGGGTAATCCGACTGTCTATACAGCCTTTTTCTGGCTTTTAGCCCATAACATATATTTAGTACAGATTAATTAGTGTGTTAGAGATCTACACACCTGGTTACAGTCAAGACGAGACCTTCTATGTCGACACTATCAGAAGCCGATACGACTACTAACTGCCTAAGATTTTGTTCTGAAGCCGGTCCACAACCCGGTGGCCAATCCCGAACTGCTGACACCGCTCGTTTCTTAAACTTAGGGATTGGTTTTACAGATCCAATCCCCTCATTCGCCTGATCGATATTCGATTCCATTAAAAGATCTTATCATAACATATGGTTAAGATCACGACTACGATAGCGAATCTAAAGAGAATCTAAGGAGAAGCCCTTACCTTGAAATCCCGAAAAGAGAGATATGAAGTTCAGAGACTAACGGTTTCGGCTTTTAGATCTAAGCGATCTACTTCAATTCCTGAATGTCGCCCAACAAGAAAACATCAAACCATTAATCCATTAGCCTTTCAGCTTTGTCTTCTAAAAACTGAAAGAGAAAAAGAATAGATTAGAAGAAATCGTCACCTACCTTTACAAAGAATTCGACAACTCCTAGAAGATTTCGGCTTTTGAGAAGATCAAAAATAGAATATGATAGGAAGAAATCTATGTAGATTCGGCTTTTAGTGAAGAGATCGACAAAAGAGAATAGGAGGTATTCGGCAATGGAGATGAGAAGAAAGTTCAGAGTTTCGGTTTTTGAAGGGAAAGATGTTGAGAAGAATTGGGTGGTTTCGACTTTGTAGAAGAAAACAGAAAAAAGAATAATAGACTTTCGGCTTTTGCATAGAAGTTAAGATGAGAGAATAGGCTTAGGGATTTCGGCTTTTATAGAGAATGGGAGATTAGAGAAACCCTAATGTCGAAATTGAAGAAGAGAGTGGGAGAATAAAACCTTAATGCCGAAAATTAGGTAAAATTTAATTAAAGGAATTGGGCTTCATGCAACTGAAGTTTGGGCCTCCACAGCTGACGCCACCTCCCTGCTATCTAAGTGGCGCCACTTTGCCACTGGGCCACAGGCCCATTTGTGTCATTTTCCTCCATATTTTATTCTTAAAGCCTACCTACTAACTCCTAGGGTTTTATTCACCTAAAACCAAAATTTCCCCAAAGCCAAAGTTTGATCTCGGGACTTCATAGAAGCCCCCTAACCTTCCAAAATCACTTATCTAATAGGTCCAACTTGCATCTAAGCCGATCTCTTGTTCTCCAAAAATTTTAAACGTTACTACGCTCAAGGCCCATTGGGCTTAATCCTACTAGGCCAAAATTCGAGATGTTACAAATCTACCATCTTTAAATAAATTTCGTCCTCGCAATTTCTAACTAACTAACAGTCACACATCCCAACCTACCACACTGCGCTCTTGCTGCGCACTCTGATCTTAATAACACTATATACTTTTAACTAGAATTTATAACTCCTACACATACTCAAAAACACCTAGCCATTAAAGTAGAAAAATATTTCATATGCAACCAACTCTATATCTGAACATCACATCCAAACCAAACAGACAGAATAGATACCAGAAATACAGCATATAACAAAGCAAAGTATCAGGAAACTTACAGTGTAGATTGGTGCCGGAGACTCGGGTGCCATACTTCCAGAAAAGAGATATATATTTTTCTAAACCATCCTTTGAAAATATTTTTGAACCCAAACCCACAGCCGAGTTTTTGAACCTAGGCTCTGATACCAAAAATGTAACACCCCAAACCCGGCCCATACGTTTCGACCAGATCTGGTATGCTACGGGTTGAACATTGAAAACTTTTGCCTTGTTGATTTTGGAAATCGGAGTTTAGTGAGATAGTAATTAAATAAATAAGCGACTTTAGGGAAAAACCGTGTATAATTTTTTTAGAACATGTTCAAGAAAAATCCCATTTGATTATTTCATGCAATTAAACCTTTGACATAATTTCGAAAATTCCAAATATTAAAATAGTTAGTTGAAAATAACTACGGGGCCTTATTACATAAATATTCCCAGAATTAAAATGAAACAAAAGAGAACACTGGATCAAAACAGAAATATATTTATTTAAATAGAAGTCCCTATGGCCCCTCGAGTCCACCTCGGCTCCCATGTCCACGATCTACTGCTCATCTGAAAAGTCAGGGAAAATAAAGGGGTGAGTCACCAAGACTCAGTGTGCAAATCCCGAAAACACGTAAAAGGCTTGGGCCCACAAACACATTATGGGCCTTAGCCCATCCACAATGGCAACAAAATATTTACATGCAACATTGCCCAACCCAACCTAAAAATCCATCCTCTCCACACCAGCCCGTACCAACCAACACACCTCGGGGATTTCTACAATCAACCCACCAACCGTTACACACCATATCGACAGCCATGCTGCCTATTCTTAACAGTCAGGAATAAATTTAACGTGGCTTAGCCACCTATCACTATTGTGACCTAACTTTATAATTCGTGGTTTAACCACTGATCACCAAGTGACCTTATAAATCATTTGTGGCAGAGCCACCGATTACTACGTGACCTTATCACTTCCACTTTATCATATCAACCCCATGCCATGCATACATACATGCAGAATCAAAACAATATACTACATAAAAGTTCACAGTCTATCACATACATCGATACACATAGAGAAGTTTCTATGATTACGTACCCGGCATCCCTTGCCTACCCTTTTTGGGTAATCCGACTGTCTATACAGCCTTTTTTCGGCTTTTAGCCCATAACATATATTTAGTACAGGTTACTATACAGCCTTTTTCCGGCTTTTAGCCCATAACATATATTTAGTACAGATTAATTAGTGTGTTAGAGATCTACACACCTGGTTACAGTCAAGACAAGACCTTCTATGTCGACACTATCAGAAGCCGATACGACTGCTAACTGCCTAAAATTTTGTTCTGAAGCCGGTCCACAACCCGGTGGCCAATCTCGAACTGTTGACACCACTCGTTTCTTAAACTTAGGGATTGGTTTTACAGATCCAATCCCCTCCTTCGCCTGATTGATATTCGATTCCATGAGAAGACCTTATCATAACATGTGGTTAAGATCACGACTACGATAGTGAATCTAAAGAGAATCTAAGGAGAACCCCTTACCTTGAAATCCCGAAAAGAGAGATATGAAGTTCAGAGACTAACGGTTTCGACATTTAGATCTAAGCGATCTACTTCAATTCCCGCATGTCGCCCAACAAGAAAATATCAAACCATTAATCCATTAGCCTTTCGGCTTTGTCTTCTAAAAACCGAAAGAAAAAAAGAATAGATCAAAAGAAATTGTCACCTACCTTTACAAAGAATTCGGCAACTCCTAGAAGATTTCGGCTTTTGAGAAGATCAAAAAGAGAATATGATAGGAAGAAATCTATGTAGATTCGGCTTTTAGTGAAGAGATCGGCAAAAGAGAATAGGAGGTATTCGGCTATGGAGATGAGAAGAATGTCTAGAGTTTCGGCTTTTGAAGGGAAAAATGTTGAGAAGAATTGGGTGGTTTCGGCTTTGTAGAAGAAAGCAGAAAAAGGAATAATAGACTTTCGGCTTTTGCATAGAATTGAAGATGAGAGAATAGGCTTAGGGATTTTGGCTTTTATAGAGAATGGGAGAATAGAGAAACCCTAATGTCGAAATTGAAGAAGAGAGTGGGAGAATAAAACCCTAATGCTGAAAATTAGCTAAAATTTAATTAAAGGAATTGGGCTTCATGCAACTGGAGTTTGGGCCTCCACAGCTGACGCCACCTCCCTGCTATCTAAGTGGCGCCACTTTGCCACTGGGCCACAAGCCCATTTGTGTCATTTTCCTCCATATTTTATTCTTAAAGCCTATCTACTAACTCCTAGGGTTTTATTCACCTAAAACCAAAATTTCCATAAAGCCAAAGTTTGATCCCGGGACTTCATAGAATCCCCCTAACCTTCCAAAATCACTTATCTAATAGGTCCAACTTGCATTTAAGCCGATCTCTTGTTCTCCAAAAATTTTAAACGTTACTACGCTCAAGGCCCATTGGGCTTAATCCTACTAGGCCCAAATTTGGGATGTTACATTAACACAACGGGGGATTTCTACAATCAACCCTCCATCCGCTACACTCCACTTTGGCAGTCATGCTGACAGTCATACTGCTCAAAGACAAGAATACGTGGTCCAGCCACCGATCACTATGTGACCAAATTACCATTAATACGTGGTCTAACCACTGATCACTGTGTGACCAATTTTTCGATGCTATAATAAAGCACCAGGTGACAGTGTCACCAATATACACTTCCCCTTCACATCACCTCCCAATCCCATGCATATGCAACATATTATAATGAACATAATAGGCAGGTTATGATATCATACATGCAATATTTAGTGCATACACAAGATCATGCCATCATAATCATTGATAAGGTTAAATCATGAGATACTGACCTGGAGTTTTGGTTTTACCCAACTTGGGTAGTATAATCATTATTGCCAAGATTTTTGGCTTTCACACATAACATAATTATAATCTATACAATTATAAAGTGGTGTGGTAATTATACACCTATAGACACGCAAGACTACACTATCGATCTCATTCACATCCTCACTCGCAGGGATCACAACAATCTGCTTATCTCTTTCAAAAGCCAGCCCACACCCTGGTGGCCAATCTCGAACGGCAGACACCGCACGTCTCTTAAACTTAGGGGCTGGGTTTATGGGTCCAACCCCTTCCTTTGCCTGATTGGTATTCGATTCCATAAAATGATCTTGGTCAGAAGACCGAGTTAAACCGTTGAATAAGATAATAGCGAAAAATAACTGCTCTGAACAAAGAAGTCCTTATCGAAATTGACAGAACCCGGAGGTTTCTACGCTTGAATTAATAGACCCCCTGATGTCCCTACATAACTCCATATTAGATTCGGCCTTCCAAGAGATGGGTTAAAGAAAGTGGCCTTCGGCCAAACGAATGGTATGAACCACTTACCCTGATTGATCGAATCTAATTGATCCCAAAGACCCTCCAACCGCTGGCCAAAAGCAGGAGAAAAATGAAACCAAACCCTCTACTACTAAGAAGAATCCGATTGAGGAGATAAAGAGAAAAAGTGATGGTAGCCTTCTGAAATAACAGTGAATCAACAAGGTGCACACCCCAAAGAGATCCGGCCAAGAGAGGGAAAAGAAAACAAATGAGAAACAAACCTAGAGGAAGAAGAGAAAGTGGATTTCGGCTTCTAGTTTCAGAAGATGAATATTAAGATAGGGGCCTACAGATGATTTCGGTTCAAGGTGATCAAAAGACAAACCGAAACTGTAAACCAAAGAAGAATAAAGAGAAGAAGAGAGGGAGGGTTGAGGTTCGGCTTTAAGTGAAGAAGAAATGCTCAGATGCAATGGTAGTGAGTAGAAGGTTCGGCCAAGGAGTTGAACACTTTTCAACAAGAGAAAGATGAGAGACTTGTTTCGGCTTTGATGGTGAGGGAAAACCTCAAGTTGCAAAAATGGAAAAGAGAGAGAATTAGTTTCGGTTTAGGCTAAAGAAGAATGAATAAGGCTCTTAGGGACTTTCGGCTACACCAAGAAAAGAACCAAAATTGCCCAAAATACAACACACTCAAATGCCGAAAAGAGAGCTCACTACCTAAAGCTAACCCTTTAAAATTTTTGACACTAACACCCCCTAAACCGAATGCCTAACTCACCAAGCACCCTTTCAAAAATTCGGCTAGCACCCTACACCACCTCAAACCCTCCACTTTCTCCTTGAAACACTCTTGACCACCCATTCGAAAAGTTTGACCAAATCTCCTCCACCCTTCAAGGTTCCCAACTGATTCCAACATCCATCCCTCTAACGCATGAGCAAAAATAAAAGCTACACTGCTGGCAACATGAATCGAACATGCTCCCCTCTGCTCCCCTTGAGGCGTCACTTACCTGATCCTTAAGTGGCGCCTCCTTGCCACTTTACCATCTTAATTCTTGTGTCAACAAGCACCAACCATAAACCTTAAGTCCTGCCCCAAATCAGCTTCCCTCCTAAAGTGCCCAAAATTAAAATTTTTTCCAAGGTTCCGGCTTAACCCCAGGCCTTCTCGAAGACTCCAAACACACACAAACAACATGCAGAGCATACCAAACACACAGAAACAAGATAAATGCAGAGCCCCTGAATCCCGGATGTTACACTTCTTCCATAATTAATTAATAATAATTTATTTAGCCCAAATTAAATTGGGAATATGATTAAATCTTCATAATTGGACCGTCTTGGGCTGGAAATAAATTCGCCTTGATACTTCAAATTGCTTCTCGGGTTTATTCTTCGAGCATTGTCTGCCGAGCCGATTTTCGCCCTTTGTGTGAATATGTTGAAAATAGTCAAAATTAAACAAAATTAACTATAAATTTAAATAAAATTCATCATGTTCATATTTTTAGCACACTTTAATTATTTTATAATATTTAATTATTTTTCGACAAGAATTTACTCGAAACCACATGAATTTTGGTCAAAAAGGGCATGAAAAAATATATAAATTTTTGTGTTTCCACACCCTCAAACTTAATTCATTGCTCGTCCCGAGTAATGCATAAATTTGAAAAGAATTTTCTAGGAAACACCTTTGAAAAACTCCTTCAGAACAACTCTCTTTTCAAAATTATGAATTGAATATACTTAGGCTCAAAGATAAGAAATTTGATAGTTATGCTACTTAAGCATTCACATCGTTCAAATTACCTCCAACAATTATTATACAAGCAAAATTAGACTAAATGTTTCTTAATAAAGACATGTTGCTTGCTACCAATTTGATTTTAATTCCTTATTCAAAAAGTAAACTGCAATCATTAAGCTTAACTAATGTCTTCATATGTTGAACAGAGCAATTTCTCTCCACTAATGTAGGTAACATCGGAATTTTGAATCAATAGATCTTTAATAAGGTTGTAACGTGGCTGAGCTTAAGGATAGGTAAAAGATAGACAAATTTTTGGCTTAAAAAACCCTAGACTCAGCTTAAAATCGAACCTTCGAAATTTTCACCCTTGATACACCAACTTTTGCTCTTTCGACAACATATTTTGAGTACATGTTTTTTTTTTCTAAATCAAGCTCAAACTCGAGCACTTGCTTCATGTACAATTTTTTGAGCCATTGATACTTCTTTTAAACTCCCCCAAACTTATTTTCAAACAATCTTCTGAATAGTACTGAGTGTAGTGTTTGGGACAATTTTAGAAGTAATGAAGAGAAAATTGATGGCTAAAATATTGCATAGGTCCAAATAAAATTAGGCCATATAGTCTCAAAATTGGGTTTCAAAGGATAATTTTATCAGGGTCGGCTTGAAAGGCTCAAACGATCCAAACAATAGTTGCCTAAATCATTTTCAATATTCCATGTTTCCTAGGATTTCGCCTCAAGAAATTACTAAGTCAAATCTAAAGACTTAAGCTTTCATGCATGCCTAATTTTTTCGTAGGAAACTAAAAATTTTATGGTACGAACTTGCACGCTTTATTAAAAATACACTTATATCATTATTAAGCTAACATAATAACTTATTGAAATAATAGAACTTTATTAATACTGAAGTTTAGCATAATTAACAAAATTTCAAATTATTGAACAAAAATATATCCTAATCATAACTAAAAGAAAATTTTATTCTGAGTGGAATCAATTCAAATTTTCGGCCCCCTACTTAAAGTGAACAATGTCCTCATTGTTTAAAGTGAATAAATACTATACACCGGTAGGATAATTAGAAAAGAGGAGGTGAGTCAAAATTAACTGCTTAAGTACCAGGCTCTTTCTAAAATCCAATCCTAGACATGTGTATATCTATTACCACACTTTAGCCTTTGTGACTTGTTCAGATTTTATTCATGATTCCTATCTCTTGTTTTATTGTGCAAAAATATTCCTAATTAACCTAATCCTAAAATACTTAAGAAAGAAATAAACGAAAGTTGAAGTCCTCCCCTTTTTTATTTGTTCGTCGATCCTTCCGAATTTGACTCATCTTTTGCTCCATTAGTATTATCTTTGCATGAATCGCCTTGCTCCCTCTTCGATGATGACACCCATGGTTCAAATATGAAATCTGGAAACTTAGGCACAAAAATAAATGGGTCATTATAAATTTTCTTGAGGGCACTCCTCATCGAGTCATCTCTTATTTTTGAGTATCGCCAGTAGGCTTGTTGCTGCCATTGCATGTGTTGCATTAAGTCCATCAGTTTTAACAACTCATTACGACGATCTGGGCTAGGTGGTGGAACTCTAAACATTGAGGGTTCGATATCAGGTTCAGCTTCTGGTTCCATTGATTCTGCCTCATTAGGGACTTCAGTTGATTGCTCTGGTGGGATTTCTTTGGGTTCATCTTCTGCTTCTTCGGGGTCCTCGCTTTCTTCAATTCGTTGCTGAAGAACAGAATCTCCAGTCACTCGGTAAAGATCCCAATCAGTGATTGTGCCTTGACTATACTCTGTCTTCTTTACATCCGCAAGGAGTTTTTCTTTTAAGCACAGAATCGTGATCGTAAAGGGGAAATAGGAAGGGCCAGACCGTCTAACGGCACAATTTCGCATTTCTCTCAGGATGATTTTGCCCACATCAATGGTCTTTCCAGTTACAATCGAGTATAATAGGACCATTCACTCTAATGAAATTGTAGTCCCATGCGAACTAGGCATAAGGCTGAAACGAATGAAATAGAACCATACCTTCCCAAGTGGTGTCAAATACTCTTTTCGACATGTGTGGATTCCTTGCTTTGACACAGTCCACTTAGAACCTGGAACTGTGAGTTCCTCGAGGATTTCTTGTAGATTTTCAGGCTTAATATTGCTCAACAGAGAGGAATATTCATCATTGTCAAAATCAGGTAATTCAAAGAACTCATTAATAGCATTAGAATTTATTGGTACCTTGATTCCTCAGATTGGAACTTCAGTCAATTCGCTTGAAGTTAGGTTCGCATAGAATTCACGAACTAACTCCTCATCCACGCTTGGTCTCTTTTCACAAAACAATTCCCAATTGAGGGCTTCAGCAACTTGACGAATACGTGCCATAAAGTCTTTGTAGTTGCTTTCCTTCAATGTAAAGACTTTCTCTGGATGCATCTGTTGATTTTTGAAGATACTTTCATATCTTGCTTTGGCTTCTTCACAGTGAAATTTGCTTTGTGCTTTGTCAATTTGAGCGGAGGCACGAGTTCTCTTGCGAGTCATAATTAACTTGAATATCAGATGGAAAAATAAAAATTAGCTTCTTAAAATTTTAATAACAATTACTAAAATTTCAATAAATTGAAAAATTAAGTAATTTGAATAAAAATTAAATTTAAGAAAGAAAATTATTCTTACCACCTTCCTTGTAGAATTTAAAAACTCCTAAAGTAAAACTATACTAATGAATTAAAAGATGGAGAATTTAACAAGGATTGGCTTAGGTTGGATGAAGGAGGAGGGTGCGCCTAGGCGCACAAAGCAACAAGGTGCGATGGGGCTGAGCAGGTGGCGCGCAAGGTGCGGCGCAAGGCAGGCCACGGGTTGGTCAGCGTGGGGCATTGGTGTGCAGCAAGCGCACGGGGCAGAGGCAACAGGCGTGAGGCCCTGACCTGGGCAGGAGCTAGAGCTGGCGTGCGGCGTGTGCTGGAGCAGCTGCTGGCCGAATGGTGGCTTAGGGACTTGCGGCACTTGGTGTTTGGTGGTTGGGAGTTTTGGGTGATGAATAAATGGGGAGAACAAGGGTGCAATTTATAGAGGGAGTAATATGAATTAGAGTAGAACTCTTAGAATAATTAAAGAATTAAAAATAAGAGTTCAATTCTAATTTTCCTTATGATAAACAAAAATTAATAATTAAATAAACACATGTAAATTATCAATTGCTATTTAATTGCCAAGATAAATATAAAATAAAATTAATTCTAATCCTAAACTAAGTTGATAAAAGTTAATATATAAATTATAATGAATATAATTATATGTTAAAATTTATCAATAATTTATAAGTATAAAAATATTTATTTTAGATGCCTTTTAAAAATATTTACAAGAAGAGGCACCTAGTTTTTATTATTTACGAAAATAGCAACCAAACTTTGGAGATAATTCAATTAAGTCCTTAGACTTAATGAAAATTTGAAATTGAGTTGCAATTTAAGACTTGGGTCAAAATTGACCTTTTTATTTGAAAAACCAAAAATTTATTTTGCTATTTAGGGGCTAATTTTTTGGAAAATTATGTAAAAATCAATTCCCAGGAAAGATTAAAGGGGTCACAAGCGGTCCCGCTTAAGTTTCAATCTCCTAGACAGAATTTATTTAAACATAATGAACCCGAAAATATACCCTAAATAATTTATTAAAAACAAGAAAATTTAAAAATCAGATAAACTGAACAACATTTGATCTCGTTTAGGCTTTTCTTTGTAATAGTGTTTCAAACGCTGAGCATTGACTTGAAAATTACCTCTCTTACCTTGGAGTTCAACAACTTCATATGGATAGACGCGATGAATCGTAAATGGACCGGACCAACATGACTTTAACTTACTTGGAAAGAACTTCAATTTGGAATTAAATAACAAAACTTGCTTACCTGCTTCAAACTCTCGAACTCGGATATGCTTGTCATGCCATTTCTTAAGTCTTTCTTTGAGAAATTTGGCATTTTCATATGAGAACATTCGAAATTCCTCTAGCTCGTTGAGTTGGAGCATTCGTTTCTCTTTAGCAAGCTTGAGATCCAAATTGAGTTGTCGAAGCGCCCAATAAGTTCTGTGCTCTAACTCCAGAGGTAGACGACATGCTTTCCCAAAGACCAACCTGTAGGGTGACATTCCTAAGGGTGTCTTGTATGCTGTTCTGTAAGCCCATAAAGCATCATCTAGTCTCTTGGACCAATCTCACCGGTTCAGGCAAACTACCTTCTCAAGTATGCCTTTGATCTCCTTATTTGCTAGCTCAGCTTGTCCATTTGTCTGCGGATGGTAAGCTGAAGCAACCTTGTGTTTCACTCCATGTTTATCTAGCAACCATTTTAACCACTTGTTCACAAAGTGGGTCCCTTCATCACTGATAATAGCTCTTGGTGTTCCGAATCTCGTGAACACATGCTTCTGCAAGAATTTCATCACAACCTTGGCATCGTTCGTCGGATAAGCTTCAGCTTCGACCCATTTGGACACATAGTCTACTACTACCAATATATACTTGTGACCAAAAGACGGAGGGAAAGGGCCAAGAAAGTCAATACCCCAAACATCGAACAATTCTACCTCAATGATATTTGTTCGAGGCATCTTATTTCTGTTGGTGACATTTCCAACCCTCTGACATTGATCACAACTCTTCACGTAAGCGTATGCATCCTTGAATAGTGTTGGCCAAAAGAATTCGGCTTGTAATACTTTAGCCGCTGTACGAGTACCTCCGAAGTGTCCTCCACTCGGAGCTGAATGACAGTGGTATAAAACCTTCGGTATTTCGTCTTTTGTCACACATCTTCTAATCATCTGATCTGCACACTTTTTAAACAAATATGGTTCTTCCCAGAAATAGTACTTCACATCGTGAAGCAACTTTTTTCTTTGTTGATACGTTTTATCAATCGGCATCAAACCACAAGCTAAATAGTTAGAAAAATCAGCAAACCAAGGAGTATTATGGACATGATTTACCTGCAGTATATGTTCATCTGGAAATGTCTCATGGATCGGTAAAAGTGGAGAATTTTCCTCTTGCGGCTCCAATCTAGAAAAGTGATCTGCTACTTGGTTTTCTACTCCCCTTCGATCTTGAATTTCTAGATCGAACTCTTGAAGTAGAAGCACCCACCGGATCAATCTCGGCTTAGCATCTTTCTTGGCTAATAAGTACTTAATCACGGAGTGGTCCGTATAGACAATCACTTTGGTACCTACAAGATAAGATCAAAACTTGTCGAAAGCAAACAAAATAGCAAGTAACTCTTTTTCTATTATCATATATTTCAGTTGAGCTCTGGTTAGAGTTCTACTTGCATAGTAGATAGGATGAAAAACTTTGTTCCTTCGCTGGCCCAAGACAGCTCCAATGACGAAGTCACTTGCGTCACACATCAATATGAATGGCGAATCCCAGTCTGGTGTGACAATTATAGGTGCCGTGACTAATTGACTCTTCAGATCGTTGAAGGCCTTTAAGCATTCCTCATCAAACTTGAATATCGAGTCTTTCTCCAATAGCTTGCATACGGGTTTAGCCACTTTGGAGAAGTCCTTGATAAATCTTCGATAAAAATCGGCGTAGCCCAAAAAGCTCCTAACACCTTTTACAGATGTTGGAGGTGGGAGTTTCTCAATAACATCTACTTTTTCTTCGTCCACCTTGATCCCATGTCTCGTTCCATGAAATGGCACTTTTCCCAGTTGAGTACGAGGTTTGTTTCTTCGCATCACCTCAGTACCTTAGCTAGATTGGCTAAGCAATCATCGTAATTATCTCCAAATACTGAGAAATCGTCCATGAAAACTTCCAAATACTTCTCAACCATGTCAGTAAAAATAGACATCATACATCTTTGAAATGTAGCTGGTGCATTACATAAACCAAATGGCATGCGTCTAAATGCAAATGTACCGTACGGGCAGGTGAATGTCATTTTGTGTTGATCTTCCGGTGCTGCTGTAATCTGATTATAACTTGAGTATCCATCGAGAAACAATAATAGTCTCGTCCTGCGAGTCTATCCAGCTTCTGGTCCAAAAATGGTAGAGGAAAGTGATCTTTCCTAGTCGCCTTGTTCAGCTTCCGGTAATTGATGCAGATTCTCCATCCCGTAACTATTCTAGTTGGTATCAACTTATTGTTCTCGTTCTCCACGACCATGATACCTCCTTTCTTCGGCACGCACTGGACTGGACTCACCCATGAACTGTCTGAGATGAGGTAAATTATACCCGCATCCAACCACTTGATAATTTCATTTTTTACTACATCTTTCATGATGGGGTTCAGTCTCTGTTGTCCATCAATTGTTCCTCTCTCGTCATCTTCTAATATGATCTTGTGCATGCATACATATGGGCTAATACCGCGAATATCGGCTATGGTCCATCTGATAGCCTTCTTGAATTGTTTCAAAACTATGATAAATTTCTCTTCTTGTTCAGTAGTTAATTCAGCTGAAACAATCACAGGAAAAGTAGAGGCGTTACCTAAATAAACATATTTCAAGTGTGAAGGTAATACCTTGAGTTCTAACTTAGGTGGCTCATCGATTGATGCTTTTGGCTGCATGTAATCTCTTTTCTCTAATTCCAAAGATTCAAAATGGGATTGTGGATTACATCCCTTTTGATTAGCTTCTAGCAAAGCTAAGTATTCGTCCTCCTCTTCATCATTTGGGGGATCCCATGTCAAAATTCTTTCCAATGGGTCATCAACACAGTTAAGTTCCTTCTCTACTATTAATTCCTCTAAATCGGCTACTGTAGAATAATCATCCGTTGTGTCAGGAAATCGCATTGACTTAAAAACATTAAATGTTACCTGATCATCCTGAACACGCATAGTCAGCTCGCCCTTTTGCACATCAATAAGAGTCCTTCCAGTTGCTAAGAATGGCCTTCCTAGGATAATTGACACTTCTTTGTCTGCTTCAAAGTCTAGAATTACAAAGTCAGCAAGAAAGATAAACTTATCTACACGTACCAATATGTCCTTGATTTTTCCTTCTGGATGCGCTAAGGATCGATCTGCTAGTTGAAGTGTAACCGTAGTTGGTCTAACTTCTCCTATCCCCAACTTTCTAAATATTAACATAGGCATCAAGTTGATACTTGTACCTAAGTCACATAATGCTTTACCACAGTATGTTGATCCAATGTTGCATGGTATGGTGAAACATCTAGGATCCTTCAATTTTGTGGGTAGTTTGTTCTAAAGATATGCACTGCATTCCTTCGTCAGAGCTACCATCTCAAATTCTCCAAGTCTTCGTTTCTTTGACAAGATATCCTTCATGAACTTGACGTAGTTCGGTATTTGCTCAAGTGCTTCGACCAAGGGATGTTGATGTGAAGTTGCTTGAGTACGTCAAGGAACTTCTTTAATTGAATCTCCTGTTTCAGCTTCTGAAGTCTTTGAGGGTAGGGTGGTGGTGGTTTCATTACTGGAACTGATTCTGGTTGATTCGCCTTTAGCGGTAATTCTACTTCTAACGGAGTTTTTGGTTGATCAGAATTAACTGGTCCTGAGGTTACTTTGTCGAATTTTGTCGATCTCGGTTCTAGTGAAACTAGGGTTTCAACACTTGGTTGAACTTCTTCTTGAGCATCAGCTTGCTCCTTTTCAACTTCGACAGTGTTGGGCTCTACTATCTTTCCGCTCCTCAATTGCAACACTTTGCAATGTTCTTTCCCCGAATTTCTCGAATTTTCAGTGTCACTAGGTAAAGCACCTTGTGGTCGGTTCCTGAGTTCAGTTGCAAGCTGGCCCACTTGATTCTCCAAATTCTTCAATGTAGCTGCTTGGCTCAGGATTAAAGCATCATTCTTTGCTAGGTATGTTTTTAGCAAACTCTCCAGGCTATTGGATGCTTCAGCTTGAACTAGTTTCTGAACTTGTTGCGAAAAATTAGGCAGCTGAGTTGGTCTGGGTTGCGTGTAAGTGGTACTAGCTCCAGCCCCTTGGTTACTCCAGGAAAAATTCGGGTGGTTTCTCCATGATGGGTTATAAAAGTTGGATTGCAGCCCTTGCCTTCCTCGGTTTTGGTTCTGATTGCCCATGTAGTACACAGATTCTGGGTTCGACAGACATTCTTCAAACAACTGTCCCTCCCCACAATAGACACATGCTATATTCTCAAATTGATTAGGCGGTTGTGCTACAAAACTATTAGACCCATTAGTAGTAAGATTTTTAAGCATTGAGGATATTGATGATACCTGAGATGCGAGTGAAGTAAGAGCATCTACTTCATGTATTCCAACGACTCGTCTTCCTGAGGTTGCTCAACTGGTTGGCCATTGATAATTGTTGCTGGCAATCCTCTCAATAATTTCATAAGCCTCGTTATAAGACTTAGAAAGGAGAGCACCATTAGCAGAGGCATCCACTACCATCCTTGTGTGAGTGTTGAGACCATTATAGAATGTCTCAAGTTGAATGCAATGAGGGATTCCATGATGAGGGCATTTTCATAATAACTCTTTAAATCGTTCCCATGCCTCATACAAGGACTCGTCATCCATTTGGTGGAAAGTAGTGATATCGTTCCTCAGCTTAGCATTCTTGCTTGGTGGAAAATACTTCATGAAGAATCTCTCGGCTAACTCTTGCCATGTAGAAATGGAGTTTGGTGGCAATGAATTCAACCAGGCACGAGCTCTGTCCCTTAACGAATATGGGAACAACTTCAATCGTAAGGCATCTTCGGGTACTTCGGCTAACTTGAAAGAATTGCTCACTTCCATAAATAATCTTAAGTGAAGATGAGGATCTTCAGTAGGCATTCCACTGTCTGAAGCATTTGGAACATGACTGGCTTCAGCTCGAATTGTTGTGCCTCGATTTCGGGTCTCCTAATACCCGGATTAAGATCGTTAAATACTAGCACGTCATATTGTCTTAAGGCTCTATCCCTATCATCAGCAATAAGGATAGGATTTTGAGCAGGGTTTGCTCCGTTTCCTTGGTTCATATTCTCGAAATTCATTCCTTCGGTCCTTCTCTGGTTTGCTTGTCTTCTTTGTTGTCGAAAGGTTCGTTCTATTTCAGGGTCCACAGGGAGTAGATCAATAATCTGGTCAATACTCATAAACACCTAAAATATTCACAGAAAAAGTAATTAAGTAAAAATTTCAATACCAAAATGTAAACAAAAATTCACAAATAATGACTTTTGAAAACAGTCCCCGGCAACGGCCCAAAAACTTGGAACGGTGGAAATGTGCAAGTGTACACAATCGTAACAAGTAATAAAGTGACAAGTAAATGTCGAGTTATCGTACCCACATGGACTGTAAAAGAATTATTTATGAAAATGATTTCAAACACTTTGGTGACAGAAAAATATTTGGATTTGAGAGATGTTTAAAAACTAAAAGAAAAACAAAGAAAAATGAAATAAAACAAAGTTCTAATGCACGATTTCAAAAACTGATTTTAATCAAGATGACATAATTGTGTTGGATTAATCACATTTCTTACCTTAGAATTATTAAGCTCGTGTTTATACTTATTAAATCATGGCAACTCGGTAATTTGCTAACTTATAAACATGCTTACAATTAAAAATCCATTCATCTCTTGTACATATTCCTATGTCAATTCGACCGATAAAACAGATTTATAAAAGAAAACATGTTATTGCACATACATACTTACTAAGATAAACAATCTCTCGCATATTCCTATGTCAATTCAAACGATCAATTCAACCTAATAAGCATATAAAAGATCATGTGAAGTAACAAAGCAGTTTTTACCTTGAAACAATTTAATCACAAAAATCCTGCAAGTTATGCAAGGCATATGTATCGTCAAATACAATACTAATTTAATCTTCAGCTACCTTAGAAGAATTAAACATGCACAGATTAAGTATTGTGTCCAATAATTATAATTTCAATGCTTTTAAATAATTAATTCATTAGCTATCTAAACAATTATAATGCCAGATAACTTAACATGATTTTACTTAACCAAACATTTTACTGAGGCCTTTAACAGCATAAACACAATTTTAACAATTTATGAAATCAAAATGCAATCAACCCAACACGAATTAAATTCAAGCTAAATTGATTAAATTAATCATTCCAACAGCATAAATATTCATAAACATGTTCGTCAAAACAACAACGAAATTTAAAGAGATAAGGAACAAGAAGCAAATCCGGTGTTTCTCCGTGGCTTGTCTGATTGCTCCGTTCTTCGTTCTTCGTTGGCCTCGACTATCAAGGTGGCTTATGAACACTCCAATTGCTACTCCGAATGGCTGGGAAAACACCTCTTTTCCAAGAGGAGAAATTGGCACAAGAACACACAAAGGGAAATGGGAAAAATGGGAATTGAGAGAAAGTGAGAGAGAAGAATGTTGGAGGCTTGAGGTGTGTCTTGAATGAGCAACTAGGGGGTGTATTTATAGCTGATCAAGGCTGCTAAAAATAGCAAATAGCAGCAGCAAAAGAGCGCTTCCCTGGCCGGCCATCCCATGTGGCAAAGTTGAAAGATTCAACTTTGCTAAATATAGCATAGGCAAATCTTTAAAGCCACAATATTTGGAGGGGTTTGAATGCAATTTGAAAAGGTCTTCAAGGGCTTCTTTGCAAGCTTAATTAATCAACTAATAAGCTGATTTGGTCCATCATTGTGGACGATTTGGCTGCCCAATTGGTGGCTGGTTCGGTTCAATCGGTTCGATTCAACCAGTGCGGTTTAACTGGAACCTTCTTCCATAATTAATTAATAATAATTTATTTAGCCCAAATTAAATTGGGAATAAATTAAAATTAATTATATTATGATTAAATCTTCATACTTGGACCATCTTGGGCTGGAAATAAATTCGCCTTGATATTTCAAATTGCTTTTCGGGTTTATTCTTTGAGCAGTGTCTGCCGAGCCGATTTTCGCCCTTTGTGTGAATCTGTCAAAAATAGTCAAAATTAAACAAAATTAACTATAAAATTAATTAAAATTCATCATTTTCATGTTTTTAGCACACTTTAATTATTTTATAATATTCAATTATTTTCCGACAAGAATTTACTCGAAACCACATGAATTTTGGTCAAAAAGGGCATGAAAAAGTATATAAATTTTTGTGTTTCCATCAGGCCAATCTCAATTCTAGCCCTCTAATTTAGCCTATATCCATACCCTTGAACCTAAGCCCCGTTACAACCCTGTAAAGACCTTTTGATTTGTGTATCATCTCATAATATAGTGGTGGATATTTGATTTTCATGCAAGCCTATGGGATTAACTTTTCATGTTCGACTTTGGAGTACTTAATTCTGAACCTTAAACACTTCGAGTGGTTTGAGTGAATATTTTGTGAGGATGTCAACTCTTGTCGATTTCGAATCAAAGGTAATTATTTAGGTAAGGGGAAACACCTAACGTTTTCAGGACTATAAATGTATGACTTTGATCATTTGAATCTTTAGGACCATTTGACTTGAATTATACATGTATAAATTATCTATGAATTATGATGAAATACTATTGATGAATATTATGAATCAGGGAAGTTCGTTTTAATTATGAGTTGAGAAGTTTGCTTGAGGATAAGTAAAAGTTTAAGTGTGGGGGTATTTGATAAATCGTAAAAGTAACATATTTTAAGCCCGCATTTAGCATGCTTTTGGATGATTTAAGCCTTGAATTATGTAATTTGGTGCTCTTAATCCTTTGTTTTCATGTTTTATACTCAGGAGAGCACCGGAAGACGAAAAAATGGAAAATGGGCCCAAAACGGAGTAAATAGGCCATATCAGGAAATCCACACTGCCTGCGCCCAAGACCACACGACCGTGCCCCATTCAACAGCCTCAAACACGGCCTAGCCACGACTTACACGGGCGTGTGCCATGGGCATGTCCCTGTCGTGGGAAAGAAGAGTTTTACTCGGATTTGGATACTTAAGGGCAAAGAAACATATTCAGAAGCCTATATAAACACCCTAAATATGACCAGAAAAGGGGGAACATAGGGCTTTAGTCAGGGGCGTCCAGCTAGGCCAAAGAAGGCATATTTGTGGGGATTTACGTGAAGATAGCCAATTGATTCATCTCAAGAAGCCGGAATTAAACTCAAGACGGAGGATCTCTCCTTCAATTTCTTCAGGGGGTTTTAGGGATTTCTTATGTTTTGTTTTATCTTTTCTTCTGAGATGTTTTCTATTATTATTATGAACTAAACCCTCAGAAACCTGAGGGAGATGAAACCTAAGATGAATCTTGTTATCGTTTGCAGAACTATAGGATAAATATTTGATTTGTTCTTAATTATGTGTTCTTAATTCTTGTGTTGATATTTTCGAGATATTAATTCAAGTGTGATGTGCTTAGGTGGAGGAGCAAAAGTCCCTACTTAAGAGTAAATCTAGCATAATTAAGCGGAGTTGATAGCACGCCTAGAGATAGGGTGACGAGATTTTGCCGGATTTGAGTGTAACCTAATATGGGAGTCCATTGATCGAGTTAATGCAATTCTAGGGCTTTTAATTAGAAAGAGATTTCAATTAATCAACCTAGGGTTAGAAGTTAGTCGCCTTGAGAGAGGGATTAATATAACTTAGGGAATCTTACGGATCAAGTCAAATGAATAAATCATCTGGTTCAGAATTAGATAACAAGTGAAGTCTAGGTGGATTCTTCCTTGGGTGTCGTCTTAATCAATTGGTTTTTCCTCAAAGTAGTTTTCCCAATTTCATTCTTCTGTGTCTTAGAGTCTTTAGTTTAGTAGTTAGTTAATTTTAGATTAAATAAAAATCTCTTTAATTCTTAGGCTAAATAATAAAAAGAGAGTTAGTATTAGTACTTTTGGTTCCTTTGGGTTCGACATTCCGGTCTTGCCTTAACTATATTACTATTCGATAGGTGCGCTTGCCTCAAATCATTGTCATAGTTAGTTTCCAGGTTTGATCATTCTTTTTATAAATTTTAAGACTTTGACATCGCATAAAACAACACGATCACGATCCTTCACATGTGATCCCTCCAACGAAAGTTGAGATACGATCGGACATGACTTATGAAGAGGAGCCGATTAAGATATTAGCCCGGGAGGTTAAACAATTGAGGAATAAGAGCATAGCTTTAGTAAAAGTGTTATGGCAAAAACCAGAAGAAGCCATGAGAGAACAATATCCAAACCTTTTTACCAGTAAGATTTTCGAGGGCAAAAATCTCTAAAGGAGGGGAGAGTTGTAACAGCCCAATTTTGGGGCTAGTGTTTCGGGACCACTAATCCGAGGTTAAGGAAAATTATTTTAGTATTATTTATTGTGTTATGGCATTAATATATGGCTATATGAAAATTTTGGTGCTTTAGTTTTAGCAATTGTATATTTAATTGTGAAAAAGGACTAAATTGCATAAAGTGCGAAAGTTCCATTATAAGTGGTAGCGATGTCTAATAGCCAAAGAATATCAAATTAGAGGTCCTTAAAGTGAAATTAGGCCATTGGATGTGTGATGGCCTGCCATGTAGCTTAGGGGACAAGAGCATTAATTTTAGTCAAAATTTAGTGGCATTAGGTGATATAAAAAATGAATAAAATAAGATAAAAAGATGAGATATCATCTTTTACTATTCCTTCTTCTTCTACCACCAAAAATTGAGAGGAAATAAGGGTTATTGGAGTTCAAATTTTCATCAAAACAAATCTCTTGCAAGTAAGTGATTTTGGTGGTTTTATTTGATAATTTTTGTACTTTTGGAGTCCCCAAAGCTTAAGCTAGCTAATGAGGGGACTAATTTGTTAAATGGTTGGAAGTTTAGGGACTTTCCATGAAGTGTTCATGTTGTTTGCTGAGTTTTTATAGAGGAAAATGAATGATAGTGAGTTAAGGAATAACTTTTGTGAAAGGTGTTAGCATGAAAACACCTAAATAGGACTTGAATGTAAAGATTGAAAATGTGTAATAAATGCATGAAATAATTGGAATTTTGAGTAGTTGTAAGAGTAATAAATGTTTAGCTAGGCTTGTTTAATGAGAAAATGTGATGAAAAATGATTTACGAGCCTAGGGCCAAAATCATAATTTTGCCATAGTACAAGGGCAAAACAGTCATTTTTGCCTAAGTAGAGATTATGATGTATTATGATTAGAAAATGATTGAATGAGTGAATTTTGTTGTTATATACCAAGAAGAGCGTGGAATCAACCTTGACCGGGGAAAAGGCAAGGTTACGGAATAGATAGTTGATGAACGCGTTTTGCACTGGGGTAAGTTTATGTGTAAACGATGCATCTTAAATACACATGTTGTTATTTATTGGTGCATTGTATGATTGAGAACACATATGGTTCAGATGGATTGAATTTGGTAGATAATGAATAATTTTCGTATAAATGTTGAAATAGATATGTAAGTGTGGAATATTACCCGTAGTTATTAAGGGTGGGCTGTGTGCAATACCACCTTAATTATTCTTGTTGGTGGGCTATGTACGATACCACCTTATTATTTATTTACGATGGGCTGTGTGCGATACCATCGTTTATATTATCAAATGGTGGGCTATGTGCGATACCAAGGTAAATATCCTTGTTGGTGGGCTTTGTGCGATACCACCCTGTTAAAGATAAATGGTGGGCTAAGTGCGAAACCACCGTGTAACAGCCCGATTATGACCCTAGTCGGAATGGTGGTTTCGGGACCACGAATCCGGATTTGGAAAAATATTTTTTTTCTTTTCTTTAAATTATTAAGTTGACATTTACGTTATGTGTTTGAGCGTGTCCTCAAATATGGTAGGTTAATTTGTTTGTTTGGATGCCTAATTTTAGTCAAGGGGTTAAATTGAGTAAGTAAGAAAAGTAGCCCTTTTGATAATAAGTGGTCAATTTTATTAGTTCTCTTTTAATATGAGGACTTGAGTGATAAATTTACCTTTGATGTTATAATGGACGGTAATGGCTTGTAAAAATTAGCGGGGGAAGTGTTAAATTATAATTTTAAAATGTAGTAAATGGGTTGTAATAATATATTTTAATTTTATAAAGTTAAAATAAGAAAAACATGATAACATAGGAATTATCATCATCTCCTTCTCTCTTTAACCGAAACAAAAAAAGAAGAAAGGAAGAAAAAGAGCTCTTAACATTCGGCCTTGTTGCATGTTCAATTGAGGTGAGAGTTTAAATTTGATTTCTTGAATTTTAAGCACTTTTGAGATTGTTGCCATGAAATAATTATAACCCATCTTTGAAATTTTTGAATTGGTTGTTTAAAGTGAATGTTGCCATGGATGAAAAGCTTGAAGTTTGTGTAATTGTTGATAGAATATGATAGATGAATGTTAGACTAACAAATTTCTCTTTAGCATTATTGATGATACTTAGCTTAAAAGAGTGTTTAAAAAAATAATAATAATAAAATAAAAGAATTAAAGTTTCAAAGGGACTATATGGCAAAAAGAATAGAAGAAAACGAATAGATATAGAGTCTAGAAGTATTTAGCCCTTAATAAGCATGACTAAATTCTTGATAATTTGTGATTTGAGTTTTAAGGATTTAATTGTAAACATTGTAAATGTTGGGGGTAAATTTGGTAAATTGTATAATGATATAATTTTGAATTAAATTGGATGAATATGTGTTTGAATGAGTTCAATTTGAATTATTTAGATCAAGTACAAAAGGAAAAAGATCCGGATCGGGGAAAAACAAAATTAAATGAATAGTCGGAAAGCTAAATTCATCGACTTTCGAGGTAAGTTTAAGCAATTGGATTGGATTTATTTTATTTTATGTTATGCTTATATAAATTAATGATTTTAGCTTGTTCATATCATAAGACCGAATGTATTTATGGAATATGCTTGAAATGGCTGAATGTATGGCTTGATAGATGTTTAAGCAAGCTTGAAATTCTTATTGAATGGATTTAATATGTATGTATGTAATATAAGATGGGTGTATATAAGAATGAAATGAGAGATGAGTATTTAAAGGTGGAGGATATTTGTTATATGTTTAACAAGTATGCCGAATGTGGTAGTGAGTATTTGAGCAAAGGTGAAAATTGTAAACTTAAAGTATGTGTATAAATATTTGACCGTATTCATAATTTGTATTGAGGAGAAGGTTGATTGGGCACTATGTGTGCGGTATATTACTAACCGAGCACTGTGTGTGCGAGATCGGTTGATTGGGCACTGTGTGTATGATATATTACTAACCGAGCACTGTGTGTGCGAGATCGATTGTATGGCAATACATTACCCAAATTTCACTATGGATGCGGATTTACGAAGCTTATAATAACCAAAAACAAATGAAAGGAGACATCCAAGAAAGGGTAAATAGGTAAATAAAGTATGACAATTGAGTAGCGAAATACTAAGAGTAAGTTGTTGTGTATATGAAAGTATAATTTTGAGATGTCATATTCGAATGAAAGATGATATGTTTGTATTGATGTTGAGAATTATTGAATTGGTAAATGATGAATGGTAGTGTGATAATTGTAATGCATTGAAGTATTTATTAATGTGCAAGTCAAAATGTTTTAATTCGAATAATAATTATTTGCAGTTTTTCTTTATAATGCTTAAACTTACTAAGCTACGATAGCTTACGGAATGAGTCTTTTTGATTATTTTATAGATTTTGAAGGCTAGCTCACGCTCGGGATATCCGTTGAAGTTAAACACACTATCACCAACCTTTGGTATCTTAAGTTATAACTCTTTTGAATTCGTGGCATGTATAGGCTAGGTCTCTCAGTTTATATTTTGAATGGTACAACTTGTATACAAGCCATGCGAATATGGCTATACTTTTGTGGTTAAGTATGGTATAAGCATGTTTTGAAATTGGTGCCTCTAGTATGATTGTTTGATTATTAAATACAAGTAGTTTTGCAAAATCATTTAATACTATGCTATGCATGATAATTGAATTCATAAACTTGATTTTTGTATAGGGTGTATAACGTATTTTGGTTGATAATTATTCATAAGGTATATTCGTGTATATGATTAGTAATACTAGTAATGGTATTAATGATTTAGATATTTCAATGATTTATGTGCATGCTGATTGGAAATTTTATAAATGGATCGAATATGGTATATATATATATATATAGTGCTATGTGCATGCACATACTATAGGTGATGCCGAAAGAACTAAAATATGTGTGTATTATTCATAGGCATTCGGTAAAAAGGGGTTGTTTTTGGTATGGAGTTTGGATAATCTTATTGAGTGGTCAAATATGCTCGGTTATACATCACAAGTGTTAAACAATGATGCACTTATTAAATAAGGTGTATATATACATATATAGGTATATGAAAAACAAAGCCGAATGGGATATGAAACTTATGAAACAAATATATGGAATTGAGTTTTGTAATTTGTGATTTGAACGAATGAAGGAAGAAATGTATGTCCAATAATGAGTTCAAGATGCATGATTGGTGAATAATAGATATGTTCATTAATGATTAAGAATCTAATATCTATTTGATCATTATTATATATGTGGCTATATGACTAGCGAATTGTCTATTGATATGTATTTTAAAATTGTAATAATTCTTTTTATGTGCATCAATTTGGATTGGTTCCGTAGTGCCCGTAACCCTAATCCGACGACGGATACGGGTTAGGGGTGTTACATTTTATTAGTATAAGAGCTAAGATTTAGTTGGTTCTCGGACTAACGTAGAGCGTGTGAGTCTAGCTATACATGCCATATTTCATAATGTGATAGTGTGATGACTTCTGATTGTGAAATGTGTTTATTTCTTATATAGTAATGGATCCCGATTCCGAGTGAGATGTAGCTGATGATGTTAAGAGTGTGGCGCCCGTTCCCGTGCAGGGGACCTCGCCAGAGGAATCTCGACTGGCTACAAGTAATCCTGATGAGGGGGCTAGAAATGCCTTCTATAGTATGATGAACGATTAGTTTAGTCATTTCATACGAACCAATCCTGCTATTCAACCACCCCAAAATCCGAATGTACCCCATGTAGTATCGATGGTACCTCCAATTGCACATCCAGAAAGAATAGTTAACCTCCTGTTGATCGCATTAGGAAGCACGGAGCTCAGGAATTTAGAGCTGAGGATGACGATGATGCGGAGAGAGTTGAGTTTTGGCTCGATAATACTGTTCGTGTATTCGACGAACTATCTTGCACACCCAATGAATGTTTAAAGTGTGCCATATCATTGTTATGAGATTCTACCTACTACTGGTGGAATACTCTTGTGTCAGTTGTTCCGAAGGAGAGAGTTACCTGGGAGTTCTTTCAGACGGAATTTTGTAAGAAGTACATAAGTCAGCGCTTCATAGACTCCAAGCATAAAGAATTTCTTGAGCTCAAGTAGGGCCCCATGACTGTGTCTGAATACGAGCGCAAGTTTGTGCGACTTAGTCGCTACGCTCGCGAATGTATATCCTCTGAGGCTGTTATGTGCCGGAGAATTGAAGATGGTCTGAATGAAGATATAAAGCTTCTGGTTGGCATTCTTGAGATTAACGAGTTCGTTGTATTAGTGGAAAAAGCTTGTAAAGCTGAAGAAGTAGGAAAAGAAAAACAGAAAGATGAAGTTGAATCTAACGATTTTTGGAAGAGATCCGTGGGGAATTTTTCACAGATGGCAACAAAGAAGTTTAAGAACGATGGTAGTCGATCCAAACCCAATACTAGAATTTCCATTCAGGAGCATCCACCAGTGAGTTCTCGAGCTACATCAGTGGCCAGTGTCGGCAATGCTCGATCGAGCAAACTTGAGTGTCAGCAGTGCGATAGACGGCATTTTGGAGAATGCTGGAGTAAATATTTTAATCGCACTTGTTATCAGTGTGGTTCGCAAAATCACTTCATTTGGGATTGTCCGGAGACTGTTGAGAAAGGTACTACTCAGAGCGCGAGACCGAGCGGCACTACAGCTAGAGGTAGACCAGCTCGTAGTGGAGGAGGTAGGAGTGGGGCACAGAGGGGAACTACAGATGCAGTTATTCGATTAGATACCCGTGTACCGGCTAGAGCTTATGCCATCCGTGCTAGAGAGGAGGCCTCATCTCTAGACGTCATTACTGGTATTTTCACTCTCTTTGATACTAGTGTAACTACTTTGATTGACCCCGGCTCAACTCATTCATATATGTGCGAAACTTTAGTATCCAGTAGGATTCTACCTGTTGAGTCTACTGAGATTGTGATTCGAGTTTCAAACCCCCTAGGTCGATGTGTATTAGTTGATAATGTATGTAAGAATTGCCCCTTAATGTTTCGAGACTCGTGTTTTTCGGCTGATTTGATGCTATTACCATTTGTTGAGTTCGATATCATCCTCGGTATGGATTGGTTAACCATACATGATGCAGTAGTAAATTACAGATGAAAGACCATTGATTTGAGGTGTCAGAATAACGAGGTACTTCAGATTGAATCTGCGGATTAAGGTGGGCTACCGATTGTGATATCATTAATGTTGGCTCGACAGTATTTGAGAAAGGGTTGAGCAGCTTATCTTGCATATGTGATTGATAGCAAAGTATTAGAAAAGAAGATTGAATCTGTACCAGTTGTTTGTGAGTATTCGGACGTGTTTCCGGAGGAATTGCCGGGATTACCACCTATTCGTGAAGTAGAGTTTGGATCGAGCTAGTGCCAGGAACCACCTCAATATCGATAGCTTCGTACAGAATGGCACCGACTGAGTTAAAAGAATTAAAAGCTCAGTTGCAAGAATTGATAGATAAAGGCTTCGCCAGACCGAGTTTCTCCCCCTGGGGTGCGCCTGTATTATTTGTGAAAAAGAAAGACGGAACCTTGAGAATGTGCATTGACTATCGACAGCTCAATAAGGCGACGATAAAGAACAAATACCCGTTGCCACGTATTAACGATTTATTCTGTAACATTCTAAATTTATGGGCCTATGCATTTAGTGTAGGGATAGGATTAATTTGTTAATTGAAGTGATAGGGGTCCAAACTGGGCTCAGGATTAGCCAAAGGCCTTTCTCAAATTATTAGATTGTGCATTATAGAGTTAAAAGGTGGTAATTATGTTTAAAATACCAACATGGGCTTGTGGCCCAACAATAGGTGGCACTGTAAGGGAATTAGAAGGTGGCGCCATCAACAATTAAAGTGGCCCAAGTTTTGGTCGCAAGGAGCCCATGTTTTTAGGCCATTTTCGGCACTTAAACGGGAGCAAGGGTGACGCCACAACAAGGGATTTAAGGGCCCAAAATTTAAGTTTAATAAAGCCCAAATCTTTTAATTTAAGTGAGTAAATTTCGGTATTAAGACTTGATGAGGTGGACGGCTACAAGGCTTAAAATAGGAAGATATATTTGGATTTTATAATTGATAATATAGAAGATAAAAAGGAGAAAAGATAGGAGCCTATCTAGAAGGAGAGTGATGGCCGAAAATCCACCACTAAGAGGAGTAAAGAATTCATGTAACAACCAAACCCGGCCCAAACCCTATGGCCGAATCTAGTTTGTTACGGGGAAAACCTTTTTGAAAACCATTTTGAAACCCATTAAGTTTTGTTGAAAACTTCTCGTATTTGATTATCTTGGTAAAATCATACTTAGTGTTTATTTTTAAAAACATATTTAAGTCAAGTTATAAAACAAATTTCAACCGTGCCCGATGGCATTTTAAAACATTTTCGAGTTAATTTGGGAAAACATGTGATTTTAATTAATATTAATTATAAAGTTTAAAGCAAGAATTCAACATATGGAAATAATAAAATATTCTAGGAGGCCTTATTACAATCCAAAATATAAAATAAAACCGAATTTAAAATAGTAAGACTAAGTATAAAGTTCATTTAAATTTAAAGTCCACTGCATGGCCACCTCGAGTCCATCCGGATCCAAGACCCAGTATGTAATCCTTCCCCCGTTTTAAAAACATTTCCATACACAACATATAACAATTAATATGAAGAATATTATGTGTCCCAACCTAACCAACCATACGCCACTGTCTACCCCGTTGTGGTACCAAACCACTGGTGGTGCCAAACCACTGGTGACATATAGTCACAATGTGTTACCAAAACACTGGTGTCCGTAGACACGAATCGTTTGATGGGGCCAACCCATCGTGTGATACCAAATCACTGGCAGACGATCCCATATCTCAAGTGGGGCCAACCCACGGTGGTGTTAACCACAGGGATAAGTCGCTACTGAGGTGCCAAACCTCTGGAGGTACCAAACCTCTGGTGACCGTAGTCACAGTGTGTTACCAAAACACTGGTGCCCGTCGGCACAATATCACTGCCCCCTCCACTCAGTCAATCCCACATCAGTCACATAAATATATGTCACATGCCATCATATGTATAAATCAGTACATCATGCTTCCCAAAAGCATTAATAATAATTCACATTAACAGGTACTTACCTGAATTGCCATCTATACCGATATGGTATATCATCCAATGCTACATAAATCAAGTAAGCATTTACAATATTCAGCACAGTTAATAAGTTACAGTGTGTATGTACACACCTGTCACCACAAATAATCTAAATCCCGAATGAAGAAGTCGGCCTCCCTAGATCTCTCTGCACCTATATTCGGCCCACATAGGATTAGTACTATGGCCTATTCAGCCAAACCAAATATTTAAAAGGGTTCTCTTTTTGAACCCGAATCCTTACCTGAGTGTCTTTAAAGTACTGGCCACCAAACTATGTATTTGCTCCCCTACAATCGGCCATTGCCATAACTCACATCAATAGCCTTCGGCTTAAATAAATACCATATAACTACTAGAGTAGATCTTACCATTACTTACCAAAACCGAACACTAGGGATTAGAGGCTTGGGTCGACTGCTTAAAATTCTGGAGTACCTAAAAGAGTTTGATTATCGAGAACTGTTTAGAGGCTTAATAATCAATTGCCGAAATTGGCACTTTTCCTTATAAAGTCGACAGAACATTAAAGAGAAAATCCACAGGTATTCGACCATACTCTTACCTTTTCCCAAGTCGATTGACCACCAAAAATCTGAAGATATTTATCCACTTAATATTCGGCCAATACCATAAAATAGAGGAGGGAATTTCGGCAACCAAAGGTGTGGTTTTGGCTATTGGAAAAAGAAGAATAAAAACAGTGGGAGAAGATGCTGAAATTTTATTAATAACAGCAGAGGAAATTTGGCAGCAAAGTGGTGAATTATTCGGCCAATGGTGGAAGAAAGAAAAAGGTGAATTAGTAGGAGAATTCAAAGGTGATTTTTGGCCAAATAAAATAGAAGAAAGCTGGAAAATTTGAAGAATTGCCCTAGGGGATTTCGGCAGTAGCAGAGGGAAAAGAAAAAATAATAGTTGCTAGAAATTTTCTTTGCTCTATTTGCTGTACAAAAACAGCCCCCAAAGAGTCCTAATGCTACCAAATTCTCTTCTCTTTGCTGATAATTAAACTATTAATTATCACCTAAGATAATAGCACTTATCTTCTATCCTATCTTAAACAATTTAAACAAAATTAAACCACTAATACAATCCCCCTTCCAGCCGAATATATGCCAAAAAATAATGAGCTTTATCTCATACAATTAAAAGTCCATTGTGCAGCCAACTCTCCCATTCTTCACGCCAGCAGCAGCAAAAAGAGAGAAGGAAAAAAATTAAATCAAAGTGCTGCTCCTTGGGTTCGAACCTGGCACCCCAAGCAGCAGCCCCCCTTCTTAACGCCCTTGCCAACTTTCCCGAATAAACTTTCATGTCAAATACCCTTTTTATTTATTTATAAAACCTTCCTCTTGGCCCTTTCCTTATGACGAAAAAGGCCCAAAAAACAAAATTTCTTCCTGGCTTCCCTTGCGTTTCGAACCCGAAACCTCTCCCTCTCAAGTGGCGCCCCCAAGCCACTCCTACTACCTGGGCTGTGATGCCATGAACCTTCACGAATTAATTTTAAGGCCTTCCTACTTAGCCCATCACCAAACAACAAAAATAAAACTCCAACATACCGCTCCAGGCCCTCGAACCCGCGCCCTCTCGCCCTTCCAGCGCCTAAGTGCTGCACGGAAACCACTTGGCCAAGTTGCTACTTGTGTCATGAACTCGCCCTAGCTCCTTTTAAAGCCTGCCTCCTTATAACGCCAAAAACCCCAAAAATAAAAACCAGCCTGCTGCCTTCTTGAATCGAACCTAAGACCCCAATGGCGCTACTTCCAGCCCTCAAGTGGCACCTTGCAGCCACTTTGCCAAGGCCTGCTTTGCGTCAAAACTCGCCCAAAATTATACTTAACCCCTATCTTCTAAGGCTCCCTACCTTTAAAGTTAAAAACTAAAATTTTCTACCAAACCGAGCCTACTCAAAGCCTTAATTTAAGCTCTATTATTCCATAAATAATATCGCATCAGTTCATACATAAGAAAAATAATTTAATTCCAAATAGCCCCGTTTTTGGGATGTTACAATTCAGCTACTGCATGGCAAAGGGGTGCCGAATTTTCCCTCTCATTTAGCTTGAATTTTAATTAACTAGGAAGGGCGTTTTCGGTTTTATACAGGAGGGGTCGAAATTCCTATAAATAGGGGGGATAGCTCCTTGATTTTGACATTTAAAACCCTATTTCTCTCCTTATTCTTGTGCCAAAAATCCCTAGCCTCTTCCTCTCCAATTTCTTTTATTCAATTTCTTCAAAAGCCGAAACCTCTTCTCCATTCTTTTTCCCTTGAGCCGATTTCTCTTTAAAAGCCGAAAACTCTATAGTTTTTCTTTATTCATCCTATTTGAGAATTAGTTATATTTATTCCGGCATTTAAAACTTCCTTTGGCATTGCCGAATCCTTTCTCTAGTGCTAGCCGAACCTCCTATGCTAAGGAAGCTTGGTCAACTAGATCTAAAAACCGAAAAACGTTAGTCTTCAATTTCGGGATTTTAAGGGAAAGGAGAGAATCCCTAAGTTTAAGAAACGAGCAGTATCTGCCGTTCGAGATTGGCCACTTGGTTGTGGACCGGCTTCTGAACAACACCTTAGGAAGATAGCAGTTGTGTCAACTAAGGATAGCGTCGACATAGAAAGCATCCTTTTATCGGTAATCAGATGTGTAGATCTCTAACACACTAGTAATCCTGTATGTATGTCTATATATATGTTATGGGCTAAAAAGCCGGAAAGAGGCTGTATAGACAGTCGAATGGAACCCTAAATGGGTTAGGCAAGGATACCAGGTACGTAAACATAAATCTCCCTATGTGTATCGAAATATATGTAAGTCTGCTTGATGTTCTCTTTATGTATGTATGCATGGGGTGGGAATTTTGATATGATGAAGGGGAAGTGCATGACAGGTCACTTGGTGATCGGTGGTAGAAAACCCACAAATATAAATGCTAGGTCACATAGTGATCGGTGGCTATGCCACGTTTAATGATTCCTGAATAACAGGAATAGGCAGTACGGCTGTCGTTATGGTGTGTAGCAGATAGAGGGTTGATTATAGAAATCCCCAAGGTGTGATGGTTGGTACGTGTAACACCCCAAACCCGGTCAAAACGCTACAATCGAATCTGGTATGTCACAGGGTAAAACGTTTTTGTAGAAAACAAGTTCCCGGTTAGTTTTTATTGAAAACTCCTTTATTTGCTTTGTGTTTGCAGAAATCCGGTGCATGTATAGTTGAAATCGTTAAGTTGCTTTGAAATCCCGAAAATCCGAATGAGTTAAACTTAGCTACTTTAAAACCGTTTGTATTGGAGTTTTGGAAAAACTTAGATTTGAAAATCATTTAAGTTAGCTTAACTATCATCTTATGTGTTTTGTTACCCGATGGTAACGTTTAGAAAACCCATTGCGTAGTATAATTTTGAAAACTTGATTATCAGGTTATTTAAAACATGTTAAAAAATTTACTTGGCAACATTTAAAAAGTTTAGAGCAGATATAATAGAACCCAACATAAAAAAATATACTAATGGCCTTATTACAACCCAAATAAAACCGAAATATAAAGTAAAGTACCCAAGTCAAAAGTCCATGTAAAACTGGAAACAAGTATCGCATGGCCACCTCGAGTCGAGTCCACCCGGCTCCCCATCCGCGATCTACGAATCACCTGAAAAGATAAGGGAGAAGGTGAGTCACCAAGACTCAGTGCATAATCCCCCTCCCATTTATTGCAACATGCTTACACAAATCATAATCAAGCAACATATCATGCACCCAAACCTAGCCATCCACAACTCCGTTTCCTACCCCGTGTGGTACCAAACCACTGGCGGTGCCAAACCACTGGTGACCCAAAGTCACTGATATCAATAATAATGTGGTGCCAAACCACTGGTGACCTAAAGTCACGAATAATCCATATGTGGGGCCAACCCACATTGTGATACCAAATCACTGGCGACAATCTCGTTTATCAAATGTGGGGCCTACCCACTGTGGTGCTAAGCCACTGGGACGAGTCGCTATGAGGTGCCAAACCTCTGGTGACCCAAAGTCACAAATATTAACTGTGGTACCAAACCACTAGTGGTGCCAAACCACTGGTGACCCAAAGACACAGATATCAATCTTCCCCCTCCTCTCATATCACCCACAATAATGCATTGCATAAACATATCATGCCATCATGCTTAATCATTAAACATATAGTGAAACATAGCATATGCAATTTCATCAAAATCAGATATCTTAAACTCAACAAACGGACTTACCCGAAATCCTTGCAAATACCCCTAAGGGTACCATATCGAAATCTACACAGTTTCGGCTTTTAACATAGTTTAGGTTATTAACAAGTTTACAACGATTATGAAGTGTGTAAGTTACACACCTGGTTACTAACGCGATTATCGGATCCCGTAGCTCAAGATCTAACGCCCTAGATCCCCCTTTTCCTTCCTTCTTCCGTACTTTAGACAAATCCCGAAACGCTCGATAACACGTCTTCCCACAATCTCTAACAACCCGATTGGTAGAGAGTAGGTGTCCACGATCCACTGCTTCAAAGTCCCGAAGATCCCACTCCAAAACCGATTAGAGCAGAAGACCAAAGAGATCTACCCTTGATTGATATTCGGCCAAAAAGTTAGAACAAGAAGAAGAGAGTAAAGAGATTTCGGCAATGGGGTAGAGTGATCAAGGTGATTCGGCTATGGCTTAAGAAAAGAAATCAAAAGATTCGGCCAAGGTTCTTTGATGAAAAACGAAAGAGGATCAATCGAGGTTGTCGACTTTTGAAGGTGGAAGAGATGGAAAAGAGAAATGGAAATAAATGGATTCGGCAATGAGAGGAAGAGAAAAAGGTTTCGGCACAAGAGAGGATGAAGAGAAAAGGAAGTTGTCGATTTGAGAAGAAGAGATGTTGATGCGGTTTTGAACAAATATGAGAGAAAGGAGAGAATGTAGTGAAAGGGATTCAGCCTTGGAGAGGTTCGGCCAAAGGGGTTTCGGTTCAAAGAAGAAAAAGAGAGGGCTCAAATGGTTCCAAGAAGATTCGGTTTGCCTAAAAGAGAAATCGACAGAGGCCTAAAAACTGTCGGCTTTTACTTCAAACAGGTGCATTAAGGAAAAGATCGACAAAGCTAAGGGAGGTTTCGGCTTTAGCTCACAACCAATTGCACTATGGCCTAGACTAGCCGAAAATGTCCTCCTAAGTTGTCTATGGAGGGACGGCACACCTAGCAAGCTCCCCAACCGAACACTCCTCCTCCACAATTCAAATTTCGGCAAACTCCACAAAATTCTCCTGGCCAACCATTCAAATGAGTTTGAATTATTCAAACTCCTAAATTCTCTCTTCTCCACCCGCTTAAATCTGTTGACTTGTTCAACAGTTATCCATCAGTGTTTGAGCTGAGCACAACTCTCCCCTCTCTGGCGTCAAAAAGAATTAGCAGCAAGGGATTTCTGCAGCTCGAAACCAAACTCTCCTTCCCTGCATGTGGCGTCACTTCTCAAGGCCCTAAATGGCGCCTCCCTGCCACTTTACCAAGGCTATTCTTGTGCTTAAATTTACCACGGAATATTCTTAACCCCCAGCTCCTTCAGCTCCCCTTAACCAAAGATTGAAAATAAATTTTTTCCTATAGCTCAGGCCTACCCTTGGCTTATACTAGACCCTAGAGCACCTCAATTAATAACAAAATCAAGCCATATTTAAGGATGTTACAGTTCTACCCCCCTTAAAATAAATTTCGGCCTCGAAATTACCTGGTCAAAAGAGTTGAGGGTATTGCTGCCTCATCACATCCTCTGGTTCCCATGTAGCTTCTTCCACGCCATGGTTCCGCCATAACACCTTCACCAATGGAACTGACTTCCTACGCAACACCTTCACATCCCGGTCTAGAATCTGCACTGGTTCCTCTTCAATGGTCAAATCTGGGCTCACCTCAATTTCTTCCACCGATACAACATGCGATGGATTTGAACGGTAACGCCTAAGCATGGAGACGTGGAATACATCATGTATCTGGCTCAGTTCTGCTGGCAACTCGAGCTGATAAGCTACTGGTCCCATTCGTCTCAACACCTTATATGGGCCAATAAACCTTGGACTTAGCTTGCCTTTCCTTCCAAACCTCAGCACTTTCTTCCACGGCGAGACCTTCAGGAAAACCCTGTCACCCACTGCAAACTCAATATCTCTTCGCTTAAGATCGGCATATGACTTCTGCCTGTCCGAAGCTTCTTTCAGGCGAGCCTGAATCAACTTGACTTTATCCTCAGTCTCAGCAACCAACTCTAGTCCCAACATCTGACGCTCACCCAATTCTGTCCAGATGTAGGTGTACGACACTTCCTACCATACAACGCCTCATATGGTGCCATCTTAATGCTTGCCTGGTAACTATTGTTGTACGCGAATTCAGCTAACGGTAAAAATTCTTCCCAGCTGCCTCTGAAGTCCAAAACACAGCCCCTCAGCATATCTTCCAAGATTTGTATCACCCTTTCTGACTGTCCGTCTGTCTGTGGATGAAATGCCGTACTAAAATCCAACCGCGTACCCAACGCCTGATGCAACGCTTTCCAGAACCTCGACGTAAATCTGGGATCCGTATCCGAGATAATCGATACTGGCACACCGTGCAACCTCACTATCTCTGCCACATACAGCTTGGCTAACTTTTGAAGCGAGTAATCAACCCTTACCGGTATGAAATGAGCTGACTTAGTCAAACGGTCCACAATCACCCAGACTGAGTCCTTCTTACTAGGCGTAAGGGGTAGCCCACTGACAAAGTCCATAGTGATCTTTTCCCACTTCCACTGTGGAATCTTCACCGGCTGAAGTAAACCCGACGGCAATTGTTGCTCAGCTTTGACCTGCTGACACGTCAAACATTTACCCACAAACTCAGTTACTTCCCATTTCAATCCTGGCCACTAAAACTGCTCTCGCAAATCCTGGTACATCTTGCTACCTCCAGAATGCATAGCGTAAGGGCTGCTATGAGCGTCCTGAAGAATCCTCTGCCTTAACTCGACGTCCTTCGGCATACAAGCTCTCCCTTGAAAACATAATACTCCATCGCTGGTCAAACTATACCCTTCCAAACCACCACTCTGCACTTGCAACCCCTGAGCATTCAAACCTTCATCCACTAACTGTTTCTCTTTAATCTACTCTACCCAAGTCGGCTTAACCTGCAATTTCGCTAATAAGCTCCTGTCGTCATATAAGCTGAGATGAGCAAACATCGCTCTCAGGTCCGACACTACCTTACGGCTCAACGCGTCTGCTACCACGTTAGCCTTGCCCAGATGATACTCAATTGAGCAGTCGTAATCCTTCAACAGCTCAATCCATCTCTACTGTCTCAAATTCAAGTCTTTCTGAGTCAGAAGGTATTTCAGACTCTTATGATCCGTGTAGACTATCGACTTCTCACCGTACAAATAGTGTCTCCATATCTTCAGGGCGAAAACCACTGCAGCCAATTCCAAGTCATGTGTTGGATAGTTACCCTCATGCAGTCTCAGCTATCGAGACGCATATGCCACTACTTTCCCCTCCTGTATTAGCACACATCCCAAGCTAGTATGCGATGCATTACAATATACCGTGAATTCCTTTCCTGCCTCAGGCTGAATCAGAACCGGAGCTTCAATTAGAATCTTCTTTAACTTGTCGAAACTTTCCTGTTGTTTCTCAGACCACACAAATGGAACTCCTTTCCTCAGCAATTTGGTCAACGGCGCTGCGATCAGAGAAAATCCTTCTACAAATCTTCGGTAATACCCCGCCAGACCTAGAAAACTCCGAACTTCTGCCACTGACTTAGGCAGTTTCCAGTCCAACACTGCGTCAATCTTTCGAGGGTCCACTCTAATCCCTTCAGCTGACACCACGTGCCCCAAGAAAGTCACCTCCCTAAGCCAGAATTCGCACTTACTAAATTTGGAAAATAATTGTTTCTCCCTCAAAATTTGCAACTACTCGCAAGTGCGCATCATGATCCTCCTCAGACTTTGAGTACACCAATATGTCGTCTATAAATACCACGACAACACCCGATTCATCATGTCCATGAATGCTGCCGGTGCGTTAGTCAACCCAAACGGCGTTACCAGAAACTCGTAGTGCCCATACCGAGTGCGAAACGCCATTTTGTGGATATCAGCCTCTTTCACCTTAAGCTGATGATACCCCGACCTTAGATCGATCTTCGAGAAAATCGATGCCCCCTTAAGCTGATCAAACAAGTCATCTATCCTCGGCAACGGATACTTGTTCTTGATCGTTATCTTATTCAACTGGCAGTAATCTATACACATCCGCATTGTACCATCTTTCTTCTTAACAAAGAGCACAGGTGCTCCCCAAGGCGAAACACTTGGCGGGATAAAACCTCGGTCCAACAACTCCTGAATCTGTGCCTTCAGTTCCACTAATTCCTTTGGCGCCATCCTGTACGGGGCAGCGCAGTTCCGGGTAACAAATCTATACCGAATTCAACTTCCTGATCCGGAGGCAGACCCGGAAGTTCTTCTGGAAATACGTCGACAAATTCCTTCACCGGTCGAACATTCTCTACAGCTGACTCCTTGGCCTCCAAGGCACACACATGAACCAAAAATGCCTCACAACCCTTCCTGAACATTTTCTCAGCTTTCAAAGCAGACACCACGTTGGATAGGTAATCTCTTCTATTACCTATCATCACCACTTCTTCACCCTCAACCGTTTTCAAAACCATGCGCTTAGTCGCGCAATCCAAACTTGCTTGGTACTTCACGAGCCAGTCCATCCCAGGAATCAGATCGAACTCCCCAAACGGTAGTTCCATCAGATCAGCCACAAACACTACCTCTTGGAGTTCTAGGGGTATAACCCTATACAGCTTATTTACTTCTACAGAGTGACCTAAAGGGCTAATTACTGTCATCTCCCTAGAAGTAGTCTCAAAGTCTAGGTTCATGATTTCCACTATGCTACTAGCAACATACGAATGCGTCAAACCAACATCTATCAAAGCAGTATATGGTAATCCAAAGATTAAGAATGTACCGATTATGACGTCCGGTGCGTCGCCCTCCTCCCGACGCCTCGCTGCATAGACCAATCTAGGCTGTCTTGCTTCAATGTTGCCTGCACCTCTGCCCGGTGCTCCACGGCCCCGACCAGAACCATTACCTCCTCTACCAGAACCACGACCCCTCTGCGGTTGCGGTCCCTCATTCCTGAACTGAGCACGGCCTTGACCCTCAGACTGAATCTTGGCTAGCTTACGTGGACAATCCCTCACATGATGATCCAACGATCCACATTTAAAGCATCCTTTTCCACCGGTCCAACATTCTCCCCAATGAGATTTTCCAAGCCGATTACACTGAGCTGGTCCCTGATTAGCAGCAACAGGCCTCCCAGACTGATTCGGCCCACCATGCCTAGCCTTTTTCTCAGAATTTTCGACTGATCCAGATGATCCAAAACCTCTCTTATGTCTATTCCTATCCAGATTCTGTCTCACAGACTCTTTTACCCCTTCGGCTATCTTAGCCTTTTCTACCAGCACAGCAAACTTCCGCTCCTACTGTGGAGCAATAAGCAATCTCAGCTCATCTCTCAGTCCGTCCTCAAACCAGACACATCGCTCATGCTCTGTCGCCACGATACCTCGAGCATACTGGCTCAACCTTAAAAATTCTGCCTCGTACTCCGATATGGACTTACTCCCTTGAACCAGTTTCAGAAACGCCTTCTGCTGCGCATCAATATAGCTAGACCCAATATATTTCTTTTGATAAGTCGCCTTAAAATAATCCCAAGTGAGATCATCCGCTGCAGCACCATCCCGAACTGTGAGCCACCACTGGTATGATTCATCCCGGAGAAGTGACACTATTCCCTTCAATTTCTCCTCAGCAGTCAGATACAAGTCGTCCATGATACGCCTCGTCGCCTCCAACCAATACTCAGCCGTATTGGGCGCCACCCCAGAAACACCTCGGAATACCTCGGCTCCATTGGCTCAGAGTCGCTCAGATACAGATTTCTGAGCTCCCGTACCTCCACCTGCTCCAGCCACCCTCTCAAGAACTCGCAGCATCGCCTGTGATACTGCATCATCCCCCGTCTGATCCTGAAACTCACCACCCGCAGTTGGTGGTGGTGGTGGTATCTCATTTTTCGACCCCTGACCAGACCCCACTAGTTCAGACACCGCCATCCTACCTCGACCGCGTCCACGTGTGTTACGACCACGTCCTTGAGTGCTCATGTCTAACGTCTCAACTTATCTGATTTAAAAGTTTTATGCATCAGATTTTATTCCACTGTTATTAAAGCACAGTCTTATAAACAGTTTCTATTACAGAGTTTTGTTTTCGCGAGTTCCCAAAGTCCTATAGGTTTCAGTCTCTAGGGTAGTCCACCATCACTAATCATTCATAGCATATATCATCATACTCATAATCATATGCAAACATCAGTTAGGGGTACTTACCTGGGCGGATTGGTGCCGGAGACTCGGTGCCATGCTTTCCAAACCATGTATTTCCAGCAATTTTTTTTTAAAACCTTACTTCAAAATATTTTGGGCCTCAGGCCCACAGCCGAGCTTTTGAACTTGGCTCTGATACCATAATTGTAACACCCCAAACCCGGTCAAAACAAGTTTCCGGTTAGTTTTTATTGAAAACTCCTTCATTTGCTTTGTGTTTGCAGAAATCCGGTGCATGTATAGTTGAAACCGTTAAGTTGCTTTGAAATCCCAAAAATTCGAATGAGTTAAACTTAGTTACTTTAAAATCGTTTGTATTGGAGTTTTGGAAAAACTTAGATTTGAAAATCATTTAAGTTAGCTTAACTATCATCTTATGTGTTTTGTTACCCGATGGTAACGTTTAGAAAACCCATTGCGTAGTATAATTTCGAAAACTTGATTATCAGGTTATTTAAAACATGTTAAACAGTTTATTTGGGAATATTTAAATGGCCTTATTACAACCAAAATAAAATCGAAATATAAAGTAAAGTACCCAAGTCAAAAGTCCATGTAAAACTGGAAACAAGTATCGCATGGCCACCTCGAGTCGAGTCCACCCGGCTCCCCATCCGCAATCTACGAATCACATGAAAACATAAGGGAGAAGGTGAGTCACCAAGACTCAGTGCATAATCCCCCTCCAGATTATTGCAACATGCTTACACAAATCATAATCAAGCAATATATTATGCACCCAAACCTAGCCATCCACAACTTCGTTTCCTACCCCGTGTGGTACCAAACCACTAGTGGTGCCAAACCACTGGTGACCCAAAGTCACTGATATCAATAATAATGTGGTGCCAAACCACTGGTGACCCAAAGTCACGAATAATCCATATGTGGGGCCAACCCACGTTGTGATACCAAATCACTGGCGACAATCCCGTTTATCAAATGTGGGGCCTACCCACTATGGTGCTAAGCCACTGGGACGAGTCGCTATGAGGTGCCAAACCTCTGGTGACCCAAAGTCACAAATATTAACTATGGTACCAAACCACTGGTGGTGCCAAACCACTGGTGACCCAAAGTCACAGATATCAGTCTTCCCCCTTCCTCTCATATCACCCACAATAATGCATTGCATATACATATCATGCCATCATGCTTAATCATTAAACATATAGTGAAACATAGCATATGCAATTTCATCAGAATCAGATATCTTAAACTCAACAAACGGACTTACCCGAAATCCTTGCTCATACCCCTAAGGGTACCAAATCGAAATCTACACAGTTTCGGCTTTTAACATAGTTTAGGTTATTAACAAGTTTACAACGATTATGAAGTGTGTAAGTTACACACCTGGTTACTAACGCGATTATCGGATCCCGTAGCTCAAGATCTAACGCCCTAGATCCTCCTTTTCCTTCCTTTTTCCGTACTTTAGACAAATCCCGAAACGCTCGATAACACGTCTTTCCACAATCTCTAACAACCCGATTGGTAGAGAGTAGGTGTCCACGATCCACTGCTTCAAAGTCCCGAATATCCCACACCAAAATTGATTAGAGCAGAAGACCAAAGAGATCTACCCTTGATTGATATTCGGCCAAAAAGTTAGAACAAGAAGAGGAGAGTAAAGAGATTCCGGCAATGGGGTAGAGTGATCAAGGTGATTCGGCTATGGCTTAAGAAAAGAAATCAAAAGATTCGACCAAGGTTCTTTGATGAAAAATGAAAGAGGATCAATCGAGGTTGTCGGCTTTTGAAGGTGGAAGAGATGGAAAAGAGAAATGGAAATAAATGGATTCGGTAATGAGAGGAAGAGAAAAAGGTTTCGGCACAAGAGAGGATGAAGAGAAAAGGAAGTTGTCGATTTGAGAAGAAGAGATGTTGATGCGGTTTTGAACAAATATGAGAGAAAGGAGAGAATATAGTGAAAGGGATTCAGTTTTGGAGAGGTTCGGCCAAAGGGGTTTCGGTTCAAAGAAGAAAAAGAGAGGGCTCAAATGGTTCCAAGAAGATTCGGTTTGCCTAAAAGAGAATTCGACAGAGGCCTAAAAACTGTCGGCTTTTGCTTCAAACAGGTGCATTAAGGAAAAGATCGACAAAGCTAAGGGAGGTTTCGGCTTTAGCTCACAACCGATTGCACTATGGCCTAGACTAGCCAAAAATGTCCTCCTAAGTTGTCTATGGAGGGACGGCACACCTAGCAAGCTCCCCAACCGAACACTCCTCCTCCACAATTCAAATTTCGGCAAACTCCACAAAATTCTCCTGGCCAACCATTCAAATGAGTTTGAATTATTCAAACTCCTAAATTCTCTCTTCTCCACCCGTTTAAATCTGTTGACTTGTTCAACAGTTATCCATAATTGTTTGAGCTGAGCACAACTCTCCCTTCTCTAGTGTCAAAAAGAATTAGCAGCAAGGGATTTCTGCAGCTCGAACCCAAGCTCTCCTTCCCTGCATGTGGCGTCACTTCTCAAGGCCCTAAGTGGCGCCTCCCTGCCACTTTACCAAGGCTATTCTTGTGCTTAAATTTACCACGGAATATTCTCAACCCCCAGCTCCTTCAACTCCCCTTAACCAAAGCTTGAAATTAAATTTATCCTATAGCTCGGGCCTACCTTGGCTTATATCTAGACCCTAGAGCACCTCAATTAATAACACAATCAAGCCATACACATGCAAACAGTTCAACCATAATAGCCCCTATTTAAGGATGTTACAGTACGGGTTGGTGTGTAGAGGATGGAATTCTAGGATGGGTTGGGTTTTTCATTATTTATTGTTTATCATGTGATTATGATTGATACCTTTATGTATGGGCCAGGGCCCATAATGTGTTTGTGGGTTCAGGTCGTTGTGTGTTTTGAGATTTATACACTGAGTCTTGGTGACTCACGCTTTCCTTTTCTCTACTCCTCCAGATGAGCAGTAGATCGTGGACATGGGAGCCGAGACGGACTCGAGGGGCCATCAAGCTTTATTTCTACAAATTATTATTTTAGGATTTCTTTAAAGTTTTCTTTTATTTATTTTTACTTTAGAATTATCAATGTAATGGCCCCATAGTTTTATCCAATTAAGTAGTTTTAATGTTCTGCAACTTATGAGATTATGTCAAAGGTTTAATTATACTTAATACAAGGTTTTGTTTTTTTAAAAATGCCGCTTATTTTCTTAAATAATTTCTATTTAATTTATGACTTCCAAAACCAACACGATAAAGGTTTTCAATGTACAACCCGCGATACGCCAGATCCGGTCGAAACGCATGGGCCAGGTTCGAGGTGTTACTTTTTTGTATCAGAGCCCAGTTCAAAACTCGGGCTGTGAAATGAGTCTAGTAAAGTTTTGATTAAGTAATGTGAATTTGAAAAAAAAAAAAGTGTCCTGGTTGAAGATATGGCCTTCTAGTCTACCGGCACCTGATCCACCCAGGTAAGTATTCTAAACTCTTGTTGTGATATACATGTGGGCTTAATGGGCTTGAGGGACGTAGATTAGTATGATAGTATTAATGGACCATAGGCTTTGTAACATCCAGGATTTAGGGGTTATGCCTTTGGTGCATAATTCAAGTGTTAGTGGGCTTAGTGTATGTTTGGATGTGTTTTAGGGGTTTCTAAAACACTAGGATGTAGGAGAGTGCCTTAGAAAATAATGGGTTTTAAGCTTAAAGAGGGGAAGCTAGGCTAAGGGGGCCTTAAGGAAATTTGTGGGAGTTTTTGGACATGAGATTGGCCTTGGTAAAGTGGTTTGAACGCGCCACTTAGGGCCTTGGCAAGTGACGCCTCAAGCTAGTGGGGGAGGGCTCAGGTTCGAGTCTTGTTGGCAGCAGGGAGTGTGGTTTTATTTTGCATGTTGGCATCAAGGGAAGGGGGAAGAGTTGGATGACATGGGGACTTCAAAGGGATGAAGATAAGTCTTGGATTTCTTTTTAAATTTCGGCTAGGAAGGGGAGATAAATGTTGATTTATTTTATTTATCTTAATTGGGTAGATAAGAGATAAAATAGGAGAAGAAAGTGGGCTTCGATAAGAGGAGATGAAGTGGCCGGCCAACGGACTCTTTTGGTTGGCAAAATTCGGCCATGAGGAGGGGATAAGTGCCAAATTTTAGTTGTGAGAGTGTCCATCCTTTTTGCCGAAATTGTGAGCAAAGAGAACTCTCTTTTTCTTCTTTTTCATTTGAAACTGAATCCCCCTTTGTTACCATTGCCGAATTCTTCTAGTTCTCTTTTATACTTCTCTTTCTTTTTCTCAAACTTCAACCTCACATTCATTCTTGAAATAGCCGAATATTCAAGCACCATTTGAAAAGCTTAGCCGAATCTTGTAGCTTTCTTTTCTTGAGATCATTGAAGCCGAAACCTTGAATCTATTTCTTTGCATGGCCGATTTCTCTAAACCCTCTCCATTGTTGCATTTTCTCTCTTCACCATTAAGTGCCGAAACCTTTCTCTTTGGGATCTTGAAGCGATTCTCTGAGGGTGATACAATCGATCTCTTGCTCTTAGTTTCATTTTAAGTGTGAAGTGGTAAGTATTTTCTTCCTTAAGTAATCGGTTTTGGATTCTTTCTTTTAAGAGTGCCGAAATCAATGGTTGGTCTTGATTTCTAAGGGATGGCCGAATGTTTATTAAGCCATAATCTTGTGTTTTATTTGTAGCTCGCATAAGGGAGCATTAAGGATTCGACTCATCAAGGTAAGTGTTATGCGGCATTCGGCCAAGGGCCGTTTCATAGGTTTTTGGTTCATAGTCGATTCTAATAGTTATTTAGAAGGGATTTCGACAACTCCATAAGACAAGTGGTGGTTTCCGGGATTTGGATAAGCAAGGTAAATAGGTGTTCGGCCTAAGGCCATATTTTGAGTACTTAGTGTGACCGATTCTAGCTTTGGTTTCTAGGGGACAAATCGACAGTTGTAAGCAAAGCCTTCGGGATTCTAGATCGTTTCGGTAAGGGATGGTTAGATTATGGTAGTTTATTCGATTAAGATCTCGTATATTGTTGTTTAACCAATTGATTCTGATTAAGATATCACTAATGGATGCGAATACCAGTCAAGGAGGACAAGGGGTAATCCCTATCCCTAAGTTTAAGAGGAGATTAGTCTCTACAGTGCGGGATTGGCCACCGGGGTGTGGGCCAGCGTCAGAACAAGAAAGTAGGCAGATAGCCGTAGTGTCGCTTAGTGATAGCATCAGGATCGAGAGCGTAGTACTTAAGTGATCAGGTGTGATTAACCCACCGTTTTCCGGGTATATGCTTATATTTGTATGTGTTATGTATGTGCTAATAAGTGCAGTGATCATTATGAAATGGATACCCTTAAGAGGTATGCCGATAATCAGGTCAGTATCAAATCTGATGGAAATGTGGTTATTAATGTGTATATGTATGGTATGCTGAATAGCATGTACATGTATTATTTATCATGACACTATTGTATGTTGCATGTGCATGGGATGGGAAATGAATATGAAAGAAGGACAGGGTGTACTTCGAGTACGTGGTTTAGTGATGGCTACGAGCCTCACGTGAATTGATGAGTGGCTCTGTGCCTCATCGTGGTTGATATAGGCTATGTGCCATATCGTGGTTGATGATGGCTATGTGCCTCATCATGGTTTTGATGTTAGCTACAGGCTACATCATGGATTGGCGCTGACTGAGGTCGCGTTGTGGATTATTTGCGATTTAGTTCGCGTGGACGGCATTAATTGCCAAATTGGTGTGTAGAGGTTGGAGGGCGATTTAGTAATCCCCTGGTGTGTGGTGGCTGGGTACGGGGGTGTGTAGAGGATGGACCCTAGGCTGGGTTGGGTGCATTTTGCATAAACCTGTGTGGTATGTGGACTGGTGTGTGGAAATGGACCAAGCCCAATATGTGATGTGGATTAATGTGGAAATGGGCCAAGCCCAATATGTGGACTCATGTGGATAAATTGCCTTATTATATGATATATGGTTTGGTTGTGGGCTAAGCCCATGGGGTGGAATTCAGTGGACTAATTACACACTGAGTCTGTTTGACTCACCCAAATTTTTACCAACATCGCAGGTGATACGTGAATCCTGGACCGGGTTGGAGTGGATACAAAGGTGGCCATGCAGAAGTTATTTTTATGCCATGTAAAAGTTGTTTAATTTGTTTTACGTATTTTGTATCTTCAGTATTTTTGATTAAGTATTTATTGTAATAAGGGCCACTTAAAGTATTTAAGTATTTATTTTTAGTATGTTTAAGTTGGATCGACGATTAAACTAATGTTTAGAAATGTTTTATTTTCGGCAACTTACATTTTCAAAATATATATTAAAGTTTTCAATTCAGATATTTTGTAACAAAAAAGTTTTACTTAGAATTTTAAATGTACCATGTTTTACGAACGACAACGAATTTTATGTTTTTACCTATAAGTGAAATCGGTTTTCAAACGTTTTTCGCAGTGGCATTCTGAATTCGGCCGTGGTGTATGGGCCGGGTTTGGGGTGTTACAGTTTGTATCAGAGCCCGGTTCAAAACTCGAATTTGATGGTTTTGGGCCAAAAACATTTTTTTAATGGGCTTTTCAAAAATATAGGCCTTCATGAATTTTTCAGGTTTATTCTGGCATGGCACCTGTATCTCCGACCCGAAGTCCACCAGATAAGTACCCCTAACCACTGAAGTGATTGATATATGTGAACTTTAGGGGCATTATGGGAACGTAGATTAGAAGATTAGGGCTATTGAACCCTAGGATTAGTGTACTACAACACAGAATGCATAAGACTTAAGGACAATCAAACAAACCTGTGACTAAGTCGCCGAGCTAGGGTGTGGCAACAATTGTGCACATGTCTAGGAGTGGATTCGGTAAGAGCTTGGTATTTAAGTAGTCCTAGTGACTCACCTCCTCTTTACTCAAATCCTACCTGGTGCGTAGTGACGGTTCACCCTAACCAAGAGGACTTATTCACGGGCTAAACCGATAACTAAAACCCGAAAGGGACTAGCCACACAATTTTATAAAAACTTTAGTTTTAAAATCCTCAAATTACCCTTTTTGATTGTTAAAAACCTAATTTGTAAAATTTTTTCAGAAATATTCTCGATTTACAAAAATTACCCAAATACCTCTGTGTTGTAAATTACTAAAATACCCTTAGTTTTTAAGATTTTCAAAATACCCTCGACTTTTGTTAAAATATTCCTACTTTACAAAATACCAGAAACCCTATTTCATAAAATACCAAGATACCCTAATTTGGGAAAAATTACTAAAATGCCCCTGACTTCCAAAATTACCAAAATAACCCGGATTTTTGAAATTTCTATAATACCTCTGATTTGGGAAAATTTTCAAAATACCCACAAGTTTCGAAATTTCAGAATGCCTTTGATTTATTAAAATATTTGAATTGACCCCGATTTATTACTAAAATACCCTTGTAGGACAAATGACGAAAATACCCCTGGGTTGGGAATGGACAAAGATGCCCATAATAGTGTGATGAATGTTGTTGATAAATGAATGTGATTCTCTGAATTAGAATAGAGGACTTGAAACTAAGACTTTGATTGATCGAAAGAACCACTATTAAACTTCTTTTCATAAAACTGCCGCGGATAAACAGTGGAACCAAAAATACTAATGCATAAAACTTTTTAATCAGATTAAATCACGACGTTAGATATGAGTTCTAGTGGACGTGGTCGAGGTAGAATGGCAGTATCGGAACCAGTAGGGTCTGGCCATGGGTCAGAAAGCGATGTGTCGCCGCCGCCATCAGTGGGCGCGGAGGATCAGGATCAGACAGGAGGAGATGACGCAGTGTCGCAAGCTATGCTGCGAGTGGCAGGAGCTAGTGTGGGAAATGGAGCACGGAAATCAGTGCCTGAGAGACTTAGGTCAAACGGAGCCGAGGTTTTTAGAGGAATGTCTGGGGTGGCTCCGAATGTGGCGGAGTACTGGCTGGAGGCAGTCGAAAGGATCATGGACGATTTGGATTGCACGGCGGAGGAAAAGCTGAAAGGTGATGTCTCGTTGCTCCGAGATGAAGCTTATCGATGGTGGCTCACTGTCAGACAAGGTACCCCTGCGGATCGAGTGGATTGGGAGTACTTCAAGGCTAAGTTCGAAGGGAAGTATGTGGGAGCTAGTTACTTGGACTCGCAGAGGAAGGCGTTTCTAAATTTGGTACAAGGAAGTAAGTCGGTAGCAGAGTATGAAGCGGAATTTCTGCGGTTAAGCCAGTATGCTAAGGGGATCGTGGCTACTGATTACGAGAGGTGTGTTCGATTCGAAGATGGATTGCGAGATGAGCTACGAGTGTTGATTGCTCCCCAGAGAGAAAGGGACTTTGCTATTCTAGTGGAGAAAGCTCGGATCGCCGAAGAAGTTAAGAAGACTGTGAGGCAGAACCGAGATAAGGAAAGGAACTGGAATAAGAGGAGTTTTGGACCGTTAGAATCATCTGGAGATTTTCAGAAAACACCAAGGACTGAGAATTCTGTACGTGCACCTGTACCAGTTGCTGAGAATCGGAGTCGTCCATGTACTCAGTGTGGGAGAGCTCATGCAGGAGAGTGCTGGGGAAATAATAAGGAATGTTTCCGGTGTGGGTCTAAGGCTCTTTTGGTTAGGAATTGTCCTTAAGTGATGGATAGGGCTCGAGGCCAAGGTGATGTTCAGCCTGGCAAAGGTGGTCAGCAGGTGACAAGGGATCGTGGTCCGAACCATAGAGGGAATGGTTCCGGCCGAGGTCGTGGAACACTAAGCAGAGGTGCTGAAGGTTCAGATGCGAGGCAACCAAGGTTAGTTTAGGTAGTCAGTCGTCGCGAGGAGGAAGATGTGCCAGATGTGATAACGGGTACGTTCCTTATTTCTGGAATGTCTTTTAATGCTTTGTTCATTGTAAGTCAGGTCATTCTTGTATTGCTAGTGAGGTGTCTGGAACCTTGACTATGAACTTTGAGATTGTGCATAGGGAAATGTGTTAGTTTTATTAAGATCAGAGTGCCCAGCAGTAGCGTACTGTGGTGAGTTAGGATGTACGATTGTTCGTTAGTAAGTAATTTCGAGGACGAAATTATTTTTAAGGAGGGTAGAACTGTAACATCCAGGATTTAGGGGTTATGCATTTGGTGCATAATTAAAGTGTTAGTGGGCTTAGTGTATGTTTGGATGTGTTTTAGGGGTTTCTAAAACACTAGGATGTAGGAGAGTGCCTTAGAAAATAATGGGTTTTAAGCTTAAAGAGGGGAAGCTAGGCTAAGGGGGCCTTAAGGAAATTTGTGGGAGTTTTTGGACATGAGATTGGCCTTGGTAAAGTGGCTTGAAGGTGCCACTTAGGGCCTTGGCAAGTGACACCTCAAGCTAGTGCGGGAGGGCTCAGGTTCGAGTCTTGTTGGCAGCAGGGAGTGTGGTTTTATTTTGCATGTTGGCGTCAAGGGAAGGGGGAAGAGTTGGACGGCATGGGGACTTCAAAGGGATGAAGATAAGCCTTGGATTTCTTTTTAAATTTCGGCTAGGAAGGGGAGATAAATGTTGATTTATTTTATTTATCTTAATTGGGTAGATAAGAGATAAAATAGGAGAAGAAAGTGGGCTTTGATAAGAGGAGATGAAGTGGCCGGCCAAGGGACTCTTTTGGTTGGCAAAATTCGGCCATGAGGGGGGGATAAGTGCCGAATTTTAGTTGTGAGAGTGTCCATCCTTTTTGCCTAAATTGTGAGTAAAGAGAACTCTCTCTTTTTCTTCTTTTTCATTTGAAACCGAATCCCCCTTTGTTACCATTGTCGAATTCTTATAGTTCTCTTTTATATTTCTCTTTCTTTTTCTCAAACTTTAACCTCACATTCATTCTTGTGATAGCCGAATATTCAAGCACCATTTGAAAAGCTTAGCCGAATCTTGTAGCTTTCTTTTCTTGAGATCATTGAAGCTGAAACCTTGAATCTATTTCTTTACATGGCCAATTTCTCTAAACCCTCTCCATTGTTGCATTTTCTCTCTTCACCATTAAGTGCCGAAACCTTTCTCTTTGGGATCTTGAAACCGATTCTCTGAGGGTGATACCATCGATCTCTTGCTCTTAGTTTCGTTTTAAGTGTGAAGTGGTAAGTATTTTCTTCCTTAAGTAATTGATTTTGGATTCTTTCTTTTAAGAGTGCCGAAATCAATGGTTGGTCTTGATTTCTAAGGGATGGCCGAATGTTTATTAAGCCATAATCTTGTGTTTTATTTGTAGCTCGCACAAGGGAGCATTAAGGATTCAACTCATCAAGGTAAGTGTTATGTGGCATTCGGCCAAGGGCCGTTTCATAGGTTTTTGGTTCATAGCAGATTCTAATAGTTGTTTAGCAGGGTTTTCGACAACTCCATAAGACAAGTGGTGGTTTCCGGGATTTGGATAAGCAAGGTAAATGGGTATTCGGCCTAAGGCCATATTTTGAGTACTTAGTGTGACCGATTCTAACATTGGTTTCTAGGGGACAAATCGACAGTTGTAAGCAAAGCCTTCGGGATTCTAGATCGTTTTGGTAAGGGATGGTTAGATTATGGTAGTTTATTCGATTAAGATCTCGTATATTGTTGTTTAACCGATTGATTCTGATTAAGATATCACTAATGGATGCGAATACCAGTCAAGGAGGACAAGGGGTAATCCCTATCCCTAAGGTTAAGAGGAGATCAGTCTCTGTAGTACGGGATTGGCCACCGGGGTGTGGGCCAGCGTCAGAACAAGAAAGTAGGCAGATAGCCGTAGTGTCGCTTAGTGATAGCATCGGGATCGAGAGCGTAGTACTTCAAGTGATCAGGTGTGTGAATAACCCACCGTTTTTCGGGTATATGCTTATATTTGTATGTGTTATGTATGTGCTAATAAGTGCAGTGATCATTATGAAATGGATACCCTTAAGGGGTATGCCGATAATCAGGTTAGTATCAAATCTGATGGAAATGTGGTTATTAATGTGTATATGTATGGTATGCTGAATAGCATGTACATGTATTATTTATCATGACACTATTGTATGTTGCATGTGCATGGGATGGGAAATGAATATGAAAGAAGGACAGGGTGTACTTCGAGTACGTGGTTTAGTGATGGCTACGAGCCTCACGTTAATTGATGAGTGGCTCTGTGCCTCATCGTGGTTGATATAGGCTATGTGCCATATCGTGGTTGATGATGGCTATGTGCCTCATCGTGGTTTTGATGTTAGCTACGGGCTACATCGTGGATTGGTGCTGACTGAGGTCGCGTTGTGGATTATTTGCGATTTAGTTCGCGTGGACGGCATTAATTGCCAAATTGGTGTGTAGAGGTTGGAGGGCGATTTAGTAATCCCCTGGTGTGTGGTGGCTGGGTACGGGGGTGTGCAGAGGATGGACCCTAGGCTGGGTTGGGTGCATTTTGCATAAACCTGTGTGGTATATGGACTGGTGTGTGGAAATGGGCCAAGCCCAATATGTGATGTGGATTAATGTGGAAATGGGCCAAGCCCAATATGTGGACTCATGTGGATAAATTGCCTTATTATATGATATATGGTTTGGTTGTGGGCTAAGCCCATGTGGGTGGAATTCAGTGGACTAATTACACACTGAGTCTGTTTGACTCACCCAAATTTTTACCAACATTGCAGGTGATACGTGAATCCTGGACCGGGTTGGAGTGGATACAAAGGTGGCCATGCAGAAGTTATTTTTATGCCATGCAGAAGTTGTTTAATTTGTTTTACGTATTTTATATCTTTAGTATTTTTGATTAAGTATTTATTGTAATAAGGGCCACTTAAAGTATTTAAGTATTTATTTTTAGTATGTTTAAGTTGGATCGACGATTAAACTAATGTTTAGAAATGTTTTATTTTCGGCAACTTACATTTTCAAAATATATATTAAAGTTTTCAATTCAGATATTTTGTAACAATAAAGTTTTACTTAGAATTTTAAATGTACCATGTTTTACGAACGACAACGAATTTTATGTTTTTACCTATAAGTGAAATCGGTTTTCAAACGTTTTCCGCAGTGGCATTCTGAATTCGGCCGTGGTGTATGGGCCGGGTTTGGGGTGTTACAGGCTTAGACAAACAACTCTTCAATTCCATAAGACTTAATCCAACTAAACAAAACCCGTGAACGAGTCAACAGGTTAAGGTGTGGCAACAGGCATACGCATGTCTCGGATTGGATTCAGGAAGAGCTTGGTATTTAAGCAGTCCTAGTGACTCACCTTCTCTTCGCTGAAATCTTACCTGGTGCGTGGTGACTGTTCGCCTTAGCTGAGTTAGGGTGTGGCAATGGGCATACGCATGCCTAGGAGTGGATTCAGGGAGAGCTTGGTACTTAAGCAGTCCTAGCGACTCACCTCCTCTTCACTCGAATCTTACCTGGTGCGTAGTGACTATTCACCCTAGCTACAAGGACTTCTTGATGGGCTAAACCCTATAATTAAAACCCGAAAGGGACCAGCCACTTTATTTGAAAAAAAAATCCCCAAGTTTTGTAAAATTCTCAAAATACACTTGATTTGTGGAAATTTCCAATCAACCATGAATTTATAAAATACCTATGCTTTGAAAAATTTACCCGAAAATCTCATGTTTACAAGAGTAACCCGGATTATGAAACTAGATTTTCTAAGGTTCCCCTGTTTTAAAAGAAAAACAACAACAACATCAAAATATCCCTGGTTTGTAAAATTACCAAACTACCATTGTTTTACAAATGACCAAAATACCCCTGGTTTGTAAAATTACCAAATTACCCCTGATTTGTAAAATTATCGAAATACCCCTGGATTTCAAAATTACCGAAATACCCCTAGATTCCAAAATTACCGAAATACCCTCGAATTGCAAAATTACCAAAATACCCTTATTTCACAAAATCACCAAGAAACCCTATTTTGAAAAATTACGAAAATACCCTTATAGGAAAAATTACAAAAATACCCCTGGGTAGTGAAACAACGAAAACACCCTTACACGATGAATGTAAGTTCATGGTTGCTATTTGTATGTTGATGATTGAGTGAATGTGTTTGCTAGAATTAGAGGATACGAACTTGAGACTGAATTGTGATTGCGAATTCGAAAGAACTACCTTTAAAACTATTATTCATAAGACTGTTCATGGATAATCAGTGGAAGAAAACTAATAATTCATAAAACTTCTAATCAGATAAATGTGAAGCGGTAGAATGAGTACAAGGGGTTGAGGACGTCCGCCACGTGGTCGTGGTAGGGGTAGGATGACAGTGTCGGAACCAGTAGGATCTGGTCATGAATCTAGAAACGAGATGCCAGCTGCGGGGGAGGAATTTCAGGATCAGACTGCCGGAGATGACACGGTATCTCAGGCAATGTAAAGGGTTTTAGAGAGGGTTGCTGGGGTTGGTATGGGCACAGGAGCCCGAAAATCTGTGCCTGAACGGCTTAGGGCCAATGGGGCAGAAGTGTTTAGAGGAATTTCTAGTGTAGCCCTAAGTTCAGCTGAGTATTGGTTGGAGGCAATAGAACGCATAATGGATGATTTGGATTTCACGGAGGAGAAGTTGAAAATAGTTGTATCCCTCCTGCGGGATGAAGCCTATCAATGGTGGCTTACGGTTAAGGATGGTACGGTGGCTGACCGTATCACCTGGGATTTCTTTAAAACGGCATTTCAGAATAAGTACATTGGATCGAGTTATGTGGATACGCAACGCAGAGCATTTCTGAATTTGGTGCAAGAGAGTAGGTCAGTGGCTGCGTATGAAGCTGAGTTCTTACGCCTTAGCCGTTATGCTCGTGGGATGGTAGCCACAGAGCATGAACGTCGTGTTAGGTTTAAAGATGGTCTGAGGGATGATTTGCGTGTTTTGATAGCCCCACAGCGAGAGAGGGAATTTGCTGTCCTGGTGGAAAAGGCTAAGATAGCCGAGGAGGTTAAGCGGATTGAAAAGTTAAATCGGGATAGAGATAGGGGAGGAAATAAGAGGAATTTTGGATCGTCAGGAGCAACTGGGCGTACTCAGAAAAGGCCCAGGTCCGATGGACCGAAACGGGAAGAGAAACCTGTCGCTGCTAACCAGACACCAAAGTGTGCTCGATGTGGCAAATTTCATGCCGGTGAATGTTGGGCAGGCAGTGGGAAGTGTTTTAGGTGTGGATCTACGGACCAACAAGTTAAAAACTGTCCACAGCAATGGGACGGTGAAGGGATCATGGGTCGAGGGAATGCTCAGCCTGGTAGAGGAGGTCAGCAGCCACAAAGAGGTCGTGGTACAACTAGAGGTGGTAATGGTCGGGGTCGTGGAGCACCAGGCCAAGGGGCAGGAAACACTGAGGCGAGACAGCCAGGGTTGGTCTATGCTGTCAGATGTCGAAAGGAGGCTGATGCACCGGATGTCATAACCGGTACGTTCTTAATCTTTGGTTTGCCTTACACTGCATTGATTGACATTGGGTCGACGCATCCGTACGTAGCTAGTAGCGTATCGGGAACTTTAAGGACAGAATCTGAAATTACCCCTAGGGCAATGACTGTAGTTAGCCCGTTAGGACAATCGGTAGTAGTGGATAAACTCTATCGGGAAGTACCTCTAGAAGTTCAGGGGATGGTCTTCCGAACGGATCTAATGGAATTGCCATTCGGGGAGTTCGATTTAATTTTAGGAATGGATTGGCTTGTGATGTATCAAGCTAATCTAGATTGTGCAGCCAAGCGTATAGTGTTAAAAACCCCCGAGGGTGATGAAGTGTTGGTGATAGGAGACAGGGGAACTGTTTGTCGAATGTAGTAACTGCCCTAAGAGCAGAAAGGATGGTTAGGAAAGGATGTGAGGCAGTTCTATTGTTTGTTCGGGCTCTAGAAGCTAAAGATCTGACTGTTGGGGACGTCAGGACGATAAAGAAATTTCCTGATGTTTTCCCTGAAGAGCTTCCGAGATTACCCCTAGATCGTGAAGTGGAGTTTGGTATCGATCTTCTTCCGGGAACACCGCCGGTATCTATTGCTCCGTATAGGATGGCACCGAAAGAGTTAATGGAGTTGAAAGCGCAGATTCAGGAGTTGCTGGATAGAGGATTTATTCGACCGAGTGTGTCGCCTTGGGGAGTGCCGATGTTATTTGTTAAGAAGAAGGATGGATCAATGCGTATGTGCATTGATTATCATCAGTTGAATAAGCTAACAATCAAGAACAAGTACCCGTTGCCAAGGATCGATGACTTGTTCGATCAGTTGAAGGGGGCCTCAATCTTTTCTAAGATAGATCTGAGGTCAGGGTACCATCAGCTTAGGGTCAAGGAAGCGGATATTCATAAGACAGCTTTTAGGACTCGCTACGGTCACTATGAGTTTATGGTGATGCCGTTTGGATTGTCCAACGCGCCAGCAGCGTTCATGGACATGATGAACCGAGTGTTCCAACCCTATCTAGACCGGTGTGTCGTGGTGTTTATCGATGATATCTTGGTTTATTCGAAGTCAAATGAGGAGCATGATGCTCATCTGCGAATAGTTTTGCAGATTCTAAGAGAGAAGCAGTTGTATGCCAAATTCAGTAAGTGTGAATTTTGGATGAGGGAAGTAACATTTCTAGGGCACGTTGTGTCGGCAAAAGGGATTAGGGTTGACCCTCGAAAGATTGAAGCAGTGTTAGATTGGAAGCCACCCAAGTCTATGACTGAGATTAGGAGTTTTCTTGGTTTAGCTGGGTACTACCGAAGGTTTGTTGAAGGATTTTCTTCGGTAGCGGCACCGTTGACTAAGTTGCTATGGAAAGGAGTTCCGTTTGTTTAGTCTGATAAGCAGTAGGAGAGTTTTGAAAAGTTAAAGCGGATTCTGATGGAGGCTCCAGTGTTGATTCAGCCAGAGGCAGGGAAGGAGTTCGTAATTTACTGTGATGCGTCACACGCAGGATTAGGATGTGTGTTGATGCAAGATGGAAAGGTGGTTGCATATGCATCTCGACAGTTAAGACTGCATGAATTAAATTACCCCACCCATGATTTGGAATTGGCAGCAGTGGTGTTTGCCTTAAAAATTTGGAGGCATTATCTGTACGGGGAGAAATCTGTCATTTACACAGATCATAAGATCTTGAAGTATCTTTTGACTCAGAAGGAGTTGAATCTAAGGCAGAGAAGGTGGATCGAGTTGCTAAAGGACTACGATTTCTCGATCGAGTATCACCCGGGTAAGGCTAATGTAGTGGCGGATGTTTTAAGTCGTAAAGTAGTCTCTGACTTAAAAGCAATGTTTGCTCACCTTAGCTTGTATGAGGATGGAAGTTTATTAGCTGAACTTCAAGTGAAACCCTCTTGGATCAGTCAGGTGAAGGAGAGGCAACAGATCGATGAGTTGTTAAAAGGGAAATTGCAGCTAATCTCAAAGGATGGGCCAGCAGAATTCAGTATGAATGAGGAAGGATTGTTATGCTTTCGAGGGAAGGTTTGCATGCCAAAAGATCCGAAGTTAAGGCAGAGGATTTTGAATGAGACGCATGGTAGTGTATACGCTATGCACCCTGGAGGAAGTAAGATGTTTCGGGATTTGAGAGATCAATTTTGGTGGTCGGGTTTGAAGCAAGAAGTAACCGAATTGGTGGGTAAGTGTTTGACCTATCAGCAGGTCAAGGTGGAACACCAGTTACCATCAAGATTGTTGCAGCCAGTGAAGATTCCCCAATGGAAGTGGGAAAGAATTACCATGGACTTTGTTAGTGGGCTTCCCCTCACACCCACTAAGAAAGATGCAGTTTGGGTAGTTGTTGATCGCTTGACGAAGTCTACACACTTCATACCCGTACGTGTTGATTATTCTTTACAGAAGTTAGCTAAGTTATACATATCAGAGGTGGTGAGGTTGCATGGAGTACCGGTTTCGATCATATCAGATAGGGACCCTAGGTTCACCTCACGATTTTGGAAGGCGTTACATCAAGCGTTGGGTACGAAGTTGGATTTCAGTACAATGTTTCATCCTCAGACAGATGGACAGTCTGAACGGGTGATCCAGATCTTGGAGGACATGTTAAGAGGATGTGTCATAGATTTCAGAGGTAGTTGGGAAGAGTTTTTACCGTTAGCAGAGTTTGCTTACAACAATAGTTACCAGTCAAGTATTCAGATGGCGCCCTATGAAGCTTTGTACGTGCGGAGGTGTCGTACTCCTACCTGTTGGACAGAACTAGGGGAATGTCAGATTTTGGGACCGGAGTTGGTGAGTGAGACAGAAGAGAAGGTTGAATTGATTCAGGTTCGACTGAAGGAGGCGTCGGACCGACAAAAGTCCTATACTGATTTAAAGGGTAAGGACATTGAGTTTGCAGTGGGTGATAAAGTATTCCTAAAGGTATCACCATGGAAGAAGGTACTAAGGTTTGGTCGAAAGGGTAAATTAAGTCCTAGATTTATCGGACCATATCGGGTATTGAAGCGAGTAGGACCAGTAGCCTATCAGCTGGAGTTACCTCCAGAGTTAAGTCAAATTCACGATGTATTTCACATTTCCATGCTAAGACGTTACCGTTCGGATCCGTCTCATATTGTGCCTGTGGAGGAAATCGAGGTAAGACCTGATCTATCCTTCAAAGAGGAACCAGTAGAAATTTTGGATCGTGATGTCAAGGTGTTGAGAAGGAAAATGGTTCCATTGGTTAAGGTGCTGTGGCGGAATCATGGTTCCGAGGAGGCTACGTAGGAACCCGAGGAAGCAATAAGGCAACAATACCCTCATCTTTTCTGATCAGGTAATTTCGAGGACGAAATTTCTTTAAAGGGGTAGAACTGTAACATCCTAAATTTATGGCCTATGCATTTAGTGTAGGGATAGAATTAATTTGTTAATTTAATTGATAGGGGTCCAAACTAGGCTCAGGATTAGGCAAAGGCCTTGATTAAATTATTAGATTGTGCATTATAGAGTTAAAAGGTGGTAATTATGTTTAAAATACCAACATGGGCTTGTGGCCCAACAATAGGTGGCATTGTAAGGGAATTAGAAGGTGGCGCCATCAACAATTAAAGAGGCTCAAGTTTTGGTTGCAAGGAGCCCATGTTTTTAGGCCATTTTCGGTACTTAAATGGGAGCAAGGGTGACGCCACAACAAGGGATTTAAGGGCCCAAAATTTAAGTTTAATAAAGCCCAAATCTTTTAATTTAAGTGAGTTAAATTTTGGCATTAAGACTTGATGAGGTGGATGGCTACAAGGTTTAAAAATAGGAATATATATTTGGATTTTATAATTGATAATATAGAAGATAAAAAGGAGAAAAGATAGGAGCCTATCTACAAGGAGAGTGATGGCCGAAAATCCACCACTAAGAGGAGTAAAGAATTCGGCTACTGCATGGCAAAGGGGTGCCGAATTTTCCCTCTCATTTAGCTTGAATTTTAATTAACTAGGAAGGGCGTTTTCGGTTTTATATAGGAGGTGCCGAAATTCCTATAAATAGGGGGGATAGCTCCTTGATTCTGACATTTAAAACCCTAATTCTCTCCTTATTCTTGTGCCAAAAATCCCTAGCCTCTTCCTCTCCAATTTCTTTTCTTCAATTTCTTCAAAAGTCGAAACCTCTTCTCCATTCTTTTTCCCTTGAGCCGATTTCTCTTTAAAAGCCGAAAACTCTATAGTTTTTCTTTATTCATCCTATTTGAGAATTAGTTATATTTATTCCGGCATTTAAAACTTCCTTTGGCATTGCCGAATCCTCTCTCTAGTGCTAGCCGAACCTTCTATGCTAAGGAAGCTTGGTCAACTAGATCTAAAAGCCGAAAAACGTTAGTCTTCAATTTCGGGATTTTAAGGCAAAGGAGAGAATCCCTAAGTTTAAGAAACGAGCAGTATCTGCCGTTCGAGATTGGCCACTTGGTTGTGGACCAGCTTCTGAACAACACCTTAGGAAGATAGCAGTTGTGTCGACTAAGGATAGCGTCAACATAGAAAGCATCGTTTTATCGGTAATCAGGTGTGTAGATCTCTAACACACTAGTAATCCTGTATGTATGTCTACGTATATGTTATGGACTAAAAAGCCGGAAAGAGACTGTATAGACAGTCGAATGGAACCCTAAATGGGTTAGGCAAGGATGCCAAGTACGTAAACATAGATCTCCCTACGTGTATTGAAATATATGTAAGTCTGCTTGATGTTCTCTTTATGTATGTATGCATGGGGTGGGAATTTTGATATAATGAAGGGGAAGTGCATGACAGGTCACTTGGTGATTGGTGGTAGAAAACCCACAAATATAAATGCTAGGTCACATAGTGATCGGTGGCTATGCCACGTTTAATGATTCCTGAATAACAGGAATAGGCAGTACGGCTGTCGTTATGGTGTGTAGCGGATGGAGGGTTGATTGTAGAAATCCCCAAGGTGTGATGGTTGGTACGGGTTGGTGTGTAGAGGATGGAATTCTAGGATGGGTTGGGTTTTTCATTATTTATTGTTTATCATGTGATTATGATTGATACCTTTATGTATGGGCCAGGGCCCATAATGTGTTTGTGGGCTCAAGTCGTTGTGTGTTTTGAGATTTATACACTGAGTCTTGGTGACTCACGCTTTCCTTTTCTCTGCTCCTCCAGATAAGCAGTAGATCGTGGACATGGGAGCCGAGATGGACTCGAGGGGCCATCAAGCTTTATTTCTACAAATTATTATAATGACTTGAAACAGCATTACTGGTGGCACGGTATGAAACGAGACATCTCGGATTATGTATCAAAGTGTTTAGTATGTCAACAAGTGAAAGCTGAGCATCAGGTACCGTCGGGACTTCTTCAGCCGATTATGATACCTGAGTGGAAGTGGGACCGAGTCACTATGGATTTCGTATCGGGTTTGCCTTTGACGCCAAGCAAGAAAGATTTGATCTGGGTTATTGTTGATAGATTGACGAAATCGGCCCATTTTATCCCTGTACGTACGGATTTCTCACTCGATAAACTAGCCGAGTTGTATTTATCGCAGATTGTACGGTTACACGGAGTACCTGTTTCTATTGTATCGGATAGAGATCCGAGATTCACATCACGATTTTGGAAGAAACTACAGGATGCTTTAGGTACTAAGTTACACTTCAGTATGGCTTTTCACCTTCAGTCAGATGGTCAATCCGAGCGTATTATCCAAATACTCGAGGATATGTTGAGATGTTGCGTTCTTGAGTTTAAGAGTACGTGGGAATGATACTTACCTTTGATCGAATTTGCGTATTATAATAGCTTTCAATCTAGTATCAAAATGGCACCCTACGAAGCTTTGTATGGTCGTAAGTGTCGTACACCATTGTACTGGACCGAGCTAAGTGAAAACAAGATACACGGGGTTGATTTGATTAAAGAAACTGAACAAAAAGTGGCAGTAATTCGTGATAGTTTGAAAGCTGCGTCAGATCGTCAAAAGTCTTACGCAGATTTGAAACGTAAAGACATTGAGTTCCAAATAGGAGATCGAGTATTTTTAAAAGTTTCACCGTGGAGGAAGATACTTAGATTTGGTCGTAAAGGAAAGTTAAGTCCGAGATTTATTGGGCCATATGAGATTGTCGAGCGTATCGGGCCTGTTGCATACAAATTGAGGTTACCATCTGAATTAGAAAAGCTTCATAATGTTTTCCATGTGTCAATGCTTCATCGTTATAGATCCGATCCTTCTCATGTGATCAGTCCGTCAGAGATTGAAATTCAGCCCGATTTGACTTATGAAGAGGAACCAATTTGCATTTTAGCTCGTGAAGTGAAAGAATTGCGAAATAAGAAAATATCGTTGGTTAAATAATATGGCATAAGCACGGGGTCGAGGAAGCAACTTGGGAAATCGAAGAATCAATGAAGGAACGATACCCTCACTTATTCACTGGTAAGATTTTCAGGGACAAAAATTCTTTTAGGGGGAGAAATGTAACAGCCCGATTACGACCCTAGTCGGAACGGTGGTTTCGGGACCACGAATCCGAATTTGGAAATTTTTTTTTCTTTTCTTTAAATTATTAAGTTGACATTTACGTTATGTGTTTGAGCGTGTCCTCAAATATGGTAGGTTAATTTATTTGTTTGGATGCCTAATTTTAGTCAAGGGGTTAAATTGAGTAAGTAAGAAAAGTAGCCCTTTTGATAATAAGTGGTCAATTTTATTAGTTCTCTTTTAATATGAGGACTTGAGTGATAAATTTACCTTTGATGTTATAATGGACGGTAATGGCTTGTAAAAATTAGTGGGGGAAGTGTTAAATTATAATTTTAAAATGTAGTAAGTGGGTTGTAATAATATATTTTAATTTTATAACATTAAAATAAGAAAAACATGATAACATAGGAATTATCATCATCTCATTCTCTCTTTAACCGAAACAAAAAAAGAAGAAAGGAAGAAAAAGAGCTCTTAACATCCGGCCTTCTTGCATGTTCAATTGAGGTGAGAGTTTAAATTTGATTTCTTGAATTTTAAGCACTTTTGAGATTGTTGCCATGAAATAATTATAACCCATCTTTGAAATTTTTGAATTGGTTGTTAATGTTGCCATGGATGAAAAGCTTGAAGTTTGTGTAATTGTTGATAGAATATGATAGATGAATGTTAGACTAACAAATTTCTCTTTAGCATTATTGATGATACTTAGCTTAAAATAGTGTTTAAAAATAATAATAATAATAAAAGAATAAAATTTTCGAAGGGACTATATGGCAAACAGAATAGAAGAAACGAATAGATATAGAGTCTAGAAGTATTCGGCCCTTAATAAGCATGACTAAATTCTTGATAATTTGTGATTTGAGTTTTAAGGATTTAATTGTAAACATTGTAAATGTTGGGGGTAAATTTGGGAAATTGTATAACGATATAATTTTGAATTAAATTGGATGAATATGTGTTTGAATGAGTTCAATTTGAATTATTTAGATCAAGTACAAAAGGAAAAAGATTCGGATCGAGGAAAAACAAAATTAAACGAATAGTCGGAAAGCTAAATTCATCGACTTTCGAGGTAAGTTTAAGCAATTGGATTGGATTGTATTTTATTTTATGTTATGCTTATATAAATTAATGATTTTAGCTTGTTCATATCATGAGACCGAATGTATTTATGGAATATGCTTGAAATGGCTGAATGTATGGCTTGATAGATGTTTAAGCAAGCTTGAAATTCTTATTGAATGGATTTAATATGTATGTATGTAATATAAGATGGGTGTATATAAGAATGAAATGAGAGATTAGTATTTAAAGGTGGAGGATATTTGTTGTATGTTTAACAAGTATGCCGAATGTGGTAGTGAGTATTTGAGCAAAGGTGAAAATTGTAAACTTAAAGTATGTGTATAAATATTTGACCGTATTCATAATTTGTATTGAGGAGAAGGTTGATTGGGCACTGTGTTTGCGGTATATTACTAACCGAGCACTGTGTGTGCGAGATCGATTGATTGAGCACTGTGTGTACGATATATTACTAACCGAGCACTGTGTGTGCGAGATCAGTTGTATGGCCATACATTACCCGGATTTCACTGTGGATGCAGATTTACGAAGCTTATAATAACCAAAAACAAATGAAAGGAGACATCCGAGAAAGGGTAAATAGGTAAATAAAGTATGACAATTGAGTAGCTAAATACTAAGAGTAAGTTGTTGTGTATATGAAAGTATAATTTTGAGATGTCATATTCAAATGAAAGATGATATGTTTGTATTGATGTTGAGAATTATTGAATTGGTAAATGATGAATGGTAGTGTGATAATTGTAATGCATTGAAGTATTTATTAATGTTCAAGTTAAAATGTTTTAATTCGAATAATAATTATTTGCAGTTTTTCTTTATAATGCTTAAACTTACTAAGCTACGATAGCTTACGGAATGAGTCTTTTTGATTATTTTATAGATTTTGAAGGCTAGCTCGCGCTCGGGAATCTCCGTTGAAGTTAAACACACTATCACCAACCTTTGGTATCTTAAGTTATAACTCTTTTGAATTCATGGCATGTATAGGCTAGGTCTTTCAGTTTATATTTTGAATGGTACAAACTTGTATACAAGCCATGCGAATATGGCTATACTTTTGTGGTTAAGTATGGTATAAGCATGTTTTGAAATTGGTGCCTCTAGTATGAATGTTTGATTATTAAATACAAGTTGTTTTGCAAAATCATTTAATACTATGCTATGCATGATAATTGAATTCATAAACTTGATTTTTGTATAGGGTGTGTAACGTATTTTGGTTGATAATTATTCATAAGGTATATTCGTGTATATGATTAGTAATATTAGTAATGGTATTAATGATTTAGATATTTCAATGATTTATGTGTATGCTGATTGGAAATTTTATAAATGGATCAAATATGATATATATATATATGTATAGTGCTATGTGCATGCACATACTATAGGTGATGCCGAAAGAACTAAAATTTGTGTGTATTATTCATAGGCATTCGGTAAAAAGGGGTTGTTTTTGGTATGGAGTTTGGATAATCTTATTGAGTGGTCAAATATGCTCGATTATGCATCACAAGTGTTAAACAATGATGCACTTATGAAATAAGGTGTATATATACATATATAGGTATATGAAAAACAAAGCCAAATGGGATATGAAACTTATGAAACAAATATATGGAATTGAGTTTTGTAATTTGTGGTTTGAACGAATGAAGGAAGAAATGTATGTCCAATAATGAGTTCAAGGTGCATGATTGGTGAATAATAGATATGTTCATTAATGAATAAGATTCTAATATCTATTTGATCATTATTATATACGTGGCTATATGACTAGCGAATTGTCTATTGATATGTATTTTAAAATTGTAATAATTCTTTTTGGGTGCATCAATTTGGATTGGTTTCGTAGTGCCCGTAACCCTAATCCAACGACGGATACGGGTTAGGGGTGTTACACACCGAGCGTTTGGTATTACTAAGGATGGTTTATTGTGTAATTGTGATGTGTTGTTTCATGTGATCATGTGGTGATTAAGTGTAGGGATGTATGATAAATAGTAAGAGCATTTGGTTTGTGATATGGTTGGATTGTGGTAAGAGATGAATGAGTAAGCATGATTTTGGATTGTGAAATGCTATTTATTGATTATCACATGTTATGATGTTTATTGTTTACATGTAAACTTACTAAGCTTAAAACTTACTCCCTTTTCTTTTCCCTTATTTTATAGTGTCAAAGAGCTGAGTCGGGATACAAAGATAATTGGAAGATCACTCACACTATCAGTTCATCTAGGTATATCTAGAATTAATATTTTAAGTGTGGCATGTATAGGTGCTAGACTAGGTGAATTGTTTTGTTATTTTTGCCAAGTATGTATTGGCTCCTTATAGATGAATTCTTTTGTACATGGCCTTAGTTAATGCCTCAATACTTTTAATCAATGAAAATATGAGGTTATGCAATAAAGTGTTGTTGAACAAATTGACTTATTTGATTATTTTTTGTATGGGATCATGTTATGTGGGCTAAGGTGGCAAAAGAGCTTGGCAAATAACCTTGTTCATGTCCACACGGGTAGGCACATGGGCGTGTGTCTAGGCCGTGTGTGACACACGGTCAATTGCATGGGTGTGTGATCAGGCCGTGTGTCCCCTTAACAATTGCAAGTCAGTAAGCTTAGTAGTAAACACACGGGCAGAGACACGGTCGTGTGTCTCAGCCATGTTGCAGGCACGGCCAAAGACATGGGCGTGTGCCCAGGCTGTGTGAAGTCTGCACCTAAATTTAGGAATTTAATTCGGCACACGGTCTAAGGACACGGGCGTGTACCTTGGCTGTGTGACCATAGTGAGGTGATGACGTCATAAACAGAATGCCAAGGTTTTGGCACACGGGCGTGTTGAGGCTGTGTAAGGGACACGGGCGTGTCCAACCATGTGAAATAAGTCAGTGTTGACCACAAGTGAGGGACATGGGCGTGTGTGACTGTAACACCCCAAACTCGGCCCATAAGTTTTGACCAGATCTAGTATGCTACGGGTTGTACATTGAAAACTTTTGCTTTGTTGATTTTTGGAAATCGTAAGTTAATTAGACAATATCTGAATAATTAAGTAACATTTGAAAAAAAAACCTTGTATTATTATTATTTCGTATAATTAAACCTTTGACATAATTTCATAAGTTGCAAATATTAAAAACTACTTAGATGGATATAAACTATGGGGTCTTATTACATAAATATTCCTAAAATTAAAAAAAACTAAATAAAAGAGAACATTGTATTTTAAATGGAGATATATTTCTTTAAATAAAAGTCCTTATGGCCCCTCGAGTCTGTCTTGGCTCCCATGTCCACGATCTATTGCTCATCTGAAAGAGTAGGAAAAATAAAAGGGTGAGTCACCAAGACTCAGTGTATAAATCCCGAAACACACAACGACCTGAGACCCACAAACACATTACGGGCCTCGGCCCATTCATAATGGCAACAAACATAAATACATGCTAAATGAATAATGGTAAATGATAAATGGCCCAACCCATCCTAATAGTCCATCCTCTACACACCAACCCGTACCAACCATCACACCTCGGGGATTTCTACAATCAACCCACCAACCGCTACACACCATATTGACAGCCGTACTGCCTATTCTTATTAATCAGGAATCATTTCAACGTGGCTTGGCTACCGATCACTATGTGACCTAACATTTATATTCGTGGTTTAACCACCGATCACCAAGTGACCTATCATGCTCTTCCCCTTCATTATCATAATCCCACCCCATGCATATACCCATGAAAAATTGAAAACATCATACCATCTTTGAGAAAACAGGCTTCCATATATATCGATACACATAGAGAGATTTCTATGGTTACGTACCTGGCATCCTTTGCCTAACCCTTTTCGGGTTTTATTCGACTGCCTACACAGCCTCTTTCCAGCTTTTTAGCCCACAACACATATATATTACAGTTAACTAGTGTGTTAGAGATCTACACACCTGCTTACCGTTAGAACAAGACTTTCTACGTCGACGCTATCCGTAGTCAACACAGCTGCTATCTACCCAATGTGTTGTTCAGAGGCTTGAAATCCTAAAAAGTGATATGAGATCGTCACAGGGAAATCGATAACTCTAAGAAGATCCCGGTTTATGGAGAAATCGGCACAAGAGGAAAAGAATGGAAACAGAAAGTGAAGTGAAAGGTTTCGGCTTTTAAAAAAGGTCCGAAAAAGAGATGAACAAGAAGAGGCTTAGGCGTTTTCGGCTTTTAGGAGAAACTAACAGAAATTGCAGAAATTAGTGTTTGGGTTAAAAGTTGACCCATTATTTAACAAAACAAATTCCTAAATTCTTCAGCTTACTTAGGAAAATATTTTCAAAAAATTACATTAAATTAAACTCCCAGGAAAGACTGAAGGGGTCACAAATGGTCCTGTTTAAGTCCCAATCTCTTAGACAAAGTTTTAATTAATGTAATGAACCAAAGAAAATTTTATCTAAGTTTACCATTTTATTGAAATGAGAAAAAAAAACTAAAAATATAAAATAACGGTAGAGAAAGTGAAGAGAACTCCCTCCATTTTATTCAGGCTCATAATTGACCATGGTGGTGTGAAATGACCATTTGTCATACCAACCATAACCATCTAAGAAGTAATCATATTCTTTCCCATCAAATCTGTCCAACATCTTATTAGGGAAAGAAAACCCTAATGATCTTTCCTGGTGGCTTTGTTTAACTTCCTGTAATTCCTACAAATCCTCCAACCCGTGACTTGAATATGTGAAATAATCCATCCAGTACCCTTCGTGTGCCTTTCCAAAATCACAAGTGTGTCTTCTTATTGATCTTTGGTGAACTCAACTGAAATAATGGCAGGTAAACTTGAAGACAAACCCAAATAGTCATATTTCAAATGAGGAGAAAAAGTCTTCAGTTCCAATTTAGCTGGTTCTTCAATCAACGACTTTGGTTGCGTATACTCTTGAGATGGCAACTCTAATGATTCGAGTGGAACTTCTTAAGTGAATTCCTTCAAATTAGCTTCTAACCAAGCTAAACATTCCTTGTCTTCATCATCACTTAGTGAATCCTCTAGTAGAATATGTTCTAACGTCTCGTCTAAATAATTGAGCTCCAATTCTATAGAAGCCAATGATTCCATATTGGAAATAGCAAAGTTGTCTTCAACTATATCTGGGGATTTAGCAGCATCAAAGTCATTAAAAGTCACCTCGTCATCAAGGATTTCTTTCAACTAAGTATAATTTTGCTGCTTCTGGAATCGTTAAGGATATGACAGTGGTGTAATCTTAGCTTTAACCGGACAACTCTTCTGTGGAAATTTCTCTGTATCCGACAAGGGTGTTAGGTAATCATAACTAACTAGTTTAGAGTTTACCTCATCAAGGATCACCGTATCTAAGTTTTGTGGAACAGGAGTTTCAACACTTAGTTGAACTTCCTCTTTGACTTGAGGTACAATAGGCTTATCTTCAACCTCGATAGCTTTGGGTTCCCATGGCTTCCCACTTTGTAAAGTGACAGTTTTGCAATGCTCTTTGCCCGTGCTTCTCAGATTTTTTTGTATCACTCGGCCAAATACCTTGGGCTCTGCTTTTGATCTCATTGGCTAGTTGTCCCACTTGGTTTCCTAAATTCTTTAATGTTATTTCTTGCCTTTGGATTAGTTCATCATTCTTCACTATGTACGCCTTAAGCAAATTCTCAAGATTACTTGAAGATTTAGCTGGTGTGGGTTGTTGCACTTGTTGAGAATATTCTGGCAAATAATTTTGTAACACCCCAAACCCGACCTAAACGTTACGACCAGATCTGGCATGTCATATGGAAAGGTTGTTTTAAAGAACTTTGAAATTTTAAAGAAAAAGAATACTTCGTGTTGTGTTAACATTTTGAAAATCAAATTCAGTTTTGAGGTTTCCTTGCAATAATTTTATGAATAATCTTAACAGTCGAAAACAGGTTTTGTGATACGAAAATCGAAAACTAGTGGTATTCCAAAATGTGACATTTTGAAAACAGTGTTTGTAGTTTTAAGTAATTTTTTGAATTTAATTATTTGCTTGCTTATTAACCGAGTGTCATTATTAAAAGAAATGTTTGCTTTCATTTTGTTTAGAAAACTCCCAATTTAACGTTTCATGCAATATAAATTACCGTAATAAGTTGAAAACAGAATTACAAAATCCCGGAGGCTTTATTACATAAGAAAATCCCAAATTTAAAATAAGTTCAAACAGAGAAAATGGAGTTTATGAAAGAAGTAATGCATGGCCACCTCAAAGTCCGCCCCGGCTCCAAATCCTCAACTAGGGGTTACCTGCAAAATTAAGCAGAGGGGTGAGTCACCAAGACTCAGTGTGTAATTCCCCTTATGAATGTAATATGGGCCTATGCCCACAGAAGCATGTTGGGCCTTAGCCCTCACAATATGGCATATTAAAAAGTGTATGCAATGCTACCCAGCCCAACCTAGTATTCCATCCTCTACATCACCTGAACCAGCCAAACACCTGTGGCACCAAGCCACTGTGGTACCAAACCATTATGGTACCAAACCACTGTGACAGAGTCACGATATATATAAATGTGGTACAAAACCACTGTGGTTCTAGACCACTGAAATAATGTGACATAGTAACTGATGTATGTATATGTGGTACCAAACCACTGTGACAGAGTCACTGAATTACACTTCCCCTTTCAATCATATCCCAAAGCCCATGCAACATATTATCATAATGTAATGAATACACATATGTCAACATAAATTGAATCATCAGAGCATATAGATATTCATGATAAAGAATTTACAAGACACCACCAAAGGTAACTAACCTAGTATCGCCAATTTTACCCCCCAAGGGTAACTCAACAGCCATTACCAATGTTTCGGCTTTTAAACAATTCACATACTATTTAATAATCACACAAAAGATGGTGTGAATATTACACACAATCACGCTAAAACTACCTTTAAGGGTATAACGGTAATTTTAGTCATCTAACGGCCTCTCCGGAGTCCTACTGTCGCTTCGAGCGACACGGTTTGTAACATCCTAAATTTATGGGCCTATGCATTTAGTGTAGGGATAGGATTAATTTGTTAATTTAAGTGATAGGGGTCCAAACTGGGCTCAGGATTAGGCAAAGGCCTTGATTAAATTATTAGATTGTGCATTATAGAGTTAAAAAGTGGTAATATGTTTAAAATACCAACATGGGCTTGTGGCCCAACAATAGGTGGCACTGTAAGGGAATTAGAAGGTGGCGCCATCAACAATTAAAGAGGCCCAAATTTTGGTCGCAAGGAGCCCATGTTTTTGGGCCATTTTCGTCACTTAAATGGGAGCAAGGGTGACGCCACAACAATGGATTTAAGGGCCCAAAATTTAAGTTTAATGAAGCCCAAATCTTTTAATTTAAGCGAGTTAAATTTCGACATTAGGGTTAGTAGAGGTGGACGGCTACAAGGCTCAAAAATAGGAAGATTTATATGGTTTTTATAATTTATAATTTAGGAGATAAACAGGAGAAAAGATAGGAGCCTATCTACAAAACAAGTGATGGCCGAAAATCCATCACCTAGAGGAGTATAAAATTCGGCTATTGCATGGCAAAGAGGGTGCCGAATTTCCCCTCTCTTTTATCTTGAATTTTAAGGGCGTTTTCAGTTTTTAGCAGTAGGTGCCAAAATATCTATAAATAGTGGGGCTATCTCCTTGATTCTGACACTGAAAACCCTAAGTTCCTCTCCCATTGTGCCGAAATTCCCTAGCCTCTCCCTCTCCAATTTCTTTTCTCCAATTTCTTCAAAAGCCGAAACTCTTCTCCACTTTTTCCTCCTTGTGCCGATTTCTCTAAAAACCCGAAGCATCCATAGTCTTTTCTTCTATTCATCCTATTTGAGAATTAGTTCTATACTTCCGACATTCAAATCTTTCATTGGAATTGCTAAACCCTCTTTCTAGTGCTAGCCGAATCTCCTATGCTAAGGTAAGTGTCGATTTTTGATTAGTTCTCCTGATCTATTCCCAGTTTTTGAAAGGCAAAAACCGAAAGGTAATAGTTTAATGGTTTTATGATGGGCGGAAATTCGAGATTTGAAGGAAGCTTGGTCAATTAGATCTAAAAGCCGAAAATAGCTAGTCTCCACTTTCGGGATTTTTAAGGTAAGTAGATTTTCCTAGATTTCTATTAGATTTCATCATTATATACAAGATCTTAATGTTATAATGAAGATTAACGATTAAATATTGTGATAGTAGTTCTGATAAGGACTTGTGATGGAATTAAATATGGATCAGGCAAAGGAGAAAATCCCTAAGTTTAAGAAAAGAGCAGTATCTGCCATTTGAGATTGGCCACTTGGTTGTGGACCGGCTTCTGAACAACCCCTTAGGCAGATAGCAGTAGTGTCGACTAAGGATAGTGTCGACATAGAAAGCATCGTTTTATCGGTAACCAGGTGTGTAGATCCTTATCACATAAGTTTTATTTTGTATTATACCTGTTAGGGGCTGAAAAGCCAGAAAATGAAGTTGTATGAACAGTCGTGTATAGATCCTTATCACATAAGTTTTATTTTGTATTATACCTGTTAGGGGCTGAAAAGCCGGAAAATGAGGCTGTATGAACAGTTGTGTGTAGATCTCTAACACACTATTAATCCTGTATGTATGTCTATATATATATGTTATGGGCTAAAAAGCCGGAAAGTGGCTGTATAGACAGTCGAATGGAACCCTAAATGGGTTAGGTAAGGATGCCAGGTACGTAAACATAGAACTCTCTATGTCTATTGAAATATATGTAAGTCTACATGATGTTTTCTTTATGTGTGTATGCATGGGTGGGAAATTATGATATTAAAGGGGAAGTGCATGATAGGTCACTTGGTGATCGGTGGTAGAAAACCCACAAATATAAATGATAGGTCACTTAGTGATCGGTGGCTATGCCACGTTTAATGATTCCTGAATAACAGGAATAGGCAGTACGGCTGTCGTTATGGTGTGTAGTGGATGGAGGGTTGATTGTAGAAATCCCCAAGGTGTGATGGTTGGCACGGGTTGGAGTGTAGAGGATGATAACCTAGGATGGGTTGGGTTATTCATTATTTAATGTTTAACATGTAATTATGATTGATACCTTCATGTATGGGCCAGGGCCCATAATGTGTTTATGGGCTCCGGTCGATGTGTGTTTTGAGATTTATACACTGAGTCTTGGTAACTCACGCTTTCCTTTTCTCTACTCTCCAGATGAGCAGTAGATCGTGGACATGGGAGCTGAGACGGACTCGAGGGGCCATCAAGTTCTATTTCTACAAAATTATATTTTCTTTAGGACTTCCTTAAGTTTGTTTTATTGTTATTTGAGGAACAATTATGTAATAAGGTCCCTAGCTTTTATTCAACTTGGGAGTTTTCTATGTTATGTAACTTATGAATATACCACACGGTTTACTTACATTTATTAATAAAAATACAAAGAGGTTTATTTTCAAAAAGTCTCCCTTTATTCAAATTTAATTAATTTAACTTGTGTTTTCAAAATGCGATAGAGTGTTATGTGTTCGATAACATGCCGGATCTAGTCGAAACGCATGGGTCGGGTTTGTGGTGTTACACGGTTACCCTTTTTTTATCGAAACGGTGCAATTGGGCCAAAACCCAACTTACAGCCCAAGTGGGTCCACACGCTCGTGTGGCCCATTCATCCCAAATCTAGCCACAGATATGAGATTCACCTAAACCAGTCCAATATCTACTACACAATCATACAATCTATTCATATGGGCCAACAGGCCCATTGGGCCCACTTCGGTCCATCGTGGCCCAAGCAGCCTCAACCTACAAGAATAGTACTGATGGCCTCAACTATCGCGTCGAAGCCCCTACACGTGCACCCGCACGCTCGTGTGGCTACTATCGTCGTGTAACCAGCATTTTAGCAATTTTCCGCTCTACAACTAGAGTAGAGAAGTACACACCTGATAAGAATCTGGTGCTAACCCGCGCTCCGACCACTCCTGTGCCCAAACGCCCTCCAAGGTATGCTTCCTCCCATCATAGATAGCTCTATATATAGCCAGCTTCTCACCTTCCCTCTTTGTATCTTTCCGATGTGGGATCCCTTTGTTATCAGAGTTTAAATCCAACTCAAACTCTGGTCATCCAATCCACAAAATAAATACTCCCTTGCTTGTCATGATATTCGAACCCTTGCTCCCTTCAATAGCTCAACACGCCACTTGCCACCAAGCCACAAGCTCATCTTGTGTCTAAAAGCATGCGCAACTAAATATAACCCTATGGGCCAAAGTCTAAATTCACTTAAAAAATAAAACAAAAAGAAATGCAAGTGCCAAGACTTGAACCTTGGACCTCCTTCCTTCCTTGTAGCGTCACCCCCTTGTCTCTTATGTGGTGTCACTTTGCCACTACACCACACACTCCACTTGTGTCATTTTTCTCCACATTTTATTCTTAAAGCCTACCTACTAACTCCTAGGGTTTTATTCACCTAAAACCAAAATTTTTCCTAAGCCCAAGTTTGATCCCGGGACTTCATAGAAGCCCCCTAACCTTCCAAAATCACTCACCTAATAGGTCCAACTTGCATTAGAGTCATTCTCTTCTTACCAAAAATATTTAAAAAGTTCCTACGCTCGGGGCCCAAAAAGGCCCAATTTCGAGATGTTACAAATCTACCCCCTTAAAGAAATTTTGTCCTCGAAATTTCCAACTATAGGAACAGTCACACATCCTAACCTACCACATTACGCTCATGTTGCGCACTCTGATCTTAATAACACTAATATACTTTTAACTAAATTTCGAAACTTCTTTCTCACAACTAGATATCTAACCGCAGAAGCACATAGAAGTTTATCACACTTGCACATAATTCCAATACTCAAACAACTCATCCAAACAGAACACACACAGAATATATACCACAATACAGTCATTACAGCATATAACAGAGCATAAGGTAAAAGAACTTACGGATTCGGTGCCGGAGACTCAGGTGCCATACATCCAATAAAGATATATTTTTCTAAACCAAATTTTAATCAAATTTTAAAAAACATTTTCGAACCCATTCCACAGCCTAGTTTTGCAACCAGGCTCTGATACCACAATTGTAACACCCCAAACTCGGCCTAAACGTTACGACCGGATCTGGTATGTTACAAGGAAAGGTTGTTTTAAAGAACTTTGAAATTTTAAAGAAAAAGAATACTTCGCGTTGTGTTAACATTTTGAAAATCAAATTCAGTTTTGAGGTTTCCTTGCAAAAATTTTATGAATAATCTTAACAGTTGAAAACAGGTTTTGTGATACGAAAACCGAAAACTAGTGGTATTCTGAAACGTGACATTTTGAAAACAGTGTTTGTAGTTTTAAGTAATTTTTCAAATTTAATTATTTGCTTGCTTATTAACCGAGTCTCATTATTAAAAGAAATGTTTGCTTTCATTTTGTTTAGAAAACTCCCAATTTAACGTTTCATGTAATATAAATTACCGTAATAAGTTGAAAACTGAATTATAAAATCCCGGAGGCCTTATTACATAAGAAAATCCCAAATTTAAAATAAGTTCAAACAGAGAAAATAGAGATTACGAAAGAAGTAATGCATGGCCACCTCAAAGTCCGCCCCGGCTCCAAATCCACAACTAGGGGTTACCTGCAAAATTAAGCAGATGGGTGAGTCACCAAGACTCAGTGTGTAATTCCCCTTACGAACGCAATCTGGGCCTATGCCCACAGAAGCACATTGAGCCTTAGCCCTCACAATATGGCATATTAAAAAGTGTATGCAATGCAACCCAGCCCAACCTAGCATTTCATCCTCTACATCACCTGAACCAGCCAAACACCTGTGGCACCAAGCCACTGTGGTGCCAAACCACTGTGATAGAGTCACGATATATATAAATGTGGTACCGAACCACTGTAGTTCTAGACCACTGAAATAATATGACATAGTCACTGATGTATGTATATGTGGTACCAAACCACTGTGGTACCAAATGACAGAGTCACTAAATTACACTTCCCCTTTTAATCATATCCCAAAGCCCATTCAACATATTATCATAATGTAATGAATGCACATATGTGAACATAAATCGAATCATCGGAGCATATAGATATTCATGATAAAGAATTTACAAGACACCACCAAAGGTAACTAACCTGGTATCGCCAATTTTACCCCTAAGGGTAACTCAACAGCCATTACCGATGTTTCGATTTTTAAACAATTCACATACTATTTAATAATCATACAAAAGGTGGTGTGAATATTACACACAATCACGCTAAAACTACCTTTAAGGGTATAATAGTAATTTCAGTCATCTAACGGCCTCTCCGGAGGCCTACTGTTGCTTCAAACGACATGGTTACCCTTTTTGATCGAAATGGTGCAATTGGGCCAAAACCCAATTTTCGGCCCAAGTGGGCCACATGCTCGTGTGGCCCATTCAGCCCAAATCTAGCCACAGATATGAGATTCACCTAAACCAGTCCAATATCTACTACACAATCATACAATCTATTCATATTGGCTAACGGGCCCATTGGGCCGACTTCGGCCCATCGTGGCCCAAGCAGCCTCAACCTAGAAGAATACTACTGATGGCCTCAACTATCGAGTCGAAGCCCCCACACGTGCGCCCGCACGCTCGTGTGGCTATTATCGTCATGTAACCGGCATTTTGGCAATTTGCCGCTCTACAAATAGAGTAGAGAAGTACACACCTGATAGGAATCTGGTGCTAACCCGCACTCCGACCACTCTTGTGCCCAAATGCCCTCCAAGGTATGCTACCTCCCATCATAAATAGCTCTATATATAGCCAGCTTCTCACCTTCCCTCTTTGTATCTTTCCAATGTGGGATCCCTCCGTTAGCAGAGTTTAAATCCAACTCAAACTCTGGCCGTCCAGTCCACAAAATAAATACTCCCTTGCTTGTCATGAGATTCGAACCCTTGCTCAACACGCCACTTGCCACAAAGCCACAACCTCCTCTTGTGTCTAAAATCATGCACAACTAAATATAACCCTATGGGCCAAAGTCTAAATTCACTTAAAAAATAAAATAAAAAGAAATGCAAGTGCCAAGACTTGAACCTTGGACCTCCTTCCTTCCTTGTGGCGTCACCCCCCATGTCTCTTATGTGGCGTCACTTTTCCACTACACCACACACTCCACTTGTGTCATTTTTCTCCATATTTTATTCTTAAAGCCTACCTATTAACTCCCAGGGTTTTATTCACCTTAAACCAAAATTTTTCCTAAGCCCAAGTTTGGTCCCTGGATTTCATAGAAGCCCCCTAACCTTCCAAAATCACTCACCGAATAGGTGCAACTTGCATTAGAGCCGTTCTCTTGTTCCCAAAAATATTTAAAAAGTTCCTACGCTCGGGGCCCAAAAAGGGCCAATTCTCCTAGGCCCAATTTTGGGATGTTACAAATTTGGTCAAAATGACATAGAAGAGTCACTATGGCCCGCCATTGATTACTCCATGTAGAATGTAACAGCCTACTTTTAATCAAATCAGAAAGTGGTTTCGGGACCACAAATATGAGGTTGAAATATTTATTTTATTATTATTTTAATGTCTACAGCATGATAGTATGATTGTGAATAAAATTCGTTAAGAAATTTTATCGTTTGAATGCTCAATTTGATAAAAAGGACTAAATCGCGTAAAGTATAAAAGTTGAGTTCTAATAGCTAAAGGTGTCTAATAGCTATAAAAATTTAAATTGGAGGTCATTATATGATAAATAGCCCAAAAATGAGATAGTGGAGGATGTTGGCTTGGTATATTGAGTAAATTTTCAATTATTAAAAGGTTAGTTATGTAAATGAGTAATTAAATGATATATTCATAAAACAAAACATTTTTTTTATGTTCATCTTCTTCAAAAAAACACCAAAACCAGTTCGTCTTGGAGAAAATAGGGCTAGGGTTCGGCCATCTTCATTTCCTTCAATTAGGTATGATTTTTGTCCCATTTTTAGTGATTTTTATGTTTTTGGAGTCGTTGTAACTTAATCTAGCTAGCCCAGGGACTAATTTACAAAACTGTTAAAGGTTTAGTGTTTTACCATTGATGATATGTGTGTATTTTGATGTTTGATGATAGAAAATTAATGATTGTTGTTAGATAAACAACATTTGTTAAGTGATTTTTGATAAAATTGTCAATTAGGTATTAAATTGAGAAATGTGATAAATTATGTGCTAAATTATGTGATAAATGTGTGAAATAATGAAAAGTATGGGCTACTATGAGTATAGATGAAATTTGGCTAGCATGGGTGTGGACTTAATTGCATGAATTTTCATTTTTATGAGCTAAAGACTAAATTGTAAAGAAGTCTAAAGTTTAGGGGCAAAAGTGTAAAATTGCCATAATATGAATTTTGGATTAAATTGAATAGAATGATAATTAAATAAGTTAAATTTTATTATATATAGATCAAGAAAAGAGAAGTTTGGAATTAGATCGGGGAAAAATAAAATAGCGGATTGATAGCTCGATTCGCTTCGTATAAAATCTGAGGTAAGTTCGTATGTTAATAAGCATTAATGTAATTGTGTTTTAAATGCTTTATAATTGTATTGTTAACGAATACGACTTTACGAAAATGTTCGACGAAGATTTGGCGACGTTTGAAATCCCAATTGAACTTTAGGAATAGATAGGATATAAATGACATGTCATTAGGGGTTATTATGTTTGGGTGCTAGTTCGTACGTTCTACCGGTGGCTGAGTTTTCTAGCATGTGTTGTAGATTCTCGTCAGCTTGTGTGAGCAGCACTGCTTGGCCGTCACCTTGTGTGAGCAGGCCCATCGATAGCTCGAGAATGAGCATTATATGAGATATGTGATTGAGATGGTTTCGACCATGTATTGGCACTTAGGGTGCGTGATTCCTGAGTATCGGATATTATTCCAAAAGGTTCAATGGGTATATTGAAGATATGAAAGGGTAAGATACTGATACGTGTCAGTGTAGGTTTGTACGCAAATCGTATAAGCATTGAATCTATGAAAATTGTGAGTTATATAATCTGCTATATGGATGAACATATGTTATGTAACAGCTCAATTTTGGTCAAATAGAAACAGTGGTTTTGGGACAAAAAATTCGAGATCAAAATATTTATTTTATTATCATTTTAATTTTTACAACATGATTGAATGTTGGTGTGAAAATTTCGTTAAGAAATTTTATCGTTTGATTGGTCAATTTGATAGAAAGGACTAAATCGCGTAAAGCGTAAAACTTGAGTTCTAATAGCTAAAGGTGTCAAATAGCTATAGAATCTTAAATTTAAGGTCCTTAAGTAGTAATTAGACCATTATTATGAAAGTGGATGATAGTGGCTTGGTAAATTTGAAATATTTAAAGTTCTTTAAGGTTATTCTTGTAATTTAGTTATTAAAGGTTAAGTAAAACAAAACAAAATCAAATTTTTGTCCATCTTTCTATCAAATGCCGAAAATTGAAGATAGGAGAAACCATTTTAGGGTTTAAAGCATTCGAAAACTTCAAACTTAAATTGGTGAGTGATTTTGACTCGATTTTTAATGATTTCTATGTTTTTGTGATCGTTGCACCTAATACTAGCTAGCCTATGGACTAATTTTCAAAACTGTTAAAGATTTTGAATGTTACCATTGATGTATATGTATGAGTTTTGATGATTTACGATAGATTTTGAATGTTTGTTGATAGTTAAACGTAAAGTGATTTTGAGTAAAAATGCAAAATAGGGATTAAATTGAGAAATGTTGAAACTTTGTTGTTAAAATATGAAATAAATGGAAAATATGGGCTGCTAGGGGCATAATGGTAATTCGGCTAAGCATGGGAGTTGTGAAATTTGAATGAATTTAAGATTTTGTGTAATAAGGACTAAATTGTAAAAATGTTGAAATGTTAGGGGCAAAAATGTGAATTTTCCTTAATATGTAATTTGGACTAAATTGAATAATAGATGATTAAATGAGCTAAATTTGATCAAGAAAAGCATAATACGGACTTAGATCGAGGTAAGAACAAGATATTGGATTAGTCGACCGTGTCGTCGTTTTCACATCCAAGGTAAGTTCATATGTAATAAGCATAGTTATAACTATGCTTTAAATGCTTTGATATTGCATAAATTATATATATGAGACTACAGTCATGTTTGACAACAATTCAGTTATGTATGGCACTTAGTGTGCGATTTGAGATAGCTTCGGCTATGTGTGGCGCTTAGTGTGCGAGATCGAGATAGCTCCGGCTATGTATGGCATTTAGTGTGCGAGATTAAAATAGCTTCGGCTATGTATTGGCACTTAATGTACGAGAATTCGAGTATTGGTTCAGGTATGTATATGAATCATACGAGCTTTAAATCGAAGAAGTTACGAAGTTTGCATATAAGCATATGATTAAGCATGTGGAAGGTTTGTTAGTATTTATGAATTACAAGTTAACAAGTTCAAATTGATGATTTGTGTATTTATGATTACTTGAGTTTATTTCATACGAGCTAACTAAGCTATAAAGCTTACTTTGTTCATTTTTCCCATGTTTTGTAGTGTTATCAAAGCTAGCTCACATTCGAGGATCGTTGGAGATCGTTTCACACTATCCACCTTTCATTCGGTACCTATGAACTTGGTATTTTAAGTATATGGCATGTATAGGGACTATGGTCATATTGGTTATGTTTTGGTAGTGAGTTTTTCCATTTGAGATGGCTTGTAAATGTATATGTTTTGGTTTTATGTATATAGCCATGAAAGTTGGCTTGTTTTGGTATGTTTGAACCATGTGTGTATATATATATATATATATATATAAATATATGGCCTATGTTGTGAGTTCATGAATAGGTATAAGTAGCTTGTATATTATATAAATTGTGGAAGTTATTTTATTGGTACTGGAGTAGTTATATGCTTATGATCTTGATGTATAATGATGCATGTTTGGAAGTGTACAAATAGTTAAATGGTAAATGTGAAGTTTGGTATAAATGGTATGATATGTTTTGTGAATAGTGTGCATAGATAATGGGAGTTGTGAATGTACATGAGTTAAGCTTGAATTGGTTGGTTATAATTTCATATTATGTTATGTTGTGGTGCCATTTGGGTTGATGTAGGTGCATTCAAATTTGGGTGGCAAATTGGCTTGGTAAATAGCCTATTTTTGTTCACACAGGCAGGACACGGGCGTGTGTCTCAGCCGTGTGTGACACACGGTCATGTTTCACGGCCGTGTGTCCCTTGGTGTTGAAATTGAAATGAACTCCGTATGTTCCACACGGTCTCACACACGAGCGTGTGATCGGCCGTGAGCCATAAGTTAGTATACCCCCTAATTTGCACACGGCCTAGCACACGGGTGTGTGACTTGGCCGTGTTGCATAAGTCAGCACACCCTACAGGTTTGGCACGGCCTAGCACACAGGATGGCACACAGGCGTGTGTGGCCACTTTGAAGGGCACACGGGCTATACACACGGGCTTGTGGTTGGCCGTGTGACCCAAGTCAGTAAGCTCACTTATTTGGGCACGGGCTAGGAGACGACCATGTGTTCCCATTTTGAATGTTCACACGGCCTGTGACACGGGCGTGTGTCCCCTGTTTTGAGAAAAATTTTCTAAGTGTTGAAAAATTTCCCGAGTTATCGGTTTAGTCCCGAACCACTCCCAATGCATGTTTAGGGCCTCGTAGGCTCGTATTAGGGACAAATTGATTGTAATTGAATGATGATTACATGTATTGATTAAATGTATAAGATAAGTTTGTGTAAATGTATTGTAAGTTTGGTAATACTCTATAACCCTATTTCGGCATTGAATACAGGTGAAGGGTGTTACATTAATTAGTATCATAGCGAGGTTTTGTCAATTCTAGGACTACTATACATGCCATATATAAACTGTGATAGTGTGATGACTCTTGACATTTTAAAATGTGTTTTTATATAGTAAATGGATCCCAATCGAGCTATAGCTGATGAGGTTGAAAGTAATGCGCTCGCTCCCGCTCAAGGGATAGCGCCATCTGATTCTAGACCCGTAACGGGCAACCAGGGAGGAGAGGCTAAAGAAGCCTTCTTCCAAATGATGAACGAATGGTTCACGCAGTATATCCGGACAAATCTGGCTGCTCAACAACCTCCACCCCTCGTAATCCTCAACCGATTCCCGTAGCTCCTCAAGGTGTCAAGCTTTTAAGACTAAATAAACCTCCAGTTGATATGATTCGTAAACATGGGGCTAAAGAGTTCAGAGCTAATGTTGATGATTCTGAGAGAGCGGAGTTTTGGCTTGAAAATATGATTTGAGTGTTTGATGGGCTTTCTTGCACACCGGATGAATGTTTAAAATGTGCTATATCATTTCTGAGAGACACTGTAATGCCCTGAATTTGGGCCTAGTAGAATTGGGCTTTGGGCTTTGGGTCTTAGAAAATTTTTAAGTGAGCGAGGAAATGGCAATTTCCATGTGGGCTTTGAGGGTTATTTGAAGTCTTAGGGATAGGGAAGACCATAGGGAAAAATTTAATTTTTGCTTTACTAGAACCCTAGTCTCAGGTATTAGGCCTCCTACACAAATTAAGGGGAAAATAGGACACAATTAGGCCTGTGGTCTAGTGGCAAAGTGGCGTCACTTGGGGATCTATAAGGTGGCGTTACTAGCAGGTGAGGAGGTCCAAGGTTCGAGGCTTAAGAGTGGTGAATTAAGGAGTTTTATTTTTGCACATGGAAGAAAGGTAGTGACGCTGGAGTGGACTCTGGAAGGGAGTGTTCAAGGGAGAAATTTAAGGTAAAGATAAGAGAGAAAAGATAGGGGATTGAGTTGTGGATGTGTTGGTGTCGAATTGGACTGTGGAGAAAGGTAGTTTTGGCTTTGGCTATAAAAAGGGGGTGCCGAATTCCTTTGAAAGGTTCCTTGGGTTTTCATTATTTTTTTCTTTTCTTCCCCTCATTCTTTTTCTTCCATTGTCGAATTACCATCATCCCTTTTTGCCAAAATCCCTATTTGTGCCGATTCTTTATTGTTTTTCCTCCATCACAAATCTGTTGATCAAGTGTTAAAAACCGGATCTCGTTCAGTAGCTATCTAGGCCGCAGGATCAAAGGTTGGATTCGGTAAGTACTCAGTCAAAATCCTTAGTGTGTTTTATTAAAAGCCGAAGGGCTATCTAACTTCTCCTTGTCGTTAACCTTGTATTAACAAGAGTAGTCAAAGATCGTAAGCGTGGTAAGGATCGTTAGCAAGTGGTAAGTGTACTCGTCTCAGTTGTGGATTAGTGAATGGCCGAATGTAAGTATGGCTTATAGGGGTGACTTGTGTGGAATATGAGTCACTTGATTGTTGATAGTATATGTGTGGGTGCAGATCTACGTGACTAGTAGCTAAGGAAGGGCTACTAGAACTGGTGGCACACGATAAGGTTATGGTAAGGCTTCGGTTTTTAGGTAAATACTGTAGTTAAGTGTGTATTGATTGGAGATTGGTATTGGTTGTAGGTTCAAGGCTGAGGATAGTGTAGCACATTGCAGTAACCAGGTGTGTACATACACTTCACACACGACAAATCAACAAAAGTCGAAATCCAGAAAAAACCCAAAATGCCGAAAAGCAGAAAGGTTAGCGCCGACAACCACACGAGCATGTGAAAATTCGTGTGGGAACACCGATACAATTACGGTGGCCAATAGAGCGATCTCATGGTCTCGGGCCACTAATTGGCCTACCGGGCCAGAAGGGGCTAAATTGGCCTGCCGAGCTCGTGGGCCCAAATCGGCAAGAGTGGATATGTGAAAATTGAATGATGGATTGATATGGTTGTATGATTTGAATAAGATTGGGCCTAATGGGCTATATAAACATGATTAAGCTTAAAGGGCTATATGGACATAATTGGGCTTAGTGGGCCTTATGGGATTTTAGAAATGCATGCTAGGGTTTTAATGGACTCTAGGCCTAGTTCTGATAAATTCTTAAATAGCATAAGACTTAATTTAATAATCAAACATGTCTGTGGACAAGTCGCTAGGTTAGAGTGTCGCAATGGACATATGCATGTCTAGGATTAGATCTAGGGAGAGCTTGGTACTTAAGCGGTCCTAGTGACCCACCTCCTCTTCTTTAGGATCCTACCTAGTGCATAGTGTCTGTTCACTTTAGCTGCAAGGACTTGTTAATGGGCCAAAGTTCATAGCTAAAACCCGAGATGTGTAAAATTACTAAAACCTGATATTTACAAAATTACTAAAATACCCCTAGTTTGTAAAATTACTGAAATATCCCCAAATTGTAAAATTGCCAAAATACCCCTGATTTGCAAAATTACCAAAATACCCCTAATTTGCAAAATTACCAAAATACCCTTGATTTGTAAAATTATCGAAATACCCCTGTATGGTAGATTTACAAAAATACCCGTGGGTAGTGAAATGACTAAAATACTCCTAAGTGCTTAATGTGTGAAAATGTGTATGTTGCATTCATGAGATATATGTGTTGCACTTGGGTGAGTTTGATGATACAGAAGAAGATATGTGAGGATCGCATAGTCGCTTGACAACCGTGGATCCACCGGTGGCTTTAAGCCCATTATATGCTTAGCAGCCTCGCTGCAACGTTTGAGTAGTGCCGCTGTTGGTGCTACCTTTGGAATGTAGGGATGGGTGGGTTGATATATATATCCCCACAGGAGTGTAAGGTTGGAAGGGAAATGGAGTGCAGGGTTGGATTTGGGATGGGAGCATTGCATTCATGTGATACTGATGTGATATGAGGTCATTGTGGGCTAAGGCTCAAGGCCACCGATTTAGATAGGGCTTAAGCCCAATGTGATAATTGCATGTTGATTGGATTACCAAGGGTCGTACACACTGAGTTTCGAAACTCACACTCTTTTATTAAATGCTTCAGGTGACCCTCAGTAGACGGCTCGACATGGGAGAGGACTCGGAGATGGCCACACTACAAATTACTTAGAAGTTTTTGTTTATTTGTTTTCGAATGACTTATTGTTAATTATTTTATTTGTGATAAGGCCTTGTATCTCCAATTTGACTTTACATTTGGGTTTCCTTATGTTTTCAACTACTTAATTGTTAAAATTGAATAAATTTCTTAGGTTTAAACATGGTTTTCGAAATACCTATAACATATAGGCGTTTTCCTAAAACATGGGCTTTTCTCATTACTTAACAAGTTGCATAGATTTTGGGTTTCTAGGCCTTAAACTTAAGTTTTAACGAAGCAAAGTCGTTTTGAATTATTCCTTTAATGTGACTTCACCGGATTCGGCCATAACGTCTGGGCCGGGTCTGGGGGTGTTACAATTTGTTTTTAAATAAAACTTTCGCAACTAAAAAGGGGTTTGTACTCAACATTTTACTTTATGAAGGGTTTTCAATGAAAACAAATTTTTCACTAAAACACTTCAATGTGACAAGCCAGACTCGGGCCTAACTTTTAGGCTGGGTTTGGGGTGTTAGAGACACCGCATATTAGTGGTGGAATACGTTAGTATCGGTGGTATCCAGTGAGAGTCACCTGGGAGTTCTTTCAGACTGAGTTCCAGAAGAAATATATAAGGCAACAGTTCCTTGATCAAAGCATAAAGAGTTTCTAGAGTTGAAACCGAGCCGAATGACTGTGACTGAGTACGAAAGAGAATTTGTACGGTTGAGCAAGTACGCTCAGGAATATGCTTCTATTGAAGAGATTATGTGTAAGCAGTTTGTCGACGGGTTGAACGAAGACATTAAACTTCTAGTCGGAGTTTCAGAATTGAAGGAATTTGTTGTTTTGGTCTACAGAGCTTGCAAAGCCGGGGAACTTAGTAAAGAAAAGAGAAAGGCTGATTCAGAGGCAAGAGATTCGAGGAAGAGATCGATGAGTGAACCGTATCATTCTCCATCGAAGAAATCCAGAGACTATTTTAATTATCAACAACTTTAGTGGGATATTCCAATAGAGATCGTGGAAATCATTTTTAACTGAGGCACCAGTGTTGGTTCAACCTGAGTCGGGTAAAGAATTTGTAATTTATAGTGACGCCTCATTGAATGGTTTGGGTTCCGTGTTGATGCAAGAGGGAAAAGTAATAGCTTATGCTTCCCAACAGTTGAAGCCGCATGAAATGAACTATCCGACGCATGATTTAGAGTTGGCTGCTATAGTTTTTGCATTGAAAATTTGGTGACGTCATTTGTATGGCAAAAAATGCCACATCTTTACCGATCATAAAAGTTTGGAATATATTATGACTCAGAAATATCTGAATTTGTGACAACGAAGATGGCTCGAGCTACAAAAAGACTATGAGTTAGTGATTGATTATCACCCAGGAAAAGTGAATGTAGTCGCGGATGCTTTGAGTAGAAAATCGTTGTTTGCCTTGAGAGCAGTGAATACAAAGTTTACATTATTTGATGATGGTTCAATTTTAGCTAAGTTAAAAGCTAAACCAGTATTTCTTCAGCAAATTTGCGAAGCTTAGAAACATGATAGTGAATTGCAAGCTAAAAGAGTACAATGCAAATCGATTAGTGATTCGGAGTACCAAATTGAATCCGATGATTGTTTGATGTTCTGAGATAGAATCTACGTACCAAAAAATTTTAGAGTTGATTCAAAAAATTTTACACGAGGCACATAGTGGTTGTTTATCCGTTCATCTTGGAAGTACTAAAATATACAATGATTTGAAACAACTGTATTGGTGGTCGGGAATGAAACGAGATATTTCTGAATTTGTAGCGAAATGTTTAGTGTGTCAGCAAGTTAAAGCTGAACATCAAATGCCTTCTGGTTTGCTTCAGCCTATGATAATACCAGAGTGGAAATGGGACAAAGTTACAATGGATTTTGTATCAAGACTACCTTTGACTCTGAAAAAGAAAGATGCTATTTGGGTTGTCGTTGATCGATTAACAAAATCAACACATTTCATCCCGGTACGTACTGATTATTCACTCGATTGATTAGCTGAATTGTACATTGCTGAGATCGTTAGATTGCACGAAGTACCAGTTTCAATTATTTCAGATAGAGATCCGAGATTTACATCCCGATTTTGGAAGAAATTGCAAGAAGCTTTGGGTACGAAGTTGAACTTCAGTACAACTTTTTATCCATAAACTGATGGTCAGTCTGAGAGAGTAATTCAGATTCTCGAAGATATGCTTCGATGTGTTTTAGAGTTCGAAGACAATTGGGAGAAATATTTGTCGCTGGTCGAATTTGCATATAATAACAGTTTTCAATCCAGCATAAAGATGGCACCGCATGAAGCATTGTATGGTCGTAAATGTCGAACTCCATTGTATTGGATCGAGCTTAGCGAGAAAGAGATTCACGGGGTTGATTTGATTAGAGAATCGAAGAGAAAGTGAAAGTAATTTGCGACTGTTTGAAAGCAGCTTCAGATCGTTAGAAATCTTATGTGGATTTGAAACGAAAAGAAATTGAATTTTAGATCGATGACAAAGTATTTTTAAAAGTATCTCTGTGGAAGAAAATACTTTGTTTCAGTCGCAAGGGCAAATTGAGTCCGCGATTCATCGGGCCGTATGAGATTATTGAACGAATAGGGCCAGTGGCATATCAACCAGCGTTACCTATTAAATTAGAAAAGATTAACATCGTGTTTTGTGTATCGATGTTTGATATAGATCTGATCCATCTCATATGATTTCTTCGTCAGAGATCGAAATTCAACCCGATATGACGTACAACGAAGCCCGATCAGAATTCTAGCACGTGAGGTTAAAGAACTAAGAAATAAATGCATAGTTTTAGTGAAAGTCTTGTGGCAATGTCACAGATTTGAAGAGGCTACGTGGGAGCTTCAAGAAGCTATGAGAAAATAGTACCCTAACCTATTCACTAGTAAGATTTTCGGGGACAAAAATCCCTAAGAGGAAGAGTTGTAACAGCCCGTTTTTGGTAAAATCAGAACAGTGGTTTCGGGACCACAAATTTGAGATCAAAATATTTATTTTATTATTATTTTAGTGTTTACAACATGATAGAATGTTGGTGTGAAAATTTCGTTAAGAAATTTTATCGTTTGGTTGGTCAATTTGATAGAAAGGATTAAATCACGTAAAGCGTAAAACTTGAGTTCTAATTGCTAAAGGTGTCAAATAGCTATAAAACCTTAAAGTTAAGGTCCTTAGGTAGTAATTAGACCATTATTATGAAAGTGGATGATAGTGGCTTGGTAAATTTGAAATATTTAAAGTTCATTAAGGTTATTCTTGTAATTTAGTTATTAAAGGTTAATTAAACCAAAAAAAAATCAAAATTTTGTCCATCTTTCTATCAAATGCTAAAAATTGAAGATAGAAGAAACCATTTTAGGGTTTAAAGCATTCAACAACTTCAAGCTTAAATTGGTGAGTGATTTTGACTTGGTTTTTAATGATTTAAATGTTTTTGTGATCGTTGCAACTAGTACTAACTAGACCATGGACTAATTTGCAAAACTGTTAAAGATTTTGAATGTTACCATTGATGTATATGTATGAGTTTTGATGATTTACGATAGATTTTGAATGTTTGTTGATAGTTAAACAAATTTGTAAAGTGATTTTGAGTAAAAATGCAAAATAGGGATTAAATTGAGAAATGTTGAAACTTTGTTGTTAAAATATGAAATAAATGGAAAATATGGGCTGCTAGGGGCATAATGGTAATTCGGCTAAGCATGGGAGTTGTGAAATTTGAATGAATTTAAGATTTTGTGTAATAAGGACTAAATTGTAAAAATGTTGAAATGTTAGGGGCAAAAATGTAAATTTTCCTTAATGTGTAATTTGGACTAAATAGATGATTAAATGAGCTAAATTTGATCAAGAAAAGCATAATACGGACTTAGATCGAGGTAAGAGCAAGATATTGGATTAGTCGACCGTGTCGTCGTTTTCACATCTGAGGTAAGTTCATATGTAATAAGCATAGTTATAACTATGCTTTAAATGCTTTGATATTGCATAAATTATATATATGAGACTACAGTCATGTTTGGCAACAATTCAGTTATGTATGGCACTTAGTGTGCGATTTGAGATAGCTTCGGCTATGTGTGGCGCTAAGTGTGCGAGATTAAAATAGCTTCGGCTATGTATTGGCACTTAGTGTACAAGAATTCGAGTATTCGACATTATTCCGTTCGGGTATGAGTTTGTTACGGATTTGTTTAGGTATGTATATGAATCATACGAGCTTTAAATTGAAGAAGTTACGAAGTTTGCATATAAGCATATGATTAAGCATGTGGAAGGTTTGTTAGTATTTATGAATTACAAGTTAACAAGTTCAAATTGATGATTTGTGTATTTGTGATTAGTTGAGATTATTTCATATGAGCTTACTAAGCTATAAAGCTTACTTTGTTCATTTTTACCATGTTTTGTAGTGTTATCAAAACTAGCTCGCATTCGAGGATCGTCGGAGATCGTTTCTCATTATCCACCTTTCATTCGGTACCTATGAACTTGGTATTTTAAGTATATGGCATGTATAGGGACTATTGTCACGTTGGTTATGTTGTGGTGCCATTTGGGTTGATGTAAGTGCATTCAAATTTGGGTGACAAATTGGCTTGGTAAATAGCCTATTTTTGTCCATGCGGGCAGAGACACGGGCGTGTGTCTCAGCCGTGTGTAACACATGGTCATGTTACACAGCCATGTGTCCCCTGGTGTTGAAATTGAAATGAAGTCAGTATGCTCCACACGGTCTCACACACGGGCGTGTGATCGGTCGTGTGGCGTAAGTCAGTATACCTCCTAATTTGCACAAGGCCTAGCACACGGGCGTGTGATTTGGCCGTGTTGCATAAGTCAGTATACCCTACAGGTTTGGCATAGCCTAGCACATGGCCTGGCACACAGGCGTGTGTGGCCACTTCGAAGGGCACACGGGCTAGACACACGGGTGTGTGGTTGGCCGTGTGACCCAAGTCAGTAAGCTCACTTATTTGGACATGGGCTGGGACACAGCCATGTATTCCCATTTCGAATGTTCATAGCGCCTATGACACAGGCGTTTCTGGTGGCCTTGTGAGACACACGGCCTGACCACACGGGCAGGCGTCCCCTATATTGAGAAAAAAATTTCAGTGTTGAAAATTTTCTTTAGTTATCGGTTTAGTCCCGAACCACTCCCAATGCATATGTAGGGCCTCGTAGGCTCATATTAGGGACAAATTGATTTTAATTGAATGATGATTACATGTATTGATTAAATGTATAAGATAAGTTTGTGTAAATCTGTTGTAAGTTCGATAATACTCCGTAATCCTATTCCAGCGTTGAATACAAGTGAGGGGTGTTACATGTTAACCTCGTGATTAAGTTTAATTGTAGTGTATTATGATAGATAACTTAATTCGTGAATGAATGGTAAGTTATACTTATTAAATATACGAACTTACTAAGCTTTATAGCTTACTCTGTTTACTTTTCCGTGTTTTATAGTGATTTCGAAGCTTGCTCGGATTGGGAGTTGTCGGAGATCTCATCACATTATCCAGCTATCATTTTGGTACTTTTAAACTTGTTTATTTGGTTATATGGCATGTATAGGAGTTGTGGTTAATATGGTCTATATGTTTGTAATGTATATAGCCAATTGACTTGGCTTGTAAATGATATATGTTTTGGTTATGTGTATAGCCATGTGATTTGGCTTGGTTTGGTAGTTTGATCATGTGTTTAAATGAGTAAATGACCTTTTGATATGTTGTGTATAAATTGTTATACGAATGCTTGTTTTGAATTAGAATTTTGAGTACCAAATGGTTGAATTGGTGATTGAATTAGCATGTTAAGTACTAGGAAAATAATGCATATTTGAAAGTGATCAATTAGGTGAATTCTTGAAGGTAATATTGGAATGTTTTGAATTGGCAAAATATAATGTTATGAGCATTATAGTTGTTCGTATTGGAATAGCATAATTTTGGCTTGGTTGAGATTAGTTTGAATGCATATTGAGACTATGTTATATGCCATTTGACATGTTTAGGTGGATACAAATTTGGGTAAAAAGGTTGGCTTGGAAAATACCTTATTTTTGTCCACATAGGCAGCCACGCAAGCGTGTGTCTCAGCCGTGTGTGACAAACTGCTAGGTGACACGACCGTGTGTCCCTTAGTACTTAATTAGAAATCAAGTCAGTATGCTCCACACAGCTCAGCACACAGGCGTGTGACTTGGCCGTGTGGCATAAGTCAGTATACCCTACAGTTTTGGCACGGTCTAGCGCACGGCCTGACACACGGGCGTGTGAGGCCATTTAGAAGGGTACACGGGCAGGTCACACGAGCATGTGATTGCCCGTGTGACCCAAGTCAGAGAGTTACACGGGGTAGGACACGGGCTGGGGCACGGCCATGTGATCCCATTTCGAATGTCCATACAGCCTGTGACACGGGCGTGTCTTTGGCCGTGTGAGACACACGGTCAGGCCACACGGACATGTATCCCCTATTCTTTGAAAATTTTCTATGTTTTCTCAGAATTTCTCTGAGTTTACGGTTTAGTCCCAAACCACTTCTAATGATTGTTTTCGGCCTCAAGGACTCTTATTAAGGACTATATGATTTTATTTGAATGATGTTTGTTTGAATATGAGAATTGTATGATTGTTTTATTGATAAGTTTGGTAATACTCTGAAACCCTATTCTGACGATGGATAGGGTTACAGGTGTTACATTTATTGGTATCAGAGCTACAATTTAGTTGATTCTAAGACTAATGTAGCGTGTGAGAGTCTAGCTATACATGCCATATATAACGTGTGATAGTGTGATATCTCCTGACAGTTTTAAATCGTGTTTTCATATAGCAATGGATCCCAATCGAGCAGTGGCTGATGATGTTGAAAGTAATGCGCCAGCCTCCGTTCATGGAGCAGCGCCGTCTGAATTGAGACATGTATCTGGGAGTCAGGAAGGAGAGGCTCAGGAAGCCTTCTTCCAAATGATGAATGAATTGTTTACTGAGTTTGTCCGAACGAACCCGGCTGCTCAGCAACCTCCATGTAACAACTTGATTTTGGGCCTAGTCGGAACAGTGGTTTTGAGACCACAAATTTGACGTAGCAAAGTTCATTTCTTAATATATTTTTACGGTCTACAGTTTCACAGAATTATTTCGTGAAAATTTCGTTCGAAAATTTTGACGTTTGGGCATTCAATTGAGTCAAAAGGACTAAATTGTAAAAAGTGAAAAAGTTGAGTTTTACATGCTAAAGGTGTCTAATTGCTATGAAATTTTAAATTGAAGGTCCTTAGATGGAAATTAGACCATTGGTTAAGTTAGTGGACAAAAATGGACATGGAGTAAGAGAATTTTCATGTTTTAAGTTTAGGGCATTTTGGTCATTTGGTAAATTAAATGAATTAATAATCAAATTAAAAGCCAAATTTTTCCTCATCTTCAACCCCTTGGCTGAAATTTACAAGAAGGAGGCATAGCTAGGGTTTGTCAAGTTTCCAAGCTCGATTGTAAGTCCGTTCTAGCATGTTTTTAAGATCCTCGTAACTTGAACTATCTATTTCTACCATTAATTTAAGAAATAATCAAGGTATAGGGTTTGAACCATGTTGGATATTTGTGTATTTTGATGTCTAATGGTGGATTATGCATGTTTGATGTGTGATAAACAACTTTTGCTAGGTGGTTTTTGATGAAAATGTCAAAATGATCTATTTGTAAAAAGATTATAAAATGTGTGTAAAAGTGTGATTAAATGAAAAATGTGGACTGCTATAAGTATAAAAAAGGATTGGCTAGGCTTGGGAATCGAAGAAATTGAATAGATTTCATTTTCGAGCCTAGGGGAAAAATGTAAATATGTCAAAGTTTAGGGGCAAAAATATGATTTTTCCATAATGTGATTTTTTGACTGAATTGAATAATGTGAATAATAAATGAGTTAAATTTTCTATTATAGATCAAGAGAAAAGAGGTTTGGACCTAGATCGGGGAAAACAAAGTATTTGACGATTAGGTCTCATTCCTACTATTTTTGTACCGAGGTAAGTTCGTATGTAAATAATGCATTGTTTTATTTATGTTCTAAATTCTTTAATATTGTATGAGTTATGATCAACTCCTTGATCATAATCGACAAAGTTCGACAAGCGAGAAAATCCCGGTTGAACCTTAGGAATAATTAGGATACAAATGTCATGACATTAGGGTTATTGAGATTTCATGTAAGACTATACCAGGGATATGGCATCAATATGAGACTTCATGTAAGACCATAGCTACGCTATTGGCATCGATATGAGATCCCATGTAAGACCATATCTGGGATATGGCATTGGTATGGTACTGTGAATGCAAGATGTCCCGAGTATCCTTTAATATTCGTAGTGGTTCAATGGGTAGTTCAACAGAAATGTTAAAGTTGTGCAAGAATTTGGTATGTTGCACTTGGGTACAGGTATGCACATAAGACTCATGCTTAATGAGCTCGATATGTGATGAACCCTCGATAAGTTTGTGATTGAGTAAGTTTGACTATGATATTTATAATGACATTTATGTTAATTTACATCATGTTAATTATGTGTTAAATGTGTGTTATAATTCCTATTATTTGCATAGGAACTTACTAAGCTTTAAAGCTTACTCCCCTTTCTTTTCACTTGTCTTATAGTGTCACCAAGATAGCTTGAGGATCGGAGACTGTCGGAGATTCACTCACACTATCAACATATCATTTTGGGTACCGATGAATTTAACATTTTGAGTTATGGCATGTATTGGGACTTGGTCATTTTGTTATGTGTCATAATTGATTTGGTCTAATATGTTGGCTTATGATGGTTGATAATTCATTTTGTAAATGGCCACTGAAATTGGCTAATATTGTTTAAATATATTTATATATGATGATGCTTGTCATGGATGTGGGAATTTGCATGCTTGAGTTGATAAGTCTGTGATGGTTCTATGTGATAGATGGTAGTATATGAATGAGTGTTGCTGCCTTGGTTATGGTTGATTTGGTTGAATGTATATGCTTGGATTGGTGTTATGTTTTGTTGTGTAGTTATGTGTATGGAAGGGTGACAAAATGGCTTGGTAAATAGCCTTGTTTTTGTCCACACGGGTAGACACACGGGCGTGTGTCTAGTCCGTGTGTGACACACTGCTTGCCCCATGGGCGTGTGTTCTGGCTGTGTGTCTCCTGCACCTTAATCATTGCAAAACAAAATGCTCAGTAATGAGCACACGAGCAGAGACATAAGCGTGTGTCTTAGCTATGTGGACGGCACGGCCTCAAACACGGGCGTGTGCCCTGGCAGTGTGAAGTCTGCACCTATTTTATGAAAAACTATGAAAATTTAATCGATCACATGTCCTAAACACACGGGCGTGTGACTTGGCCATGTGACCTCAATTTGATGATGACGTCATAAATAGAAAGCTCCCTAATTTGAACACAACCTGAAGCACGGGCGTGTCCCGAACCCACACGGGCGTGTGACCCCTTTTACATGAAAAATTTTCTAAGTTTCCCAAAAGTTTCCAAAGTTCGCAATTTAGTCCCGAACCACTTTCGATGAATGTTTTGGGCCTCGTAAGCTTGTGATAAGGACGATATGAATCTATGTGAAAGGTTTTAAACATGGATGGGAATTTATGTCTTGGTTTTATATGTTTGCTTGTGTTTATGTCCTATAATGCCTCGTACCCTGTTACGACGTTGAATGCGGATAAGGGATGTTACAGTTAGTGGTATCAGAGCTACGATTTAATCGATTCTCAGACTAACGTAGCATGTGTAAGAGTCTAGCTATACATGCCATAAATGAACTGTGATAGTGTGATGACTACTGGCAATTTTAAATTGTGTTTTCGTATAGTAATGAATCCCGACCGAGCTATGGCTGATGACATTGAAAGTGATGTGCCAACTCCAGCTCAAGGGGCAGCGCCGTCTGATAGTAGACCCACTATGGTTGGTCAAGGAGAAGAGGCTAGGGAAGCCTTTCTCCACATGATGAATGAATGGTATACCGAATTTGTTCGAACAAATCTGAATGCCCAACCACCTCCACCCCACCTATTCCTCGACCGGTTCCCGTAGCTCCACAAGGTATGGAGTTTGTAAGAATAAATAAGGCCCTGGTGTAATAGTTCGATTTAGGGCCTAGTCGGAATAGTGGTGCGAGACCACAAAACCGAAGTAGAAATATGTGTTTTATGATTTTTATGAGGCTTATGAGGTGGTTTCATAATTGAGTGAAAATTTCATGAAGAAATTTTATTAATTAGTGAATAAATTGTCCATTAGGACTAAATTGCAAAGATGAGAAAATATGAGTTTCTAGAAGATTTGAGTATGAAATAGAATCATAAAAATTATTAGAAGTCCCTAATTAACAATTAGACCATTAAATGTTAAGATGGCCATGGGAAGGAAAAATCCTAAGAAAGGGGCCTTAAGGGCATTTTGGTCATTTAGTTAATAAATGATTAAAAAGGGAAATAGAAGTCAAAAATCATGTCAATCTTCTTCCCTAAGTGCCGAAATTTGGAGAGAAGCCATAGCTAGGGTTTTTCTCATTTTCAAGCTCAAAGTAAGTGCATCTTAGTCCCATTTTTAATATTCTTCGTATTTTTGAAATCCTCGTAACTTGAAATGGTTATTTCTAGCTATATTTTGAGCTAGGATTCATGTTCAAAAATTTACCCATGTATGACATGCATGTATTTCGATGTTTTATGGAGGATTATGAAAGCTTGATGTAGTATGAACATCTTTTTCTAAGAGAATTTCATGAAAAATACATGCAAGGACTAAATAGTAAAAGTTATGAAATTGGTCATACATGAGTGAAATAGTGAGAATTGAATATTTTTATAGTTGAGAATATGATTCGGGTAGGCTTGAAATGTAAGAAAGTTGAATGAAAATCATTTTACGAGCCTAAAGGCAAAAGTGTAATTATGAGAAAGATTAGGGGCAAAATAGTAATTTTGCCAGAGTATGAGTTATGAGTCAATTTAGTCAATTTGAGTATTAAACAAGTTAAATTGTTCTTATAGATCAAGAAATACAAAGCCCAGATTGAAACCGAGGCAAGAACAAAGTCGATGACTAAATTGCATATCTACATACATTTTGAATACCGAGGTAAGTTTGTATGAATTTAAGGCTACATATGTTTTTATGTTTACAATTACTTATTACGATATATAATGTACATTACTTCCATGAAGTTGATTATCAATGTCTAATAAGGAAATCAATGAGAACATGTAAGTAAAAATCCCGGTTGCATATTCGGAATAACGAGGATACCTATGTCACAACATGAGACAAGGAAATCCCGTGTAAGACCATGTTTGGGACATGGTGCAATATCCTAGATTTAAGGGTTATGCGTTCGTGCATAATTCATGAGCTAGTAGGCTTCGTCTGTGTTTGGATGTGTATTAAGGGTTTTTAGAACTCTAGGATGTAGGGGAGTGCCTTAAGAAATTATTGAATTTTAGGTTCTTAAAGGGGAGCTAAGGATGTAAGGCCTTAAAGGATTAAGTGGTGACACAAAGATGGGCTTGGTAAAGTGGCTGCAAGGCGCCACTTAGGGCCTTGGTGAATGACGCCTCAAGCAAGGGATAAGGGCTGGTTCGAGTCTTGTTGGCAGCATGGGGAGTGCTTTTATTTTTGCTTTTGTGTCAAGGTAGAGAGGGGGAGTGTTGGACAGCAAATGAGACTTCAAAGGGGTGAGGATTAGGCTTGTTTTTCTTTTTAAATTTCGGCTAGGATATAAGATAATTGTAGTTTTATTTTATTTATCTTAAGTGAGCAGATAAGAGATAAATGAGGAGAGAAAAATGGGATTTGATAAGAGAAAGGAGTAGTGGCCGATTGAAGGTCTCTTTTTGTGTTAATATTCGGTCATGTATAGGGGGGATAAGTGCCGAAATTAGTTGTTCATCTTTTAGACTTCTTGCCGAAAATTTTAGTCAAGAAAATTCATTCTTTTTCCTCTCTTTTTCTTTGAGCAAGAACCGAGTATTGAAGTAGCACCATTGCCGAAATTCTCCTAACTTCTCTCCCTATTCTTTTCCTTTCTTCAAACCTCAATTTTGCATATTTTCTTGAATGGCCGAATGACCCTTTTGTCATTAAGAATCTTAGCCGAAACTGGTAGCCTTCATCTTCTCCTTTCTTCTCTTGAGATAGCCGAATATTGCACCTCCATTTGAGAGCAATAGCCGAACCCTGTACTCTCTCTTTCTACTATTTTCTTGGAGCTGATTCTCTAAGGAAAGGTGCTGTCGACTACTTACTTTTGGTCTCTCTTCAAGCAACATAGAGTGGTAAGTATTCTTCTTTAAGCATTCAGTTTGCTTCTTTTCTTGGGGGATGCCGAAATCAATGATTGGGCTTTGGTTTAGGGATGGTCGAATGTCATAGTGCCATAATATTGTGTCTTTGGTATGTAGCCGCAGTAAGGAGCTTTAAAAGGAGTCTTTCGGGATTTGAGGGGATTAAGGTAAGTCAATATAGTGTTCTGCCTAAGGCCACTTTCTGATGCTTTTTGATATAGAAGCCGATTCTAACAGTTTGTTATAGGGATTTCGACTACTCAAGGAACAAGTGACAGTTTCGGGATTCAGGTAAGCTAGGTAGGTAGTTGGTAATATTCGGCCATAGGCCATATTTGGTATATAAGTAATAACCGATTTTGACCATGGTTATTTAGGGACAAATCGATAGTAGTGAGCAAAGCTTTCGGGATTTTGATCCATTTTTGGTAAGGCTGTAAGTTGTGATTTAGTTATTCGTTTAAGAGCTCGTATTAATCGGTTTTGATTAAAGTATTGTTGATGGAGGCAAATACCAGTCAAGGAGGACAAGGGGTAACTCATATCCCTAAGTTTAAGAGGAGATCCGTTTCTGCAGTTCGGGACTGGCCACCGGGGTGTGGGCCAGCGTCAGAACAAGAAAGTAGGTAGATAGTCGTAGTGTCGCTTAGCGATAGTATCGGGATTGAGGGCGTAACGCTTCAAGTTATCAGGTGTGTAGTTAGCCTACCGTTTTCCGGGATATACGTTATAATTGCATGTGTAGTGTGTGATTAACCCACCGTTTTCCAGGCTTATGTTATGTATGTGACATTTGTATGTGTTATGTATGTACTAACTAATGCAGTGGCAAATATGAAATGGATACCCTTAAGGGGTATGTGGATAATCAGGTCAGTACTAAATCTGATGAAATGTGGTTATTGATGTGTATGTGTAACATGTACATGCGTTATTATATTATGTCACTATCGTATGTTGCATGTGCATGGGATGGGAAATGAATATGAAAGAAGGACAGGGTTCGAGTACGTGGTTTGATGTTAGCTTCGAGCTACATCGTGGATTGACGCTGACTAAGGTCGCATTGTGGATTATTGTGATTAAGTTCACGTGGTTTGATGAGTGGCTCTGTGCCTCATCGTGGTAGATATCGGCTATGTGCCATATCGTGGTTAATGATGGCTTTGTGCTCATCGTGGTTTTGATGATAGCTACGGGCTACATCGTGGATTGGCGCTGACTGAGGTCGCGTTGTGGATTATTTGCGATTTAGTTCGCGTGGACGGCATTAATTGCCAAATTGGTGTGTAGACGTTGGAGGGTGATTTAGTAATCCCCTGGTGTGTGGTGGCTAGATACGGGGGTGTGTAGAGGATGGACCCTAGGCTGGGTTGGGTGCATTTTGCATAAACTTATTATCTGACATGTGGATTAGTGTGGAAATGGGCCAAGCCCAATATGATATGTGGATTAATGTGAGAATGGGCCAAGCCCAATATGTGGACTCAAGTGGATAAATTGCCTTATCGTATGATATGTGATATGGATATGGGCCAAGCCCAATAAGTGAAAACATGTGAATAAGTTGCATTGATATTTGATATGTGGGTGGAATTCAGTGGACTAATTGCACACTGAGTCTGTTTGACTCACCCAAATTTTACCAACATTGCAGGTGATGCATAAAGCTTGGACCGGGTTGGAGTGGATACGAGGTGGCCCATGCAGAAGAGGATTTTGTTTATACAATTTATGTTTCAGTATTTTAAGTATTTATTTATTGTAATAAGGGCCTCCTAAAGTATTTAAGGATTTTTATTACGTTTTAAGTTGGATTGACGTTTAAAAATTTCTATTTGGGAATGTTTTATTCTTTTAGCAACTTTCCTTTTAAAATATATGATAAAGTTTTTAACCGAAGAACTTGTAACAACGTAATTTATTTCGGAATTTTAAATATACAATGTTTTTCTAGAGACAATAAATTTTTATGTTTTAGTTTAAGTCGTGAGCTTTTCAAACGTTTTCTGCAGTGGCGTTCTGAATTCGACCGTGGCTCGTGGGCCGAGTTTGGGGTGTTACAGTTTGGTATCAGAGCCCGGTTCAAAACTCAGCTTTGAGGGTTTTGGGTCCAAAAACATTTTACAAAGATGGGCTTTTCAAAAACATGGATTTTCATGAAATTTTTCAGGTTATTCTGGCATGGCACCTGTATCTCTGACCCGAAGTCCACCAGGTAAGTACCCCTAAGCTATTGAAGTGATTTGTATATGTGAATTTGATGGGCATTATGGGAACGTAGGTTAGAAGATTAGAGCTATTGAACCCTAGGACTAGTCTACTCCAACACAGAATACATAAGACTTAAGAACAACCGAACAAACCTGTGAAGTAAGTCGCCGAGTTAAGGTGTGGCAACCATTGTGCGCATGTCTAGGATTGGTTTCGGTGGGAGCTTGGTATTTAAGCAGTCCTAGTGACTCACCTCCTCTCCACTCGAATCCTACCTGGTGCGTAGCAACGGTTCACCCTAACCAAGAGGACTTATTCACGCGCTAAACTCAATAACTAAATCCCAAAAGGGACTAGCCAGTTTTATAAAGCCCTTAGTTTTTAAATCACCAAAATCACCCTCTGATTTGTATAAACTATTATTGGAAAAAAAAATTTCAAAATATTCTCGGTTTACAAAATTATCCAAATACCCCTGGTTTGTAAATTACTAGAATACTCCTGGTTTACGAAATTACTATACTACCTTCAATTTTATTAAGATTTTCCTTACTGTACAAAATACCGAACACCCTAATTTTCAAATTAGCAAGATACCCTGATCCAGGAAAATTTACTAAAACGCCTTTGATTTGTAAAGACTATTTTCGACTTGACCCCGATTTATTATCAAAATACCCCTGTAGGACAAATGACGAAATTACCCCTGGGTTGGGAATGGACAAAAATGCCCATAAAAGTGTGATAGAAGTGTGTTGAATGTTGTGAATGACTGGATGTGAATCTCTGAATTAGAATAGTGAATTTGAGATGAAACTTTGATTGATCGAAAGAACCACTATTAAACTTCTTTTCATAAAACTGCTCGCGGATAAACAGTGGAACAAAGTACTAATGCATAAAAATTTTTAATCAGATTAAATCGCAACGTTAGACAGGAGTTCTAGTGGATGTGGTCGAGGTAGAATGACAGTATCGGAACCAGTTGGGTCTGGCCGTGGGTCAGATAATGATGTGCCATAGCCAGCAGTGGGCGCGGAGGATTAAGATCAGACTGGAGGGGATGACGCAGTGTCGCAAGCTATGCTGCGAGTGTTAGAGCTAGTGGCAGGAGCTAGTGTGGGAAATAGAGCTCGAAAGTCAGTACGGTCGAACGGAGCCGAAGTTTTTAGAGGAGTGTCTGGGGTAGCTCCGAATGTAGCGGAGTACTGGCTAGAGGCAGTCGAAAGGATCATGGACGACTTGGACTGCACTGCTGAGGAAAAGCTGAAAGGTGCTATTTCGTTGCTCCGAGATGAAGCTTATCGGTGGTGGCTCACTGTCAGACAAGGTACCCCAGCAGATCGAGTGGATTGGGGGTATTTCAAGGTTAAGTTTGAAGGGAAGTATGTTGGGGCTAGTTACTTAGACTCGCAGAGAAAGGTGTTTCTGAATTTAGTACAAGGGAGTAAGTCGGTAGCGGAGTACGAAGCGAAATTCCTGTGGTTAAGTCAGTATGCTAAGGGAATCGTGGCTACTGATTACGAGAAGTGTGTCCGATTCGAAGATGGATTGCGAGACGAGCTGCGAGTGTTGATCGCTCCACAGAGAGAGAGTGACTTTGCTATTCTAGTGGAGAGGGCTAGGATCGCTGAAGAAGTTAAGAGGACTATGAGGCAGAACCGAGAAAAGAATAGGAACTGGAACAAGAGAAGTTTTGGACCGTCAGAGCTATCTGGAGATTTTCAGAAAAGACCAAGGATTGAGAATTCTGTACGTGCACCTGTACCAGTTGCTGAGAAGCGGAGTCGTCCATGTGCTCAGTGTGGGAGAGCTCATGCAGGAGAGTGCTGGGGAAATAGTAAGGAATGTTTCCGGTGTGGGTCTAAGGCTCATTTGGTTAAGATATGTCCTCAAGTGATGGATAGGGCTCGAGGCCAAGGTTATGTGCAGCCTGGTAAAGGTGGTCGGCAAGTGACAAGGGATCGTGGTCCGAACCATGGAGGAAATGGTTCCGGCCGAAGTCGTGGAACACCAAGCGGAGGTGCTGAAGGTTCAGATGCGAGGCAACCAAGGTTGGCTTAGGCAATCAGTCGTAGTGAGGAGGAAGTTGGGCCAGATAGGATCGGGTACGTTTCCTAATCCTGGAATCCTTTTATTGCCTTGATTGTTATAGAGCTAGTTCGTTCTTGTGTTGCTAGTGAAGTGTATGGAACCTTCAATGCGAATCTTGAGATGGTATCTAGGGAAATGTGTTAGTTTTATTAAGACCAGAGTGCACAGCCGTAGAATAGTGTGATGGGTTAGGATGCACGATTGTTCGATAGTAAGTAATTTCGAGGACGAAATTATTTTTTAGGAGGGTAGAATTGCAATATCCTAGATTTAGGGGTTATGCGTTCGTGCATAATTCATGAGCTAGTAGGCTTCGTCTGTGTTTGGATGTGTATTAAGGGTTTTTAGAACTCTAGGATGTAGGGGAGTGCCTTAAGAAACTATTGGATTTTAGGTTCTTAAAAGGGAGCTAAGGATGTAAGGCCTTAAAGGATTAAGTGGTGAGGGTTATGACACAAAGATGGGCTTGGTAAAGTGGCTGCAAGGCGCCACTTAGGGCCTTGGTGAATGACGCCTCAAGCAAGGGAGAAGGGCTCAGGTTCGAGTCTTGTTGGCAGCATGGGGAGTGCTTTTATTTTTGCTTTTGCGTCAAGGTAGAGAGGGGGAGTGTTGGACGGCAAATGGGACTTCAAAGGGGTGAGGATTAGGCTTGTTTTTCTTTTTAAATTTTGGCTAGGATATAAGATAATTGTAGTTTTATTTTATTTATCTTAAGTGAGCAGATAAGAGATAAATGAGGAGAGAAAAATGGGATTTGATAAGAGAAAGGAGTAGTGGCCGATTGAGGGTCTCTTTTGGTGTTAATATTCGGTCATGTATAGGGGGATAAGTGCCGAAATTAGTTGTTCATCTTTTAGACTTCTTACCGAAAATTTTAGTCAAGAAAATTCATTCTTTTTCCTCTTTTTTTCTTTGAGCAAGAACCGAGTATTGAAGTAGCACCATTGCCGAAATTCTCCTAACTTCTCTCCCTATTCTTTTCCTTTCTTCAAACCTCAATTTTGCATATTTTCTTGAATGGCCGAATGACCCTTTTGTCATTAAGAATCTTAGCCGAAACTGGTAGCCTTCATCTTCTCCTTTCTTCTCTTGAGATAGCCGAATATTGCACCTCCATTTGAGAGCAATAGCCGAACCCTGTACTCTCTCTTTCTACTATTTTCTTGGAGTCGATTCTCTAAGGAAAGGTGCTGTCGACTACTTACTTTTGGTCTCTCTTCAAGCAACATATAGTGGTAAGTATTCTTCTTTAAGCATTCAGTTTGCTTCTTTTCTTGGGGGATGCCGAAATCAATGATTGGGCTTTGGTTTAGGATGGCCGAATGTCATAGTGCCATAATATTGTGTCTTTTGTATGTAGCCGCAGTAAGGAGCTTTAAAAGGAGTCTTTCGGGATTTGAGGGGATTAAGGTAAGTCAATATAGTGTTCGGCCTAAGGCCACTTTCTGATGCTTTTTGATATAGAAGCCGATTCTAACAGTTGGTTATAGGGATTTCGACTACTCAAGGAACAAGTGACAGTTTTGGGATTCAGGTAAGCTAGGTAGGTGGTTGGTAATATTCGGCCATAGGCCATATTTGGTATATAAGTAATGACCGGTTTTGACCATGGTTATTTAGGGACAAATCGACAGTAGTGAGCAAAGCTTTCGGGATTTTGATCCATTTTTGGTAAGGCTGTAAGTTGTGATTTAGTTATTCGTTTAAGAGCTCGTATTAATCGGTTTTGATTAAAGTACTGTTGATGGAGGCAAATACCAGTCAAGGAGGACAAGGGGTAACTCATATCCCTAAGTTTAAGAGGAGATCCGTTTCTGCAGTTCAGGACTGGCCACCGGGGTGTGGGCCAGTGTCAGAACAAGAAAGTAGGCAGATAGCCGTAGTGTCTCTTAGCGAGAGTATCGGGATTGAGGGCGTAATGCTTCAAGTTATCAGGTGTGTAGTTAGCCTACCATTTTCCGGGATATACGTTATAATTGCATGTGTAGTGTGTGATTAACCCACCATTTTTCGGGTTTATGTTATGTATGTGACATTTGTATGTGTTATGTATGTACTAACTAATGCAGTGGAAAATATGAAATGGATACCCTTAAGGGGTATGTGGATAATCAGGTCAGTACTAAATCTGATGAAATGTGGTTATTGATGTGTATGTGTAACATGTACATGCATTATTATATTATGTCACTATCGTATGTTGCATGTGCATGGGATGGGAAATGAATATGAAAGAAGGACAGGGTGTACTTCGAGTACGTGGTTTGATGTTAGCTTCGAGCTACATCGTGGATTGACGCTGATTGAGGTCGCGTTGTGGATTATTGTGATTAAGTTCACGTGGTTTGATGAGTGGCTTTGTGCCTCATCGTGGTAGATATCGGCTATGTGCCATATCGTGGTTAATGATGGCTTTGTGCTCATCGTGGTTTTGATGATAGCTACGGGCTACATCGTGGATTGGCGCTGACTGAGGTCGCGTTGTGGATTATTTGCGATTTAGTTCGCGTGGACGGCATTAATTGCCAAATTGGTGTGTAGACGTTGGAGGGTGATTTAGTAATCCCCTGGTGTGTGGTGGCTGGATACGGGGGTGTGTAGAGGATGGACCCTAGGCTAGGTTGGGTGCATTTTGCATAAACTTATTATCTGACATGTGGATTAGTGTGGAAATGGGCCAAGCCCAATATGATATGTGGATTAATGTGAGAACGGGCCAAGCCCAATATGTGGACTCAAGTGGATAAATTGCCTTATCGTATGATATGTGATATGGATATGGGCCAAGCCCAATAAGTGAAAACATGTAAATAAGTTGCATTGATATTTGATATGTGGGTGGAATTCAGTGGACTAATTGCACACTGAGTTTGTTTGACTCACCCAAATTTTACCAACATTGCAGGTGATGCATAAAGCTTGGACCGGGTTGGAGTGGATATGAGGTGGCCCATGCAGAAGAGGATTTTGTTTATACAATTTATGTTTCAGTATTTTAAGTATTTATTTATTGTAATAAGGGCCTCCTAAAGTATTTAAGGATTTTTATTACGTTTTAAGTTGGATTGACGTTTAAAAATTTCTATTTGGGAATGTTTTATTCTTTTAGCAACTTTCCTTTTAAAGTATATGATAAAGTTTTTAACCGAAGAACTTGTAACAACGTAATTTATTTCGGAATTTTAAATATACAATGTTTTTCTAGAGACAATAAATTTTTATGTTTTAGTTTAAGTCGTGAGCTTTTCAAACGTTTTCCGCAGTGGCATTCTGAATTCGGCCGTGGCTCGTAGGCCGAGTTTGGGGTGTTACACATGGCATCGGCACCCAAGGAATGTAGGTCCCGTATAAGGCCATGTCTAGTACATGGCGTCAGCATCGAACAAGGAAGGTCTCGTGTAAGACCATGTCTGGGACATGGCATCAGCATCGAACAAGGAAAGTCTCGTGTAAGACCATGTCTGGGACATGGCATCGACACCATACAAGGAAGGTCCCATGTAAGACCTTGTCTGGGACATGGCTTCGGCACCAAAGGAAGATCTCGTGTAAGACCATGTCTGGGACATGGCATCGACATCAAGTTAAGGGATCCCATGTAAGACCATATCTGGGATATGGCATTAGCATCATGAGGCGATTTCATGTAAGACCATAAGCAAATAAAGATAGTAATAAGCTAAGTTGTTTAAAGTTGGTAAGGAGTTTTATTCAAGTTAAGAAAGATGAAGATTGAGTTTATGTTTCTATTAGCAAAATATACTAATTTATGTGATTAAGTGATACAGGTACCATGAGTACATTACAAGTATGTAATTATTATGTATCATGTGATGAGTAAGAATAAGTATGAGTAAGTAAGCCCAAGCACTTGAGACTCATGTTGTATTTGTCTCTTGATGGATGAGTTATATTAAGCAAATATAATTGCTATATGAATTTCATGGAAACTTACTAAGCTATATGCTTACTTCTTTCATTTCCTTCTTCCTTGTAGTTTTGCCAAGCTAGTTCGAGGATCTTTGACGTCGAGCTCGAATCACACTATATCAATCATTATTTTGGGTATTGCCAAGTTGTTTTATTTTAAGTATGGCATGCATAGGAATTATGTCATTTTGAGCTATAGCATATTGGGAGCCAATGTGTTGGCTATTAAGGTTATTACTCTTTTGTGTATGGCCAAAGAGATTGGCCAAATGTTATTAATCTGTATATATTACTGAAGATGAGTTATATGAGTTCTACAAGTGAGGTTTTAAGGGTCATTTATAGTGCCTTAAGGCCATATTATGTGTTGCTTGAGTTGGCATAATTGAGTTTATGTTTCAGGGTGGCAATTGGCTTGGAAAATAGCCTTTAAGTGTCCACACAGGCAAACACACGGGCGTGTGCCTAGGCCGTGTGTGACACACGGTCAACCTCTATGGGTGTGTTGATAGGTCGTGTGTCCCCTACATTTAATTGCGATAATTCAATTCTTCACACGGGCCAGCACACGGGCATGTGCTTAGGCCGTGTGCTCCTTAAGGGGTTGCTGACGTCATAAGCAAAGACCCCTAGTTTTCACACACGGGTGGGGGCACACACGTGTCTAGACCGTGTGAAGGACACGGTCCATTGACACGGGCGTGTGTTCGGCCTTGTGAAAACCCCTGTAGGTTCGAAATAAAAAATTAAATTCTACACGGGCTAAGGACATAGGCGTGTGCGACCACATGGCCTGCCCACACGGGCGTGTCCCAAGTCACACGGGCGTGTGACCCCTGTTTAGGTAAAAAAAATTTCAAAGAGTGTAAAAGTTTCCGGTTGAATTTCGAAACCTTCCAGATGTATGTTTAAGGCCTCGTAGGCCTATGAGATGTATGTTATGACTAAGAAGAAAAAAAGTTTTTAGTTGGAACAAAATTTTATAGCCCGTTATTACATGTTCAAGCAAGATTAAGCATGGTAATACCTCGGATCCGGTCCCGACATCGAACGCGGGTAAGGGGTGTTACACCTGGTTGATAAGATCCGAAAGCATGGGCTGAAGATTTTAGAGCTAATGTGGATGATGATCCCGAGAGAGCCGAGTTTTGGCTCGAAAACTCCATCAGGGTATTGGATGAGCTATCTTGCACAGCAAATGAGTGTTTAAAGTGTGCCATCTCACTTCTAGGGGATTCTATATATCACTGGTGGAATACACTGGTATCGGTGGTACCAAGGAGAGGGTTACATGGGCATTCTTTCAAGAGGAGTTCCAGAAGAAATATATTAGTCAGCGGTTCATCGATAAAAAATGTAAGGAATTTCTTAAGCTGAAGGAAGGCCATATGTCAGTTACCGAATATGAATGAGAATTCATCAGACTTAGTAAATATGCTCAGGAGCGTGTTTCCACCTAGGCTATTATGTGTAAGAGATTCGAGGATGGTTTGAATGAGGATATTCGTGTGTTAGTCGGGATCTTAGAGGTGAAAGAATTTGTTGTGTTGGATGAACAGGCTTATAAGGTCGAAAAGTTGAATAAAGAGAAAAGAAAAGCTGATCTTGAAGCTAGGGATTCGAGGAAAAGACCTATGAGTAATTCATTTTCGTCTCAGTCAAAGAAATCTAAAGAAATGTATTCTTGTTTGAATATTTCAGTGGGGTATTTACACCGAGATCGTGGGAAACAACATTTGAGTTTTAACTCTCAGGCTACTTCAATGGAAAGTGTGGGTAATGTGAGGTCTAACAAACCCGAATGTTAACACTGTGGAAGAAGACATCCCGGTGAGTGTAGGGTGAATGATCAGTCTTGTTTCAAGTGTGGTTCTCAAGAGCATTTTATCCAAGATTGCCCTGAATGGCTGAGAAAGAAAATTTTCAGAGTGCGAAGCCGAGTAATACTACTAATAGGGGTAGGCCACTGAGAAACACTGGAAATGGAGCTAGTAGTAAAGGTGTGATGAAAGATACAACCATGAGATCCGAAGCTCGAGCACCTGCTAGAGCCTATGCCATTCGTGCTTGCGAAGAAGTGACATCTCCCGATGTTATCACTGGTACTTTCTCTCTATAATACTAATGTAGTTGCATTGACTGATCCTGGATCGACTCATTCTTATGTTTGTGTGAAATTGGTAACTAGTCAGAACTTGCCAATTAAATTTACTGAGTTTGTGGTTAGAGTGTCAAACCTCTTAGGCAAACATGTACTAGTTGATAGAGTTTGCAAGAATTGTCCATTAATGATTCGAGGTCACTGTTTTCTGGCGGATTTAATGTTGTTGCCATTTGATGAATTCGATGTTATTTTGGGCATGGATTGGTTGACATTGCATGATGTCGTAGTGAACTATAAAAGAAAGATTATTGAACTGAAATGTGAAAATGGTGAAATTCTTTGAATTGATTCAGATGAACCAGGTGAGTTACCCATTTTAATTTCTTCGATGTCTGCCCAAAGATATGCAAGGAAAGGTTGTGAAGCTTATCTTGCTTATGTGTTGAATACAAAAGAGTCTGAATTGAAAATTGAATCAGTGCTAATAATTTGTGAATATCCGAATGTGTTCCTAGAAGAATTGCCTGGGTTACCACCAGTTAGAGAAGTTGAGTTTGGTATTGACTTAGTACCAGGAACCTCGCTGATATCTATTACTCCGTATAGAATGGCTCCGACCGAATTGAAAGAGTTAAAGACTCAGTTGCAAGAGTTGACAGATAAGGATTTTGCGAGACCAAGTTATTCTCCCTGGGGTGCTCCAGTATTGTTCGTAAAGAAGAAAGACGGGTTTATGAGACTTTGTATAGATTACAGATAGCTTAATAAGGTAACCATTAAGAACAAGTATCCTTTGCCGAGGATTGATGATTTATTTAACCAACTGAAAGGAGCGACTGTGTTCTCAAAGATAGATTTGAGATCTGGTTACTATCAGTTGAGAGTAAAAGAGTCAGATGTGCTGAAAATCGCTTTTAGAACAAGGTACGGACACTATGAATTCCTTGTTATGCCTTTTGGGTTAACGAATGCTCCTGCAGTTTTTATGGACCTAATGACTGAATCTTTAGATCGTATTTGGACAAGTTTGTGGTGTGTTTATTAATGATATTTTGATTTATTCTCGTGATGAGTCTGAGCATGCCGAACACTTGAGAACTGTTTTACAAACTTTGAGAGATAAGAAGTTGTATGCTAAGTTTAGTAAAAGTGAGTTTTGGCTCCGAGAAGTCAAATTTTTAGGACATATTGTCTGAGGTGATGGTATTCGGTTTGATCCAAGTAAGATTTCAAAAATTGTTGATTGGAAACCGCTAAGGAATGTATCTGAATTTAGAAGCTTTTTGGGCTTATCTGGTTATTACCGACGTTTTGTCAAAGGATTTTCAATGACTGCTACTCCAATGACCAAGTTGTTGGAAAAAGATGTTAAATTTGAATGGTCAGACAAATGTCAACAAAGTTTGGAGAAATTGAAGGCATTACTGACTGAGGCACCGGTTTTAGTACGACCTGAACCAAGAAAAGAAATCGTAATTTATAGTGATGCCTCAGTGAATGGATGGGGTGTATGTTGATGCAGGAGGGCTAAGTGATAGCTTATGCCTCGGAGCTAGCTGCTATTGTGTTTGCCTTGAAAATTTGGAGACATCATCTGTACGGTGAGAAATGTCATGTTTTTACTGATCATAAGAGCTTGAAGTACTTGATTACTCAAAAAGATTTGAACTTATGGCAACGAAGATGACTTGAGTTATTGAAAGACTATGAGTTGGTGATTAACTATCACCTGGGTAAAGCAAATGTGGTCGTCGACGCCTTGAGTAGGAAATCTTTGTTCACTTTGAGAGCGATGAATACACGGTTGACTTTGTCCAGTAATGGTTTGATTCTAGCCGAGTTGAGAGCTAGACCATTGTTCCTTCAACAGATTTGGGAAGCTCAGAAATGTGACAGTGATTTGCAAGCTAAGAGAGTTTAGTGTTAATCGGGTAGTGATTCAGATTTTTATATCTGATCCGATGGTTGTTTGATGTTTCGAGATAGAATATGTGTACCGAAAGATGATGAACTTATTCTGAAAATTCTCCATGAGGCACATAATGTTTGCTTGTCTGTGAATCCGGGTAGTACGAAAATGTATAACGATTTGAAGACATTGTACTGGTGGTCAGGTATGAAACGAGATATTTCAGAGTTTGTTTTGAGATGTTTGATTTGTCAACAAGTAAAAGCCGAACACCAAGTGCCTTTGGGTTTACCTCAACCAGTGATGGTACCCGAATGGAAATGAGATAGGATTACGATGAATTTTGTAACGGGATTGCCTTTGACTCCAAAAAAGAAAGATATCGTATGAGTTGTGGTTGACTGATTGATGAAATCAACTCATTTTATACTGGTACGTACTGATTACTCATTGGATAAGTTAGCTGAATTGTACATTTCTGAGATTGTGAGATTACATGGGGTGCCTGTTTCTATTATTTCGGATAAAGATTCGAGGTTGACTTCGAGATTTTGGAAAAAGTTATAAGAGGCTTTGAGTATGCAATTAAATTTTAGTATCTCGTTTCATCCATAAACTGATGGTCAGTCTGAAAGAATGATTCAGATTCTTGAAGATATGCTCCGATGTTGTGTTCTGGAATTCGAAGGTAGTTGGGAGAAATATCTACCATTGATCGAATTTGCATATAACAACAGTTTTCAGTCGAGTATAAAGATGGCGCCTTATGAGGTATTGTATGGCCGCAAGTGCCGAACACCTTTGTATTGGACTGAGCTCAGTGAGAAATAGATTCACGAGGTTGACTTGGTTAGTGAAACTGAAGAAAAAGTAAAGGTAATCCGAGATTGCTTGAAAGCGACTTCAGATCGAAAAAAGTCGTATACAGACTTGAAAAGAAAAGAAATCGAATTTCAGATCAGTGAAAAGTCTTTCTAAAAGTATCTACGTGGAAGAAGATTCTAAGATTTGGTCGTAAAGGCAAGTTGAGTCCACATTTCATAGGGCCATATGAAGTTATTGAAAGAATAGGCCAGTGGCATATCGGTTAGCTTTACCGACATAGTTTGAAAGGATACATAATGTGTTTCACATGTCTATGCTACGACGTTATCGATGAGACCCTTCACATGTGATTTCTCCGACAGAGGTTAAGATTCGACCTGATATGACTTATGGTCAAGAACCGATCAAGATTTTGGCTCAGGAAGTTAAATAGTTGAGAAATAAAAGTATAGCCCTAGTGAAAGTTTTATGGAAAAGACACGGTGTGGAAGAGGCTACGTGGGAACTTGAGGAAGCTATGCGAAAACAATACCCAAACCTATTTTCTGGTAAGATTTTCAGGGACAAAAATTCCTAAGGGGGAGAGTTGTAACAACTCGATTGTAGACCTAGTCGGAACAGTGGTTTCGGGACCACAAATTTGATGCAAAAAAGTTCATTTTTATTATATTTTTATGGTCCACAGTTTCACGGGATGATTTCGTGAAAATTTCGTTCGAAAATTTTGACGTTTGGGCACTCAATTTAGTCAAAAGGACTAAATTGTAAAAAGTGCAAAAGTTGAGTTCTACATGCTAGAGGTGTCTAATTACTATAAATTTTAAATTGAAGGTCCTTAGATGGTAATTAGACCATTGGTTAATTTAGTGGACAAAAATGTACATGGAGTAAGAGAGAATTTTCATGTTTTAAGTTAGGGGCATTTTGGTTATTTGGCCAATTAAATGAATTAATAATCAAATTAAAAGTCAATTTTTTTTGCTCATCTTCAACCCCTTGGCCAAAGTTTATGAGAGGGAGACATAGCTAGGGTTTGTCAAGCTTCCAAGCTCGATTGTAAGTCCGTTCTAGCCCATTTTTAATAATTTTCATGTTTTTGAGATCCTCGTAACTTGATCTATCCATTTCTACCATTAATTTAAGGAATAATCAAGGTCTAGGGTTTGACCCATGTTGGATATTTGTGTATTTTGATGTCTAATGGTGGATTATGCATGTTTGATGTGTGATAAACAACTTTTGCCAGGTAGTTTTTGATGAAAATGTCAAAAGGACCTATTTGTAAAGAGACTATAAAATGTGTGTAAAAGTGTGATTAAATGAAAAATGTGAACTACTATAAGTATAAAAGAGGACCGAATAGGCTTGGGAATCAAAGAAATTGAATAGATCATTTTTCGAGCCTAGGGGCAAAATTGTAAATATGTCAAAGTTTAGGGGTAAAAATGTAATTTTTCCATAATGTGATTTTTTGACTGAATTGAATAATGTTAATAATAGATGAGTTAAATTTGCTATTATAGATAAAGAGAAACAAGGTTCGGACATAGATCGGGGGAAAAATAAAGTATTTGATGATTAGGTCCCATTCTTACTATTTTTGTACCGAGGTAAGTTCGTATGTAAATAATGAATTATTTTATTTATGTTCTAAATGCTTTAATATTGTATGAATTATGATCGACTCCTTAAATGTAATCGACAAAGTTCGACAAGTGAGAAAATCCTGGTTGAACTTAGGAATAGTTAGGATACAAATGTCATGACATTAGGGTTATTGATATTTCCTGTAAAACCATATCTGGGATATGGCATCGATATGAGACTTCGTGTAAGACCGTAGCTAGCTATTGGCATCGATATGAGATCCCATGTAAGACCATATATGGGATATGGAATTGGTATGGTACTGTGAATGCGAGATGTCCCGAGTATCCTTTAGTATTCCAAGTGGTTCAACAGGCAGTTCGACAGAAATGTTAAAGTTGTGAAAGACTTTGGTATGTTGCACTTGTGTACAGGTATGTACATAAGACTCATGCTTAATGAGCTCGATATGTGATGAACCCTCAGTACGTTTGTGATTGAGTAAGTTTGACTATGAGATTTATAATGACATTTATGTTAATTTACATCATGTTAATTATGTGTTAAATGTGTGTTAGAATGCCTATTATTTGCATAGGAACTTACTAAGCTTTAAAGCTTACTCCCCTTTCTTTTCTCTTTTCTCATAGTGTCACCAAGCTAGCTCAGGGATCAGAGACTGTCGGAGCTTCACTCACACTATCAACATATCATTTTGGGTACCGATGAATTTAACATTTTGACTTATATAGGGACTTGGTCATTTTGTTATGTGTCATTATTGATTTGGCCAAATGTGTTGGGTTATGATGGTTGATAATTCATTTTGTAAATGGCCATTGAAATTGGCTAATATTGTTTAAATATATATATAATGATGCTTATCATGGATGTGGGAATTTGCATGCTTGAGTTGATAAGTATGTGATGGTTCTATGTGATAGATGGTAGTATATGAATGAGTGTGGTTGCCTTGGTTGTGGCTAATTTGATTGAATGTATATGCTTGGCTTGGTGTTATGTTTTGTTGTTCAGGTATGTGCAGGGAAGGGTGACAAAATGGCTTGGTAAATAGCCTTGTTTTTGTCCACATGGGTAGACACACGGGCTTGTGTCTAGTCCGTGTGTGACACACGGCTTGCCCGATGGACGTGTGTTCTGGCCGTGTGTCCCCTGCACCTTAATCGTTGCAAAACAGAATGCTCAGTAATGAGCAAACGGGCATAGACACAGGCGTGTCTCTCAGCCGTATGGACGGCAGTGCCTCGAACACGGGCGTGTGCCCTGGCCGTGTGAAGTCTGGATATATTTTATGAAAAATTATGAAAATTTAATCTATCACACAAGCGTGTGTCCACTTCTAATGCATGTTTTGGGCCTCGTAGGTTCGTGATAGGGACGATATGAATGTATGTTAAAGGTTTTAAACTTGGATGGAAATTTATGTCTCAGTTTTATATGTTTGCTTGTGTTTATGTCTGGTAATGCCTCGTACCCTGTTTCGGCGTTGAATACGGGTAAGGGGTGTTACACTCCACCATACCTATTCCCCAACCGATTACCGTAGCTCCTCAAGGTTTGGAACCCTTACGTTTGAATAAGCTACATATGGATAAAATTTGAAAATACAGGGCTGAAGAGTTTAGAGCTACAGTTGATGATGATCCTGAGAGAGCCGAGTTTTGGCTTGAAAATACAATCTGGGTATTTGATGAACTGTCTTGTACGCCAACTGAATGTGTCAAATGCATTGTATCACTTCTGAGAGATACTGTATATCAGTGGTGGAACACTTTGATATCTGTGGTGCCGAGAGAAAGAGTCACGTGGGAATTCTTTCAGACCGAGTTAAAAAAGAAATACATAAGCCAGCGGTTCATCGATCAAAAGCGCAAAAAATATCTGGAATTGAAACAAGGTCGTATGACGGTGACTGAGTATGAAAGAGAATTCGTGAGACTAAGTAAATACGCTTGAGAATGTGTTTCCACTGAAGAGATTATGTGTACATGGTTCGAAGACGGGTTGAATAAAGATATTAAGCTTCTAGTTGGGATTCTGAAATTGAAAGAATTTGTTGTTTTGGTCGACAGAGCTTGCAAAGGAGAGGAACTTGGCAAAGAAAAGAGAAAGGCTAATTTTGAGGCTAGAGATTCGAGAAAGAGGCCAATGAGTAAACCCTATCGTTCTTCTTCAAAGAACTCATGGGATTCGTATAATCGTTTGAATGCTTTAGTGGGGTATTCTAATAGAGACCGTGGGACACAATACACGAGTCCTAAAACTCAAGCCACTTCAGTATCGAGTGTTGGTAGTGTTAGAACCAACAAACCTAAGTGTCAACAGTGTGGAAGACGACATTTTGGAGATTGCTGGATAAATAACAAAGCTTGTTTTAAATGTGGCTCACAAGATCATTTTATTCGGAATTGTCCTGAGTTACCTGAGAAAGATAAATTTCTGAATACAAGACCGAGCAATACAGCTACCAGAGGGAGACCACCTAGAAATACGAGAAATGTAACTAGTAGCAAAGGTGCGACAAAGGATTCTGCTATGAGATCTGAGGCTTGAGCATCAGCCAAAGCTTACTCTATTCGCGCTCGTGAAGATGCGTCATCACCAGATGTTATCACTGGTACATTTTCTCTCTATGACACTGATGTAATTGCTTTGATTGATCATGGATCGACTCATTCATATGTTTGTAGGAATTTAGTGTCTAGTAAGAGTTTACGTATTGAGTCTATCGAATTTGTGGTTAAAGTATCGAACCCCTTAGGCCAGTATGTCCTAGTTAATAAAGTTTGCAAGAATTATCCTTTGATGACTCGAGGTTACTATTTTTCGACTAATTTGATGCTTTTACTATTTGATGAATTCGATGTGGTCTTGGTTATGGATTGGTTGACTCTACATGATGCTGTTGTAAATTGTAGACGAAAGAGTATTAAGTTGAAATGTCAGAATAGTAAAATTCTTCGAATTGAAACTGATAATTCGAGTGGGTTGCCTATTGTGATATCGACGATGCTAGCTCAGAATTATGTGAGAAAAGGTTGTGATGCTTACTTTGCATATGTACTGGATACAAATGTGTCTGAATCAAAGATTGAATTAGTGCCAGTGGTTTGTGAATATCCGGATGTGTTTCCAGAAGAGTTACCTGGGTTGCCACCGATCAGAGAAGTTGAGTTTGCTATTGAATTAGTACCGGGAACATCACCGATATCGATAGCTCCTATAGAATGGCTTCTACATAGTTAAAAGAGTTGAAAGCTTAGTTGCAAGAGTTAACAGATAGAGGTTTTGCGTGACCTAGTTTTTTTCCCTAGGGTGCACCAGTTCTATTCGTAAAGAAGAAAGATGGATCGATGAGACTATGTATCGACTATCGTTAGCTTAACAAGGTTACAATTAAGAATAAATATCCTTTGCCGATAATTGATGATTTGTTCGATTAGTTGAAAGGAGCAACATTATTTTCAAAGATTGATCTAAGATCTAGTTATTATCAGTTGCGAGTTAAAGATTCGGATGTGCCAAAAACTGCGTTCAAAACTAGGTACGGGCATTATGAATTTCTTGTTATGCCATTCGGATTAACTAACGCTTCTGCAATTTTTATAGATTTGATGAATAGAATTTTCAGACCATAATTGGATAGATTCGTAATCGTATTCATTGATGACATTCTAATTTACTCTCGAGACGAATCTGAGCATGCCGAACATTTGAGAATTGTATTGCAGACTTTGCGAGATAAAAAACTATTTGCTAAATTTAGAAAATGCGAGTTTTGGCTCCGAGAAGTTGGATTTTTGGGACATATTATTTCAGGGGAAGGCATTCAAGTTGATCCGAGTAAGATTTCAGTGGTTGTTGACTGGAAACCACCAAGAAACGTATTCGAAGTCAGAAGTTTTTTGGGATTAGCTGGCTATTATCGGTATTTTATAAAAAGATTCTCGATAATTGCTACACCGATGACTCGATTGCTACAAAAAGATGTAAAGTTCGATTGCTACACCATAGAGTTTTGAACAGTTGAAAGCACTGTTAACTGAAGCACCAGTTTTTAATTTAGCCCGAGTCAGGTAAAGAGTTTGTGATTTTTAGTGACGTGTCATTGAACGGTTTGAGATGTGTTTTGATGCAAGAAGGAAAAGTGATAGCTTATGCTTATAGACAGTTAAAAACGCATGAAAATAATTATCCGACACACGACTTAGAGTTGGTTGCTACTGTTTTTGCATTGAAAATTTGGTGACATGATTTATTCAGTTAGAAGTGCCATATTTTTACCGACCATAAGAGCTTGAAGTATTTAACATCTTAGAAAGATTTGAATTTACGACAATGAAGATGGCTCGAGTTATTGAAAGACTATGAGTTAGTGATTGATTATCATCTGGGAAAAGCGAATGTAGTCGCAGATGCTCTGAGTAGAAAATCTTTATTTGCTTTGCAAGCGATGAACACATAGTTAACTTTATTTGGTTATGGTTCGATTTTAGCTGAGTTAAAGGCTAAATTGTTATTTCTACAGCAAATTTGTGAGGCTCGAAAATGTGACAATGAATTGCAAGCTAAAAGAGTACAATGCGAGTCGACTACTGATTCAGAGTATCACATCGGATCCGATGATTGTTTGTTGTTCCAAGGTAGAATTTGTGCACCGAAAAACTCCGAGCTTATTTAGAAAATTCTACACGAAGCACACAGTGGTTGTTTATGTTCATCCGGGGAGTACTGAGTGTACAATGATTTGAAAAAATTGTACTGGTGGCCGGGCATGAAATGAGACATTTCAGAATTTGTGTCGAGATGCTTGGTTTGTCAACAAGTCAAAGCCGAACATCAAGTGCCTTCGGGATTACTACAACCGGTGATGATACCAGAATGGAAATGGGATAGAGTTACGATGGATTTCGTATCGGGATTACCCCTATCTCCAAAAAAGAAAGATGCTATTTGGGTTGTTGTTAATCGACTGATGAAATCTGCACATTTCATTTCGGTGCGTACAGATTTTTCACTCGATAGATTAGCTGAATTGTACATTTCTAACATTGCAGATTGCAGGGGGTGCCAGTTTCTATTATTTCGGATAGAGATCCAAGGTTTATGGCTTGATTTTGGAAGAAATTTCAAGAAGCTTTGGGTACGCGGTTGCACTTTAGTACTGCATTTCATCCTAAAACTGACGGTCGGTCTGAGAGAGTGATACAGATTCTCGAAGATATGCTTCGTTGCTGTGTGTAAGAGTTTGAAGGCAACTGGGAAAAATATTTACCACTGGTTGAATTGGAGTATAACAATAGTTTTCAATTGAGCATAAAGATCGCACTATATGAAGCTTTATATGGTCGTAAATGCAGAACTCAGTTGTACTGGACCGAGCTTAGTGGGAAGAAGACTCACGGGGTTGATCTGATTAGAGAGACCGAAGAGAAAGTGAAAGTAATTCACGAAAGTTTGAAAGCAGCTTCAGATCAACAGAAATCGTATGCATATTTGAAATGTAAAGACATTGAATTTCAAATCGGTGACAGAGTGTTTTTGAAAGTATCGCCGTGGAGGAAGATTCTTCGGTTTGGTCGCAAAGGAAAATTGAGTCCACAATTTATCGGGACGTATGAGATTATTGAAAGAATAGGGCCAGTGGCAATTTGACTAGCTTTACCGTCAGAACTGGAAAAGAACACCGATATAGATCAAATCCGTCACACGTAATTTCTCCAATAGAAGTTGAAATTCAACCTGATATGTTGTATAGTGAAGAACCGATCAAAATTCTGGCTCGAGAGATTAAAGAGTTAAGAAACAAAAGCATAGCTTTAGTGAAGGTTTTATGGCAACGTCACCGTGTTGAAGAGGCTACGTGGGAACCCGAGGAAGCTATGAGAAAACAGTACTCTAAGCTATATTCTGGTAAGATTTTCGGAGACGAAAATTCCTAAGGGGGAAGAGTTGTAACAGCCTATTTTTAGTCAAATCAGAATAGTGATTTCGGGACTACAAACCTGAGGTCAAAATATTTATTTTATTATTATTTTAATGTCTACAACATGATAGTATGATTGTGTAGAAAATTCGTTAAGAAATTTTTTCGTTTGAATGCTCAATTTGATAAAAATGACTAAATCGCGTAAAGTATACAAGTTGAGTTCCAATAGCTAAAGGTGTCTAATAGCTATAGAACATTAAAGTGGAGGTCCTTATATGGTAAATAGTCCATAAATGAGATAGGGGATGTAACACCCCTAACCCGTATTCGTCACCGGAACAGTGCTACAGAGCTTTACTAGAGATTTCAATATCGTCCCTTAAATGGACCCTCAAGGCCCAAAATGAGTATTAGAATCAAATCAGGAACTTAGAGAATTTTTCGTGAAATTTTTAAAATTTCCAAGATACAGGGCACACACGCCCGTGTGGTCCAAGAGACACGCTTATGTGACCCTAGGAAACGCCCGTGCTGCAGGTCGTGTTTGACCCCTTGTAACTCTCTGACTTGTGCCACACGGTTGGCCACACGCCTGTGTGCTAGGCCGTGTAACACACACAGCTAAGACACACGCCCATGTCTCTGCCCGTGTGCTCAATTCTAAGCATTCTATTTCTCAATTTTAAGGTGCAGGGGACACACGGCGATACGGCCACGCCTCGAGCAATCCCTTGTGAGCTGAATTTGTTCGATTCTAGCTCGTTGACCTCAATTCAGCTTGTTTCCAACCCAATGAGCTCGTGTGCTCATTTTGAGTTTGTTTTAATCTTATGCTTTCTAAACTTGATGGAATAAATCAATTAGTTTAACTTAGATAGTTAATTCAATTTAACTCATTTATCTTTTCAGTTCTTGCATTTTATTTGCTGGAATAAAATAAATGTTTTCTAGTTAAATTAGTTAATCAACTTCAAATCATAAGTATGTCTTAATTTGGACTTATTAATTTTGTTTATAAATGTGTTAATTTTATTACATGTTTTAGTTTGTCTCCTACAGCTGAATTTAAGATGTGTCTTAGTTTATTACTTGTGTTTAATATGTCTTAGTTATTACTTGTTTTAATGTGTCCTAGCTAAAAGCATGATTTTAATGTGGTTTGAGTCGCTGAATTAATGTGTCTTAAGATGGATTAATTTGCTGAATTAATTAGGTACAGGCATATGCATGGACGGCTTAAATGAAGGTGTATTGATGCTTGAACTCTCCCAAACACCTATTCGGCCGAAGAGTAGCTGATCACTCATGTTCCCAAGCTGGCCGATTAGCTCCCCAAAGCAGCCATGAAGGCTTTCACACTAGCCGATTACTCCATTCACACATGAAGGCCTTTTGGTTTTGTGCGTTCACACACAAGTGGTTATTCAATTTCAGCTTCCACACTCAAAATGACTCTTGCAATATTCAAGTTGCTCATTAAGTCTTCAAACCATCCAGCTGAACAAGAAACTTGCATTTAAGCCTAATTAAGCACTATGACCAAACCTAGCCAAGGCTAATCAGCTCCTATTCATTCCAATTAATTCCAACTACATGAAGACACTCTAGAAGCTGTCCAATGACGTTTCCAAGGCTGGAGAAGCTTCATGGAACTTTCATGAATTATTCTGGAATTTTTAGCTCATTAAAAGTTGAAATCAAATGACAATTTAGCTCATCATTTGTCTATTCGGCAAGCCTTAGGTTTTTCCTATAAATACATTGTTATTTGTTGTTTGTAAGGACTTTTTGCCAATTAAATGAACATTGAGTTATTTGTGAGGTTTTTCTCTCTCAAATTTGTCTGAGGCTTAACTTGACTTATTTGCTAGTTAGTGGCGTCAGCCTGATTCTTCTTTCAAACTTATCAATTTCGTAGTGTGGCATTCACCCAACCTTATACCTTTGGTTCTTACCTTGCTAGGTAACGGGTCAAGGTTTCCTACCTTCCACCACCGAACCATCTTAAGTCATATAAGCCCGGGTCAGCACTCTTCTTAGTGTTGGTTCATTCTTAACACTTGACTTTCCATCCCATCCAACTATCAACTACCCAATTTAATTTTTCTTTGTTAGCCGAACCTAAATCCACAAACACTTAGTTAATACAAGCCTATTCTTCATTCTTACTTTCCATACTTAGCGAATACAAACATATTTCAAGTTTGGAATGATACTTCCTTGTTCGATGATCGGGCATCTAAAATGACTCAACTGAACAGACCGAGGCAAGATCGTATCATTTTGTATCAGAGCTTGTAAAAATGAGAAGTACTGACGTTCGAAGCTACCCTAGAGCAGGTTCGTGAAGAAAAAAGATTATTCGTAAAAACATTTTGTGAAACAAAGTATTTTCATTGTATCCATCATATTGTAATTATAAAAAAAGAAAGAGAAAGAAATTCGAAGTTCAAAAAAAAGTGTTGAAGTTTTGTGTTCATCTTCTTGTGTTTCCGATCATCAAGTTCCCTTTCTACTACCATCATCTACCTTCACGCCGCACTAAAAACTAATTCTTTTCTTTTAGCCCACCTTGTACCTACTCATCAATACGCTTGCAAACCATTTGAAGTCGACCCCTAGACTACAATAAAGTCTAAACAAGTCTTTTAAAAAATCACGAGAGAAGAAACGAGCGAAAAAAGGCACGAGAGAAGTGAGAGCAATAGAGAGAAGCAAAAGCCAATTAAAGAGTGCTAACACGAGTGTGAGTGCCATTAACTCTTTCTTCTGAATGAATGTGTGGCTTTGTAGTGAGGTTTTCTTTTTCTATGTCTAAAACTCCAGAACGCAATATGGCGGAAGGTGAAGGTCGTCAACCTATTAGAAATGTAGTTCCCGGAGGAGGTGGAGTACCCAATTTGGCCCAGCAAGCTCTTTTGCGAGAATTCCAATGCATGCTTCAAAATGAGATGGAATCATTCAACGAGAGTTTGGAACGAGTCGAGGAGAGGGGCCAATGTGAAAGGACTTCTCAAGGTCCACGGAGAGAACGAGGCTGACCAAGGCTCAACGAAGATGATCTTTATGACTAGCGATTCCGAAAGTGACCAAGATTCCAACCAAAGTGAACGACGGGGAGGGCCAAGGGACCGAGGCCAAAGAGAGTATGGGTGAGTGGATGATGACTTAAAGAATTTCAAGCTTTCTATTCCACCGTTCCAAGGCAAATCAGATCCAAAGGCCTACCTCGACTGGGAGAAAAAGATTGAGTTAGTATTTGACTGCCACAACTACTCCGAAACCAAAAAGGTCAAGTTGGCAGTGATTGAATTTTCTGATTATGCAATGCTCTGATGGGATCAATTAACCACTAGTCGAAGGAGGAACAGGGAATGACCAATCTTAACTTGGGCCGAAATGAAGGCGGTGATGCATCGGTGGTTTATACCATCATATTACCACCACGAGCTCTACCAAAAACTCCAAAATCTTACCCAAGGATCGAGGAGTGTTGAAGACTATTTCAAGGAGATGGAAATCGCATTGATTCGCACGGATGTTCAAGAGAATCGAGAGGCTACAATGGCGCGATTCTTAGTCGGTCTTAACCGAAACATCGCCAACATCGTGGAGCTTCAGCACTACGTCGAATTAGTAGACATGGTGCACATGGCCCTCAAGGTCGAGAAGCAAATAAAAAGAAAGAGGACTGTGCGAGGCTATTCCAACCCCAACGCAACTTCAAAATGGGGCCAAGTTAATAGCAAGGAAGAGACAACAAGTCGTGCAAAAGATCAAGTGGTGCCAGCAAAATCTAACAAGCCCATTGGGGAAGCTAGTAAAAACAAGATCGAATCAATCTCCAATCGAACAAGGGACATTAAATGTTTTAAGTGCCTCGGGAAGGCGTATATTGCCAATCAATGTCCAAACCAAAACACTATGGTGGTGCGAGCGAACGGCGAAATTGAATTGGAAGAAGAGAATGAAGAAAGTCTGAGGTACCCACCGATGAGGAAGAAGACTTGGAATAGGCGGTTGAAGGTGAAATGCTCGTTGTCAAAAGGAGTTTGAGCATCCAAAGTGCCGAAAGTGAGCAACAACAAGAAAATCTATTTCACACACAGTGCCACGTACAAGGCAAAGTGTGTAGCTTGATTATTGATGGTGGGAGTTGCACCAATGTTGCCAGCACATTAATGGTGGAAAAATTAGGCCTTCCAATGACTAAGCACCGGCATCCATACAAACTACAATGGCTCAATGAAGGCAGCGAGTCGAAAGTGACCAAGCAAGCCCTAGTCACATTTTCAATTGAAAAATACAACGATGAAGTCCTATGCAACGTGGTACCAATGCATGCTGGACACTTGCTTTTGGGACGGCCGTGGCAGTTTGATCAGAAGGTCAAACATGATGGTTTCACAAATCGCTATATCTTCGAGCATCATGGTAAACATGTGACTTTGGCTCCCTTAACGCTAAAGCAAGTCTACGAGGATCAAGTTAAGTTGAAAAGGTCTACGGAAAAATCGAGAGAAAAGAACAAAGTTTGTGAGAATAAAACAAGTGGAGAAAAAGAGAGTGAACTCAAAAATAAAATGAGTGAAAAGGAGAGAAGTGTTTTTACTAATCGACGTGCGAACTACCTTTGTATTGTCTCCTCAATTCAGGTTCCTAAAGATCTATGTGACGAGCTTCAACTTCAATACTTTTCTGATGAGAGGCGGTTCAAGTTGATTAGCAAAGGTAAGGACGTAGATGACCCTAGTCCACCATCGCTTAAAGGTAAGCAAGGTAAGGGACCTATAGCCTTTAAGTCTCAACAACCCTATTCGAATGTTGGTGATAATATTGCTGATGACTTAATCTTTGAAAAGGCTCCGTACCTTGATATGGTTAATTGTCATTCTTTGATTACTTTTGATGCTTTCATTTTAAATAATGGCCAGAAGAGCTTTTCTAATGAAGATTATTGCGTTGATAAATGTGTGGATGAAATAATGGTCAATCGACAAATGCAAAACTTGGGCATGTGTCATAGCGAATTTTTATGTAAGCCTAATTTGTCTGATTGTGATGACAAATTGAATTCTCTGATTTGTTGCATAAATTCCACATGTTTGGGCAAATCCTTTCAAATGAGATTTAAGTGGTGTGATTGTTTGTACATGTGCATGCTTGAAGTCCCTTCGTTAACATGTGGGAGTTATTTGAGGAAAGGAAATTCTTACTGAATTTTGGTTCGAGTGACCAAACTCATGTGTTCACACCTGGAATCCATTATTTTGGTTCGTCATTGAGAGTAATTTAGCATCTTGAATTTTGTGAAAATAAATGAGTGCACAATTTATGCTTGATGTCTGGTCTTTAACTAAGAAAACAAAACTTGTGCATTTTGTTTGTAACTTTAAATTGATTGCTATTCCTTTCATGTTGCTCGACATGAAGTTTTTGATTTATTATGGACATGTACGATCAATTTATATTTCTCGATCCAACAATGGTTTATGTGCTCTAGTTGGGAATGAGAATTTGGGACGAACCTTGGTGTTTGCAAATCATAGTGGGCCCCAATCTTTTGAATTTTGTGTAGGAGGCACTTCGAATTCGTTCCCTCCTAAAGAGGGCGGGCATATAAGTGACATGCTTTCTTTTGAAGTTATGTGTAATTTTCAAGTTGTTTGGCGCAAGTCTGTCAAATTCGTTAGCCAAGGGGCTTGTGACGAGGAAAGATTTGTTGCGAGCAAGTGGCCCGATTTGAGGACAAATCACTTTAAAGAGGGAAAGGATGATACGGCCATGCCCCGAGCACACTCTTGAGTCAGCTTCCTAAGTGTTGCTTGCAATCCCTTACGAGCTGAATTAGTTCGATTCCAGCTCGTTGAGCTCAGTTCAGCTCGCTTCCAGCCCAATGAGCTCGTTTGCTCGTTTTGAGTTTGTTTTAATTTTAGCTTTCTAAACTTGCAAGAATAAATCAATTAGTTTAACTTAGCTAGTTAATTCAATTTCACTCATCTATCTTTTTAGTTCTTGCATTTTATTTACTGGAATAAAATAAATGTTTTTTAGTTTAAATTAGTTAATCAACTTTAGCTCGTAAACATGTCTTAATTTAGACTTATTAATTTTGTTTATAAATGTGTAAATTTGATTACATGTTCTTAATTTGTCTAGCTACAGCCGAATTTAAGATGTGTCTTAGTTTATTACTTGTGTTTAATATGCCTTAGTTATTACTTGTTTTAATGTGTCCTAGTTGAATGCATGATTTTAATGAGGTTTGAGCTGTCGAATTAATGTGTCTTAAGATGGATTAATTTGCTGAATTAGTTAGGTGCAGGCATATGCATGGACGACTTAAATGAAGGTGTGCTGATGCTTGAACTCTCCCAAGCACCTATTCGGCCAAAGAGTAGCTGATCACTCATGTTCCCAAGCTGGCCGATTAGCTCCCCAAAGCAGCCATGAAGGCTTTCACACTAGTCGATTATTCCATTCACGCATGAAGGCCTTTTGGTTTTGTGTATTCACACACAAGTGGTTATTCAATTTCAGCTTTCACACTTAAAATGTCTCTTGCAATATTCAAGCTGCCCATTAAGTCTTCAAACCATTCAGCTGAACAAGACACTTACATTTAAGCCTAATTAAGCACTATGGTTGAACCGCCAAGGCTAATCAGCTCCCATTCATTCCAATTAATTCCAGCTAGATTAAGACACTCTAGAAGTTGTCCAATGACGTTTCCAAGGCTGGAGAAGCTTCATGGAACTTTTATGAATTATTCTGGAATTTTCAGCTCATTAAAAGCTAAAATCAAATGTCAATTTAACTCATCATTTGTCTATTCGACAAGCCTTAGATTTTCCCTATAAATACTTTTTTATTTGCTAGTTGTAAGGACTTTTTCCCAATTGAATGAACGTTGAGTTATTTGTGAGGTTTTTCTCTCTCAAATTTCGTCCGAGACTCAGCATAACTTATCTGCTAGTTAGTGGCGTCAACCTGATTCTTCTTTCGAACTTATCACTTTCGTAGTGTGGCGTTCACCCAACCTTATACATTTGGTTCTTACCTTGATAGGTAACGTGTTAAGGTTCCCTATCTTCCACCACCGAACCACCTTATGTCATATAAGCCCGGGTCAATACTCTTCTTAGTGTTGGTTTGTTCTTGACACTTAAGTTCGATTTTCCATCCCATCCAACTATCAACTATCCATTTTAATTTTTCTTTATTAGCCGAACCTAAATCCACAAACACTTAGTCAATGCAAGCCTATTCTTCATTCTTATTTTCCATACTTAGCCAATACAAACATATATCAAGTTTGGAACGATACTTCCTCATTCGACGATCGGGCATCTAAAACGACTCAACTCAACATAGTAAGGCGAGATCGTATCACACGGCCTAACCGCACGCCCATGTACCAGGCCGTGTGTCACACACAGTCAAGACACACGCCCGTGTGTCTACCCTTGTAGACAACATAAAGCCATTTTCTAGCTTTATTTTTCACCCAAACTTTGCCAATGCCCTACACCAAAACTTTCATTCATATACCAACCAATTCAAGAATCATAATCAAGTTAATTTTAACATCTAACATGGTATGCATTCATGTTTATAATCTTACCCTTTTGTGAACATACATGTTAACATAATTTAATCAACCACACTAAACACATGGATATTCATCATGGTATAACCTTATAATTTTATTAAAACAAATCTTTACTAGCCATCCAAATGGTTAGATTATAATCAACCCTTTTACATGCCAATACGGCCAATTAACCTATACATGCCATTATAACAATAACTAACTTACCATATGTACCAAAATGAGCTGATGGATAGTGTGAGTGATCTCTGCCAAACTTCCAATCCAACGAGCTTCCGATTTACTATAAAACAGGGAAATAAAACTAAGTAAACATATAATGCTTAGTAAGTTCGTATAACATGGTACTTAACTTACCATTTATTCTATTTCAAGATAAACATGTAAGGCATATTCAATCAATTTGATCTCAAGCCCTACACATATCCTCATTGCCCTTGTTAGTAATATATTCCATAATAACACCAAGAAACGTATATGGGCTCAACAATAATCAGGTTTCCAGGCACATATGCTTTCCACGTCACGTATTCATTTAACACGTATAAATCATATCTTTATATTACAAGTATATTTCCATAATAATTCATCTCGAGTTCAGATTATTTCATGTCAGAATTTTACTCATATAATTTGAAATATCACTGCCACACGAGTAGTACACCTTGAGTGTACAAATCTATAATCAAGGATGAACATATTCATCAAATAAATTCCATGTATAAATTTCATCATCTCATATTTCCATATACCAATTATCAAATATCATCATTTTCATGTACATCAGGCAGATATGTGTACAAACCATTTCTTTTCATGTCAACATTTTTTCCCGTTGAATTTATTTGAATTATCGACAGATACTCAGATAGTACACACAAAATGTATGAATCAGTAAATCCATCAATTCATATTCAGAGGTACCCCAATATGACACTTAATCAGAAAACACACTCTCGAGCCTCATAGCATATAATAGAATTACCAGTCCAGGCTAAATTCTGTTATCAAGTGAGATCAGAATTACCAGTCCAGGCTAAATCCTATCTCTGTTAAATGCTCAGGATTACCATTCCAGGCTAAATCCTTTATGTAGCATATGCATAAGGTTACCAATCTAGGCTAAATCCTTTCTGTAGCATATGCATAGGATTACCAGTTCAGGCTAAATCCTTTTTGTAGCATATGCTTTAATGAGCTTAACCTGGATTACCTGTCCAGGCTAAATGCAATCCATAACATACGTTCGAGAGATTTATATCAGGATTACCCGTCCGGGCTAAATCCTTTCAGAAATGAGGTTAATAGAATTACTCGTCCGAGCTAAATTCTGTCAGCAACAAATGTAGGACCTGATTCATTTCGAGAAATCACCTTTTATCCGTCGATTTTTATTTATTCAAATTGGATTTAACATTTTTCAAGCACTACCAGACATGTGATTATTTCATACATCTATAACATTCATATAATTTAAATAAACACATTCTACATTTGTTTCAAGTATAAATGTAACATTTTTATCATTTATCATTTATCAGGCATTATCATTGATCGGGCTTTCTCAAATATGTTTTCAATGTCATATAAATATGATATTTATATAATTCACATAAAAAAATCTAATTCAATATTTAAGTAAACAATTTAGTTACACAAACTTACCTTGACAAATGTTCGTGTACATAAAATCTACTAATCTGACATTTTTCTCTTTTCCTCGTTCTAGCTCCAAATTTGGTCTATCCGGATAGATATGAGTAAATTTTACATCAATTTAATACAATTTAAACTCAATTCAATTAAATTTACATCTTAGGCAAAATTACCATTTTGCCCCTAAACTTTTAATTAATGGCGATTTTGTAACACCCCAAACCCTGCCTAGACGTTACGGTCAAATCTGGCGTGTCACATCGAAGTGTTTTTCAAAATCAAGGTTTGTTGGGAGAATTCGCTTGAGTTAAAGTCCATTTAGTTTTTATTTCTTGGGAAACAATTGGTAAGTTATAAAAACCAACACTTAGTAAAACGATTACCATGTGAATAGCTCGGTTTATGTGCGTCTTAATCATGGCCACTAATCGACCGGTCACGCTGGTCAGCGGCATTCATTCAGTTGTCCTACTCAGATGGATGAGACAGTCCCCACTTGAAGCATGCTTCAAGTCTAGCTTTGAGACATCTATTACTGCAACCGGAACCTTCATTCCTTATTGCTGCAGTTCCACGCTATAAAAACCAACACTTAATAAAACGATTACCATGTTTGTTACTGTTGGTTTAAATTCGCGAAAGCTACTCTATTTACAGTTATCTTGAATTTGAAAATATGTCTTTGCCTTGTAAAACAGTTATTAGTTTTGAAAACTAGTTTGTATCCGTTTGGCAGTTCAAAATAAGCAATTAAAAACCAAACTAAAAGAAATTAAAAAAAATCACCAGAGGCCTTATTACAAAAATATCAACCCAATATAAAATATTTAAATAACTACGTTTAAGCAAACATCCTCGATCGTGTGGCCCCCTTCCAAGTCCCTCGTAGCCCCAAATCACCTAAGACTGGGGATTACCTGTACAGTTAAAAGAAAAGGGTGAGTTATGAAAACTCAGTGTGTAATCCCCTATGACTCAATCAGTAATACATGTAGTAACAGTCTGGGCCTGAGCCCTGTTCAGTAACAGTGCAGTGTGGGCCTTATCCTAATATAGTAACAGTGTGGGCCTAAGCCCGATACAGTATCAGTATGGTGCAAGTATGCAACCCACCCCAATCCAGCCAACACACCACCAGTACCAACCAACACACCAGGTGGGGACAAAGTCGACCCACCCAGCCAACACACCAAAATTGCAGCATAGTTGCTAGTAACAATAACGCAGCAGAGCTGCTAGTGATATATGTGGCAAAGCCACCAGTATCAGTAATTGTGGCAGAGCCACTAGTATCAGTATGTGTGGCAGAGCTACCAGTAACAGTACTTCCTCCATAACAGAATCCCAACCCCATGCAGTATGCCATGTCATCAATATTTCATGTATGCAATATGTCCTACTCAGTACAGTCATATAGTACATACTTTATCTATCAACCTACCTCTAGGGGTAAAATGGTCATTTTCATACATTAGGGGTAAAACAGTAATTTTGCCTTTTAGGGATATTTTGGTCATTTTACCTACATTGGGGTCTCGGTACAGTTAACGACCTTTCAGAAGGCCTACAGTCGCCTTAAGCGACACAGATAATCCATTTGGTTAAAACAGTATAAATGGGATCAAGGCCCAATATTCGGCCCAAATAGGCCCACACGCTCCTATGGCCCATTTGGCCCAGATTCAAGCACGGCTATGCGAAAAACATAGCCCAATCCAGTTTCTGCCACTTTCGTAAATTTTATCCATGTGGGGCCCATAAGCCCATTGGGCCCACACTACCCATTTCGGCCCAACGAGGCCCATAACGGCCTAAGTGCACGAGAACACTCGTAGTGGCCTCTTCAATCTACCGCCCACGTTTATGGGTTCAGTTTTACCACACGAGCAATTGCACGCTCGCGAGGCCTCAAATGTCGAAGTTTCGACTTTTCGACTTTTGCCGATTCATAGCGGAGATAGTGTGATTACACACCTTTTTAAGGAGTCATTCCAAGATCTACGAGCATCCAACCTTGTTTGAATGAGGATGATCTTAATCCCTCAACGAACGTTGTTCAGAAATGATCACATGCCTTCGCTGCTTTTCAGACGTTTTGAGAATGAAAGTGTTCCTCCTCCAAATCGATCACACTCCACCACTCCTTGAGGAATACCCTAGAATCGCAATGAGTGCAGTACGTGAAGGATGAAATAACGATCGGTTAACGGGGTTATTCGGTTTTGGAAAAGAAAGGAAGGGCATAGGTGCATTTGGTTTTAAAAGTAAAGCAGAGGATGGGTTTTGAACACATACTGCTTTTCAGAGCCGTTGCAGAATCGAAACAGAGAGGGACAACGCTTGGGTTTCAGCCCAAGTAAGAAGAGAAGCCAAATCAGGTAGGGAAGAGAGGGACCTTCGATCACCACCTACCATATGTCAAAAAAGAAAAGGAAACACATGTGAGAGGCAAAGATGGGGTTCTACTGAAACTAAGCCAAAAAAATGCAAAGGCAGTAAACCGAAACTTGAAAAGAACAGAGATGAAGGGAGTTTCGACAGAGGTTGATACAAGAGAAAGAAAGGAATGGTCAATTGCAAGAGAAAGAACAGCAGGAATCGAACAACAAAGATGCACGAGAGGTAAGTTGCAATTTTGGCACTTAGAGAGAAAAGGAAGAAACAGGGATTAGAAGTCCAAAAACTGGTGACAAAACTGATCAATATGAGGGAAAAGCCCCTCAACCGAAATTCCTAGGCTTCCCTATACCCATTCGGCACAAACACTCCCACACACTCCGACTTCCTTGATTCACTCCACCAATCTCTCCATAATCCTCTCCATGATTTCTCCTAAAATCCCTCCATGACCAATTCAAACTCCTCTCATCCCTCAGACTTCCATTACAACACAAACTCTACCCTTCCTAGCTGCAAAATAAAAGCCCCCTATGCTCGCCAACACTCGAACCTCAGACCCCCTTACAACACTTGTAACGCCACCACCACTACACCAATAGGCTTTTTGTGACTTAAGGTAAGCACAATAATTAATAAGACCTAGCTGCTAGCGTCTAGATCCTTTTAAGAGCAAAATTTAAATATTCTGCAAAAGCCAAGATTTGAACCCAGGCTTCTCAAACATTCACATACACACCCAAATCACTTAGCCATTAAAGCAAACAAGCAATTTGTGTCTGAACATGAAAAATTAAAGTCCCTAAATTGTTGGGGCATTACAACTCTACTCCCCTAAAAAGAAATTTTGGCCTCGAAATTTACCTTGTCAAAATAGGTGAGGGTATTGTTGTCGCATAGCCTCCTCAGGTTCTCATGTGGCTTCTTCTGAACTGTGATTACACCAAAGCACCTTGACTAGCGGAACAGATTTCTTCCTCAGCACCCTAACCTCACGGTCCAATATCTGTACGGGCTCTTCCTCGAAGTCAGATCGGGCCTAACCTCAATCTCCTTAACTAGTACTATATGTGTAGGATTAGAGTGATAACGGCTCAGCATGGAGACATGGAATACATCGTGAATTCGGTCTAACTCTAGAGGCAACTCAAGTTGATAGGCGACTGGTCCCACATGCTTTAGTATATGGTAAGGCCCAATGAACCTAGGGCTAAGCTTACCCTGCCGCCCAAACCTCAGTATCTTTTTCCATGGTGAGACCTTAAGAAATACCAAGTCTCCCACGGAATACTCAATCTCTCGGTGTTTCAAATCTGCGTAAGACTTTTACCTATCAGACGCTTCCTTCAACTGGTCTCAAATCAGTTTTACCTTTTCTTCGGTATCAGAAACTAAATCTGGCCCCAAAACTCACCGATCGCCTAGCTCAATCCAATAGGTAGGAGTACGACACCTACGACCATACAACGCCTCGTACGGTGCCATTTGAATACTAGACTGATAGCTGTTATTATATGTAAACTCTGCCAGTGGCAAATAGTCTTCCCAGCTGCCTCGGAACTCAATTACACAACTTCTTAACATGTCCTCCAATATCTAAATCACCCTCTCTGACTGACAATTTGTCTGAGGGTGGAATGTAGTACTGAAGTCCAACCTAGTACCCAAAGCCTCGTGTAACTTCTTCCAAAATTGAGATGTGAATCGAGGATCTCTGTCAGATATGACAAAAACTGGTACCCCATACAGTTTCACAATGTCAGCCACATATAGCTTTGCCAGCCTCTACATCGAGTAATCAGTGCGGACCAGTATAAAATGGGCGGATTTAGTCAATCGATCTACAATAACCCATATTAAATCCTTCTTAGTAGGTGTTAAGGGTAGCCCACTCACAAAATCCATGGTTACCCTCTCCCACTTCCACAGTGGAATCGTAACCGGTTGCAGTAACCCTGAAGGCAGTTGGTGCTCAGCTTTAACTTGCTGGCACATCAAGCACTTTCCCACAAAATCAGTAACTTCGCCTTTTAGTCCTGGCTACCAATACAACTCACGAAGATTTTGGTACAACTTGTTTCCGCCAGGGTGCATAGCATAGGGACTATTATGCGTGTCTTGTAGTATAGACTGCCTTAGCTCAGACTACTTCGGTACACACATTCTCCCACGGAAACACAGTACTCCTTCACTATTCAGCCCAAAATCCGAAGTTTCACCCCTCTCAACCTGTCAGAAACGAGGAACTAGTGACTCATCCAACAACTGCTTACCCTTAATCAGATCAGTCCACGTCGGTTTAACTTGCAACTCAGCCAACAAGCTACCATTATCATACAACTTGAGATGAGCAAACACTGCTCTCAATCCGGCTACAGCCCTACGGCTCAGTGCTTCGCCAACTACATTAGCCTTACCAGGATAGTACTCAATCGAGAAACCGTAATCCTTAAGCAGCTCTATCCATCTTCGCTGCCTAAGATTCAGCTCTTTTTGGGTAAGGAGGTACTTGAGGCTCTTGTGATCTATGTAGATAATACACCTTTTTCCGTATAAATAGTGCCTCTAGATTTTTAGTGCGAATATCATCACGGCTAACTCTAAGTCATGTGTTGGGTAATTCGCCTTGCAAGGCTTAAGCTGGCGAGACGTATATGCAACCACCTTACCCTCTTGCATTAGCACACAACCCAATCCAATATGTGATGCATCACTATAAACAATAAATTCCTTACTAGACTCTGGCTGTATTAAAAAAGGGGCCTCACTCAGAACTTTCTTCAGTTTCTCAAACTCTCTTGCTGCTTATCAGTCCAATTAAATGGTACCCCTTTTCACAGCAACTTAGTCAGAGGTGCAGCAATCAAGGAAAATTACTCAACAAAACGTTTGTAATATCCTACTAGACCCAGAAAACTTCGAATCTCAGATACAGTCCTAGGTGGTTTCCAATTCAATACAGCTTCAACTTTCCGAGGATCAACCTTAATCCCCTCGGCAGACACCACATGACCCAGAAATGTTACCTCTCGCAGCCAAAATTCACACTTGCTGAACTTTGCATATAGTTGTTTCTCCTTAGAACCTATAGTACAATTCGGAGATGTGCATCATGGTCCTCCTCGGTTCTCGAATACACTAGGATGTCATCTATAAACACCATTACGAATCGATCCAGATAGGGTTGGAACACCCGGTTCATTAGATCCATGAAAGTAGCTGGTGCATTCGTCAACTTGAACAGCATCACTAGGAACTCGTAATGACCATAACAAGTCCTAAATGCAGTCTTCTACACATCATCCTCCTTAACTCTCAGCTGATAGTACGCAGAACGAAGATCTATTTTAGAGAAAACCAACACTCCTTGTAGTTGATCAAACAGATCGTCAATCCTCGGCAAGGGATACTTATTTTTGATAGTCAGCTTGTTCAATAGCCGATAGTCGATGCACATGCTCATGGATCCATCCTTCTTCTTTATGAACAACACTGGTGCTTCCCATGGAGACACACTAGGTTGAATAAGTCCCCGATCTAGCAGTTCTTGGATCTGAGCTTTTAACTCTACCAACTCCTTCGGTGCCATCCTATAAGGGGCGATGGACATTGGAGCGATTCCCGGTAGAAGCTCGATACCAAATTCAACTTTGCGATTTGGAGGCAACCCAGGGAGCTCATCAAGAAACACATCGGAAAAATCCTTAGTTGTCCTTATATCACCAACAGAGGGATCTTTAGAGTCAGATACTCCAACATAGGCTAGAAACACTTCACAACCCTTGCGAACCAGTTTTTCAGTACTTAATACAGAAATCACATTAGGCAGGAAGTCCCTTCGCTCCCCAATTACCTCCACCTCCTCCTCCTTAATAGTTCTCAATACCATATGCTTAGCAGCACAGTCCAAATTTGCACGGTGTTTCACCAGCCAATCCATACCCAATATAAGGTCAAATTCACCAAACAGCAACTCCATCAAATCTGCTGGAAATATAACCCCTTGAACCTCTAGGGGCACATTTCTAAACAATTTGCCTACCCTAACCGACAGTCCCAATGGACTTATCACAGTCATCTCACTAACAGTATTTTCAAATTGAATGCCCAAAGTTCCAGATACAGTGCAAGCAACATACGAGTGTGTAGACCCAATATCAATTAAAGCAGTGTAAGGTACATTATAAATCAGAAATATATCGGTAATAACATCTGGAGAGTCACTATCCTCTCGGCGACGAGCAGCATACACCAGAGCTGGTTGCCTCACCTCAGTGTTATCAGCACCCCTACCTGGTGCTCCACGACCTCATCCCCTACCATTACCGCCTCTGGCCTGCCCACGGCCTCTCGGTGGCTGCTGACCACCTCTCACTAGCTATTGACCACCTCTCACTGGCGGAACATAACCCTGTCCTGCAGCTTGCATCTGAACAGGCCTCTGTGGACAATTCTTAACCTGATGATCCATGGACCCACATCTGAAGCACGCCCCCATCCTCTTCCAGCACTCACCTTGGTGAGATCTCCCACAATCAGTACAAGGCTACGGTCTAGCAATAGCAACAGGAACTCCAGTCCGAACCGGCCCATCAAACCTGGCCTTCTTAATAGGCCTCCTAAAAGAACTTGAGGGCCCAAAATTCCTTTTATTTCTACCCTTATCTTTTTCACTGTTCTGGCGCTCCGAACGCTTCACCTTTTCAGCAATCTTTTCCTTTTCTACCGGAGCAGCAAAATCTCGCTCCTTCAACGGAGCTATCAATCCCCTTAACTCGTCTCGAAGGCTATCCTCAAAACGCACACAGAGTTCATACTCAGTTGCTACTATCCCTCGAGCATACTGACTCAACCGTAAGAACTCTGCCTCATACTCCGCCACTAACTTGTTCCCTTGGGTCAGGTTTAGAAATTCCCTTCTTCAGGCGTCCACATAACTTGTGCCCACATGTTTCCCTTGGAAGGCCGCCTTAAAGAAATCCCATGTCATTCGGTCGGCCTGCGTACCCTCTCTCACAGTGAGCCACCATTGGTAGGCCTCATCTCGCATAAAGACAATGCCTCTTTTAATTTTTGCTTTGTAGTACAGTCAAGATCGTCTATTATCCGTTCGGTAGCCTCTAATTAGTACTCCGCCACATTTAGGGCTACTCCCGAAATACCCTTGAAAATTTTCGCTCCATTAGACCGGAGTCACTCTGAAATTGACCCTCGGCCCACTGTTCCAACACTAGCTTCAGCAACCCTCTCTAAAATATAGAGCATCGCTTGGGATAGAGCATCATCCCCAGCTACTCGATCATAAGACACCGTCTTAGTTACTGGTGAGGTTGGTGCTTCCCTAGCAGGCATATGGCCCGACGTCGACGATCCAGCCCGAGCACTTTCTCGGCCCCTACCGCGGCCCCGTGTACCCCTCCGCGAGTACCTCTTGTGCTCATTTCGATATGCGCTTTATCTTATTAAGAAGTCTTATGTATCAGATTATAATTTCAGTAATTATTAACAAATATATTATGAAAAACAATCATTAAAGGTTTGTTTTCACAAATTGAGGTCTCACTACAGTTTACAGTCTCTTATTGTCTCAGTTTCCACTATATAGAGATTCACAGTATAGCAGTAATCAGAATTAGAGAACTTAAAGATTTGGCACCGGGGACTCGGTGTGCCACACTTATACATCTTTCAAAAATGTTTCAGATCTTTAAAATCTACTTTTAGAAAAACTTTTCAACACCCATTTCACAGACGAGTTTTGCAACCTGACTCTGATATCACTAAATGTAACACCCCAAACTCGACCTAGATGTTATGGCTGAATCTGGCGTGTCACATCAAAGTGTTTGTTGAAATCAAGGTTTGTTGGGAGAATTCGCTTGAGTTAAAACCCATTTAGTTTTATGTCTTGGGAAACAATTGCTAAGTTATAAAAACCAACACTTAATAAAACGATTACCATGTTTGTTACTGTTGGTTTAAATTCGCGAAAGCTACTCTATTTACAGTTATCTTGAAATTGAAAATATGTCTTTGCCTTGTAAAATAGTTATTAGTTTTGAAAACTAGTTTGTATCCGTTTGGCAGTTCAAAATAAGCAATTAAAAACCAAACTAAAAGAAATTAAAAAAAATCACCAGAGGCCTTATTACAAAAATATCAACCCAATATAAAATATTTAAATAACTACGTTTAAGCAAACATCCTCGATCGTGTGGTCCCCTTCCAAGTCCCTCGTAGCCCCAAATCACCTAAGACTGGGGATTACCTGTACAGTTAAAAGAAAAGGGTGAGTTATGAAAACTCAGTGCGTAATCCCCTATGACTCAATCAGTAATACATGTAGTAATAGTCTGGGCCTGAGCCCTGTTCAGTAACAGTGCAGTGTGGGCCTTAGCCTAATATAGTAACAGTGTGGGCCTAAGCCCGATACAGTATCAGTATGGTGCAAGTATGCAACCCACCCCAATCCAGCCAACACACCACCAGTACCAGCCAACACACCAGGTGGGGACAAAGTCGACCCACCCAGCCAACACACCAAAATTGCAGCATAGTTGCTAGTAACAATAACGCAGCAGAGCTGCTAGTGACAGTATATGTGGCAAAGCCACCAGTATCAGTAATTGTGGCAGAGTCACTAGTATTAGTATATGTGGCAGAGCCCCTAGTAACAGTACTTCCTCCATAACAGAATCCCAACCCCATGCAGTATGCCATGTCATCAATATTTTGTGTATGCAGTATGTCCTACTCAGTACAATCATACAGTACATACTTTCATCTGTCAACCTACCTCTAGGGGTAAAATGGTCATTTTTATACATTAGGGGTAAAACGGTAATTTTGCCCTTTAGGGATATTTTGGTCATTTTACCTACCTTGGGGTTTCGATACAGTTAACGACCTTTCTGAAGGTCTATAGTCGCCTCGAGTGACAAAGATAATCCATTTGGTCAAAACAGTGTAAATGGGCTCAAGGCCCAATATTCGGCCCAAAGGGGCCCACACTCTCGTGTGGCCCATTTGGCCCAGATTCAGGCACAGATATGCAAACTACATAGCCCAATCCAGTTTCTTCCACTTTCGTAAATTTTATCCATGTAGGGCCCACGAGCCTATTTGGCCCACACAGCCCATTTTGACCCAACGAGGCCCATAACGGCCCAAGTGCACGAGAACAGTCGTGGTGGCCTCTTCAGTCTATCACCCACGATTGTGAGCTTGGTTTTACCACACAAGCGATCGCACGCTAGCGAGGCCTCAAATGTCAAAGTTTCGACTTTTCGACTTTTGCCGATTCATAGCGGAGATAGTGTGATTACTCACCTTTTTACAGAGTCGTTCCAAGATCTACAAGCACCCAACCTTGTTTGAATGAGGGTGACCTTAATCCCTCAATGAACGTTGTTCAGAAACAATCACACACCTTCACTGCTTTCCGGACGTTTTGAGAACGAAAGTGTGCCTCCTCCAAACCATTCACACTCCACCACTCTTTGAGGAATATCCTAGAATCGCAATGAGTGCAGTACGTGAAGAATAAAATAACAATCGGTTAATGGGGTTATTAGGTTTTGGAAAAGAAAGGAAGAGCATAGGTGCATTATTTTAAAAGTAAAGCAGAGGATGGGTTTTGAACACTTACCGATTTTAATCGAAACAGAGAGGGACAGCACTTGGATTTTAGCCCAAGTAAGAAGAGAAGCCAAATCAAGAAGGGAAGAGAGGGCTTTCGTTCACCACCTACCAAATGTCGAAAAAGAAAGGAAACACAAGGGAAAGGCAAATATGGGGTTCGGCTAAAAATAAGCCAAAGCAATGCAAAGGCAGTAGACCTAAACTTGAAAAGAACAGAGATGAAGGGAGTTTCGACAGAGGTTGATACAAGAGAAAGAAAGGAATGGTCAATTGAAAGATAAAGAACAGCAGGAACTGAACAACAAAAAAGCACGAGAGGTAAGCTGCAATTTCGGCACTTAGAGAGAAAAAGAAGAAACAGGGATTAGAAGTCGAAAAATCGGTGACAAAACTGATCAAAATGAGGGAAAAACCCCTCAGGTGAAATTCCTAGGTTTCCCTATACCCATTCGGCACAAACACTCCCATACAATCCAACTTCCTTGATCCACTCCACCAATCTCTCCATAATCCTCTCCATGATTTGTTCCTAAAATCCCTCCATGACCAATTCAAACTCCTCTCATCCATCAAACTTCCACTGCAACACAAACTCTAGCTATCCTAGCTGCAAAATAAAAGCCCCCTATGCTGCGCCAACAGTCGAACCTCAGACCCCTTTGCCACACTTGTAACACCACCACGACTGCACCAATAGGCTTTTGTGACTTAAGGTAAGCGCAATAATTAATAAGACCTAGGTGCTAGTGACCAGGTACTGTTGAGAGCAAAATTTAAAAATTCTGCAAAAGCGTTGAACCCAGGCTTCTCAAACACTCCCATACATACCCAAATCACTTAGCCATTAAAGCAAACAAGCAATTTGTGTCTGAACATGGAAAGTTAAAGTCCCTAAATTTTTGGGGCGTTACAGATTTCGTCCCTAGGCTTGAAAAATGAAATTCATGCAATTTACTTCTTATTCCAAGCCTAACCAAAATTTCAATATAAAATTTACAGCACATGTTCTATAAAATTTAGAATTTTTCTTCAATTTACATAACTTTACAATTTAGTCCCTAAATCATGTTTTCATCAAAAATCACTTTGTAAAAGTTGTTTACCTATAATCAACCTTTCATATTCTACCATAAATTTAAAATTTTCAGCATATTCATCCATGACATAATTTTTATACTTTGATAACTTTTCAAATTAATCCCCCAAATAGATAGATTAGACTATCCCAATTTAAAAAATATAAAAATTACTAAAAATGGGGCTTGAATATTTACCTAATTTGGCCAAGAAAGCTTGCTTTCTCTTTCCTAGGGCTTCCATGGAATATTTGGGGAAGAAGATGATATAAAATAATTTTTATTTCTATTTAATTATTTATCATCTTTAAATTTTATCACTTTCCAATTTAGTCCTTAGGCTTTTTCTAATTTTCCATGGATGAATCATCCAAAAATATCTATAAAATGAGTAGAAAAGCGTGATTAAATGAGAAATGTGGGCTGTTATGAGTATGAAAATGGTTTGACTAGGCTTGGGATTTTAAGAAATTGAATGAAATTCATTTTACGAGCCTAGGGACTAAAATGTAAAATGTCAAAAGCTTAGGGGCAAAAATCTAATTTTTGCCACAATGTGATTTGGGGCTTATTTGAATAGTATAATGATTAAATAAGTTAAATGTGATATTATAGATCAAGAAAAACGAGGTTCAGACCTAGAACAGGGGAAAAATAAGTATTTGACGATTTATTCCTTTTTGCCATTTTTATGCCGAGGTAAGTTCATATGTTTAATAAGCATTAAATTATATATGTATAAATGCTTAATTGATATAATTGTGGTAAATGCTATATTATTGAAATGAAATGTGAATGCTACTGAGTACAACACTACGGAAATTACCTGTAACACCCCAAACCCGGCCTAGACGTCATGATCGGATCTGGCATGTCACATGGGTTGTTAAAGAAAGTTGCATTTTTGTTAAAATGTTCGTATTCTCTTTAAAACTTTGAGTTTAGGTGTTTGTTTATAAAAACCCGTTTAACTCCATGCCCATTTTAGAAAAGTTGCGATTAATTTGAAAACTGCTTTTATTAGGAGATTTGAGTTTGAATTGTTGGTAAAATCTTATTTATATCAGAAATCAGCTTCAGTGAATTTCGAACATGTGATACTTTGAAAACTGTTTCGACGTTTAAGAGAACCTAGTGTTTAATCAATTATAGTTTGAAAAACCGTTTGTTAACATTTTGGAAAAACAACAGGTATTAAGGTTTCAGGAAAATCCCATATTGAACATTTAATAGTAGATAGTAATCGAATTAAAAATCAAAACCAGAATTAAAATCCCAGAGGCCTTATTACAAAACATAAACCCAAATTGAAAAAAAAATTAAAGTAAAAAGGGATTTACTAAAGAAACGATGTATGGCCACCATAGAGTCCACCTCGGCTCCAAATCCTCAATCTGGGGATCACCTGAAAGATTAAGCAGAGGGGGGTGAGTTACGAGAACTCAGTGTGTAATCCCCCTAATCGGACATTAACTGGGCCTGAGCCCATACAGATACAGACTGGGTCGAAGCCCATACAGAAGCAAACTGGGCCGAAGCCATATTCAGTACAATCTAGGCCTTAGCCCTATTAACATGATAAAGCAGATAACGCATGCAATGCAACCCAGCCCAACCTAATAATCTATCTGCTACACACCACCCGTACCAGCCTAACACACCTGTGGGGATTTCTACAATCAACCCTCCATCCGCTACACACCTCGATGGCAGTCACGCTGCTCATCGCCAAAATTGTGGCTAAGCCACAGATTAATGAAATATACGTGGCATAGCCACCGGACAAAATGTGACAGAGTCACCGAAATATGTGGCAGAGCCACCGAAGTACACTTCCCCGATCATCAATATTCCAATCCCATGCAACATATCATGTCATAATAATATAATGTATGCATGAACGTACTAACATAGCAGAAAACCATATCACATACAATCATACTAAATCTACTCAAAAGGATATAGTCGTAAATTTACTTATCTGGGTTATTCCCAACTCACCTGCTAGGGGTATCACAATAGTTTACCCATTATGGGTATTTGGCTTTTAGCCGACATACAGAATAATACGAAACAAATGAAATAAGGTGTGAGATTACACACCTGATTACGTAGAGTACTAAATAATCACTAGCGCCTTCACCTATACAAAACATAACACACAATTAACACATTCCACACTAGTACTACCACGAGGGTACAACGGTTATTTGTCGTTTAGGGGTAAAACTGTAATTACACACTAAGGGTATTTCGATAATTTTGCAATCTGAGGGTATTTTGGTAATTTCACAAATCAAGGGTATTTCGGTAATTTTACAGTCTGAGGGTATTTCGATAATTTTGCAATCAGGGGTATTTCGATACTTTTGCAAATCAAGGGTATTTCGATAATTTTGCAAATCGAGGGTATTTTAGTAATTTTGCAAACCAAGGGTATTTCGGTAATTTTGCAACCCATGGGTATTTCGATAATTTTTCAAATCGAGGGTATTTCGATAATTTTGCAAACCAGGGGTATTTCAGTAATTTTACAACCCAAGGGTATTTCGGTAATTTGTAAATTAAAGCATTCCAAACAAAGATAACGATGCGAATGGGCCTAGGGCCCATTCTCGACCCAAGTGGACCCACACGTTCGTATGGCCCATCTAGCCACAGATATGAGATTCACATAGACGGGTTCACTATCACTACACAATCATACAATTTATTCATGTGGGCCCACGAGCCCATTGGACCCACTTGGCCCCGTTCGGCCCATCGTGGCCCAAACAGCATCAACCCACAAGAATACTCACGGTGGCCTCGACTATCACGTCGAAGCTCCCACACATGCACTCGCACGCTTGTGTGGTTACCATCGTCGTGTGACCAGCTTTTCGGCAATTGCCACTCTACAGCTAGAGTAGTGCGAAATGCACACACCTGATAGGAATCTGGAGTTAATCCGCGATCCGAATGCTCCTATGCCCAAACGCCCACCGAGGTATGCTTCCTCTCCTCATAGACAGCTCCATTTATAGCCAGCATCTCATCTTCCCTCTTGCTAGCTTTCTGATGTGGGATCCCTCCTTCAGTAGAGTTTAAATCCAACACAACTCTAGCCGTCCAATCCGCAAAATAAATACTCCCTTGCTTGTCATGAGATTCGAACCCAAGCTCTCCCATCAGCCAATTCACGCCACTTGCCACTAAGCCACAAGCTCCTCTTGTGTCTAAAATCATGTTCAACTAAATATAAATCTATGGCCAAAGTCCAAGTTCACTTAAAAAATAAATCAAAATGAAATGCCAGCGTCAAGGCTTGAACCTTGGACCCCCTTGCTTCCTTGTGGCGTCACTCCCTTGCTCCCTAAGTGGCGTCACTTTGCCACCACACCACACTCCTTTTTGTGTCATTTTCCTCCACATTTTATCCTTAAAGCCTACCTACCAAGTCCTAGGGTTTTATTCTCCTAAAACCAAAATTTTCCTAAAGCCCAAGTTTGATCCCGAGACTTCATAGAAGGCCCCTAACCTTCCAAAATCACTCACCTAATAGGTCCAACTTGCATTAATGACGTTCTTTTGTTCACGGAAATATTAAACGCTTCCACGTCCAAGGCCCAATGGCCCAATTCTACTAGGCCCAAATTCGGGTCGTTACATTACTGATAGAGATTCGATAAAGCGAAAGTCCTGATTGAACATTAGGAATAGATAGGATACAAGTCATGACATTAGGGTTACTGAGATTATGTGTAAGACCATATCTGGGATATGGCATCGATATGAGATTTCGTGTAAGACTATATGTGGGATATGGCATCAATATGAGACTTTGTGTAAGACCATGGCTGGGCTATTGGCATCGATACGAGATTACATGTAAGACCATATCTGGGATATGGCATTGGTACTGTGTTGTGGGTACGAGATCCCCAAGTATCCTTTAGTATTCCAAATTTTTCAACGGAAAATTCAACGGGTATGTCAAAGAAGAGAAAGAGTATGTAAGTATTACGAATTGGTGCCGGTATGTACGTAAAGTTTATAAGCATTGACTTCATGAAGTTTTGAATTCATGATTTCCCACGAGAATGATTTTTATGACAACCTTGTGATTATTGGTCTATACTTATGATGTATGAAATACATGGTAAACTCGATTGACGATTTTGTGATTAGCCTTCAGGCCAAATTGAATTATGATATAGTATGTTTTATTCACACAAATTGTGATTTATCAGATATGAGAAAAAGGAAATATTGGCATAATTGCCTATTAAAATGGTTATGGAAGTAAGGGAAGATAAGAGTTTAGGCAATTGAAAGATATTAAGACATATGCTCGGAAACATGAGTACACATAATTAATGTGCATGTTTACTATGAGGTTTGAAATGATTTTTTGAATTGTTGTAATTTGTTACAAAGGAGAGATTATGGTTGTTAAGCTAATGCTAAGATATGTTTAGGCTAATGCTAAGATATGTTAAATTATTCTTATAAGTTGATAGAGTAAACATTATGACTATATAAAAAATTATAAATGTGAGACTCATAGCAATTTGTATTATCTTGTGTTTAAATTGTTGAACTTGATAAAAGATTTGTAAGAGTTGCTTATTGTTTTCATATGTACTTACTAAGCTATATAGCTTACACCCTTCCTTTCCCATGTTTTATAGTGCCATCGAGCCAGCTCGGGTTGGAGATCGTCGGAGATTCTATCACATTATCAAGCTATCACTTTGGGTATAAATGAAATCAAGCATTTTGAGTCTATGTCATGTATAGGGACTAGGCCAATTTGTTATTTGTGTCATTATTAATTTGGCCATATGTGTTGGCTTGTCATTGTTAATGCTTCATCTTATATATATAGCCATGAATGATGGCTTATGTTGATCATAAGTTTATTTATATGTTAATACCCTCCTGTGAATGTGAAATTAGTATGTTTTTAACGGGCTAAGTACGATGTTTTAAGCATGATAAATGATGGTATAAGAATGACATGTTATTGTCTTGTTTGTGGTTGTTTGGTTACATTTATATGCTTGAATTTATGCCATGTGATGTTGTGTAGATGTGTGTGAGAGAGGGTGGAAAAATGGCTTGGTAAATAACCTTGTTTTTGTCCACACAGTCTACCCCATGGGCATGTGTTTCGGCCGTGTGTCCCCTACACCTTAATTGTTGCAAAATAGAATCCCTAGAATTGAGCGCACGGGCAGAGACACGGGCTTGTGTCTCAGCCGTGTGTGCTACACGGCCTAGCACACAGACGTGTGGCACGACCGTGTGGCACAAGTCAAAGAGAACCCTAATTTGAACACGATCTGAAACACGAGCGTGTCCCAGGGTCACACAGGCATGTCCCTTGGACCACACGGGCATGTGAGCCCTGTAACATGAAAAATTTTCCTGTAACATGAAAAATTTTCTAAGTGTTGTAAAATTTTCTAAAGATTTCGGTTTAGTCCCGAACCACTTCCAATGCATGTTTTGGGCCTTGTAAGCTCGTATAAAGGATTTATGAATGAATATGGATGGTTTTAATTTGGCAAATTTTATGACTCGAAATTGTGTGATTGCTTGTGATGTGAGTCCGGTAATGCCTCGTACCCTATTCCGGCGTCTAATACGGGTAAGGGGTGTTACATATGCTTTCCACATCACGTATTCATTTAACACGTATAAATCATATCTTTATATTACAAGTATATTTTCATAATAATTCATCTCGAGTTCAGATTATTTCATTTCAGAACTTTACTCATATAATTCAAAATATTAATGCCACACAAGTAGTACACTCAAAGTGTACAAATCTATAATCAAGGATGAACATATTCATCAAATAAATTCCATGTATAAATTTCATCATCTCATATTTCCATATACCAATTATCAAATATCATCATTTTCATGTATTTCAGGCAGATACGTGTAAAAATTATTTCTTTTCATGTCAGCATTTTTTTCCCGTTGAATTTATTTGAAATACCGATGGATACTCAGATAGTACACACAAAGTGTATGAATCAGTAAATCCATCAATTCATATTCAAAGATATCCCAATATGGCACTTAATCAGAAAGCACACTTTCGAGCCTCATAGCATATAACAGAATTATCAGTCCAAGCTAAAATCTGTTATCAAGTGAGATCAAGATTACCAGTCCAGGCTAAATCCTATCTCTATTAAATGCTCAGGATTACCAGTCCAGGCTAAATTCTTTATATAGCATATGCTTTAATAAGCTTAATCTGGATTACCCATCCGGGCTAAATCCAATCCATAAGATATGCTTGAGCGGCTTATATCAGGATTACCCATCCGGGCTAAATCCTTTCATATATGAGGTCAATGGAATTACTCGTCCGAGCTAAATTTCGTCAGCAACAAATGCAGGACCTCATTCATTTCAGGAGATCACCTTTTTCCATCGATTTTCATTTATTCAAATGGGATTTAACATTTTTCAAGAATTATCAGGCATGTGATTATTTCATACATCTATAACATTCATATAATTTAAATAAACACATTCCACATTCATTTCAAGCATAAAAGTAACATTTTTATCATTTATCATTTATCATTTATCAGGCATTATCATTGATCAGGCTTTGTCAAATATGTTTTCAATGTCACATATATATATGATATTTATATAATTCACATACAAAAATCTAATTCAAGTATTTAAGTATACAATTTAGTTACAAAAACTTACCTCGACAAATGTTCATGTACGTAAAATCTACTAATCCGACATTTTTCTCTTTTCCTCGTTCTAGCTCCGAATTTGGTCTATACAGATCTATACGAGTAAATTTTACATCTATTTAATACAATTTAAACTCAATTCAATTCAATTTACATCTTAGGTAAAATTACCATTTTGCCCCTAAACTTTTAATTAATGACGATTTCGTCCTTAGGCTCAGAAAATGAAATTCATGCAATTTACTTCTTATTCCAAGCCTAACAAAAATTTCAATATAAAATTTACAGCACATGTATTCTATAAAATTCAGAAGTTTTCTTCAATTTACACAACTTTACAATTTAGTCCCTAAATCATGTTTTCATCAAAAATCACTTTGTAAAAGTTGTTTATCTATCATCAACCTTTTATATTCTACCATAAATTTCAAATTTTCAGCATATTCATCCATGACATGATTTCTATACTCTGATAACTTTTCAAATTAATCCCCCAAATAGATAGATTAGACTATCCCGAATTCAAAAATATAAAAATTACTAAAAACGAGGCTTGAATACTTACCTAATTTGGCCAAGAAAGTTTGCTTTCTCTTTTCTAGGGTTTCCATGAAATATTTGGGGAAGAATATGATATAAAATGATTTTTATTTCTATTTAATTGTTTATCGTCTTTTAATTTTATCACTTTCCAATTTAGTCCTTAGCCTTTTTCTAATTTTCCATGGATGAATCATCCAAAAATATCGACTAACTTTTCATTAATGGTCTAATTACCATATAAGGACCTCAATTTTTGAATCCCATAGCTATTTGATCCTTCTAGCTACTAGAATCGAACTTTTGCATTTTAAGCGATTTAGTCCTTTATCAAATTAAACATATAATCGATAAAATTTTTTTTACAAAATTTTAACACAATATTTTTATCAAACTGTAGATCATAAAATAGTATTAAAATAATTTTTCTTTCTAGGCTCGAATCTGTGGTCCCGAAACCACTGTTTCGATTTTATCAAAAATTAGGATGTTACAGTGGAGGATGTTGGCTTAGCATATTGAGTAAATTTTCAATTATTAAAAGGTTAATTATGTAAATGAGTAATTAAATGATATATTCATAAAACAAAGCATTTTTTTATGTGCATCTTCTTCAAAAACACACCAAACTCGATTCTTCTTGGAGAAAATAGGGCTAGGGTTTGGCCATCTTCATTACCTTCAATTAGGTATGATTTTTTTTCTCGTTTTTAGTGATTTCTATGTTTTTGGAGTGATTATAACTTAATCTAGCTAGCCTAAGGACTAATTTACAAAACTGTTAAAGGTTTAGAGTTTTACCATTGATGAATATGTGTGTATTTTGATGTTTGATGATAGAAAATGAATGATTGTTGTTAGATAAACAACATTTGTTAAGTGATTTTTTATAATATTATCAATTAGGGATTAAATTGAGAAATGTGATAAATTGTGTGGTAAATGTATGAAATAATGAAAAGTATGGGCTGCTATGAGTATAGATGAAATTCGGCTAGTATGGGTGTGGACTTAATTGCATGAAGTTGCATTTTTATGAGCTAAGGACTAAATTGTAAAGAAGTCTAAAGTTTAGGGGCAAAAGTGTAAAATTACCATAATATGAAATTTGGGTTAAATTTAATAGAATGGTTATATATAGATCAAGAAAAGTGAAGTTCAAAATTAGATCGGGGAAAAACAAAATAGTTGATTGATAGCTCGATTATCTCTGTTTAAAATCTGAGGTAAGTTCGTATGTTAATAAGCATTAATGTAATTGTGTTTTAAATGCTTTATAATTGTATTATTAGTGAATACGACTTTACGGAAATGTTCGACGAAGATTTGCCGACGTTTGAAATCCCGATTGAACCTTAGGAATAGATAGGATAAAAATGAAATGTCATTAATGGTTATTGTGTTTGGGTGTTGGTCCGTACGTTCTATCGGTGGCTAAGTTTTCTGGCATGTGCTGCAACTTCTTGTCAACTTGTGTGAGCAGCACCGTGTAGTTACGTCTTGACCGTCAGCTTGTGTGAGTAGACCCGTTGATAGCTCGAGAGTGAGCATTATATGAGATATGTGATTGAGATGGTTTCGACCATGTATTGGCACTTAGGGTGCGAGATTCTCAAGTATCCAGTATTATTTCAAATGGTTCAACAAGTATATTGAAGATATGAAAGGGTAAGAGACTGATACGTGTCAGTGCAGGTATGTACGTAAATCGTATAAGCATTGAATATATGAAAATTGTGAGTTATATGATCTACTATATAGATGAACATATGTTAGCCTTGTGATTAATTTGAATTGTAGTGTATTATGATAGATAACTTAATTTGTGAATGAATGGTAACTTATACTTATTAACTATACGAGCTTACTAAGCTTTATAGCTTACTCTGTTTACTTTTCCGTGTTTTATAGTGATTTCGAAGCTTGCTCGGATTGGGAGTTGTCGGAGATCTCATCACACTATCCAGCTGTCATTTTGGTACTTTTGAACTTGTGTACTTGGTTATATGGCATGTATAAGAGTTGTGGTTAATATGGTCTCTATGTTTGTAATGTATATAGCCAATTGACTTGGCTTGTAAATGATGTATGTTTTGGTTATGTGTATAGCCATGTGATTTGGCTTGTTTTGGTAGTTTGATTATGTGTTTAAATGACTAAATGGCCTTTTGATATGTTGTGTATAAATTACTATGTGAATGCTTGTTGTGAATCGGCATGTTGAGTACCAAATGGTTGAATTTAAAAAGTTTTAGGCAAATACTGCATATTTGAAAGTGATCAATTAGGTAAATTTTGAAGGTAATAATGGAATGTTTTGAATTGGAAAAATATAATGTTATCAGCATTATAGTTGTTGGTATTGAATAGCATAATTTAGGCTTGGTTGAGAATGGTTTGAATGCATATTGATGCTATTTTATATGTCATTCGACATGTTTAGGTGGATGCAAACTTGCGTAAAAAATTTGGCTTAGAAAATAGCCTATTTTTGTCCACTCGGGCAGAGACACGAACGTGTGTTTCAGCCGTGTGTGACATACGGCTAGGTGACACGACCGTGTGTCCCCTGGTACTTAATTATAAATCAAGTCAGTCTACTCCACACAGCTCAGCACACGGGCGTGTGACTTGGCTGTGCGGCATAAGTCAGTATACCCTATAGTTTTGGCACGGTCTAGCACACAGCATGGCACACGGGCGTGTGAGGCCATTTTGAAGGGTATATGGGATGGTCACACTAGTGTGTAACTGGCCGTGTGACCCAAGTTAGAGAGTTACACGGGGTAGGACACGGGCTAGGACACGGCCATGTGATCCCATTTCGAATGTCCACACGGCCTGTGACACGGGCATGTCTTTGGCCGTGTGAGACACACGATCAGGCCATACAGACGTGTGTCCCCTGTTCTTTCAAAATTTTCTATGTTTTCCCAAAATTTCTCTAAGTTTACGGTTTAGTCTCGAACCACTTCTAATGATTATTTTCGGCCTCGAGGGCTCATATTAAGAACTGTATGATTTTTTTGAATGATGTTTGTTTGAATATGAGAATTGTATGATTGTTTTATTGATAAGTTAAGTAATGCTCTGAAACCCTATTCCAGCGATGGATACGAGTTTGGGATGTTACAGAGAAATTGGATGATTCTGCCATGAAGAGTTGTACTAATTTGACTGTGGAACATTCCAATTTTGATTTGCCATGTAATATTTCGACTCTTGATTCAATGGGCAATTTTCAAAGAAATGGCCATCTCCATAGTATGCACAAGAAATATCCTCGAACTGGCTCGGTTGCTGACCTGCCAAATTACCATTGAAACAATTAATAGTTATGTTCTTAAGCATAGAAGACATAGAGGATACCTGGGCTGCCAAAGAAGCAAGTTTGTCCGCTTCATGTACTCCTACTACTCGTCTTTCTGAGGCTACTCGGTTGGTTGGCCACTGATAGTTATTGCTGGCAATTCTTTCAATAATCTCTTAAGCATCGTTATAGACTTAGAAATAAGGGCTCCATTTGCCGAAGCATCCACCGTCATTCTAGTATGAATATTGAGACCTATAGAAAGTCTCCATTTGAATGCAACAAGGAATGCCGTGATAAGGGCACTTTCGTAATAACTCCTTAAACCGCTCCCATGCCTCATATAAAGATTCTTCATCAAGTTGTTGAAATGTAGTGATTTCATTTCGGATCTTGGAGGTTAAATATGGAAGGAAATATTTCATTAAGAAACATTCAACCAACTCTTGCCATGTAGTTATAGAACCAGACAGTAGGGAGTTCAACCACGCTTGTGCTCTATCTCTTAAGGAGTATGGAAATAATCTCAGTCTCAAGGCGTCCTCAGTTACCCTGACTAGTTTAAATGAGTCACTCACTTCCACAAAAAGCCGAAGATGAAGATGTGGATATTCAGTAGGAATCCCACTAAATTGATCTATATTTTGCAACATTTAGAACATGACCGGCTTCAGCTCAAATTGTTGTGCCTCGATTTCGGGTCTCCTAATACTCGCTTTAAGCTTGTTGAATAGAGGAATGGCATATTGTTGAATGGCACAGTTTCTATCATCGGCATCAATGATCAGATTGTGAGTATTATAAGCGAATGTTCCTCCTGGATTTTGGTTTGGATTTTCGAAATTCATATCTTCAGTCCTTCTTTGGTTCACTTGTCTTCTCCTTTGTCAGAAAGTCCTTTCAATTTCAGGGTCTACAGGGAATAAGCCAATAATTTGATCATTACTCATAAACATCTAAAACAAACAAAAAAAATGGAATTAAAATTTAACAGCAAAAAAAAAAAGTCTAAAATGCAAAATTAACAATTTCACAAATAATTTCTTTTAAAACAGTCCCGGCCAACGACGCCAAAAACTTGGAACGACGAAAATGTACAAGTGTACACAATCGCAACAAGTAATAAAGTGACAAGTAAATGTCGAGTTATCGTACCCACAGGGACTGTGAAAAGAATTATTTATGAATGCAATTTTAAAAACACTTTGGTGAAGAAAAATATTTTGATTTGAAGAAGTGATTAAAAACTAGGATTTTAACAAAGTAAAATAAATAAAAATAAAATAAAAGTTCCAATGCACGATTTCAAAAGATGATTTTAATCAAGGTGACATAATTGTGTTAGATTAATTACATTTCTTGACTTAGAATTATTGAACTCATGTTCATGTTGTTACGAATGAATTCACGGCAACTCGGTAATTTGCTAACTTATGAACATACTTACCTACCAAAGTCCATTTATCTCTTGACTATGTCTCTATGTCAATTCAGTCGATTAAACAAATTTTAATAAGCAAATGTGTTAATGCACATACATACTTATGAAATTAGAATAATCTCTTGTACATATCTCTATGCCAATTCAAACAATTATCTCAATCTCATAAGCACATAAAAGATTATGCGAGGTAACAATATATTTCTACCTTGAAACAGTTTAATCACAATAATCTTGCAAGTTATGCAAGGCTAATGTATCGTTGGATACTGTTGCTAATTTAACCCTCAACTACCTTAGATGATTAAACATGCACTGATTAAGTATCATGTCAATTAATTACAATTTCAATCCGTTTAAATAATTAATTCATTAGTTACCTTACAATTGTAATGCAAGAATAACTTAGTCATGGTTTTACTTAATCAAACATCTTACAGAGGCCTATAACAACACAAACACAATTTTAATAAATTAAGTAGACAAAATGCAATCAACCTAACACAAATTAAATTTAAGCCATATTAATTAAATTAAATATATCAATATCACAAATAGTCATAGACATGTTCATCATAACAACAAAATTAAAAGGATAGGGAACAAGAATCAAATCCGGTGTATCTTCGAGGCTTGGCTAATTTACTTCACTCCTGTAACACCTCAGACCCAGCCTAGAAGTTAGGCCCGAATCCGGCGTGTCACATCAAAAGCATATTTCGAAACAATTTTGCTAAGTTAAATTTTAGGCCCAAAAGCCCAAAATCTAGTATCTTGTTAAGTTAAGATGAAGAGCCCATATTTTAGGAAAATATTCATATGTTTATTTCGAAAACCATGTTAACTTAGAAATTTCATTGAAGTTTATTAACTGGATAGTTGAAACAATAATAATAAAACCCAAAATCTAAAGTCAATTAGGAGATACATGGCCTTATTACAATTTAATGAAAAACAAAGTATTTAAAATAAATTCATTTGAACAGATTGAAAACATCTGATCAGCTTATAGTATGGCCATCTCCGAGTCCTCTCCCAAGCCGAGCCGTCTATTCAGGATCACCTGAAACATTAAATAAAAGGGTGTGAGTTTCGAAACTCGGTGTGTACAACACTTGGCAATCAAATCACATACAAATATTCACATTGGGCCTAAGCCCTATCAAAATCTGTGGTCCTAGGCTTAGCCCATAATGACCTAATATCATATCATATCGTATCATATACCAACAAGATAATGCAAAACCCTTCCCAAAAATCCATCCACTACACACACCATTTCCCTTCCAACCATTACGCACCTGTGGGGATTTCTAAATCAACCCACCCATCCTCTACACACCAAAGGTAGCACTCACAGCGGCACTACTCAACGTTGCAGCAAAGCTGCTAATCATATAATGGGCTTAAAGCCTCCGGTGGATCTATGGTCGTCAAGCGACTATGCGATCCTCAAATCTTCCTCCGTACCATAATTCCCACCCATATGCATCCTAAGCAGAATATCATATGAATGCATCAAACACATGAGTAACATCCACAAACTCATATTCATCACATAGGGGTATTTTCGTTATTTCACTACCCAGGGTATTTTCATAATTCTACCCTACAGGGGTATTTTGGTAATTTGGCAAGATAGGGATATCTCAGTAATTTTGCAAAATAGGGGTATTTTGGTTATTTGCAAAACAGGGGTATTCTGGTACTTTTGCAAAACATTGGTATTTTAGTAATTTTACAAATCTAAGGGTATTTTAGTAATTTTACAAATCTAAGGGCATTTTAGTAATTTTACAAATCTAGGGGTTTTTTGGTCCCTCTCGAGTTTTAGTTATGAACTTTGGCCCATCAACAAGTCTTCACGGCTAAATTTAACATACACTACGCACCAGGTAGGATTCCAAAGAAGAGGAGGTGGGCAACTAGGGCCGCTTAAGTACCAAGCTCTCCCTAGATCCAATCCTAGACATGCATATGCCCGTTACCACACTCTAACCTAGCAACTTGTCCACGGACATGTTTAATTATTAGAAAGTCTTATGCGGTTTAAGAGTTGTTCAGTACTAAACCTAAAGTCCATAAAACCCTAGCATACTAGTCTACATCCCCATAAAGCCCATCACACCCATTTCATGTTCATATAACCCATAATGGCCACGTCACATCTTTATGGCCCACTAGGCCCAAGTCTCAGTCATATGGCCCATTAGGCCCAAAACAATTTCAGATCATGTACCATGCTTGCTTAACCCAATTCATATAATTAAAACAAACCATTTTATCAAACTTAGCCTCAGGGCCCACCAGGCCCATTTAGCCACTTTCGGCTTTTCAGTTTTCCGGCATTGTCGAAATCATGTGTGTGTGTAGTGTTTGTACACACCTAGATACCACGATGTGCTATTCTATCCTTAGCCTTGATCCTACAACCGACCAACCTTCAATCAACCACTCGTACTTAATCAAAATATTTACTCAAAAGCCGAAACCTTATCCTAACCTTACCTTGTGCCACCGGGTTCTAATGGCCCTTCCTTTGCTAATAATCCCAAGTGTTCCCTAGATCTGCACTCACACATACACCATCAAAATTCGGGTGACTCGTAATCCACACAAGTCATCCACACATTCAGCCATTCACTTCAACCATAATCGAGTTGAGTATCCTTTCTCTTGCTAATGATCTTACCACGCTTGCGATCTCTGATCCTTACCCTTGTTAATACAAGATCACCAATAATGAAAAATTAGATCGCCCTTCAGCTTTTAACAAAACATACTAAGGGGAGTTAACAGAATACTTACCGAATCCAACCTTAGATCCTGCGGCCTAGATAACTACCGAACGAGATTCGGCTTTTAACCTTGACTGAGAGTAGCTACCAACTGATTTGTGATAGAGAAAAACAACAAAGATTCGGCACTAATGGGGATTTCGGCAAGGAAAGATGATGGTAATTCGGTAAAGAAGAGAATTTGGCTATAGGGGAATTTGGCTTTCAGAGAAAGAAGAAGAACACAACTCTAATAGGAATTTCGGTAAAAAGAATGATGGGTTTTCTTTTCGGCAAATGAAAGAATTTGGTTGAGGGGGAGAAAAGGAAGAAATAACAGAACCCAAGGAACCCTTCAATGAATTCGACACCCCCTTTTTATAGCCAAAGCCGAATCCTACCTTCCCCCCACCGTCCCATTCGGCACCAACTCTTCCCTCTCCTTATCTCCTGACTTTTCTCCCTGATAACACCTTAATCTTATCCGAAATTTCCTCTACATCCAACACACATGTTTACTTCAAACTCTCCATGGCAAGAGTTCAAAACCAACACAACTCCGGCCGTCCATATAATAAAATAAACACTCCACAAAATACCACTCTTAAGCCTCGAACTTGGACCTCTTCAGCTTACAACACGCCACCTTATAGCTCCCAAGTGACGCCACTTACCACTGGACCATAAGCCTATTTGGTCCTATTTCTTCTTCATTTATTAAAAAGGCCTACTAACTGAAGTCACTGTTCCCTAAGGCTAAAACCAAAATTTTTCCTTTACCCTTACTTGATCCCAGGACATCTCCAACACCCCTAGACACTCCAAATTCATTAATCCTCAAAGCCCACATACCAATTGTCATTTTTCTCGCTCACTTAAAAAAAATTTCTGAAATCCAAAGCCCAAAGCCCAATAGGCCCAATTCTTCTAAGCCCAAATTCGGAGCGTTACAGCTCCTCCTTCTCCACTTATTCTTATCGAAGCGAGGCTTCCACGAATACTTGAATGTTGCTCCAAATATGTAACAACTCGTTTTTATTCAAATCAGAACAATGGTTTTGGGACCACAAATTTGAAGTCAAAATAATTATTTTATTATTATTTTAATGTTTACAGCATGATAGTATGATTCTGTGAAATTTTTGTTAAGAAATTTTATCGTTTGAGTGCTTAATTTCATAAAAAGGACTACATCGCATAAAGTGTAAAACTTTAGTTCTATTAGCCAAAGGATTCTAACAGCTATGTAACCTTAAAATAAAGGTCATTATGTGGTAAATAACCCATTAATTAGGTAATGTAACAGCCTGTTTTTGGGTCAAATCAGAATAGTGGTTTTGGGAACACAAATTCAAAGTAGAAATATATATTTTTATTATTTCTTTAAGGTCTACAGCATGATAGAATGATAGTGTGAAAATTTTGTTAAGAAATTTTGTCGATTGAGTACTCAATTTGTCTAGAAGGACTAAATTGTAATAGGTGTAAAACTTGAATTCTATAAGTTAAAGGTGTTTAATTACTATGAAATTTTAATTGGAAGTCCTTATGTAGTAATTAGACCATTAAACTTTAGGGTGGACAAAAATGGACATGGCTAGGTAAAATTTTAAAGTTATGCATTAAGGGTATTTTAGTAATTTGGTAAATAAAGACAAATAACCTAATAAAAGATGTCCATCTTCTTCAATTTAGTCCCCATAGCCGAAAAGTTTGAGAAGCCATAGCTAGGGTTTTTGGCCAAGCTTTCAAGCTTGATTGTAAGTCCGTTCTTGTCCCGTTTTTAATGATTATTATATTTTTGAAATCGTTGTAACTTGATCTACCTATTCCGAGGACTAATTTGAGAGAAAGTTAAAGTCTAGAATTTTACCCATGTTGAATAAGCATGTATTTTGATGTTTGATGATGGAAAATGCATATTTATAGTTAGTTAAACAACATTTGCAAAGTGATTTTCGGTAAAAATGTCAAATAGGGACTTATTTGTAAAAGTTATAAAATGTGTAGAAAAGTGTGAATAAATAAAAATTGTGGGTTCTTATGAGTACAATTGATATTCGGCTAGGCTTGGGTTGTGACGAAATTGAATGAAATTCATTTTACGAGCCTAGGGACTAAATTGTAAAATGTTGAAATGTTAGGGGCAAAAATGTAATTTTTTCCATAATGTGATTTTTGGGCTGAATTGAATAATGTGGTGATTAAATAAGTTAAATTTGATATTATAGATCAAGAAAAACGAGGTTCGGACCTAGATCGAGGGAAAAACAAAGTATTTAACGAATAGATCTTTTACGTCGTTTTTGTAACCGAGGTAAGTTCGTATGTTAATAAGCATTATTATAATTTCATTTTAAATGCCTTAATACTGCATGAACTGTATTAATGACCTTACGGACACGTTCGACGAAGATTCGACAAATGTGAAATCCCAGTTAAACTTTAGGGATAGATTAGGATACAAGTGACATGTCACTAGGAATTTATGTGATTATGTAATTTATATGGTTCGGGTGCTGGTCTTGTAAGTCCTACCGGTGGCTGAGTATACTGGCATATGTTGCGGTTACTTGATAGCTTGTGTGAGCAGCACCGTGTAACTATGTCCCGACTGATAGCTTGTGTAAGCAGGCCCGTTATTAGCTCAAAAGTGAGCTTTGTGTGATTGAGGTAGCATTGGCTACATCTGTGGCACCTTGTGTGCAAGATTTCTGAGTATCTAATAGTATTCTAATGGTTCAACGGGTATGCCAAAGATGAGAATAAGTATGAAACCATTACAAGATGGTACAGGTATGTGCACAAAGCTTATGAATATTAAATTCGAGAAATGATGAATTCAAGATAAGTTGTGATGAAATGAAATATGGTTCTAAGGTTATGGACACGGACACGTGTGACCACACGGCCTACCTACAGGGCATGTCCCAAACCACACGGGCGTGTGACCCCTATACATGGCAAACATTTTCTAAGTTTTCTAAAAATTTCCTAAGTTCTCAATTTTGTCCCGAATCACTTCCAAAGCATGTTTTGGGCCTAGTAGGCTCGTATTAGGGACTTTATAATTGAATACAAATGGTTTTAATTTGGATGCAAATTTGTGACTCGGTTTGTATGTTCGCTTGCGATGTAAGTTCGGTAATGCCTTGTACCTTGTTCCAGCGTTGAATATGGGTAAGGGGTGTTACATTTAGTGGTATTAGAGCTACAGTTTAGTTGATTCTTAGGCTAACGTAGTGTGTGTGAGAGTCTAGCTATACATGCCATATATATTTAAATTGTGGTAGTGTGACGACTCCTGACAATCTAATTTGAATCTTCATATAGTAAATGAATCCCGACCGAGAGGCAGCTGATGATGTTGAAAGTAATACGCCGGCTCCCGCTCAGGGGATAGCGCCATCTGAAAGTAGACCAGTAACGGTTACTCATGGAGGAGAGTCTAGAGAATCTTTCTTCCAAAGGATGAATGAGTGGTTTGCTGAGTTTGTTCGAACAAATCCGGTTGCCCAACATCCTCCACCCCCACCTAACCCCCAACCAGTTCCCGTAGCTCCCCAAGGTGTGGAATTGTTAAGACTGAACAAGCCTCCAGTTGATAAGATCCGGAAACAAGGGGCTGAAGAATTTAGAGCCAATATTGACGATGACCCAGACAGAGCAGATTTTTGGCTTGAGAACTCTATCAGGGTATTTGATGAGCTTTCTTGCATACCAGATGAGTGCTTGAAATGTGCTATATCATTTCTGAGGGACTCGGCATATCAGTGGTGGAATACTCTTGTATCTGTGGTACTGAAAGAAAGAGTTACCTGGGAATTTTTTCAAGAAGAGTTCAGAAAGAAATATATTAGTCAATGGTTCATTGATCAGAAACGCAAAGAATTCCTAGAGCTGAAATAGGGCCATATGTCTGTGACTGAATACGAGCGAGAGTTTGTTAGACTCAGCAAGTACGCTTGAAATGTGTTTCAATATAGGCTATCATGTGTAAGAGATTCGAAGATGGGTTGAATGAGGATATCAGACTGTTAGTTGGAATTTTAGAGTTGAAGGAATTTGTTGTACTAGTCGAACGAGCTTGCAAAGCCGAAGAGTTGAGCAAAGAAAAAAGAAAAGCTGAGTTTGAGACTAAAGATTCAAGAAAGATACCGATGAATAAGTCATTTCAATCTTTGTCAAAGAAGTTAAGGGATTTGTATACTCATTCGAATGTTTCAGCTAGGTATCTCAACAGAGATCGTAGGAAGCAATATTCAGGTTCTAAGTCCCAAACTACGTCAATAGCGAGCGTTGGTAATGCTAGGTCTAATATACCTAAATGTCAACATTGTCATAGACGACATCTCAGTGAATGTAGAATGAATAATCGGCCTTGCTTTAAGTGTGGCTCCCCAGATCACTTCATTTGAGGTTGCCCTAAAATGACTGAGAAAGATAATTTTCAGAATGCAAGACCGAGCAACATTTCCACTAGAGGGAAACCACAGAGAAATACGAGAAACAGGACTAGTAGCAAAGGTGTAATGAAAGATTTAACTGCGAGATCAAAGGTCAGAGCACCTGCTAGGGCCTATGCTATTCGTGCTCGCGAAGATGCATCATCTCCTGATGTTATCACTGGTACATTTTCTCTCTATGATACTAATGTAGTTCTATTGATTGATCTTGGATCGACTCATTCTTATATTTGCATGAATTTGGTATCTAGTAAGAATTTGCCTGTTGAGTCTACTGAGTTTGTGATTAAAGTGCCGAACCCCTTAGGCAAATATGTTTTAGTCGATAAAGTTTGCAAGAGTAGTCCTTTAATGATTCAGGGTCACTATTTTCCGGCTAACTTAATGCTTTTACCGTTTGATGAGTTCGATGTAATTCTTGGAATGGATTGGTTGACTTTACATGATGTCGTAGTGAATTGTAGACGAAAGATTATTGAATTGAAATGTCAAACTAATGAAATTCTTCGGATTGAACCAGATGAGTCGGGTGAGTTACCTTTGGTGATTTCATCGATGTCGGCTTAGAGGTATGTAAGAAAGGGTTGTGAAGCTTATCTTGTGTATGTACTAAATACGAAAGTGTCCGAATTGAAGATAGAGTCTATACCGGTAGTTTGTGAATATCCGAATGTATTTCCAAAAGAGTTGTCTGGATTACCACCGATTAGAAGGTTGAATTTGCTATTCATTTGGTACCGAGAACTTCACCGATATCCATAGCTCCGTATAGAATGGCTTCGACCGAATTGAAAGAATTGAAATCTCAGTTGCAAGAGTTGAAAGATAAGGGTTTTGCGAGACTGAGTTTTTCTCCCTAGGGTGCACAAGTGTTATTCGTCAAGAAGAAAGACGGATCCATGAGACTTTGTATTGACTATCGTCAGCTTAACAAGGTTACGATAAAGAACAAGTATCCCTTACCGAGAATTGATGATTTGTTCGATCATTTGAAAGGGGCAACAGTGTTCTCAAAGATAGGCTTGAGATTAGGCTATTATCAGTTGAGAGTTAAGGATTCAGATGTGCCGAAAATCGCGTTCAGAACGAGGTACTAGCATTCTGAATTCCTTGTTATACTATTTGGATTAACAACTGCTCATGTAGTTTCTATGGACTTGATGAATCGAATCTTCAGACTGTATTTAGATAAATTTATGGTTGTTTTTATTGATGATATTTTGATTTACTCCCGAGATGAGTCTGAGCATGCCGAACATTTAAGAATTGTATAGCAGACTTTGAGAAATAAGAAATTGTTTGCTAAATTCAACAAAAGTGAGTTTTGGCTCCGAGAAGTTGGATTTTTGGGATATATTGTTTTAGCGGAAGGCATACGGGTTGATCCGAGTAAGATTTTAATAGTTATGGATTGGAAACCCCCGAGAAACGTATCTGAAGTTAGGAGCTTTTTGGGTTTGGCTTGTTATTATCTATGTTTTGTTAAGGGATTTTCGATGATTGCTACACCTATGACCAAATTGTTACAAAAAGATGTGAAATTTGAATGGTCTGAGAAATGTCAAAAGAGTTTTGAATAGTTGAAAGCATTGTTGACTGACGCAATGTATTAGTGCAACCTGAGTCAAGAAAAGAGTTTGTGATTTTTAGCGAAGCATCATTGAACAACCTTGGTTCTGTATTGATGCAAGAGGGTAAAGTGGTAGGTTATGCCTTGAGACAGTTGAAGCCACATGAAAAGAATTACCCAACGCATGAATTAGAACTAGCCGCTATAGTGTTCGCTTTAAATATTTGGAGACACCATTTATTTGGTGAAAAGTGCCACATCTTTACCGATCACAAGAGTTCAAAGTATTTAATGACTCAAAAAGATTTGAATTTGCGACAACAGAGATGGCTCGAACTATTGAAAGCTTATGAGTTAGTGATCGACTATCACTCGGGGAAAGCGAACGTAGTCACAGATGCTTTAAGTAGAAAGTCTTTATTTTCTTTGAGGGCAATTGATACGTGGTTAACCTTATCTGATATTGGATCGATTTTGGACTAGTTGAGAGCTAGACCGGTATTTCTTCAACAAATTTGCGAAACTCAAAAAGAAGATAATGAGTTGCAAGCTAAAAGAGTTCAGTGCAAATCAAATGGTGATTCAGAATATCATATTGGATCTGACGATTGTTTGAAGTTCCGAGGTAAGATTTGTGTATCGTAAAATACTTAACTGATTCAGAAAATTCTTCACGAGGCATATAATGGTTGTCTAGTGTTCATGTTGGAAGTAAAAAGATGTATAATGATTTGAAGAAAGTGTATTGGTGGTCAGGCATGAAACAAGACATTTCAGAGTTTGTAACGAGATGTTTTATTTGTCAACAAGTGAAAACCGAACATCAAGTGGCTTTGGGTTTACTTCAGCCTGTGATGATACTCGAGTGGAAATGGGATAGAGTTACCATAGATTTTGTATTGGGGTTATCTCTAACTCCGAAGAAGAAAGATGTTGTTTGGGTTGTTGTGGATAGGTTGACAAAATTGACTCATTTCATTTCGGTACATACCGATTATTCACTTGAGAAACTAGCTGAATTGTACATTGCTGAGATTGTTAGATTGCAAGGGGTGCCTACTTCTATGGTTTTGGATAGAGATTCGAGGTTCACGTTGCGATTTTGGAAGAGATTGCAAGAAGCACTGGGTACAAAGTTGAATTTTAATACTACATTTCATCCACAAACCGATGGTCATTCTGAGAGAGTGATTCAAATTCTCAAAGATATGCTTCACTGTTGTGTTTTAGAGTTCGAAGGTAGTTGGGAGAAATATCTACCATTAGTCGAATTTGCTTACAACAACAGTTTTCAATCGAGTATAAAGATGGCACCGTACGAAGCACTGTATGGCTGCAAATGCTGAACACTGTTGTACTGGATCGAGCTTAGTGAAAAACAGATTCACGGGGTTGATTTGGTTAGAGAAATCGAAGAGAACATGAAAGTAATTCTAGATTGTCTGAAAGCAGCTTCGGATCCACAGAAATCGTACGCGGATTTGAAACGGAAAGATATCGAATTTCAGATTGGTGATAAAGTGTTTCTGAAAGTGTCTCTGTGGAAGAAAATTCTTAGATTTGGCTGCAAAGGCAAGTTGAGTCCTCGTTTCATTGGGCCGTATGAGATTATTGAAAGAATAGGGTCAGTAGCATATTGACTAGCTTTGCCGTCAGAATTAGAAAAGATCCACAATGTATTTCATGTGTCGATGTTGCGACGATATCGATCAGATCCATCACATGTAATCTCACTGTCAGAGATTGAGATTCGACCCGATATGGCATATGGTGAAGAACCGATCAAAGTGTTAGCTCGAGAGGTTAAACAGTTGAGAAATAAAAGCATAGCTTTAGTGAAAGTTTTGTGGCAACGACACGGGGTCGAAGAGGCTACGTACGAACCCAAGGAAGCTATGAGAAAACAGTACCCAAACCTTTTTTCTGGTAAGATTTTTGGGGACGAAAATCCCTAAGGGGAGAGTTGTAACAGCCAGTTTTTTGGGTCAAATCGGAACAGTGGTTTCGGGACCACAAATCCAAAGTAGAAATATTTATTTTTATTATTTCTTTAAGGTTTACAGCATGATAGAATGATTGTGTGAAAATTTAGTTAAGAAATTTTGTCGATTGAGTACTCAGTTTGTCTAGAAGGACTAAATTACAATATGTGCAAAACTTGAATTCTATAAGTTAATGGTGTTTAATTTCTATGAAATTTTAATTGGAAGTCCTTATGTAGTAATTAGACCATTATACTTTAGGGTGAACAAAAATGGACATGGCTAGGTAAAATTTTAAAGTTATGCATTAAGGGTATTTCAGTAATTTGGTAAATAAAGACAAATAACCTAATTAAAGATGTCCATCTTCTTCAATTTAGTCCCCATAGCCGAAAATTTGGAAAAGCCATAGCTAGGGTTTTTGGCCACGCTTTCAAGCTCGATTGTAAGTCCGTTCTTGTCCCGTTTTTAATGATTTTTATATTTTTGAGATCGTTATAACTTGATCTACATATTCCGGGGACTAATTTGAGAGAAAATTAAAGTGTAGAATTTTACCCATGTTGAATATGCATGTATTTTGATGTTTGATGATAGAAAATGCATGTTTATAGTTAGTTAAACAACATTTGTGATGGCTGTCGATTCCACCAATATAAACCTACACCTAGTTGCAAACTCAAACAGTATAGGGAGTAGGGTCAATCCCACTGAGACTGGTTTTACTGGAAAATTGTCTATCTCTTGACCAGATTAATGTCTGGGCAATTGTCGTGCCCGCGACGTTTTGGGGGGTAAAATATTAAACCTAAAATAAACACAAAATAAAAACGTAAAAAGTAACAGACTAAATAGGAAAATAAAATTGAAATAATCTGAAAAGAAATCGATTAATCTTAGCTCAGCCTTAAGCGCGGGTTTTTCCGTCTTTGACCCGATCCTTGAAATTAGATGAACTCGTCTTTTTCGATAAGCTAGTTATAGCTACCAAGGACGCCTCGGACACCAACTCTTCCTTGTGTTAGTTAGTTATGGAACGTCCTATAACTAACCCTTACCGATCGAACAACCTACGAAACGTTCATGATTTAGAACTTCGGCAGCTTTACGTTCTAGAAGAGCCTAGCTCGAACCAATGCCCTCAAACATTGGGACATTTAAATCCGATTACTACTTCCCTTGAGGGAACCAAACAGCAATCTCCACTTGGCACGCCAATGTGTTCACGAAAAACCAATTAGACAATCGATCCTTTCGGAATCCCAACTGTACGTCCAGCCGCACTAACTCAAACGACGTCTTTTTTGACTTAGCATGACTTGACTTTGTGAGTTGACGAAGTCAAACTCTTAATCCGGAGAAATAATAAGTATCGGAAATTTGGAGTTGAATAGCTCGGGTTCGTAACTCACGGGTTTTTGACGGGGTTAATACCGGCTTAAAGCTGAAAGGGGTCTAGTGTGGCATGATTTTACTCATGCTTGAAGGTTGTGGAAAGTGTTTGGGCTTTGGTAAGGGATGATGGAATTTGGAAAGGAAAGGGGTTTGGAAGGTAATTAAACCAATTTTGGGAAAAGAAACAAAAAAGAGTTGAAATGGGCAGAACGCTGGACGTTGCTTGAAGGAAAAAAAACAAAAGAAATCCTATTCTAAATTGAAATAGGAAAAGAGAGAAATAAAACTTCAAATAGGAATGGGAAAAGTAGTATTTGATTGATGATTATCCAAATACAAATAACCCCTATTTATATACATGGGGTTTACTAAAAATAGGCTTAATTAATTTAATATAAAATCTTAAATAATTAAAAATAAAAAATAAATAAAAATAAAATAAACTAAAAATAGCATTTTTCATATTTTGCTTTTTACAAAGTCAAATTGCTTGATGTGTCCTTGGCTTCCTCCATCTTTTTTATTTGGCCCCATTTCCATGATTTTCTTTCAATTTGGCCCTTTTTAGCTTGCTTTTGATCAACTGCATCCCTGACAAGATTTAAATCATAAAAATACAAATTTAGCAGGGATTAATTCAGAAATAAACCGAATTCATACAAGAAATCATGCAAAATAATCATGTTATCAATTTGTAAAGTGATTTTCAGTAAAAACGTCAAATAGGGACTTATTTGTAAAAGTTATAAAATGTGTAGAAAAGTGTGAATAAATAAAAATTGTGGGCTGTTATGAGTACAAGTGATATTCGGCTAGGCTTGGGTTGTGATGAAATTGAATTAAATTCATTTTACGAGCCTAGGGACTAAATTGTAAAATGTTGAAATGTTAGGGGCAAAAATGTAATTTCTTCCATAATGTGATTTTTGGGTTGAATTGAATAATTTGATGATTAAATAAGTTGAATTTGATATTATAGATCAAGAAAAACGAGGTTGGGACCTAGATCGGGGGAAAAACAAAGTATTTGATGAATAGGACTTTTACGCTATTTTTGTAACCGAGGTAAGTTCGTATGTTCATAAGCATTATTATAATTGCATTTTAAATGCCTTAATATTGCATGAACTGTATTAATAACCTTACGGACACGTTCGACGAAGATTCGAAAAATGTGAAATCCCTGTTGAACTTTTGGAATAGATTAGGATACAAGTGACATGTCACTAGAAATTTTTGTGATTATGTGATTTATGTGGTCCGAGTGCTGGTCTTGTACGTCCTACCGGTGGCTGAGTATACCGGGATATGTTGTGGTTACTTGACAACTTGTATGAGCAGCACCGTGTAGATACGTCCCGACTGACAGATTGTGTGAGCATGTCCGTTATCAGCTCAAGAGTGAGCTTTATGTGATTGAGGTAGCATTGGCTACATATGTGGCACCTTGTGTGCAAGATTTTTGAGTATCCAATAGAATTCCAATGGTTCAACGGGTATGTCAAAGATGAGAATAAGTATGAAACCATTACAAGATGGTAGAGGTATGTGCACAGAGCTTATGAATATTAAATTCGAGAAATGATGAATTCAAGATAAGTTGTGATGAAATGAAATATGGTTATGAGGTTATGGTAAATTACATTATCTTATATTATATTACTGAATGTTAAATATATGGTATGGTTTGCTTATTTCTCACATACGATCTTACTAAGCTATATAGCTTACTCCGTTTTACTTTCATGTTTTATAATGTCACCAAGCTAACTCGGATTGGAGATCGTCAGAGATCAAATCACACTATCAAACTATCATTTTGGGTATCGATGATTTTAATCATTTTGAGTATATGGCATGTATATGGTCTTGGTCATTTTGTTATGCTTGTCATTATGATTTTGGCCAAATGTATTGGCTTGTAATTGTCAAAAGCTTGAATTTGGTATTTGGCCATGTAAGTTGGCTCATTTTGGTTAAGTGGACTGTAAGCTCATATACATATATATGCATGTATGTGCCAATGCCCCTTTTGGTGATGTGGTTTATATTGATTTACTAAATGTTGACTGTGGCTTAATGACTTATTATGAAATGGGTAAGTTTGGTTTATTGGTATGTTGGATTATCTTGATAAGTTAATGCAAATTGGAAGTAGTCTTGTGGTGTTTTGAATGCAAAAGTAGTATGTTTAATTTGGCATAATGAAATGTCATGAGCATGATAGATAATGGTATTGCATTGACATGTATTGGTCATGATTGTGGATGTTTTGGTTGCCTAATTATACCATGATTCATGCCATTGAACTTGTGTATGTGTGTATGTAAATGAGGGTGGCAAATGGCTTGGTAAATAGCCTTTATTTTGTCCACACGGGTAGACACACGGCCTGTGCCATGGGCATGTGTTTCGGCCTTGTGTCCCCTGCACCTTAATTTTGAGAAACAGAATGCTCAGAATTTAGCACACGGGCAGAGACACAGGTGTGTGTCTCAGTCGTGTGAGGGACATGACCTCAAGCACGGGCGTGTGTCTTGACGTGTGAAGTTTGCACCTATTTATGAAAATTTAATTAACCACACGGCCTAGCACACGAGCGTGTGCCTTTAATTTGTTCATGCCTTGCAAGTCAGAGAGTTACACGGGTTAGGGACACGGGCGCACGTGACCACACGGCCTGCCCACACGGGCATTGTACATGGCAAAAAATTTCTAAGTTTTGTAAAAATTTCCTAAGTTCTCGATTTAGTCCCGAACCACTTCCAAAGCATGTTTTGGGCATCGTAGGCTCGTATTAGGGACTTTATAATTGAACATAAATGGTTTTAATTTGGATGCAAATTTGTGACTCAGTTTGTATGTTTGCTTGCGATGTAAGTCCGGTAATGCCTCGTACCTTGTTTCGGCGCTGAATACGTGTAAGGGGTGTTACAGGTAGTGGATGTTAATGGCTTGGCACTATTGAAATTTTGAATTAGTAATAAGGTTATTTTTGGTATTTAGTAAATATAGTTAATTATAATAAAAAACAAAGATTAAATGATTTCATCTTCATCTTTTGTCGAAATTGAAAAGAAGAAAAAGCCATTTTTAGGGTTTAAAGTTTCGATCAATTGCTAGCCTAATTGTAAGTTCGTTTTTGTTCCATTTTTAATGATTTCTATGTTTTTGAGAACGTTGCAACTAGGTCTAGCTAACCTAGGGACATATTTGCAAAACTATTAAAGGTTTAGGATGTTGTCATTGATGATAGATTATGAATGTTTGATGATAGATAAACAAGTTTTGTTAAGTGATTTTTAGTGAAAATGCAAATTAGGGGCTAAATTGTGAAATGTGTAAATTATGTGGTTAAATTGTGAAATAAATGAAAAATATGGATTGCTAGGGACCTAATTGTAATTTGTCTAGCATGGGTTGTGGTTGAATTTCATGAATTTGTGATTTTATGAAATAAGGACTAAATTGTAAAAATGTGAAACATTAGGGTCAAATGTGAAAAAAGTGCCCTAATGTGAATTTTGGGCTAAATTTATTAGAGAGATAATTAAATAAGTTAATTTTGATTATATTTAGATCAAGAAAGGCGAAATACGGACTTAGATCGGGGAAAGAACAAGGTTTCGAAATAGTTGACTCGTGTCGTCGTTTTTACATTCGAGGTAAGTTCGTATGTAATAAGTTTCATTATAAATGTATTTTAAATGCTTTGATATTGCATAAACTGTGAATACGAGACTACGGACATGTTCGACAATGATTCGACAAACGTGAAAATCCCGGTTGAACCTTAGGAATAGATTAAGATACGAATGACATGTCATTAGGGGTTAATGTGATATTGTGATTCGGGTGCTAGTCCTGTACGTCCTACCAGTGGCTGATTATACCGACATGTGTTTCGGTTACTTGACTCCTTGTGTGAGCAGCACCGTATAGCTACGTCATGACCGACAGCTTGTGTGAGCAGACCCGTTTAATGGCTCAAGAGTGAGCATTATCAAGATAGCTTCGGCTTTATATATTGACACTTTGATGTATTATCGAGATAGCTTTGGCTATATATATTGGCACATCGGTGCGAGATTCCCGAGTATCCAATATTATTCTAAATGGTTCAACGAATATATTGAAGATGTGAATTGGTGAGAAATAGATACATATCGGTACAGGTATGTACGGAAAACTATACGAGTATTGAATCTAAGGAAGTTGTGAATGAGTTTATGATCAATTATGTGAATGAATTTATGTTAATGTAACACCCCAAACCCGGTCAATACGCCACGACCGAATCTGGTATGTCACTGAGGAAAATATTTTGGAGAAAATCGAATTAAGAAATAAATTTTAGTGAAAAACTCTTAAAAATTCTATATTAAAAAGAAAACAGATGTATAATAAGTTTAAACTGATAATTTACTTTGAAATTTCATAAATAAAACTTTAAAGCTTAGTTGATAATTCATAGGTTAGAAAACATTTGTATCATTTAAGAAAAAAAAAAACTCGAATTATTACTATGAAAACATTTGCATTTGAATGTGGAAACTTAATATTTGGAAATCATTTAAATTGTAGAAAACACTAAATTTACATTTTACTATTAAACGATTTCTATTACCCGATGGTAAGATTTAAAAACCATTGCGTTTTTATTATTTTAGAAAACTTTGGGCTCAATTATTAAATTAACCAAATAATTTATAAGCCATATTTAAAACATATCCAAAGCATATAAATAATCCAAAACATAATTAAAGAGGCCTTATTACAAACCCAAAATAAAACAAAAACCAAATTAAAATAAATTTAAAGTACCCCAATTCGAAGTTCATGTAAAATCAAATTTTATTGCATGGCCTCCTCGAGTTCATCCAGCTCCTCATCCGCGATCTCACGAATCACCTGAAAATATAAGGGAGAAGGTGAGTCATCAAGGCTCAGTGCATAAATCCTTCCCCCGGTTAATGCAACATTCTTACACAATTTATAATCAAGCAACATACATATAATGCACCCAACCTAACCATCCATAACTCCTTTCCTACCCCGTGTGGTACCAAACCACTGGTGGTGCCAAACCACTGGTGGTGCCAAACCACTGGTGACCCAAAGTCATGATATCCAAAATGTGATACCAAATCACTGGTGACCAAAGTCACGAATAATCAAGTTGTGGGGCCAACCCACGTGTGATACCAAATCACTGGCGACAATCCCATATCTCAAAAGTGGGGCCAACCCACGGTGGTGTTAAACCACAGGGACGAGTCGCTATGAGGTGCCAAACCTCTGGTGTCCCAAAGACACAAATGTGATACCAAATCACTGGTGACCAAAGTCACGAATAGTCAAGTTGTGGGGCCAACCCACGTGTGATACCAAATCACTGGCGACGATCCCATATCTCAAAAGTGGGGCCAACCCACGGTGGTGCTAGACCACAGGGACGAGTCGCTATGAGGTGCCAAACCTCTGGTGTCCCAAAGACACAAATGTGATACCAAATCACTGCTGACCAAAGTCACGAATAATCAAGTTGTGGGGCCAACCCACGTGTGATACCAAATCACTGGCGACGATCCCATATCTCAAAAGTGGGGCCAACCCACGGTGGTGCTAGACCACAGGGACGGGTCGCTATGAGGTGCCAAACCTCTGGTGTCCCAAAGACACAAATGTGATACCAAATCACTGGTGACCAAAGTCACGAATAATCAAGTTGTGGGGCCAACCCACGTGTGATACCAAATCACTGGCGACAATCCCATATCTCAAAAGTGGGGCCAACCCACGGTGGTGCTAGACCACAGGGACGAGTCGCTATGAGGTGCCAAACCTCTGGTGTCCCAAAGACACAAATGTGATACCAAATCACTGGAGTTGCCAAACCTCTGGTGTCCAAAGACACGGATATCAAATCCTTCCCCCTCCACTCATGTTCCCAAACCAATGTATTAATAGTATAAATCATGCCATCATACTTTGATATGATAATATAACATATTTAAATAATAGATCATGATATCAATCAACATATATTAACATCATATTGAAACGGATTTACCCGAATCCTTGCACATACCCTTCAAGGTATCAAATCTATATCTCATAGTTTTTCACTTTAATAAAACGATTAGTATATATAAATACATATCACCGAATTATAAAGTGTGTAAGATACACACCTGATAATAGTGATAACTAAACTTTCCCGCTCACCGATACCCTCGGAATCTCAAATAACAACTATATGCGATTTCTCTCCGATTGATGGTTCATAACCCGATGAAGAACCACGAACGAACAATGGCTCGGGGGTACGTACGACTTCAAATAACTGATTATCGCCAGCAGAGGGTCCACATCCCGGTGGAAAGTCTCGGACTTCCGACACAGCCCTTCGTTTGAAATTTGAGGGTATAGTAGAACCACCCCTCTTCCAAACACTACTAACTGCTCTCTTCGAACCCATACTTGATTCTCCAAAATCTAACGTTCACGGAATGAAGATAATAATCGAGCGAACAAAATCGATTAGTAGCCCATCTAGAACGATATAACAAGTATAAAAATCCATACCTTAACACTTCGATACAATTCCGAAAATCGTCACTTGCCTATGGAGTTTGTCAAAATCCTTGAATGATGAAATCCTTTTTCCACACGATCTTTGTATGACTATGGTCGACTATCAATAAAGAAATGATCAATACTCCACTATACCACTACCAAAATAAAAGGTTTGTTGAAAGAGAAGAGATAATGAATTCGGTCAAAAAGATCCTCTCAAGGCAAAACAATTTCGGCAATGTGGTTGAGTGAGACACAATTAGGATTCGACTAGAGTGGAGAAAAAGAAAGGAAAATAAAGTGAAAATAAAATAGGAGAAGGAGATTTTGAAAATAAAACAAAGAAGAAAATGGAAGAAGAAAATAGAATGAAAATGGATGTTTTCGGTTTTGAACAAAAGTGGAAGAAAAGAAAAGAGGAATGGGGAAGAAAGAGATTCGGCCAAGAGGAAAGTAAAAGAAATGTTGTGATTTTTAACAATATTCAAAAGAAAGAAAAGAGAGAAAAACGGGATCAAGAGATTCGGCCAACACCTATTTTACCAAAGAAAAAAAGTGTACAAAATTGCACCTAAAGATCAAGGTACAATCGGCTAAAGAGAATAGCTTTGGAGAGGAAAGAAATAAAATACCAAATGGTGCACAAAAGAGAAGAATTGGTAAGGTTCAAAGGAGTTTCAATTTTGACACAAAGCAAAGGTTGAATGCCTACCAAGCTAGCTGAAAATGACTACTAACCAAAGAGAAATTTGGCACTAACTAGCTACCAACCAAACCAAAAATTCGGCCACTCTCCCCCTAGCCACACATGCCGTCCACATACATGGACTTCCAAATCAAACCTATCCACCCAACACTTTCCAAAACCAAATACCTTATATCATGCCTTATGCTCTCCCATTAGCCTTAAAACCATTGATTTCTTTCCCAAACATCAAACTTACCTTAAACTAATATTCAACTTGCCATAAAGAAAAATTTGAAAGTCCAACCTTCCATAAGTAAAGCTTGACCGTCCATTAATGCTAGGATACACAAAAAATAAAGTCTTTAAAATGCTAATCATGCTACTCGAACCTCTATCCTCAAGTTACCCTTCATGCATCCTAACCACCTTGCCACTAACTCCACATGTGATTAATTTAACACTTAAATTAACTTAAGTGTCAAGATCACCTAATCCACTTCCCTAATTTCTTCAAACTAAAAATTATTCTAGTTTAGCTAATACTTCCAAGCCTTCACAAAACTATACTAAGCACCCAAATATACCCGAGAATTCATAGAAACCTCGTAACCTTCCAAATCCATTTAACTAATAAATCCAATTTGCAAAAACATCATTCTCAGATTCTTAAAGGTTTTAACCTCTCCTAAACCCAAAGCCCAATCGGCCCAATCCTACTAGGCCCAATTTTGGGATGTTACAGTTCTACCCTCCTTAAAGAAATTTCGTCCTCGAAATTTTCCAATCCAACTACTAACACACTGCTCAAAACACACCACTATGCTTTCGCTGTGCACTCTACTCTTAAAAACCACAATGTACTTTTTAACCTAACCTTGAATCCTTTTTCTCACACAACCAAACATCTAATCCACCATAGCAACCCGTTATCTACCACTTATACCAAGAATTTTCCTACATTCAATCATCACTTCCAACCAAAACATACCTGACTTGAGAGTGAGGAAACAATCCCGAGCCTTATGCTCCTTAGACCCGCATCTCAAGCATACTCCTAACTTCCTCCAACATTCTCCCGGATGACACCTTCCACAGTAATCGTAAGCCAAAAAAAAGTTCGATCATGCCTTGACATGTTTTACAGAACGAGATTGTGACCCTAGAGAACCGTGATCTCTATTTTGGATTGATGTGTTTTGGATTGGTTGTTATTAAAATGGTGTAAATTATGCTTGAATGAGGTTATTGGAATGCCTATTTTTATACCATGTATTTGTGCCAATTGGGTTCAATGTAGGTATATACAAATTTGGGTGGCAAGATGGCTTGTTAAATAGCCTATTTATGTCCACACGGGCAGAGACGCGGGCGTGTATCTCAGCCGTGTGAGACACATGGTCAGGTTACATGGCCCTGTGTCCCCTGGTGTTGATTTAAAAATCAAGTCAGTATGCTCTACACGGCCTAGCACACGGGCGTGTGACTTGGCCATGTGGTATAAGTCAGTATACCCTACAGGTTTGGCACGGCCTAGCACACGGCCTGATACACGGGCGTGTGTGGCCATTTTTAGGGCACACGGGCTAACCACACAGGCATATGTGTTGGCTGTGTGACCCAAGTCAGAGAGTTACACGGGGTCAGACACGGGCTGGGACACGGCCATGTGATCCCATTTCAAATGTCCACACGGCTTGTGACACGGGCGTGTCTTTGGCCGTGAGACACACGATCGGGTCACACGGGCGTGTGTCCCCTGAAATTTGGAAAATTTTCTAAGTGTTTCAAAAATTCCTTGAGCTATCGATTTAGTCCCGAAACACTCCTAAAGCATGTTTAGGGCCTCGTAGGCTTGTATTAGGGACAACGGGATTGAGTTTGAATGATGACTGCATGATATGTGAAAATATATGCCAAATGAATGTTTAATTGTTTTATAAGTCTAGTAAAGTTTTGTAACCCTATTCTAGCGTTGAATACAGGGTGAAGAGTGTTACACTTATTGGTATCAGAGCTACGATTTAGTCAATTCTCGGGCTAACGTAGCATGTGTGAGAGTCTAGCTATACATGTCATATATAACCTTTGATATTGATAATTTAAGTAACTACGCAGGTAATTAAACCCAAATTTAATTTTAAAAAATTTATTTTCATACAAGTTATAAAAATTATATTAAAAGCATGAACATGTATGAATGTTTAGGATAATTATGACAAAAAATATTTTATATTATAAATCCTAAAAGTAATATTATGAAAATAATTTGTGTATTTTCTAAAGTTATAACAAAAAATATATTATTTAAATCCTACAAATTTTCTAAATTTATGGCAAAAAAGTTTGTTATAAAAGTTATTTCACATGTTATAAAACTGTAATAATATATTTTCTTATAAAAATTTAAGGCCAAGAAGTATGAACATAACTTATTATGTGTCAATGTTATATATTATAAAAAAATAATATACTTATTTTTAAAAAAAATGTTATAATTTTTTTTATCATAACTTATTTATTAAAATAACATTTTAAAACTATGACAAAAAGTTATATTATTTATAAGAACTGTTATGAAAGTTATTGGACAATTATTAAAACTTTATCTATAAAGGTTATGATTATAAACTTTATATTATTATTGACTTATTTTACATACTATAACCTAAGTCTTTCTCCAAATTAAGTTTACATAAGTTTTTATAATTAAAACTACAAACTATTTGAACTGTGAACTCAAATATTATAAGCTCGATGGTAATTATGCAAATATAAAAGGTTTTCTTGCACCAGATTGAGACAAATTAATACAAATTGAGAGAATGGTGCCAAACACAAGCTCCATAGACAACTCTTTAAGTTGAGACATTCAAGGCTTTGAAATATGGTTGAGAAGACATTTATTATTTTAAAAAATTATTTTCTATATTAACATCATCTTAGTATAGCATCAAAAAACAATGTTAGATCGTACTAGTGTCACGGGGCTAGAACTTTAGTTTCATAATCTGTGTGGCCTTAGGGGATCCTTTCATTCCAAACACACCTAAGTCAGCCTAACCACCAAACAATTGAGGAATCACAAAGAATTCCTCTAAGGCGCCAATTTATATAGCGGAAGAAACACAAATCAAAAGAAGACTCAAAGAATAGAATAGCCACTATAAACAATGCACGAGAGCTGTTTGAGTAAATACTATCAATTGTATTCACTTTCTCAAAGAATACAAGAAATAATGAAAATAATGGATCAGTAGATGATTTACAAGTGAGGGGGATGCTTTCTATTTATAGTTGAGCTCCCTCAAAATCAACATTTTAAATCAAGTTATATCGATGGACGAGATGAAGTCAATCCATACAATGAAGGGATTTAAAAGATTTACACAATCAAATCATATATAATTTTACAAGAGATTATTCTAATCAATCTTCTAAGATTAGTTTCCTTATTTACCAAGGTAGCCTAACTTTCCATATCTACCTCATTAGGCCACCAAGGCTTCAAATGGACATGCTTCTTCAATAGCTCTTTGAATCGAGTCAACTCTCATGGGTCAAATGATCCCCATCTAAATAATAGACCTTCATAGGATGCATTTTATGCAATGGTCACAGGCTTTGAACTGCGGCCTATGATATTTTCCCTCACTCATTCTCACAATGCCCCCATTGCACCTTGAGAATGGCACTGACTTGATTTTTTGTCTCGAAACTCTCTCGTTGCCTTAGCTCCTTCCTGACTGGCCTCACTACCGGGTTGTCCCTTCCTTCAAAACTTTTTCCTTGGCTTTTGTCACCTCTTAACTTGAACTACCCCACTTATTGGCACATTTCATTGGAAGAAGCCATCTAACACCCCTTACCCGAGACCGTTGCCGGAGTCGAGCACGAGGCATTACTAGACTTAACTTACTAGTTCGGGGCATAAAAATTGAAACTGTTCATCTGCGTCATGTTCACTAAATTGACTATAACTCGAGTTTCAAAACTCAAAAATTAGATCCGTAAATTTTCCTTGAAACTAGACTCATATATCTTCTTACGATAATTTTTCCAGAATTTTTGGTGTGGCCAATTAGTACAGTTTATTAGTTAAAGTCTCCCCTGTTGCACTTTTCGACAATTCTGACCCCTCTACACTAAAAATCAATTATCTCATACTATACAATTCTTTTGCATACACCGTTTCTTTCATATAAAAAAAGAATCAATAATCTTTAATTATATATCTCATTCACACCCTAATTCCATTTCTACTATCCTTAGCGATTTTTCAAATTCACGCCACTGTTGCTGTCTAAAACTGTTCCTCTGCAAATAATTTCATAATTTCTTTATAATAGCTAACAATTAGGCATACATAACATCCAAAACATGCTCTTAATTAGCCATTTTAATAGCTAATCATTATCAAGCATTTACAAGTCAATCTTAAGCTATACCATAAGGACATACACACAAAATGGCTAAGTCCCTATACATGCCATAACTTAAAACATTTGAATCACAAAATACCGAGTTAATCCTTTGATAGTGTGTAACGATATCCGACGTCCTTGCTATCCCCGAGTTGGCTTGTAATACTATAAAAAAAGAGAAAAGAATGGGAGTAAGCATAAACCTTAGTAAGTTTGCATGTAAATGAATAACAACATTCTTAATGAAATATCTTATTCTTTTCTTATCAAGATCATTTAAGCTTTTAACTCAATATACTTAAACTTTGCATTCTTACCTGTACCTTTTTAACATGAACTTGTCTTACCTTTCCTTTGGTATGCTCTTTGAATTTTCCGTTGAACCACTAAGGATACACGGGTACCTTGCCTTTTGAAACTTACCATAGCCATGTCTTGACATGGTCTTACGTGGTATCCTTGCCTTATGAACTCACCAATGCCATGACTTGGCATGGTCTTACATGCGATCTTTGCCTTATAGTAACTTATCAATGTCATGTCTTGACATGGTCTTACATGATTTCCTTAAACCCTAATGTCATGACATTTGTATCCTACACATTCCTAAGGTTCAACCGGAACTTTCTGAGATTGCTTCTCCGTCAATTCATGCTTGAGTCTTTAAACGATAAATTTACGGAATAAATATGCAAATGCTGGAATTTAATAGTATTAAATGTAAAACAATAGAGTCTTACATTTATTTACCGCAAACTTACCTCGAAACAAAATACGATCAACTATATCGATTTAGTCTACTATCTTTTTCTTTCCCCGGTCGAACTCCGGATTTCATTCCTCTTAATCTATAATAGCAAATTTAGCTTATTTAATACTCACATTTATCAAAACAGTCCTTAACTCTAACTTTGGAAAAAAATACAATTTTGCCCCTAAACTTTTTACAAATTTACACATTTTCCCCAAAGCTCAAAAATTAAACTTTATCCTTTATTCTTATGTTTTATGACATGCTAGTTATTTTTCCCTTCTATGACAACATCAAATTCTCACTCTAACATGCACTTATGAACATTAGGTATTTTTACCGATTAAGTCGTTTTACTCGTTTTCACATAAAATCACGTAGCAAAAGTTGTTTAACATAATTTCAGACTTCATATTCTATCATAAAAAATCAAAATAAACACATTTCACCTATGGGTATTTTTCCAAATATAAACCCTAGGTTAAATTATTGCTAGATTAATCTAAATCAAGTTACCGGACTTCAAAAATGTAAAGAACATTAAAAACGGGGCTTGGATGCACTTACTATGAGCTTGAGAAGTTGAACAAACCCTAACTATGGTGTCCCCTTTGAAATTTCCTCCAAATGAAAAAGATGAACACATTTTGCCATCTTTTTCCTTTTTAATTTCTTTTAAATACTAAATGACTAAAATGCCCTTCATTAAAACTTTAGTTATTTTTATTTATGTATGTCTATTTTTTTCCATGGAAATATAATGGTCTAATTACCATTTAAGAACTCCTACTTCAAACCCCCATTTCAATCAAGTACTCTATTAGTTAAAACCCCTATTTAGCAACTTTTGCAAACAAGTCCTAATAGGCAATTTGAGCATGCAATCAATAAAATTTCTTATCGATACTCTAACAGTTGTATTTAATCACTCGGTAAATCATAATAATTAATCGAAATAAACTTTTCTATCTCAGACTCGCGGTTTCGCAGCCACTGTTTCGTTTAGGCCCTATTTTAGGATATTACATTTCTCCTCCTTTAGGGATTTTCGTCCCCGAAAATCTTACCTGTGAAGATATTTGGGTACTGTTTTCGCATAGTCTCTTCGGGCTCCCATGTAGCCTCGTCTATCACATGCCTATTCCATAATACTTTCACAAGTGCAATACTTTTGTTCCTTAATTGCTTAACCTCTCGAGCTAGAATTTTTACCGGTTCCTCACCGTAAGTTATATCTGGCTGAATCTCAACCTCTATCTGCAGAATCACATGTGACAGGTCTGAACGATAACGACGTAGCATGGACACATAAAACACATCATGAATCTTCTCTAACCCAGTCGACAAAGCTAACCGATATGCCAATGGCCCAACTCTCTCGATCACCTCAAACGGTCCAATACAACGTGGACTTAGTTTGCCTTTCTTGCCAAATCTGAGAACTTTCTTCCACGGGGATACTTTCAAGAATACCCTATCACCAACTTGAAAGTCAATTTCTTTTCTTTTCAAATTTGCATAGGATTTCTATCTATCTGAAGCTGCTTTCAAGCAATCTCTGATGAATTTTACTTTCTTTTCTGTTTCTTTGATTAGATCAACCCCGTAAATCTAATTTTCCTTAAGCTTTGTCCAATACAAAGGTGTGCGACATTTACGTCCATACAAAGCTTCATAAGGTGCCATCTTCAAACTCGATTGATAACTATTATTATAGGCAAACTCTATTAACGGCAAATATTTCTCCCAAATACCTTGAAATTCCAATACACAACATCTAAGCATATCTTCAAGTACCTGAACAACTCTCTCTGACTGACCATCAGTCGGAGGATGGAAAGCTGTACTAAAACTCAACTTTGAACCTAAAGCTTCCTGCAATTTCTTCCAAAACCGTGAGGTAAATCTAGGATCTTTATCTCAGATAATCGATAATGGTAATCCATGTAGTCTGACTATCTCTGAAATATACAACTTGGCCAACTTGTCAAGTGAATAATCCATACGAACTGGGATAAAATGAGCCGACTTCGTTAGCTTATCAATCACAACCCATACTGCATCTTTCTTTCCCAGTGTCAAAGGCAACCCTGTCACAAAAACCGTAGTAACTCGGTCCCATTTCCACTCGGTAACTAATATAGGCTGCAATAAACCTGAAGGTACCTGATGTTCGGCCTTTACCTGCTGACAGATCAAGCATCTAGAAACAAACTCTGAAATATCTCTTTTCATTCCTGCCCACCAATACATTTTCTTCAAATCATTATACATCTTTGTACTACCTGGGTGAATAGGCAAAGAATTGTTATGTGCTTCCTATAAGATCTTCCGAATAAGTTCATCATTCTTTGGTACACATACCCTATCTCTGAACCTCAAACAACCGTCAGAACCGATCTAAAAATTAGACTCTACACCTGACTCACACTGAACTCTTTTGGCTTGCAACTTACTGTCATCCTTCTCAGCTTCACAAATTTCTTCAAGAAACATCGGTTTAGCTCTCAACTCAGCTAAGATAGAACCATCATCTGATAAGGCCAAACTAGTGTGCAAAGCTCTCAATGCAAATAAAGATTTTCTATTTAAAGCATCAGCAACAACACTTGCCTTACCTGGGTGATAATCGATCACTAGCTCATAATCTTTAATCAACTCTAGCCATCTTCTTTGCCTCAAGTTCAGATCTTTCTGAGTCATCAAGTATTTCAAACTTTTATGATCAGTGAATATTCAACATTTCTCACCATACAAGTGATGTCTCCAGATTTTTAATACAAATACAATAGCAGCTAGCTTTAAATCATGTGTCAGATAATTTTTCTCATGTGGTTTTAAAATGTCTAGAGGCATAAGCAATTACGCTTCATTCCTGTATAAGTACACAACCTAGTCCATTCAAGGATGCATCACTGTAAATCACAAACTCTTTACCCAATCCTGGTTGTACTAAGACAGGAGCTTCAGTTAACAATGCCTTTAACTTGTCGACACTTCTCAGTCCATTCAAACTTGACAGCTTTCTGTAGCAATCTTGTCAATGGAGTAGCTATCATGGAAAATACCTCTACAAATCGTCTATAATAACTGACAAGACCAAGAAAACTTCTGACCTCTGTTACATTCCTAGGAGGCTTCCAATCAACAATGGCTGAAATCTTGCTCGGATCAACTTTAATACCTTCACCTGAGACAATATGTCCAAGAAAACAAACTTCCCATAACCAGAACTCACTTTTGCTGAACTTAGCATAAAGCTGATTATCTCTCAAAATCTGTAAAACTGGGGAAGCTACATGGGTAGTCTGAGGATCATGAGGGGGTGGAGGTCTAACGGCCGGGTTCGTACGAACGAACTCAGCAAACCATTCATTCATAACTTTGAAGAAGGCTTCTCAAGCCCCTCCTCCCTGACTAACTGTAATGGGCCTTTCACTACTATCTGGTGGCACCGTCCCTTAAGCGGGAGCAGGCGTATTACTCTCTACATCATCTGCACCATCTCATTCGGGATCCATAACTATAAACGAAAAACATTTTAAAATCGTCAAGAGTCGTCACACTATCAAAATATAAGTATGGCATGTATAGTTAGAATCTTACTCATACTGAATATTCCAATAACTGACTAAACTCTCACTCTGATACCAATAAATGTAACACCCCTTACCCGAGACCACTGCCGGAGTCGAGCACGAGGCATTACTAGACTTAACTTACTAGTTCGGGGCATAAAAATTGAAACTATCCATCTGCATCATGTTCACTAAATTGAATATAACTCGAGTTACGAAACTCAAAATTTAGATTCGTAAATTTTCCTTGAAACTAGACTCATATATCTTCTTACTATAATTTTTCCAGAATTTTTGGTGTGGCCAATTAGTACATTTTATTAGTTAAAGTCTCCCCTGTTACATTGTTCGACAGTTCTGACCCCTCTGCAGTAAAAATCAATTATCTCATAATACACAATTCTTTTTCTACACCGTTTCTTTCATATAAAAATAGATTGAATAACGTTTAATTCTATATCTCATTCACACCCTAATTCCATTTCTACTATCCTTAGTGATTTTTCAAATTCACGTCACTATTGCTGTCCAAAACTGTTCCTCTGCAAATAATTTCATAATTTCTTTATAATAACTATCAACTAGGCATACATAACATCCAAAACATGCTCTTAATTAGCCATTTTAATAGCTAATCATTATCAAGCATTTACAAGCCAATCTTAAGCTATATCATAAGGACATACACACAAAATGACTAAGTCCCTATACATGCCATAACTTAAAACATTCGAATCACAAAATATCGAGTTAATCCTTTGATAGTGTATAACAATATCCGACGTCCTTGCGATCCCCGAGTTGGCTTGTAATACTATAAAAAGAGAGAAAAGAATGGGAGTAAGCATAAATCTTAGTAAGTTTGCATGTAAATGAATAACAACATTCTTAATGAATTATCTTATTTTTTTCTTATCAAGATCATTTAAGCTTTTAACTCAATATACCTAAACTTTGCATTCTTACCTGTACCTTTTTAACATGAACTTGTCTTAACTTTCCTTTGGTATGCTCTTTGAATTTTCCGTTGAACCACTAAGGATACACTAATGATACACGGTTACCTAGCCTTTTGAAACTTACCATTGCCATGTCTTGACATGGTCTCACGTGGTATCCTTGCCTTATGAACTCACCAATGCCATGCCTTGGCATGGTCTTACATGCGATCTTTGCCTTATAGTAACTTATCAATGTCATGTCTTGACATGGTCTTACATGATTTCCTTAAACCCTAATGTCATGACATTTGTATCCTACACATTCCTAAGGTTCAACCGAAACTTTTTGAGATTGCTTCTCCGTCAATTCATGCTTGAGTCTTTAAACGATAAATTTACAGAATAAATATGTAAATTCTAGAATTTAATAGTATTAAATGTAAAATAATAGAGTATTTCATTTATTTACCGCAAACTTTCCTCGAAACAAAATACGATCAACTATATCGATTTAGTCCACTATCTTTTTCTTTCCCCGGTCTAACTCCAGATTCGTTCCTCTTGATCTATAATAGCAAATTTAGCTTATTTAATACTCACATTTATCAAAACAGTCCTTAACTCTAACTTTGGAAAAATTACAATTTTACCCCTAAACTTTTACATATTTACACATTTTCCCCAAAGCTCAGAAATTAAACTTTATCCCTTATTCTTATGTTTTATGACATGCTGTTCATTTTTCCCCTTCTATAACAACATCAAATTCTCACTCTAACATGTACTTATGAACATTAGGTATTTTTACCAATTAAGCCGTTTTACTCGTTTTCACTTAAAATCGCTTAGCAAAAGTTGTTTAACATAATTTCAGACTTTATATTCTATCATAAAACATCAAAATAAACACATTGTGTTTTTCCAAACATGAACCCTAGGTTAAATTATTGCTAGATTAATCTAAACCAAGTTACCGGGACTCCAAAAACGTAAAGAACATTAAAAACGGGGCTTGGATGCACTTACTATGAGCTTGAGAAGTTGAACAAACCCTAGCTATGGTGTCCCCTTTGAAATTTCCTCCAAATGAAGAAGATGAACACATTTTACCATATTTTTCCCTTTTCTTTTAAATACCAAATGACTAAAATGCCCTTCATTAAAACTTTAGTTATTTTTATCTATGTTTGTCCATGGAAATATAATGGTCTAATTACCATTCAAGGACTCCTACTTCAAACCCCCTTTTCAATCAAGTACTCTATTAATTAGAACCCTTATTTAGCAACTTTTGCAAACAAGTCCTAATAGGCAATTTGAGCATGCAATCAATAAAATTTCTTATCGATACTCTAACACATGTATTTAATCACTTGGTAAATCATAATAATTAATCGAAATAAACTTTTCAATATCGGATTCATGGTTTCGTAATCACTATTCCATTTAGGCCCTATTTCGGGATGTTACAAGCCATGGCTCTCACTTGCCCACATTATGACTCGCTTCGATTGGAATCCTCTTGATTCTCGCAACTAGGCTTCGGTATACCCACAGTCCCTCGGTCTCATTGCTTAAGAACTTTGAAAGGGACCCCTACGTTCTTGCAAAGCCAACAAGTTAGAATGTAAAACACTACCAAAGTGTTTGAAATGTACCTTACTCGCAGCATTTACTCTGGTCAACTGTCCAGTTTGCATCACCACTTTCGTAAAGTTTGATGCACAACCCACCTTTCCCTTAGGTGGTAGCTCCTTCGATGAATCAATAGAAATGAGTCACATTTATCCTAGCTTCAAAGTTTGCATCATTACTTCTTCCTTTAAGTCTGATGCACAACTTACCTCTTCCTTGGGTGGAATCCTCGTCGGTGACTCGACAAACTCCGTTGCTTTCCTCGAATTGAACCTTATTGGTCCTAGCTTCAATGTTTGCATCGTTACTTCTTCCTTTAAGTCGGATGCCAAACTCACATCTTCCTTATGTGGAAGCCCCTACGATAACTCAACAAGTTTTGATGTTGTCTTTTCATTGACCACGACTAACTTAGATTACTTTGGACAGTTTCACAACTCATGCGGATCACAATACAAGAAGTATTTCACTAGCTTCTTCTTACTCCTCTTTGCCCTCTTGGATTTGACATCTCTTGTGTTCGAACCAAGTTTCTTAGGAACTTTGTTTGACCCATCGTCTTCTTCGACAGGAGAATTTTTTAAATATTTCTGTATCCTATGCGAACCATGACACAAGAAGCTTTCCACTGAATTCTTCTTATTTTCGATCTCTTTGGCTTTGGCACCCCTTGTAGTTGGCCTAAGTCTCACGGCCTTACCTTTCACTTGTCCTTCTTAGAAAGCACGGATTTGTTTGAATATTTCTTCAACATATTTGAATTGTCACAAAGAAAACATGTGATCTTGCCCCTATTTTTTTTGGGTTTCCTCTTCCCAACTCGTGGTTTCCCATTACAACGATCGTCATTTCCACTGCCATTATCTTCCTTGTGGTTCCCTTCACATATGCCCCTTTCCTCAGACTTGAAAGACTCAAGCTTGTCTTTCCCTAGACCCAGCTTGACCACAGACTCCACTATCATCTAGCTTTCGACAACTCTTAGACACCTCCTCGATCCAATTCATGTCTGACCCACGATTTTAACTCATTCTTGAAAGCAAGAAACGCCTCAATCTCAGTCACATCTAAATTTTGGAGCAGGAGTTCCTTGAACTCTTGAACATACTCCCCCACTATGCCTTGTTGTGTAAGCCATCAAAACTTTGCTCAAGCTTCCTCCTCGCCAAATTCTGGATAAAACTACCCCTTTAGCTCATGTTGGAACTCTTCCCACATCCCAATCTCACAATGCCTTTTATTTGTGGACCTGCATCGCCACCATAAAAGTGCAATATCATTAAGAAACATAAAAGTAGTATTTACCTTAATCGCATCCTCTATGATGCCTTTGGCATAGAAGTAGTGCTCCATCCACTACAAGAAATTGTCTATATCACATGCAGACCTTGTCCTCGTAAACTCTTTAGGCTTCGGGACATCTACCTCGCAATTGAGTGCTACACTTGAAACTCGATTCCCCATAGTTGCTCAACACAAGGTAAGCTCTCCCTTGAGCTTCTTTATTCTTGTGCTCAATGCCTTCATCGTGGTCATTGTTTCCTCCTTCAAAGCCACCACCATGGCCTTGATAACAACATTTTTCTCTGTCATCTTACTCCTAGTGGAATTTAACAACTCTTGTACATTTTCCATATTGGAATTAAGAAACATCATCACATAGTCCATGGATTGTTCTTGCCAGTCCTCAAGTGATTCCTTCACATCCCCCATGGACTCCTCGAGATTGGTCACTCATTCCTCTACAACCGACAACTTTTCCTTCAATAGGATTGGTTTTCTGGCCCACCAATGGGTCTCCTTTGACTCGTTCTGATCGAAAATTTCTTTCGACATCTCTATAGTGCCTTCGTAACCCAAGCTCTAATACCACTTATCACGAGGCTAGAACTTTAGTCTCACAATTTGTGTGGCCTTAGGCAATTATTTTGTTTCAAACACGCCTAAATCAACCTAACCACCAAACAATTGAGGAATCACAAAGAATTCTTCTAAGGCACCAATTAATATAGTTGAAGCAATACAAATCAAAAGAAGGCTCAAAGAATAGAATAACCACAAAAAGCAATGCACGAGAGGTGTTTGAGTAAATACTCTCAATTGTATTCACTTTCTCAAAGAATACAAGAAACAATAAAAACAATGGATCAAAAGATGATTTACAAGTGAGGGGGATGCTTTCTATTTGTAGTTGAGCTCCCCAAAATCGACGTTCTAGACCAAGTTACATTGATGGACGAGATGAAGTTAATCCATACAATTAAAGGATTTAAAATATTTATACAATCAAATCATATCTAATCTTACAATACATTATTCTCATCAATCTTCTAAGATTAGTTTCCTTATTTACCAAGGTAGCCTAACTTTCAATATCTGTATCAGCGGGCCACCAAGGCTTCAAATGGATAGGCTTATTCAGTAGCTTTTTGAATAGGGCCAAGTCTCGTGGGTCAAATGATCCCTATCTAAACAATAGACCGCCATGGGATGCATTTTGTATGATAGTCATAGGCTTTAAACCGCAGCCCGTGACACTAGCAAGTTGTATATTTCATAATTTCAATTATAGGTGAAATTGAAAAGATCTAAATTTCGAAGAGTTCTTAAAAGAAAGAGATCTTATTAATTTTAATGATGCAAATTCAAGTTCAGATGATATGAACTTGGTTAAAGGTTAATGGATGATGGTAAGAAACATATGTTAAATATTAAAGAGGGAATAGCCCAACAAATATGCGCTAGAACAAATTTACCCTTCAACTTTTACATTTATATCAATTTAGTAATAATTTAAAAAATTACCCTCAAAATTTACTAATGGTTTCAATTGAATCGTAGTTCTAAAAAATTCAAGAAAATATATAAAAATACATAGATATTTTTTAAAATATAATAATAAATTTAAATTTAAATTTAATATTAATATTAAATAAATATAATTATGTTAACATTAAATAAAATAAAAATCCCCACCCCCCGTCCCTTTCCTCCTCCCCACTGGACCTCCCCCACCCCCATTGCTCTCCCCCTCCCTTTTCCCACCACCGTCGCTCTCCTTCTTTGGTTTCTATTAGTTTAGAATCAAATAACTATACCCATTAAATGAAGTAAAAAGAATCATAAAATGTTGATCCTTTGTCTTATAGAAATGTGATTGCTGCAACAAAATACCTCCTGCTATAGAATTTTCATGATCAATTATGATTGCTAATCCAAATTGGGCATATCTACTACACCCCGAAGGCAAAGTTGATGAGTTTACAACAACTAATGAAATTGACAAATGATCCACCTTGTACCCCTTTGGGTAGACAAGAAGTTGCCTACTGAATAAGACAGAAAATTCAAGTCATGGGAGTTAAATGCAAACTAAAACATAACCAACAAGAAGATTAGAGTTATCATTTTATTGCCACCAACAATAAAATTCTAAGAGTAGACCTTAGTTTCTTTATTAGTGGAGAAATTTTGAATCCTCCGTACTTCCTTATATTTCCATTAATATTCATAGACTAAAACTCATTATCCACTGCACTCAAAAATTTGAACATACAAAAAAAAAAAAGGTGTTAAATCATCTTGTGGAGGGAGGAAGGGAGAGGGAAAGGGATGAGTAGAGAGACGGGGATGGTGGCAGGGGAGGGGGAAAGGAAGAGAGACGTTGTGGAAAATTTATTATTTTATTTAATATCAATGTAATTATATTTATTTAACATTAACATTAACCTAAAAATTAAATTTATAAAACCCTAAAATTAACAACGTTAATATAAAACCCTAAATCATACACATTAATATAAAATTATTATTATATTTTTTTAAAAAATTATATGTTTTTTTATATTTTTTAAAATTTTTTAGAATTAAGATTAAATTGAGACTATTTGTAAATTTTAAGGGTTAATTTTTTAAAATTATGACTAAATTGATATACTATGTAAAAGTTGAGGTTAAATTTATTATTATATTGGCTTTTTAGCTGTCACATCAGCTTGCCTTTAACGATTTTAACGGAATGATCAAAATAATCGAACTATGTAACGTGGGTGTTTAAATTACAAACTTTTTATTTTAGATGCCTAAAATGTAAATGTTTGATAGTTGGGTGATCATATATGTAGTTTACCCTTGTATTATCAAATATTTTTTTAGACTAACACAATACATATCATGATTTGATTTTAATTTTTGTTAAAGAAATTGTTTTTATCATATTAATAACTTTCTATAGTAATTAATATTTAAAAAATATAAATTATATAATTATATAATTAAAATTTTTTCTATCAAACATGATTACATTTTATCAACTAAATAAGTAGATTACAAATTTTGGTAATTACAAGAAATTATAATTACTAAAATAATAATTATACTTTCATTTAATTACTTTGTGTTATTCTAACAAATTTTTTAAATTCATTTAATTACTTTGTGTTATTCTAACAAATTTTTTAAAAAATTTTTAAAAAACTTCATGAATTGACATGATATTTAGGGTGTTTGTTGCTCTAATTATAGGTTAAATTTAAGTCACATTAATCAGGTAGTTGCTAGGACTTTGTCATTCTATTATAATTAAAAAACAAATTCAAAGAATGAAATTTATTTTATCAACGATGAATGCAATTTTGCTAACGTGGAGGAAAGAGTCGTTTGTCCCCTTAGTTTCTAAACTACATGGTAACTTTATCAATGTTAAATTTGGATATAATTAATTAAATCTGAAATAATAAATAAAATCTATTTTTAGTTATAACCAAGAAACAAAAAATCTAATTTTAGCTGTTTATTTTTCTTCTCTTTCTTATCAATTCATTTTGGTCTGTTGTGTTCCTCCAAGGTTCTGCCCGGTCCATTCTTCCGTCTCTGTTTTCTTCTCCTTTCTAGAATTTGATTGACTTTATCTGGAAATTGAACTGTAAAAAATAATCACCCAAATGCATATGAATATCAATGTTGAAGATCCTCAAAACATTTAAATGTCAGGTTTGAGGTTTGCCCTTCAATTTTAACTCCAACACGTTGAATTCCTAAAATTCATTAATTTGCCTTTGTTTTTTCTGTCTTCACAAATCTTGGAAGAGCTTCGATTGTTTTTTATATTCTCATCAATTGACAACTCGGGCCTTTCTTGATTTCTGTAGTTTTTCTGAAAGTTCTTCCTTTTCATAATTGAACTGTTAAGACTTTATTCTCGTGCACCGTATGGTTTTTGGTTATATATTCTCCTCTCTTTTCTTTTCTTTTTTTGATATTTTTGATGCAAAGATTCTTGCTTGACGGGTATGGTAGGAAGAAGAATTAAAAGAATCAGGAGATTTACTAGGGAAGAGAGAGAAAATATAGAATCTTTGCAATATCTCTATTTGATTGATGTCTGCTGATATGTAATTTCTCATTGATTCAGACCCATATAAAAAAATCTGGCTAATTTATTGTAGTTTATATATGTATATATATGGCTTTGAAATAGCTTGTTGTTTAGTTCCTAGTTAGTTTAGTTTTGAAATTTATTGAAAGTGTTGAAAGCAATTTAGAATGCTGATTGCTTCATATTTGGTGGTGTCATCCGCATTCAGAGTATTGGTAGAGCTTAATTTTCTCATGCAAGTTGTGTTTATAGATTAGAGTAACTTTGTTTTTCCATATTTTTCAGGTTCCTCAGCTTTTACTGAAATGTGCAGTGGGAACCATTGCTCGGGCTATGATCTTAACATTATTGTAGAGATTCAGTATTGTTAGCGATGCAATTAGTATCAAATGATAGTCAAAAAGAAGATATTTCAGAAAGAGAGCCCATCTTATGCCAGCCCGATAATTCACAAACATCTGAAGAATGTGAAATTACAGCTGTTGGAGGGGATTGTATTGTTGTTAGTGAAGATTTGGAAGAAATTAATGTTGACGAAACCAGCCATCTGGTGAATGCTGACCACCCACAATGCCGTATATGCCTTGATAATGAAGGTGCTTACCACTTAAATGCATATTTCTCTTTAATAAGTTTCCTATAACCATTTTGGAATGGTGGGGTTTTCATTTACCTGAGAAAACTGAAGATAACTTATGTTGAGGCAAATGGTTACTTATTTTCAGGGGATGACTTAATTGCACCTTGCCACTGCAGGGGCACTCAGAAGTATGTCCATAGATCCTGTCTTGATAACTGGAGGTCAACTAAGGTTAATGCTTATTTCTTTGCTGTCTTCTCTTGAACCTGAATAGAAAATTAGTATTGGAAATTACTGTAGCTATGGGATATTCATGTTTAAAATGACCATTTAGGGAAGTTTGGCACACCCACAGTTTTACAATCTGAGTCTCGAATTTGGCTTGTTTACGTTGCGCAGTCTGAATTCTTGCAATAAGAAAAAACATCACAAATTAGAATTACAGTGTCTAGTATAAACATTATTCTTTATTTTACACAATATAATTTTGTATCCAGCCTTACTTTGATATCAAATTGTCTTGCTGAAAGAACTTGAATTTGCAACTGATATCTGCTTAGGTTGTTTAAAATACTCCTTACAATATTGAATATTGAATACCTATGAGTCGATCTACTTTTTGCACATGTAGCTAAAATAAATATACATTTTACTATCTTTATGCAGTAAATTTTATTTTTGATTTGATAACTAATACTATTTATTGTACTTTATTTTGTATCTATAGGAGGGCTTTGCATTTGCTCACTGTACAGAGTGCAGGGCATTGTTCATCTTACGTGCAAATGTCCCACCTGACCGGTGGTGGTTGAGATTAAAATTCCAGTTCCTTGTTGCTAGGGACCACGCATTCATCTTTGTAATTGTTCAGCTGGTATGATTAATATCCCATGCCATTTTACTTTCCCGACACTTTCCTTGAAATGTGATGAAATTGGAATATTTTTATATGGTTACATGCTACTGCCAGATGTTTAAGAGAACGAAGATCCAAAGAATGAAACCTATGATTAGTGTAAACTAAAACTTGTTTGGTCTTTATTTGCTGGACCCTGAGTCTGAAACCATGTTGATAAAGGTACTCTACTGCATGTTTATTAATTTTTCATCAATTATCTTATTCAAGGATACTTAGGTTGTGATTCTAGACTTACTGTAACTCAGTGATTTTGTTAGCCTCTTCATTGTTGAGGGAATGGAATTAGGTTATCTAGTCGTTACATGTTAATGTAGTTAGTTTATAGTTGCAATATTGATAATTCACAACTGTACTAACTTGTAAGTTGAGTCCTATTAGCATTAGGGGAAATCAGCTAGGTGTGTGTGTATGAAAAAAATTATGCATAACGCATGCACATTTTGTAACTTTCCAATTGAAAGAAGATTATTATTAAAAACTTTGAAACAATGTGGCATCATTAAGGTCTGACGTCTTCCATTCTCAAAGTTTGTTTGCTTAAGAAGTGTAATTACCTAGAGATCTCTTATATGAGCAGGAGCTTTTAATTATTTTATAATATTTTATTAAGTATTAGATATAGTATGGACTGCTAAGGCTAGTAGTTATCTTTAGGGTTTAAACCTAGGGCTAGGAGTAGAAGTTTATTTGTAAGAAAGTATAGTAACTTACTTGAAAGAAAGAAAGCCTATATAAATTAGTTGTAAGCTTTACATCCTACATTATTATTTTAGTTTCTTGAATTAATAGAAAGAAACTGGAGGTTTTTATAACACTACGTTTTCTAGAGTTCCATCTTCTTTTATACTCGTTTGGTCAGCCCTAATTCTATTGATTTAATGTTGTGGCCCCCCTAAACTACATCATTTTTGGCATCTGAGTCTATTTAGATTCTAGGGATTTTATCAGGCTTTGATTTTAAGCTACAGTTGGATGTCTTAGAGGTTGAGGAAGAGGAAACCAGGGTCAAGAATAGAAGTGGCTGCGATACGACGTACAATTGAAGAATTATCGTGTTCAATTTATTCTAGTTGGGGCAGGAACAAGTGGAAATCCCGATGGAGATTCTGGAAGGTGCTCACAACCAATTTGACATAATGTTGTTGATTTTCATGATATGATGCATGTAAAAGAACAAGATTACGATCTATTAGATCCTTTTTATAATGTGTATCCAGAAGAACGTAAAGAAATTGGTGCGTATCTTGTTTAAGGAGTGTCTTTGGTTGTTCATAGAATGATAGCCACGTTCTCAAAAGAAGGTGAGGATTGGAGGCAAATTGGAAATCTCTTGGCTATCTCAAAGGACACAAGGTCTGATGTTGATGGAGTAATAATAACTGATCTAGTTTTTACAATCAAATCTGTTTCTGCCGAGAGAAAACTCATCGCTGAATTCAAGAAAGACCTTGAAAGTTTGAAGGCATGTAACAGTGTGAAGATGATGTAGTCTTTCGAAGAAAAACTACTTGCATTCAAAGTCAAAGCTACGTTTCATAAAGTCATTGCTGAAAATCAGGTTCAAGTTGTTTCTAGAGTAACAGGTTGTGCTAGAATACCCTTAGAAAAGGGAGTCTTGTTGAATCAATTGGTTATCAAATTGGCCTAGAGTCAAAGTGCTCTTCTAAGACATGGCTCTCAGTTTACACCACTAGCATGTTACTCAGACAATTGGTTCAAGACCTAAATTTTAATAGTGTGAATCAATTGCTAGTGGATGAAATTCATGAAAGATGCAAGAATGAGGACTTTTTGTTAATAATTTTGCACAATTATTTCCCTTGGCATCCAGACAACATTATTTGTTTGAATGTCATAAAGCTGTAACTAGTTCCAAATCTCTTGATCTCGGGAATGAGGAATACACTGTGTTAGATGATAATAAATATAATGGTGACCCACTGGTGGAAGTCAAAGCTGCTAAGGATCGAAGTAAGAGGAAGTATTATGCTGCAAAAGCATATTTGAAAGAAGCTATTTCGGGAGTCAAATGAAGCTGTAAAGGATCCAATGTTCGTGCCTTTTTTTCAATTACAACATGATTAAATTGTGGGTTATTACCCTGCTAGAAGAGATGATGCTATGCAATTGTCTATGTTACAGATCTTGGCTGAAATCTGATTCATTGGTAGCCCTGAATCGTGCACTGAATGGAATACTCTCCTAGACAAAATTAAGATTACTTGAGCAAGGCGAGAGTGGGAATTGGATACTCCTTTTCTCATTATTATTTAATGGAACATGAATATCTTACAAGAGATGATGCCAGAAAACAATTTCTACTATTGAGGACACTTTATAGGATTTCAATTTTTTTCTGTGTTCACAAAATTGATGATCCAATTGGACTAATACATGGATGGATAATTTTGGGTATCAACAAACGCGGGGTTTACTTTTTTCGTCCTATTCCTAAGGAGTATTTACAATCATCTGAATTAAGAAACTTAATGCAATTTGGCAGACCTACTGCTGTATTTTCCAAGATGCAAGTTGCTGGTGATCTTCACATATTCCAATTTTAAACTAAACAGGGGGAAGAGATTTGTGTTGCTCTTCAGACTTCTCTATTAGAGAAGAATATGATGGAAGTTAGGTTAGAGAGCAATGCCAAAGGGAACATGGTTATAACATTATATGAGTCATTGCAAAAGCTCCAAGATGAACTGAAACTTCATAACGAGGAGTTGCATATGGCCGAGAAAAATGCAAGAAGATTGACAGATGAGGTCATTTGAAACGGAGAATTACTAGTTTAGAAAGGAAGAAAGATTAAGTTGTGAAAGTTTTCTAAGCCGGGGAGAATGACACAGGAGCTTTAAATTATTTTGATAATATTTTATTATTTCAGATTTATTTATTAAGTACTAGATATCTTCTTTGTTACTTGTTTGTTCTGCCCTAATTCTATTGATTTGCTTCTGTTTTCTCCCTAAATCACATCATTTCATCTCTTTCATTTTGTTCTTATTTTGTTTGCCTTCACATTGGATACTACGACCATGAGCTTCTTGTTTGCATGATCATTTTATGCCTTCAAGTCTAGCCTTTACCTTTTCTTTCCTAGACTGTTAAACTCCAAATTATTCCTTAAACCTTCGAAACCATATACCAAACGTGCTAATCTGAAGACCTTGGTCTAGGCTAGAATCCATGTATTAGCTAATAGTTATGTAATTTATCCACCCTTTTACTTCAAAGTCAAACCTCTGGAAACAACACTGTGTCTAGTCATGCTGCGATATTCTTCCATCATTCTTCTAGTGTGCATCCGACAGTAATTTCTGCAAGCCTTTTGTTTTTTGCTTTGTTGCTCAAAACTGGGTTCGGGTGTAAGATGTGGGTATTTGTTCTATTCCAAAGTGTCCATTTCTTTTAATGAAATAAAAATATCTTCGAGCCCTTGTATATTTTGAAGTGTCCAACATTCATTTGATGCTACTGGTTAGGAAAAAATAAAGAGTTGTAAGTAACATAGTTTCATTGGAGTTCTGTGGGTCAACACCTTCTGTGAAAATATAATAACTATTTCTGCTGCATAAATTCGAGCAGAATCTCTAACTTGTTGAAACTCAATTCACTGCTCTTGATTCCTACATTTTACATCGAGGATGTTTTTCTTGCATCTCTGTACTGATTCAATATGATTACTTGGATCAATTATGAGGGTCGTTCCGTGTTACAATAAACATATCATGCAAATTGAAACCTTTGAACAGATTGTGGCATTCTTAGGGGTGCTGGTCTACAAGTTTTATGGAGAGGAACTAAGAGAAATGTTTGGTTATGATGAGCATCCTTATGGGTTCTATACTATGGCAGGTACTGCTCTCTTTCTCTCTCTCTCTGATTATGATAAAGGCTCTTAGGCACAAAACATAATGACATACAAGCTTTGTGCTGTTCCACTTGTTTCGAATACCTTGATATTTTTTGGTTCAAACTTTTGTTGAATTTGTAAAACTGCTTGAAATGCAAAATTTCATAATCATTGAATTTCCCCTTCAGTGTTTATGATGCTTCATTTTTTTCCTTCCACTCTATATATTGTAAATATTTGCACAGTTGATTTTGCAGCATTATGCACAGTTTCTACTTTTTAGAGATTATGCTGCTTTAAAACTTCATTTTTCCCCTCTTCTATTTTGGGTTCAAATAAAATAATCAAATTAAGCTTTGCTTTAGTCCGTTTTCAAATTAGTAAGAATTAAAGTTAAATGGAATTTATTAAATCAGATGTAAATAAATGTTTGGAGTAGAAAAATTCACTATTCCATTTTCCAGCCAACATAAATTGCTGGAAGTCTCAACAAGGAAAGCAATTTTATGTCTTCACATTTTTATTATGTAACTTTAATCTTATTTAACCATCAAGGTTACTTTTACTACTATAACCGATTGGAATTATAGCTTGGAAAATATTGCACTTGTATTTATGCAGCAAGAAAGCATACTAGTGTATCATGTAGGCGTACTGTTAAATTTATGGTTGCATTCAAGAATTGGGAAAAGATAAAACCAATATGCCATTTTGAGCTGAAACCGTAAGAAAGTATTAGTGAACATGTAACTTCTTTAACTGTATCGAACTTCAGGATAACTGACTGCGCTCTCTGACATAGTTCTTTTACTGAAATCCTGAGGATAAATGTTGTTTTGTTGCTAAAATGAACTTGGTGGTTTTTTGAAAGGGTGAAGGATGCTTTGGTAAAATGAAAAAGAAATTTATTATGGCAAAAGCATCCAATTTAAGGTGTGAGGAAATACTTTATAGATAAAACTAGAAGGCAGAGAATAAAGAAAACAGTGTTATATTTCTAAATATTGGATCCAAGCAACCCAACCCAACCCAACCTAAATCTATTAATTTAGTTGTTTAGATCAGGGCATTTCTGTTCTTACTTGTGGCTAGCTTCGTTTATAATATTATTGTACCAATAAGCTATTGTAGTTCAATAATTGACGATTCTACTCCTTATGACTTGCTTGAAGATTGCAAGAGTGGTCAGCATGCCAAGTTTACCATCTTCCTGTGATACTATCAAAACAAATATTTTATAGTGTATGGTATTTTGTTTTGATGTGCAGTTTTAGCAATTGTTTTGGTGGGTTTACTCTATGGTTTCTTCATTGCTATTATATGTGGCCAGAGAATCAATGAACGGCATTATCATGTTCTTGCAAAACAGGAATTAACCAAGGTATGTCGTAAAAATTTGATTAGAAAATCCTGGTTTTGGTGTTTGTTTTGATATGTTTCAGATCTGAGGTAAAACTGAAATGCTGGTTTCATTTAACACTTCAGTGTGCTATTGAATCTTTAGTGTTGCATTCATCAACGTATTTTATAACAAAGTTTTGTGCAGTTCGTTTCATTATGCAGAGCTAAATTATATTTTAGTATTGCAATATAGGAGCATCCATGAACTAGTTTAGCTAAGATATTCTGTTTATTCGTATTATCATCTTGATAACGATGGTGTATATATATTATTTTATTCTATCTGGTCAACCCAAGATTGTAATATATTGTCTAGCTTTGTTTATTAGTGTCAAAGCAGAATATATTTAGCATATCACGTTCCCTGATGAGCATAATGTCAGGAATATGTCGTTGAAGACCGAGAAGATAATAAGAACACCCCGGAACTAGATCCCAGCCATGTGACAGAGCTAAGAATGTTGGGTCTCTATTAATTTGGTAGCTGCGCATTTCATTTGTTTTCCTGGTGAGCAATTGTAACATCATACTAATGAATTCCCATTACTATAACTCTTGTTCATAGCCATTTTTCGTAAATGCATTCTTAAGGTGTCAGTCCCTTATGGAGGTTGACATTTGTTTCGAGGATGTTGGCCAAGGGTGCACAGCACACCAAAGGTTCAGTTCCCTGCCCTGCGGCCATATAGTTTCCATTATGTTCTTATAAACATGCAATGCAAAACAAATGCGCATAGGCACTAGTTGCAGGTCCTATTAATATTTTGAAATATTTATGCTCCTTTGTGTCATGGGGACAGCTGGGAATAGACTTCATGCTATTTCTGACATGGTTGTCCTCTCCTTTTTTTTCTTGGTATCAGATGAACCATTCACACGTATCTTACCTAGTATAGTAATTTTCACCAGTCATTCTCTTAGTTTCCCACTATTTGATTCAGTGTCATGTTTCGTAGTAATTTAAGATCTCACAAGCATTGAATCAGGAAGTTAGAGAAATTGCTCTGTGCTCTATATTGAATTGAGTTTGTGTACTGGGCATTTCCATCAACCTGGTTTCTCCTTTGAATACCTAATATGGTCGGTGCTTGTTTGTTTGTGCATTAGTTATTGGTTTCACTGAGAAATTTACTTTTTTATGTTCTTCATACCTGTACTTTTGTTTCTTTTTACAGATTTTTGAGAGGTGCTGAATGAAACTCTTTTTTTTTTGGTCTTTGAGGGTTACTAAAATGGCTAAATTCTTTAATATTTACCTAAATCAGGTCGTTACATGATTGCAGTTTGAATGGCTAAATTGTTAAAGATTTGAGTACGAAAGAGAGGATTATTGAAATTGTATTATAAAAATAAACAATAAATGAAAAAAAAAAAAAAAAACTAGGTTAGGTCTTTCCTTCGAATTTTCTTTTAGAAAGATTAATAATTAAAACAAAAAATTTAAGTGTGTAACGGTAGGGTGGGGATTGGGAAGCTCTAGGTTTGTGCTCTAAACAGTTCTCGACTTTAATAAGAAATGTATTATAAAATATTAGCAGATATAGTAAAATATAAATAATTTAAAATTTAAAATTTAAAATATTCATGATAATGAAATTGCAAGCAAGGGAGGTAAGAAAAGATCAGCAGTTTTTCGGTGAGGAACTGAAGATATCTGTGGATGCATTAATAAATTTATGGGTTTCTTTTTGGCTCAAAATGAACAACACACGAGACTGGCTGTTCCTTCAAATTATGTAGGTGATCTATATCGATAACCTCATTTAATCTGTTGCTTCTGAATTGCTTTGATTCGTTACTAGACACGTGCCATATGCGTGTGATAATTACAGCACTAAAAATAAAATTTTAGAAATATTTATATATATACTTTTAAATTACATTGAGATCTATAATCACTCCAATTTCAATATTTATATTATATTTTAAAAAAAATTAAATTTAAGTAAAATTTTTATAAATAACAACCTACTTGTAAAATAATTAGATGAAAACTTTGATGTGAATTGTGATTTTTAAGAACTTGATTTGCTTTTTAAATATTTTTATTAGTGGGCGACTTTTATAGAATGTGATTTGTATTTTAAATTTTAGAATTATCTTCCTTTTTTTCTAAAAAAGGCAATAATATGGTAGCGAATTTACTAATGTAACTATAGTTTATTTGTTTTTGATAATTTTATATTTAAATTGATGTTGGGTTAGTTTGTAACACAATCTAAATCAAAGATTGTGTTATTAATATAAATTTAAAATCATAAATAATTGAATACATATTTTCATATTACATAAAGACCCATAATCATTCCAATTTTAATACTATATTATATTAAAAATTAAAATTTAAGTAAAACGTCAAAAATAACACAATCTAATTCTAGAATAATTTTTTAGAAAACACTAGGTGAATGTTATTTTTTTATGAACTCTTTTTAGAATATAAATAAAATTAATAGATAGTTTTCGAGACTGTGATTTACCTTTTATATTTATAAGTTATCAATTAAATAGATTTTCAATTAATTCGTAATACAAATTTAATAAAAAATTATTATATTTATAGATATATTTTATCTGAGGAAAATAGTGTTATTATTTTGAAAACGTAATTGATAGTTACACTATTTTAATATGCATGTTCGTAATATAATTTCTCTTTCACATAGACTTGTCAATTAGGCATGCCGAATTGGTTTTGGGTTGATCAATCTAGACCAAATCAATTTGATTTTTCGGGTTTTTTCAGGTTGTCAGTTTTGAGCTGCGTCTTTAAAGTTAGTTTTGGGTTTGAGTTTGAGGGTAAAATCTTTTTAGTTATGATCATTTTGTGTTTAGTTATTTTGGTTTAATTTTATACATGGATTATTTTGAATAGGATTATTTTAGATTCAAGTTAGTTGTATTTTTTATTCTTATTTTTTTAGTTTAACTATTAAAACCGATTAATTATTTAGTTTCTTAATTTTAAAATAAAATATAACAAATTATTTAATTGATTTAAAATATTATAAAATAAAAAATTATCAGAAATAATTTTTGAAATAAAATATAATAAATTTAAATTGATTAACATATAACCATAAAAAGTAATTTGAGTTGAAGAAATTAATTATTATATAGTTTAATTTTAATTTTTTATTGTTAATAACATTTTAAACTAAATATTGTTATTGTTAATAACATTTATTTAATATAAAATCTGGATACTTTTATTGTTAATAACATTATCTAACCTAAAATTCATGGGATGAAAAAAATTAGGTTGCATTTGATTTCAAGAAACAAATAATTTTTAGTTGGAATTTTTAAAAATAATTTTTGGAAAATGAAAATATGTGAAAATTAGGAAAAAAATATAAATTGTTTTTGTTGTTTTCCTTAAAACTACTTTGTAAAAGTGAAAATGATGAAAATAAGAATTTTTAACATTAAACGAATTGACTCTAGTTCAAATCCATATAAATGTAAAATTATTTGTTTTTTTTAATAATTTTTTTAATATTAAGTATGGTATCTTGGTTCGAATTAGAGGTGTGCATGGGCCGGGCCGGGTTCGGGTCGGGTCTAACTAAAAATTTAGGCCCGTTCATTGGGCTCGGGTCGGGCCGGGCCCAAAAAATGGGCCTAAAATTTTGCCCAAGCCCGGCCCATATAAAAATACTAAAACCCGGGCCCGGCCCGGCCCTGCCAGCTTGTATTTTTTATATTATTTTATATAATTTTTAAATATATATAATACATCAAAAATATTAAAAAATCAAAATAAATATTTTTCAACAAATTGAAAATAAATTTTAAAAAATATGTAGACTTAAATAACACTAAAATAGATGCAACTTAACGAGCAAATGCCTCTAAAATAATAACAAAATTAACAAATGTCTTTAAAATAATAACAAAATTAACAATAAAATAAGTTTTATATAATATCTAAACAATAACAACAAAATAATAGAAACATAATAGTAAAATGGTAGCAAACTAAAGAGAAAAACAATAAGAAAATAATATTTAAAAATAATTTTTTTTGCCTTTAATGAATTCAGGCCGGGTCGGGCCAGGCCTGGGCCAAAAATACCTTACCCGAGCCTGGCCCATTTTTTAAACGGGCCTTATTTTTTGTCCAAGCCCATTTTTCGGGCCTATATTTTTGCCCAAACCCTCCCACATTTCGGGCGGGCCTTCGGACCGGGTCGGGCCGCCCAGCCCATGCACACCTCTAGTTCGAATCCATATAGATGTAAATTTATTTATTTTATTTTTGTAAGAAAAAAATAATTACCAAACATCTTTTCACGTTTTCATTATTAAAAATGTTTTTTATTTTTAGCAAACAGGTTTTTCAATTTTTTTAGAAACCAAACCAACCTACATGCAAAAGCGAAAAGAATAATTAGTCAATTTTTTTGTAGAAATTTCAAATCAATTAGGATCACCATCAAAAGAAAATGAAATTTTGATTGTTTTTATAAAGATTTTGATATTTTAATTGCTTTTTATTCCATAATTTTTTTATTAATTTTACTTGAGAATAAATAGATAATACATATTTTTCATTAAATATTTTGTTATATTTGCAGTTTGCTACTAAGATCATATGATATAGGTTGAAATTGCATATTTTATGACAATCGAAAATGATTATTATTGACTTAAAATAGTTGCTGAGTAATAAGCAAAGTATGAGCAGAAGTGACTGGTGGACACTTTAGCAAGCACTGCGACATGCACAAAGAAAACAAAGGACAACAAAGCTTGTGTACAAAGTTCGGTTTCTTACACTTGTGAAGCCTAGCACAATGAGAAAAATTCAATATCTTCAAACAAATACAAGTTATAGTTAGTGATCATAATTCTAACACACTTCAATGAAGAATCCACACTCTTGTACCTTAAAGACTAGATCTTTAACCACTAAATTCTTCACCTAAAAACTTAATTTGTAAAATCACAACACAAATGTTTTACAATCACAAATGCACTCTCACAAATAATGTTCCTCACTTGAATAGATAAGTTCTCTTAATAATCAATACATCAACCTATACAATTATTTCAATTATATAAAATTTTCAAGACTTGCTAATATAATGAAAATCCATCACAATCCCTATTAAACAATAGCTAAAATAGCTAAATACAATAAAATATTAACAAACAAGATAAACATGGACAGTTGGCAGATAAGACATCAATGTTTCAATCTAATCCAATTTCCCGGATTCAAGGCATTTGATATACTAGATTTGATTTGATTCGACCCGATCTTCTAAATAAATTACTCCAAGTGATTTGGTCATCATGGATTGCTTGATCCATTCTACAATATCAACACAACCCCAAGATACGGGGTTCAATAAATGGCTAATCTTCCAAATATGAGAAGCTGTCGTTTCGTCATAGTGGTTAGGGAAGTAGGCACTTCCCTTTACACATTGTAGCAATTTCAAATATTTCAACAATCTTCTCCTTTGGTAATTTGTTGAACAAAACAAATACAAGGTAGGAAGCTTAAACCTTAATCAACAATTGCTCCTCCTTAACACATTCTCCTTAATCTACTAACTTTAACTTAGAACATAGTTAAGTAATTTAACCATTAATGCTTAGTGTGAATTTTGCATTAATAATAAAAATTTTGAATTTTATATTTTGAACTTTTAGAAAATTTTTAAATCAACTTTTAAATCAAGTTAAAATGATATCAATCAAAGTTAGATTTTTGTCAATAAGTTAAACTATTTTTAAACAAGTCAAATATTTCTTCTTAGAAGGTATTGATTTGACCCCAAAAGCAGAACCACCACCCCATAGCATGTTGTTGCCAAAAGCTGAACCCCGTATTTCTTCTAGAGAATCTCCTAATTGTTCCAGGGCAACCAGAAAGAGATTCTTTAACCCGAAAGAACTCAGTTCAAACGTAGGATACTTATCCATAAGTATTCACAACTCAATCATGTATGATGGAACCATCAAAGATTTCACCCTTTCGAGCTCTATTTGTAGCCCACTATAGGTTCAGGAAACAAAGAGAAGATGTGTACAAACGAGATATTCAACAACAAGAAGGAATTTTTGGAAAAAACAAGTTTAAAAAACGCAGCAGAAAATAAATTTAGGGAAAACAAAGTTTTAAATTTTTTTTAAAACAAGATGTTGGTTGTGAAATCTAAAGTAATAAACACTTAATCAAAATTGTACATTTTCTATTCGTCTTCTCTGCTATCCTCAAGCTCACGTCTACCGAGAGTGGTCTCGCTTTAAATCAGAAAATTTTTCACAAAATTACTAGTGGAGTAATTTTGCAATTTCTCTAAACTTTTGGGTCAAGTTGTAAATAAAAAAATATATCTAGAAATTTTCTGAAATAGTCTCTTTAGAGAATTTTCTCTTTACAACTTTCTATTGAATTCAAGTGTCTCAAATAATGACTCAAGGCTCTCTTTATATAGGGAGAGTTTAGAGAGTTCAACTATGATTAAATTTAACCACTTTCATATTAAATTAATATAATATTTATCAAGATAAATATTAGATTAAATTTAATATTAAATATTATTAAAATAATAGAATGTTTATCTTGTAGATAAACATTAAATTTAATTTAATATTAAGATAATCACTTTAATATTAAATTAATAAAATACTAATAAGATAAGTATTAAATTAAATTCAATATTAAACTATTAAAATAATATTATTTTTGGAATAGATAATCTGAAATTAAATTATCTGGTAAAGTCCTAGTAGAAGTGTAACTCTTCTAGTACTCAACCACTGAAGACCAACTTCCATCGACCATCGGGACATCGTCGTAACAGTCACCGGTACCACCGTGTCCAATGATGCAGGTGCGATACCCTTACAACATCCCGAGCCAGTTTAGTCCGGGTCAATGACAACCCGACTGGTTTGGTCTAGCCACTAATTGGACCGTTAGCCCGATATCACATATTGGGCCTGGTTTGACCGGTTTTTGGGTATTGATCTCGATTTGGGCTCATAGGCCCAATTTATGATCTCAGGTCCAATTTTCAAGTTCAATTACCCATTAGGCCAATTGTCTGACTTGAAAATTAATTTTGAAAAATATCTTATTAATTTTAATTAATTTAATTAATTTAATTTTACTTAATCAAAATTAAATTTTCCTTGATCACTTAGATTTTCTAAATTAATTTTTCAAGAAATTTCTTTAATCAAATTCTCTAGTTGAACAATTCTCACGACCGCCTAATTTAATTCCACATGGAATAAATTGACTCAATTAAATTATTTCCAAAGTCATAGAATTTTCTTCTAATTCAAATGCAGTCTGATCGAGCTTCTGTTGAGCTAGCGAAGGGACCAATCGGACATATACAATTAGGCTATAGTAAATGCAATTATGTTCATAAGCACAGTTTTGATAATTCGCTATTACTTAATCATGGAGTCAATCCACAGGAAGTCCCATGATTGAAACATCTTTACGAAAGCAATTCATCCAACTCCTTTGTCTAATGACCTCGTCATGTGTGTGTTTCTCTCATATGATATACTTGATTCCTTTGAGTTAAATCCATTCACTCAATACAATCCTATTTTATCTCATTGTCACCATTGTGTCTTCTTAATGATTAATATGATCACTATCAACAAATGATCGTGATAAATTGCTTGTTCGAGAATATGCAACCTGTGCCCACGTTCCATATTTATCAATCCACACAAAACCAATGAGAGGATATCATTAACTCTTTAATTGAGCTATGAATTCCACTGTTGCTAGTAAAATCATGTCATACACAAGTCATTTACCCAAAATACCGGCTATGGACTTGATCATCTTTAGAGCATAAGCCTCTACTTATATCAAAGTACATGAGTTGCATACGCATGGTGAGTGACTAACTTAGGATTGAGGGACATCAAACCATGAACATCACAAGTGAATTAATTCACAAACGGATTCAGAAATAATTAACTTGGGTCCAGTCTAATGTATCATTCTATCAATGAATACATCTATGTCTCTACTCGTGGAGTCAACTAGTGACACCCCAAACCCGACCGGGATGGATCGACCCAAATTCGAAGCTATACATTAGCCATCGAAGCTGTAACACCCCAAACTCGGCCCAAACACTACAACCGGATCTGGTATGTCACTAAAGTAATTTCGTAAAAAGATGTAGCACTTTGGAAAATAATTATCAGGTTTAAATAATTATACCAAAAACTTAATAGTTTATTAAGTCATATAAGATATAAAGTTATAGATTGCCTTGGTAAATTTTAAATAAGAACCGAGATTTTGTACATGTCTTAACTTAATTTAAATATAAAATTTAAATGCCCAGTAATAAAAGCCCAACATAAAACCAAAGCATAAATAATAGTCTAGTGGCCCATGGCCTTATTACAACAAAATTTAAAACCCTTAATAAAAAATATTAAGAAAACAATATTCTAAGTGAAATCTTCTGCTGGATCAAGTACTCTCTTGCATGGCCACCTCGCGCTCCTCTCCAGCCCAGTCCGATGCACTAGGTACTACCTGAAATTGTTAAATAATAGGGTGAGTCACGAGACTCAGTGTGCAACCCTCATGCACCATTAGACTTGGGCCTTAACCCCACAGAACATATAACAAAATATAATATATCAGAAAATATGCAAAGCCCAACCCAAATCCTAGGTTTCCATTCGCTACACGCCACCCTTACCTGCCAGTCACACCATTTGGGGATTTCTACAATCAACCCACACCGCTACACACCACTGATGGCGAACATGCTGCTCATCGTCAGATCATGGCCGTAGCCACTACAACAGGTCATGGCAGAAGCCGCTACAACAGGTCACGGCAGAAGCCGCTACAACAGAACACTTCCCCTTTCAATAAACCCAACCCCATGCAATCACAGAAACAGCATACTTATCACAGATGTCACCTTAACAGGAACATTCACTTAAGAATGACAGAGATCACTAACCTGGTGATTCGCTTTTACCCTCCTCTGGTTTCAACCATGATGCCGGGATTTCGGCATTCATTAGAATATAACAGATTTATAACATATTTTAACAGGCAATCTAAATGGTGTGGAAGTGTTACACACCTGATATCGCGTAGTTTTACTCCCTTAGTTAAATCCTTACTATATGGATCTACAACTCTTAGTCTAAAACCTTGCTCAAAAGCCGGAAGAATACGAAGATTTGGGCTCCCCTACATTCGACCAAGGGTTAATAAATACCCGAATTTACACGTTAAAACTAATAGATCTCCTTACCTTGAAATCCTAAAAGTAACACGATTCGAGTGTTACTGAACTCTATCTTAGAGATCTAAGCGAGTGACTCCCCTTCAAATCCCAGAATGCCGCAAATAAGAGAAAAAACTTAAGATTAGCTCATTATAGGCATTCGGCTAGAGTCCCTAAAAAGCCGGAAAAGATTGAAATCTTACGAATCAATACTTACCTTTAGTTTCCTTCGAGATTCGGCACAAGCAGATACCCCAGATAGAATTCGGCAAACACAGGAGATGAGATCTAAGGATTTCGGCTTTTATGGAAATCCCGAAAAAGATGAACTGATGCGTTTTCAGCTTTTAGAAGATCTGAATAGAGTGTTTCAGCTTTGGCTTAGGAAGAAAGTAAAAAGAAATCAAGAGAAGGCTTAGAGATTTCGGCTAAAATATTTGAAAGAGATGAAGAAGGAGATTGTCAGAGAGTTCGGCCAATAAGGGAGAAACAAAAGAAAGAAAGTTGAGAGGGAGAATGGAGTGGAGGTTTCGGCAGAGAAAAGAAAGAAGATGAAGAGAACTATACAGCAAATTTCAGCACAAGGAAAGAAGAAAAGTGTAGGGTTCAATTGCCGGAATTGATGAGATATCCCCCTATTTATAGAAATTTCGGCACTTACCTAACTTTGGATATAAATCCTATCTTTTCTCCTTCATCTTAATCTACTAGCTTATCCAAAAGAGACTTAATTAGCTCCAACTCCTCCCTCCTTTATCAGCTTATTATCCACAAATTAAAAACATTAAAATTTTCCTAAATTATAGCCTTGTGCCGTCCCCCCTAGCTCCTCTTTAAATGCCAAATTTGGCCCAAAAACATGGGCTCCAAGTGGCCAAAACTTGGGCCTCCTCCTTTGCCAGTGACGCCAACTCCCTTCCCTCTTAGTGGCGCCATTTTGCCACTGGGCCACAAGCCTAATCTTGATATTTTTAACATGGATAACTATCTTTAAAACTTATAATGCCCAAACAGAATATTTTAACTGAGGTCTCAGCCCATTCCTGAGCCCAATTAATACCTCAATTCTCAATTTGACATATTTAAGCATTCATTACACAAAATGCACAGGCCTAAAATTCAAGATGTTACAGTTCTACCCTCCTTAAAGAAATTTCGTCCTCGAAATTTCCAACTAACTAATAATCGTACTACATAAGTCTCACCACTATGCTTTCGCTGCGCACTCTAATTCTAGAGCCAAAATAAACACTTAGAATACTATGGTAGAGTACGCACCAGTATTCGCATCCAAAGCGTCCTCGTCCCCCTGTACTCATTCTTCTGGTTCACGTTTATTTGATTAAAATTTTATGAATTATTAACTCTTTCCACTGATTATCCACGAATTCGAACCTATCTACAGTTTTAGTCTCAAGTTTACCTCTAATTCTAGAGGCCACATACATTCAACAATCAACATACAGACAACACCCATGCACCCACATTCAACACATAAGGGTATTTTTGTCATTCCACTACCCAGGGGTATTTTTGTAATTTTCAAAATAGAGTTCCTTGTTGATTTCATAAAATAAGGGTATTTTGGTAATTTTTGCAATCCAGGAGTATTTCAGTAATTTTTTTTTGAAAATCTGGGGGTATTTCGATAATTTTAAGATCAGGGGTACTTTGGTCATTGTACAAATCAGGGGCAATTTAGTAATTTTTACAAATTAGGGATATTTTGGGAAATTTTACAAATCAAGGGTATTTTAAAAAAAAATTTACAAAACTAAGAAGATACATTTTTTTTTTTAGGAAAAATTTTGTTGACTTTGTAAAACGGGGTATGTTTGCAAACCATGGGTATCTCAGTAATAATATATATATATTTTTAACAATAAGGTGGCTGGTCTCTTTTGGGTTTTAATTATAGAGTTAGGCCCGTCAACAAATCCTCGTGGCTAGGGTGAACAGTCACTATGCATCAGGTAGGATTCCAGCGAAGAGGAGGTGAGTCACTAGGACTGCTTAAGTACCAGGCTCTTTCGGATCCAATCTTAGACATGCGCATGCCTGTTGCCACACCCTAGTCTTGCGACTTGTTCACGGGTTTGTTTAGTGAAGTTAAGTCTTCTGAGATTTAAGGAGATGTTTAAGCTAAGCCTAGAGTCCATCAAGTTCTAATCTAAATAATCTACGTCCCATAAAGCCCATCAAGCCCACATATATATATCACACAATGGTTCAGAATACTTACCTGGCGGACTTGGGCCGGAGATGCAGGTGCCATGCCGAGCTAACAGACTTGTTATCATTTAAAAATATGCATATTTCAAAAGCCCATCTTTAGAAAACGTTTTGAGCCCAAAAACCCAAAGCCGAGTTTTGAACCGGGCTCTGATACCAATTTGCAACACCCCAAACTCGGCCCAAACACTACAACCGGATCTGGTATGTCACTAAAGTAATTTCGTAAAAAGATGTAGCACTTTGGAAAACAATTATTAGGTTTAAATAATTATACCGAAAACTTAATAGTTTATTAAGTCATATAAGATACAAATTTATAGATTGCCTTGGTGAATTTTAAATAAGAACTGAGATTTTGTACATGCCTTAACTTAATTTAAATATAAAATTTAAATGCCCAGTAATAAAAGCCCAACATAAAACCAAAACATAAATAATAGTCTAGTGGCCCATGGCCTTATTACAACAAAATTTAAAACCCTTAATAAAAAATATTAAGAAAACAATATTCTAAGTGAAATCTTCTGCTGGATCAAGTACTCTCTTGCATGGCCACCTCGCGCTCCTCTCCAGCCCAGTCCGATGCACTAGGTACTACCTGAAATTGTTAAATAATAGGGTGAGTCACGAGTATAACTGAAGGAATTGAAGGAGAAATCCGCCGTCTTGAGTATAACTCCTGCTTCTTGGGATGGATCAACTGGCTAACTTCGAGTGATTCTCTCAACTCTGACCTTCTCGGCTTGGCTCTTTAGCCTAGCTTTGACGCCCTTTCAAAGGTGGTACTTGGGGGATATATCTAGGCTATTGGAATGTGTTTCTTTGCCCCAAAGTATCCAAATCCGAATGAAATTGTTCATTGCCATGACAGGGACACGGCCATGTCACACGCCTGTGTGACTTGTCTTCAGGCCGTGTTTGGATTTCTAAGTTGAGGCACGACCGTGTAGATCTGGGGAGAGGCCGTGTTCTAGAGGCTTGACAAGGCACGGCCGTGTGGACTTTGGGCCAGGCCATGTTGATTTCGTGATATGGCTCATTTACTCCGTTTTGGGCCCGTTTTATGTCCTTTTCATCCTCGGGTTCTTTCCTGGGTATATGACATGAAAAGAAAGGATTAAAAGCACCTTTTTACATAAACTGATAGATAAATCATCCAAAAGTAAGCTAAATGTGAGATTAAAATATGTTATAATTACAGTTTAACAAATACCCCTACACTTAAGCTTTTGCTTGTCCTCAAGCAAAATTCTCAACTTACAATTAAAATGAACTTTCCATAATTTACAATTCCTATCAACAATGCCTCATCATAATTCATAGATAATTTATACATGGATAATTCAATTCAAAGTGTCTTAAAGATTATAACAATGATAAGTCATTCATTTGTATTTGAAAACATAGCTGGTTCCCCTTATCTGAAATATTACCTTTGATTCGAAATCGATAAGAGTTGACATCCTTACTATAGATTCACTCAAATCACTCCAAGTGTTTAAGGGTTATAACAAGAAGCACTCATATGTCGAACCTAAAAAGTTAATCCCATAGGCTTGCCTGAAAATCAAATCTCCACCACTGTAAAATGAGATGATAAACAGATCAAAAAGGTCTTTGTTAGGGTTGTAACGGGGCTCGGGTTAAGGTGTGGATAAAGGCTGAAGTTAGAAGGTTAGAATCGAGATTGTCTTTGACAAATTACCTAACTAGAAGCATGAACTAATAATAAACTTGTACTACTAATAATATTCTGATATGAGCTTCTTCTTGGAATTTGACGTATAAGCTCACCTAATCACAAAACTAATAGTGAATATACTTTGTCGTTTTTTTAAGAACAGACTAATAATAAAAACGGATGAATTCAGCTCATGCTCTGATTTAATTCGGTAACTAATCAAATCATATCTCGATTAAAGGGTAGTTAAAAAGGAATGGTGATAACAAATACAAAGGGGTTTTTGGGTTATTAATGGGTAAGTCAATAAAAAGGGTTGTTAGGATCAACGGGGTTCACTAGGGGTTAGTTGTTAAGGTAGGCTATTTAGTGGAGTGATTGGGTTAAGTCCTAGGTGCCTTTATCATCTCTGTATATCAAATCATAGATGTGGTCTCAACATGTATAAACGAGGCAAGTTCTAGAATAACAGTTCAAAGTTGACACACTCATAATCGAAAAGTGAGCACGAAAAAGAATATATGCTCTATAAGGCTCAAAACTCACAGAATTTATGGGTGTTTTGACATCAATCTCATAAATTTCAAATTTCAAAGCAATATTCAAATTTAGGTTAACAGCCTAGCAAAAATTTTTATTCTGAAAATTAGACTTATCATGCTTAATTCTCTAGTATCTTTAAAATTTAATCATCAATGCACAATTATCAATGACTTAATCTAAAACATGTCAATAAGGATCATAAATCATCAGAAATTTCATCCTAATTAGTAATCTGAAAAATTTACTTAAAAACAAGTATAAATTCAGGGATTTGAGAATAATGAAAAAAAAGTTTGGCCGGGTTTGGGAATAATGCAGAAAGTTAGGCCCTTTTTTTTGGATAAATATTCACCCCCCACACTTAAGATGTACATTGCCCTCAATGTACAAAGATAGTTATAGCATTCATGGGATAAATCAAAAGAGAAGGGGAAAGAGTACTCCCTGAATTTTGGATGGTGTCCTTGGAGGATGTGGAAGGTCCGTGGGTGGTGCCGTCTTGCTGGTAGGGTGGTTGCTAACAAGCTTTACTCTGGATGAAGAAATTGGGGAGCTCGTAGAGGATTAGCCGTGGTTTATTGAGACATAATTAAAATAAGCAAATTATAAATATAAAGAAAAGCAAGCTAAAGGGAAGGAGACTAAGAAGAAAACTGAAATGACAAGAAAATACTAATAGACTGAGAAGTCTTTATTGATGGATGGTTCGCGAAGTAGGTGTGACTTCTAGGGCTGCGGAGGTGGTGGCGGTGGCGGAAGTGGTGTGGTTATCGTGGTGGTCGGCGTGATTCCCTAGCAGCCTGGTGAACCTGACACTAAGAAACTAAAATAAGTTAAACTAAACTAAGCATAAGATTGTCAAAGAGAAGGAATTTGAGGCAATAGAGAAAAGAAAAAGAAAAACTATTTGGTCTCAAAGACCCTTGGCTTGGTGAGTGAAAGAAGCTGCCTGCATGAACTCATGTTGAAGGTTTCCCTTGGGGAGACTTGGTTGGCCTTCTTCTATTTCTTTGGCATGGTTTCTTGTGTGGCCCAAGGGGTTGAGAAACTTGTTAGATAGATAAATCTGAGAGGAGTGTGGAAGAGGAAGGGTGGAGAGTGAAGGATGAGAATGGGGAGAGGGTGGGCTGGTGTTTAAATAGAGGCCCCAAATCTGGTACGTGCCCACGCCCGTGTACCAAGGGCGTGTCAAATTACACGGCCGCCTCGCACGGTCGTGTGTCTCATCATGTTGATTTTCCATGCTCGTGGTGCAGCCAACCACACCCGTGTTTCAAAAGTCAGTATGTAGGCACGGTTGAGGGGCACGGGCGTGTTGAGCTTGTGTTTGGCAAGTCAGTAGCTTCACACGGTCGTGAGGCACGGCCTTGCCATTCTGTCGGTGCCCGTGGGGGAGGGTGGTTGGATCCGTGACGTGGGGAAGTGGTTGAACTAGTTTTCACGGCCTCTGCTATGTCAGTACGAAGCTTCTGGTGGTTCACACGGCAGTGTGTAAGATCGTGTGTCCTTGAAATTCGACACTTTTGGTTGGTTTAAAAGAAAAGAAAGAAGGAAAACTAAAGAAACTGAAAATAAAATTGAAAGAAAATAATGTTAGTACTCGGGTTGCCTCCCGAGAAACGCTCGTTTGTAGTCCTAAGCTAGACTTCTCTTTAAAAGAAATCAGGAGGGTTTAAAGGTTTGAATATCTTCTCTCATGCTTACGGTTCTATTTTCTTGACAAAGTTTAAGTCGAGAAGCGTTTACCTTTAAAGTGCTGAATGTGGGATTGCTTACCTCGACTGTTCTGTGGGGGAAGATATCGTGTACCTTAAGAGGAGTTTCTCCCTTTGCCTTCAGGTCTGTTGTAGTGATATGCGGGTCGGCTTTGTCTGACAGTACCTGGTCTCCTATTTTGAAGTGATTTGATGTTCCTACGAGTTCTTCTGGTGGTTCCTCCGGTTTTATTTCATGTGGTTCCAGTTTTTCTTTGATGGGCGTCGTCTGCTCTTCTGATTTGTCGATCCTGAGGCTTTGTTCCTCGTGTAATTCCTCTTTTTTTGATTTGGAGTCTATGAGTCGGCTCAGGTTTGTGTGCTTGTGATGTTTCCTGTGATGAAAGTTGAATAATTTGATTATCATTTGAAGCGACTTTCTTACCTTCATCGATTGTTGTCCTGGCCGAGTCAAGAGCTTGATGGCTGATTGATTCGTCACCTACACAAAGTATAAGTTCTCCTGTAGCAACATCAATTTTAGTCTTGGCAGTTGCTAAGAAGGGTCTTCCTAAAATTAAGGAGATTGAATTATCCTCATCCATGTCTAAAACAACAAAGTCTACTGGGAAAACAAATTTATCGATTTTGACTAAAACATCTTCAATAATGCCCCTAGGAATTCTAACAGTTTTATCAGCTAATTGAATGCTCATCCTAGTTTGTTTGGGCTTCCCTAGACCTAGTCGTTTAAACAATGTATAAGGCATGACATTTATGCTTGCCCCTAAATCAGCTAACGCATTATTAATAGTTAAACTACCAATTAAACATGGAATTGTAAAACTCCCTGGATCTTTTAGTTTTCGCGGTAGTTTATTCTGTAACCTTGCCGAACATGTTGCATTCAACTCCACGTGGTGCTCTTTGTCTATTTTGCGCTTGTTTGTCAAGAGCTATTTTAAAAATTTCCTCGAGTCTGGCATCTGAAAAAGAGCTTCTAGAAGAGGTAAGTTAATATGTAATTTCTTTAAAAGTTTAAGAAACTTACCAAACTGTTCCTCTGAATCGTCTCTTTTTATTGCTTCAGGATAGGGTATGCGAGGTTGGTATTCTTTGATTATCGGTTTTGGCTTTTCTTGTGTTACCTCTATTTTACCTTCGTCTACCTCTTTGCTTGGTTCGTCTAACCCCTTACTATCGTGATCTGTGATGGCTTGAATTTACTCCTTAGGGTTAATCTCGGTGTTACTTGGTAGACATCCTTGCGGTCGTTCTGACATAAGCTTTGCGAGTTGTTCGACTGCATTAGTGACTTCTTTGACTGACTTAGTAATTTCCTCGATTCTGCTCTCGTTGCTTTTAATTGTTCTCTCAGTTTCTTGGAAACGCTTTTCTGTATCTGCCGAATATTTTGTCAGCATCTCTTCGAGGGTTGGTTTCTTCTCTTGTGTATAGGGCTAATTTTGGAAGTTTTGAGGAGGTTGTTGCCTTTGATTTCCTTGATTTCCTTCACCTCCCCACGAAAAATTCGGGTGGTTCCTCCAACCTGGATTGTAAGTGTTACTATATGGATTATTATTGGATCTAAAGTTGTTACCTATATAGTTCATTTGTTCGCTCTCTCCTTCTGGTTGGTAGGGTGGGTACTCAGGATTCACCACGGTTCCACTTGCGTTGCACTGCATGACTGGGTGTACCTGCGAAGAACACAAACTATCAATCTTTTTATTCATCATCACTAACTGTGTTGATAGTGTGGTTATCGCATCGAGGTTGTAGACTCCGGCGGATTTTGTCGATTTCATCCTTGTAACCTGCCACTGATAATTATTCAGTGACATCTCCTCAATGAACTCGTAGGCTGCTTCAGAAGTCTTGTTATTTAGAGTTCCACCGGCTGCGGAATCAATTAGTTGCCTCGTGGAAGGGTTTATACCATTATAGAATGTTTGGACTTGTAGCCACAAGGGTAGACCGTGGTGTGGACACCTTCTCAAGAGATCCTTGTATCTCTCCCATGCTTCGTATAGTGTCTCTAAATCCATCTGCACAAAAGAAGAGAGATCATTCCATAATTTGGCCATTTTGGCCGGTGGGAAATATTTCAATAAAAACTTTTCGGTCATTTGTTCCCATGTAGTGATTGACCCTCGTGGTAACGAGTTTAACCACTGTTTGGCTTTATTTCTTAATGAAAAAGGGAATAACCGAAGACGTATGGCATCATCAGAAATGCCATTTATTTTGAAGGTATCAGAGAACTCTAAAAAGTTAGCTATATGCGTGTTTGGATCTTCGTCCTGAAAACCATCAAATTGAACAAATTGTTGAATCATTTGTATTGTGTTAGGCTTTAGTTCAAAATTGTTAGCAGTTATAGCAGGCCTAACAATACTCGATTTTGCTCCTATTAAATGCTGTTTAGCATAATCAAACATTGTACGTGGAGCATTATGTTCCCCCACATCTCGTGGTGGTGGATTGTTCTCGTCCATCCCTTCAGTAGGATTGGATTCTCGCTCTTCTTCTGTGTAATTTAGGGCTCGCCTGATTTCTCTGTGATTCCTTCGAGTGGTAGCTTGAATATCACTGTCGTATACTAGTGGTTCTCTTGGGTTCCTTCTAGTCATAAACTAGAGGTACCTGTCAGGAAAAGAAAGAAGAAAAGAAAATTTAGCAAAATTAAAATTTAACCTAAAATAAAAATAAATTGCGAAAAATAAAAATAATGGCTATAGTAATAAAAATAGAGTTTTCTTAATATTTTAGTTCCCCGGCAACGATGCCAAAAACTTGATCGCTGAAATCAGAGCTTTGAAATTTATAAAACGAGTGATCAAACCTAGAAACTAACTCTGACAACGATTAAAGGCAAGTGTACCTATCGAACAGTAGTATAGCTTAGGCAAGACCAGATTATTGAACCCAAAGGAACTTAAAGTATTAATACTAACTTTCTTTTTATTATTTAGCCTTAAAAACAAAGTGAAGTTGCTTCAATCTAAACTAACGACTACTAAGCTAAAGACGCAAAGACAAAAAGAACGAATTGGAAAATAACTTGAAGAAAAACTCAGTTGATTACGATGATACCCACGTACACTCGTTTTGTTACCTATCACCGAACCATATGATTTCTTTACTTAGCTTGATCCGTGAGACTCCCTAACTTATATTAAACCCTCTCTCGAGGCGAATAACGTCTAACCCTAGGTTAATTAGTGGAACTCTCGTTCGCTTATAATAACCCCCTAGAATAGCAGTAAATCGATCTATGGACTCTCATATTAGGTTTCACCCTGATCCGGCAAAATCTCGTAACCCTATCTCTAGGCGTTCGATCAACTCCGCTTAATTATGCTAGATCTACTCTTAAGCAGGGTCTATTCCTCCTACACCTAAGCACATCAGATTTGGATTAAGCAACATAATTAAGAACAAACTAAGTAACTATCATACAATTCAGAAATCAAATAACAAAATTCATCTAGGTTTCATCCCCTTCGGGTATCTGAAGGGTTTAGTTCATGACAAATAAAGAAAACATCTCAAGAGAAAAGATGAAACAAAACATAGGAAATCCCTAAAACCCCTGAAGGAATTGAAGGAGAAATTCGCCGTCTTGAGTATAGCTCCAGCTTCTTGGGATGGATCAACTAGCTAACTTCGAGTGATTCCCTCAACTCTGACCTTCTCGGCTTGGCTTTTTGGCCTAGCTTTGACGCCCTTTCAAAGGTGGTACTTGGGGGGAGATATATAGGCTCTTGGAATGTGTTTCTTTGCTTCAAAGTATCCAAATCCGAATGAAATTGTTCATTGCCACGACAGGGACACGGCCATGTCACACGCCCGTGTGACTTGTCTTCTGGCCGTGTTCGGATTTCTAAATTGAGGCACGGCTGTGTAGATTGGGGCAGAGGCCGTGTTCTAGAGGCTTGACAAGGCACGGCCGTGTGGACTTTGGGCCAGGCCGTGTTGATTTCGTGATATGGCCCATTTACTCCGCTATGGGCCCGTTTTATGTCCTTTTCATCCTCGGGTGCTTTCCTGGGTATAAGACATGAAAAGAAAGGATTAAAAGCACTTTTTTACATAAATTGATAGATAAATCATCCAAAAGTAAGCTAAATGTGAGATTAAAATATGTTATAATTACAGTTTATCAATTATGTTACAAGGGAGCCTGAGTTCGAATCCCATTACAAGCAAAAAGGGGATATCTATTTTGCTAAGTTAGGGCGGCAAGTGTTTGAGATGGAATTAAACTCATCGGAAAGCTAGCATGAGGGAAGGTGAGGAGCTGTCTTTAAATAGAGAAATCTATGAGGAGAGTAAGGATACCTTGGTTGGCGTTTGGGCATAGGAGTGTTCGGAGCGCGGATTAACTCCAGATTCCTATCAGGAATTTCGTATCAGGTGTGTATTTTGCCCTACTGTAGCTGTAGAGCGGCAAATGCCGAAAAGCCTGTCACACGGCAATGGTAGCCACACGAGCGTGCGAGCACACGTGTGGGAGCTTCAACGCGATAGTTGAAGCCCTCATGAGTGTTCTCATGAGTCTAGGCTGCCTTGGGCCAAGTGGGCCCAATTGGGTCATGGGCCCATATGAATAAATTGTATGATTGTGTAGTAGATAGTGAACTGGTCTAGGTGAATCTCATATCTGTGGCTAGATTTGGGCTAAACGGGCCACACGAGCGTGTAGGCCCATTTGGGTCGAGAATGGGCCCTAGGCCCAATCACATCATTATCTCTGTTTAGAATACCTTGATGTACGAAATTACCAAAATACCCCTGAAAGGTAAAATTATCGAAATACCCCTAGAGGGTAAAATTATCGAAATACCCCTGGAGGGTAAGATGACCGTTATGCCTTTGAAGGGCAGAATAACTAAAATGCCCCTACATGTTTTATGATTATTTTTGTAAGCGATTTATGGTTGTATGCATTCATGTGATATTATGCTTCATGGGGGATGAGATTATTGATATGGAGGAAGTTCTGTTAGGATCGCATGGTCGCTTGACGATTGTGGATCCACCAATGGATTTAAGCATATTATATGATTGGCAGCTCTGCTGCAATATTGGTTAGTGCCGCAACCGGTGCTACATAAGGAGTGTAGGGATGGGTGGGTCGATTAAATCCCCACAAGAGTGCAGGGTTGGACAGGAGACGGAGTGCAGGGTTGGTATGGGCATTAATGCATTGCATTCACTTGTTTTGTTATTGAGATGGGCTTAGGCCCAGATAGATGTGATCTGTGACTTTTGTTATAGGCTAAGGCCCTACCGAGGCTATTTTGGGCTAAGGCCCAATTGCCACAGTTACTGTAATGGGCTTAGGCCCAGATTGATTTGAGGCATGTTTTTTTGACTGATGAGGGTTGTACACACTGAGTTTTCGTAAACTCACCCCTCTTTTTATTAAATGTTTCAGGTAATCCTCAGTAGGCGGTTCGACGTACTGGAGGACTCGGAGGTGGCCACACTACGAGCAGCTTGAATTTTAGTATTCTATTCCACTTTATTTACACCGTTTTCTTATTGGGTTGTAATAAGGCCTCTCTTAAATTCTGGTTTTTAATTTGGGATTTTTAGTTTATTATGATTTAAATCTGCTAAAAGTTGAACACGGTTTTTCCCAAAATGATAACTGTTTTCTAAACACTACGTTTTCGCAACTCAATTTTTGGATAACACGTCTTCGTAAATCATTGTTTTAAATGAAGCTTCAACAACAACAAGGTTTTGAAATTAATAACTTTTAATAAACGTTGATTAATGAAACAAACGCAAATAGAGACTTTAGTTTTTTTTAAATATCAAGAAGGGTTTTCAATAAACTCACGGTTTTCGAAAAACACCTCAATGTGACACGCCAGATTCGAGACTAACTTCTAGGCCGGGTTTGGGGTGTTACAAGTTACATGTTTACTACAATATGGGCATATTTTCCAACAAGAAAAAAGATTGAATAGAGGAATTCCTGAACATTTGGCATTCTCAGATGTGTCGATATCAATGGCGACTCATTATTTTGATGAATCATTTCTTCGAACTGAAGAAAATTATGTAAACACTTACTTGAAACCTCACTTATCATATTCCATTGTGGAAGACACAATTTTTTTATGAATAATTCGCCATTGATATATTTGATCGCATAATATCATGAAAATTGGATACAAATTTTTTATTGCTACTTAGTATTGGCTATAGGTCTGAAAAAGTATCTAAAAATATCAAATTTAGATATTTGTACCCTCTCGAAGTAAGGAACAATGGCATATACTTGGAATAGATTTCGTTTTGAGAGAGTTGAAAATGCACTATCTCGTTGAAAGGTTCTATACATCTACCCTTTCCTAACACATTTCTTTAGACAAAGACTCCATTTTTTCTACTTTTCAGATGGTAAATATTTCTCAGAACATAGTGTGAATCAAACCCATGTTTGAATTGAATTTGAAATACTGATGCAAGTTTTTCTCTTCGATTTCTTCCATAAGCAGATGATTATTTATTCGCTTCTCACATTTCGTGAATAGCCGGGACATTGAGGAATATTGTAACACCCCTTACTTGTAATCAACTCTAAAACTGGGTACGAGGCATTGCCAGACTCGACTTGCTTGAGCATTCAACTTTGGGCTATAAAATTCGCCCCAATTTAAAACTTTTTAATTTACAAACGTAACGTCCCTGACATGGTTCTACAAGACCTTTTACATATACTCGGGATGCTAAGGGACCAAACCGAAACCTTTAAACACTTTAAAAATTTTGACATAAAACTGGACCACACGCCCGTGTGAAGAGTGGGACACGCTCGTGTGACATATCACACACCCGTGTTCCATGCCCATGTAGAATTAATTTCTTTTCAAACCTATAGTGGTTTTCACACGGCCAGACATATGCCCATGTGCTTGGCCTGTGTGCTCCACACGGCCTAGACACGCCCGTGTGTAAAAACCTGGGTATTCTATTTGTAACGTAAGCAAACTCATAAGGGTCACACGGCCTAGGCACACGCCCGTGTGGCTAGCCCGTGGTCGACATTGACTTATAACCTTAACATGCAGGGGGCACACGGCCTGGTCACACACCCATGGGACTAACCGTGTGTCTCACACGGCCTAGACACATGCCCATGTGTCTACCCATGTGGACCAATTCAAGGCTATTTTCCTAGCCATTTAGCCACTCTCACTTACACATATTCACCAATCATCACAACATTCTCAAATCGTCAATTATAACTCTTGAATTATCACATTTGAAGCATGAAAATCATATCTTCATCCCTTATACGAGGGAGAACTATTACTAGTACGATTACAATTAACTTGAGCCATCATCCATTGCTATACACAGCCGAATCATAAACTCTTCTAAGCCAACACATTTGGCTACTTTAACTATGACTTAATTAAACCAAAATAAGATCACTATACATGCCATATCTCAAAAAGACTTGAACCTCATACCAAGTATCTGCTCGATAGTGTGAAAGCATCTCCAGTGGTTTCCAACCCGAGCTAGTTAAGTTAACCTATAAGAGATAGGAAAGGAAGAGGAGTAAGTAATAACGCTTAGTAAGTTCATATGAAAATGATAAGCAACTATTGGCATTTATTTATTACCCTCAACCACAAGGTAAAATAATGAGATTTACACTTAAGCTGATGGTTACCCATTCAATCATTCATAATGCTTACTCATTCTAAACTTTCACCTGCCCCAACTCATATCATAAAACATTATTCATCTTTACTTGCATTTTTACCTTGCATTTATCACCACAAAGCCACATACAAATTTCACTTAGCCAAGTTTCTTGATATCACCCCGGAATAATAATAAATACTCGGTGCTTTCGCACACAGCCCACCATTCAATAATTAATAAGGTGGTATCGTACATAGCCCACCATTAATACTAAGCACGATGGTATCGCACACAGCCCACCTGTAACAAATAATAAGGTGGTATCGCACACAGCTCACCATTGATAATATTGGTGATGGTATTGCACACAGCCCATCGCTAACAATTAATAAGGTGGTATCGCACACAGCCCACTATTGATAATATTTACTGTGGTATTTATCCACATACATTTTCCTATTTCGAATGTTCATCCAGGAATATCCTCGCGCACTATCATTCTTAAATAGATTTCTACAATAATCATTCGCATTCATGCAATGTATTAATAAATATAACATATGCAATCAAGATGCATCATTTACACATAACTCACTATGGTTTCATCATATACCGAATTTACCTCAAATGAGTTCTGGGCACATACCTGTACCTCTCATGATATAACCACACACTTTCTCGTTTTCAACATACTTGTTGAATTATTCAAAATGCTAAAGAATACTTTTGAGTCTTATACATAAAGTATCATATAAACATCATACCCCCGATAGGGTCTTACATGAAATATCATATCGATGCCATGTCCCTGACATGGTCTTATACTAAATCTCACCCGAGGCCATATTCCAAATATGGTCTTACACGGAACCTTAATTATCATAGTATCATGATATTTGCATTCCCTCTATTCTTAGATTCAATTGAAGACTTTCAATTCTTGACATCTCGTCATAACGTATTTAATATATTCATAGAGTCAATATACAATTCATACAACATCGAAATGTTAAATACTTCACTTATAGTTGCATTAATATCATACGAACTTTCTCGATATCGAAAAGGGTAAAAAGGGACCTAATTGTCCATATTTCTCTTTTCTCCCGTTCTAGGTCTGAATCCTGTTTGCTTTGATCTAGAACAATAAAATTTACTCATTTAATCACCATACCAATCAATACATTTTAAAAAATCTACTTTGGCAAAATTACCATTTTGCCCTTAGACTTTGGCAAAATTACGATTTTGTCCTTAGGCTTGTATATCGATTTTCATCCAAATTTTTTGCTAACCAAGCCTAGCCGATTCATATTACCTTCTATAGAAACTCAAGATTTCAACTATTACACACATTTACCATTCATTTCACAACCTTTACAAAAGGGTCCTTTTAGGTGTTTTCATGGTAACACCTTTCACAAAAGTTGTTTATCTAACAACTAAGACTCATTTTCTGCCATAAAAGTGTAGCAAACAACTCAATTTCTCTTATGGAAATACCCTAGACTCTTAACCATTTTGCAAAATAGTCCCCTTATTAGCTAGCTTAAGCTATAGGGGTTCCAAAAGTACAAAAATTTTCAAGAAAGGCCACCAAATTCACTTACCTTCAAGGGTGAGAAGTTGCTGAAAATTTTGGCTTCCAAAACCCTTTTTTAGCTGATATTTTTGGTGGAAAGAAGATGAATAAAAAAATGGGTGATATCATCTTTCCTTATTTTATTTATTTCCTTCAATTTAATCCACCTAACCCACACAATTTTGACTAATTTGAGTCCATTGTCCCCCTATGGTCGGCCATCACTTTCCCATGGCTTAATTGCACATTAGGGACCTCCAATTAATATTCCTTAGCTAATTGGCACCTCTCGCAATTAAAATAGAACTTTCGCACTTTATGCGATTTAGTCCTTTTTTGCGATTAAACATGAAATCGTTAAAATTAAAGTACCAAAATTTTCATGCGCCATTAAAATTAAAATAATTTTCTCCGACTCCGGATTAGTAGTCCCGAGACCATTGTTCCGACTAGCCCCTAAATCAGGCTATTACAAATATCTAGAAAGGCACTTAGGAAATCAGTCTGATTCTATCTCCATTTCTTCTGTTTGAAGAAAGGAAGGATCCCAAAGAATCGATCTTTATCTTATTTGTTGAATCTCTCTTTGATTGATCAATGTGATATTCCGAATCCTCATTACTAATGGAATCAAAACGATCTCTAGATTGATCAGAAGATCCTTTCAATTGGTGAGAATCTATTACTTGAACAAAACTAGATCTTGTGGAATCATATTGAATACTTGACGATACATCCTTGCTAAAAAATTGATCTCTATTTACCAACCATACATTGTCTCACCAAATCTAATTCTCTCTCGATATGTTCCTCAAAAAATCTGATTAGGTGTGGATTCTTCCCCAACTAATGAAGAGATCTTGGCGAAATTGCCACATATGAAATTGAGCACAATTTTGCAAAGAAATAACCCACTTGCCTCTCGAGAAGAGATGGATAACATGCTCAATATCATTTGATTGACTAGTCGACCTAGCTCCTTGTTGTTTGAAGAAACCCGCCACTTCAATTGGTATTTTTTTCATGAAAAGTAAACATGAGATAACAAATCTAGTCTTTCACTAAGATTTCAAAGAGCTATTCGGAGTTCAAGTTGATTATGTTTCCCTTTTACTCGGGGAAAGACGATCAAACAGTTCTCAATCATGGTTTCATGATTACCTTATCCCACACAATCGTTTACCCATAACTATTTAATATCCTTATGAAAAATTAATCACATCAGAGAGTTTCTACGGACGAATCCATTTTGAATTTGATAAATGCATTGCTTATGAAGTATGTGTTCGTGTATGCCCTATAGATCTACCCGTTGTTTATTGGAAATTTGAAATGGATATTCAAAAAAAAAAATGATTGCTTAATTACAATATTGATTTCAGAATTTGTATATTTTGTGGTAACTGCGTTGAGTATTGTCCAACAAAGGAAGGAGTCAAGCTTGAATCTACCAAAAAGAAGGATCCTATCATATGCTATGAATGCAAGAAGCTGAGACACATCAAGTTCGATTATTCCCAATGGAAGAAAAATGGATCAATCAAAAAAAAAAAAAAAGCTCAAGGCTCAAGTAGCTATTTGGGGTGATGAAGATTATGCTTGTAGGATATAGGATAGAAAATACTTATATGGTGTATTTAGATGACTTGCATAATTCATGTATATGTCTTGTTGCTAAAAATGAAAATAACTCTTTATTGTGACAAAGAAAACTATGACATGCTAGCATGAGCATATTGCATAAACTAGCTAAAAATGACTTAGTAAGAGGATTGCCTAAATTGATTTTGATTTAGATAAAGTTTGTGATGCATGTGTTAAAAGAAAACATAAGAAAGTTTCTTGTAAACCTATCAATGATGTATATACTAGTAGAGCTGTTCAATTAATTCACATTGATCTTTTTGGACCAATTAAGACTACTAGCTTGGGTGGAAAATAATATGCTTTTGTGCTTGAAGATAATTTTTCTAGATTTACTTGGGTTATTTTCTTAAGTACTAAAGATAAAGCATTAGAAAAATTCAGCACATTTTCAAAAAATAATCAAAATGAAAAAGGTTACTCTATCACTAGTGTTAGAAGTGACCATGGAACCGAATTTTAAAATCTTGGTTTTGAAAATTTTTGTTACTCAAATAGAATTAGCCATAATTTCTCAGCACCTAGAAACCCTCAACAAAATGGAGTTGTTGAGAGAAAAAAAATAGAAGTTTAGAAGAAATGGCTAGAACTATCCTTTGTGAAAATAATTTATCAAAATTTTTTTGGGCAGAAGCCACAAAAACTGGTTACTCTATTTTTAATAGAGTAATGATTAGGTCTATTTTAAGGAAAATTCCATATGAACTTTTCAAAAACAAAAATCCTAACATTAGCTATTTTCATCCTTTTGGATGCAAGTGTTTCGTTTTAAATAATGGTAAATACAATCTTGGTAAATTTGATGCAAAAACTGATGAAGGAATTTTTCTTGGTTATTCTTTACATTTTAAAGCTTTTCAAGTGTTTAACAAAATAACTTTAGTAGTAGAAGAGTCTATACATGTTTTTTATGTAACACCCCAAACCCTGTTAAAACGCGACAACCGAATCTGGCGTGCCACGGGAAAAAACGTTTGAAAACTGTTTTGTTGACTTATATTAAGAGAAAGTTGTTGAATTTTCCAATGTGTAATACATGTTGATACTTGGATTTAGAAAAAAACTTGATTGCCTTATTGTTTCTTCCGTATCTATTACTTAGTCATGGTAAAAAAAAACAAGTATTTATTAGGGTTTGAAAACATCCATTTCGCAAATTTATCAATGTATTGAGTAAGAACTTTAGAATCTACTAAATAATAAAAGAAAACCCAAAATAAAACTTCAGCGGGCTTATTACATAACTGAAAAACCAAAATTTAATAAAATAACTAAGTCCGAATTGAAAACTCTGTAATAAACCAAATGCTGTGCATGGCCACCTTAAGTCCACTCCGGCTCCATATCCACGATCTAAGCCTGATCTGCAAAATATAACGGAAGGGGTGAGTCGCCTAGAATCAGTGTATAAATCCCCATCCCAAGAGAAAATACGCTCTTACACAAATTCATACAATAATATGCAAGTCATGCAACCCATCCAACCTAAGTATCCATCCATGTCTCCCAAATCTACCCCTTGTGGTACCAAACCACTGGTGGTGCCAAACCACTGGTAACCGAAGTTACAATAATAACATATGTGGTACCAAACCACTGGTAACCGAAGTTACAATAATAACATATGTGGTACCAAACCACTAGTGGTGCCAAACTACTGAGACTTAGTCACAATTTTTATAATATGTGGGGCCAACCCACTGTGTGATACCAAATCACTGGTGACAGTCTGATAGATCATACTCCCCCTCATCTCATCACCCATAACATATATTCATGCAATCAACATCCGTATGACCATGCTTAACATACAAGTATCATGAATACAAATTATCATGCTTTCATAACTCACAATCAACGCGGGAAAACATAATAACTTACCCGGCATCCTCGCTTTTACCCACAAGGGTATTTAAGTAACCTTTGCCGTCATTCCGGCTTTTAATAACACATAACATTAACATATCAAGTATATAAAGTGTGTAAGAGTTACACACCTGGTTTTCGTACTACCGCTTTTACTGCTTCTACGCTACTTTGGCGTTGGGTTTACAGATCCAACCCCTCCTATTGCTTGACTATTATTAGCGTCCACAATAACCCCTTTGGTCACTAAACCAATCAAATCGATAAGATCTAATAGATAATAATAGCATTTAAAAGAAACCCTTACCTAACTATCGAATCCCGAAAGTCCTTATAAACTCGTCACCTTCCAACCTACATTCGGCCAACATCCATTTATTAAATTAATCCCTTAAACGCAATCAGATGAGTACCATAACACATTCAGCCAACCACAAATAAACAAGAAAGGCCATTCGAATCAACCACCCACCTCCGGCTTTCCAAAATCGGCACTTCTGGCTATAGCAAGACAGGATTCGGCTTCTAGGGGTAGAGAGTGAAATCGACAGAGCCTTAGTACAAATGATTCGGATTAGAAACTTGATAGAAATAGAGAAATCGAAGTGGAAAGAAATCCGAAACTCACCAGATTACTAAGGATTATGTAGCTTATGCTGCACCTTCGAGAAACAGAGATCTCACCTGATGATTCGGCTATGGAGGAAGGAATATGAGCAAAAGGGGATTCAGCCTTTAGGGATATGTTGAAAATGAGAAGAATACTAGGGAGTTTCGGTTTTAACAAAAAGGCAGAGGCATCAAGGTGAAGAGAATTTCAGCTTGCTCAGAGTATAGGTGAGAAAAGAAAGAAAAATAATGAAGAAAAAGATGATAACTAGCTACTAAATTCGACAATACTCAAGCACACACACACAGTTGGAATTTCGGCCAACTCTCCCATCTCCTGATAGCCTTTATCTCATCTGATAACTCAACCATTATCCATCCCTTTAAGAGAGACCCACCAAGCTCCAACTCTTCCCTCCTAATTATCAGCATTTTTATCATAAAAAGAAAAGAATTAAAGCTCCTATATTTTAGCCCTTGTGCCGTCCATCCCCCTCCCTCCTATGTGCCGAACTTGACCCATCCATTTGGGCCCCAAGCGGCCACACAAGGCCCAACTCCTCCCCCTTGTGACGCCACCTTCATGCCCACTTGGAGTATTAGTAAATTTTGGGCCACAAGCCCAACTCACCACTAAACTTAATAATTTAAATTATATTACTACTAGCACTATTTTTAATCATTTTAACCCAGATTTTAAGCCCAAGCCTGAACCCAATACACCTCAAAACCTCAAATTGCCAACTTAGCCATGCAACACACCAAATGCACAGACCTACAAAATCAGGGTATTACAGTTCTACCCCCTTAAAAATAAATTTCGACCTCGAAATTTACCTGGTCAGAAGAGTTGAGGGTATTGATGTCGCATGATATCCTCCGACTCCTATGTCGCTTCCTCCGATCCATGGTTTCGCCATTATACCTTCACCAAAGTGACTGATTTCCTACGCAAAACCTTAACATCCCGATCTAGGATCTACACTGGTTCCTCCTCAAAAGATAAGTCTGGATTCACCTCTATCTCCTCCACTGGCACAACATGTGATGGATCCGAGCGATAGCGTCTAAGCATGGAAACATGAAACACATCGTGGATTTGACTCAACTCTGGTGGCAACTCAAGCTGGTACGCCACTGGTCCTACTCGCTTCAACACTCGATAGGGCCCAATAAATCTAGGGCTCAACTTGCCTTTCCTACCAAACCTCAGAACCTTTTTCCACGGTGACACCTTCAAGAAAACCTTGTCACCTTCAGCAAACTCTATATCCTTCCGTTTAAGATCGACATAAGACTTTTGTCTGTCCAAGGCTTCTTTCAAACGAGCTCGAATCACCTTCACCTTATCTTCTGTTTCAGCCACCAACTCCGGACCCAACAACTGCCGCTCTCCCAACTTCGTCCAACACGTAGGGGTATGACACTTTCGGCCATATAAAGCTTCATATGGAGCCATCTTAATACTCGCCTGATAACTATTGTTATACGCGAATTCTGCCAACGGTAAAAATTCTTCCCAACTGCCCTTGAAATCCAAGACACAACCCTTTAGCATATCCTCCAAGACTTGAATTACCCTCTCCGACTGTCCATCTGACTGGGGATGGAACGCCGTACTGAAATCCAACCTTGTACCCAATGCCTGATGTAAAGCCTTCCGATACCTTGACGTAAATCTAGGGTCTCTGTCCGAAATAATCGACACTCGCACCCCATGCAACCTCACAATCTCCGCTATATATAGTCTTGCCAACTTCTGAAGAGAATAATCCATACGTACAGGCATGAAATGAGCAGACTTTGTTAAACGGTCCACAATCACCCAAACTGAATCCTTTTTAGTGGGTGTAAGGGGTAGCCCACTCACAAAATCCATTGTAATCCTTTCCCACTTCCATTGTGGAATCTTAATCGGTTGCAACAATCCCGAGGGTAGCTGATGTTCAGCCTTGACTTGCTGACATGTCAAACACTTACTCACAAATTCTGTTACCTCCCGCTTAAGACTCGGCCACCAAAACTGTTCCCGCAAATCCCAGTACATCTTACTACCTCCTGGATGCATAGCATATGGACTGCTATGTGCCTCCTGCAAAATCTTCTGCCTTAACTCCACATCCTTAGGCATACACATTTTTCCCTGAAAACATAACACTCCATCGCTGCTCAGACTATACCCCTCCAATCCACCATTCTGTACTTGCAAACAACGAGCACTTAAAACTTTATCTACCAGCTCTTTTTCCTTAACCTCGTCAATCCATGTTGGCTTCACTTGCAATTCCGCTAACAGGCTTCCATCCTCATACAGACTAAGGTGAGCAAACATGGCTCTTAAATCTGCCACTACCTTACGACTCAAGGCATCCGCTACAACGTTAGCCTTTCCCGGGTGGTACTCGATCGAGCAGTCATAGTCCTTTAACAGCTCAATCCACCTTCTTGGCCTCAAATTTAACTCTTTCTGGGTAAGGAGGTACTTCAAACTCTTGTGATCTGTATACACCACCGACTTCTCTCCATACAAATAATGTCTCCAAATTTTCAGCGCGAAAACTACTACAGCCAATTCCAAATCATGCGTCGGGTAGTTCACTTCGTGAGGTCTTAACTGTCGGGAAGCATACGCTACTACCTTCCCCTCCTGCATCAGCACACATCCCAATCCTGTATGGGACGCATCACAATAAACCGTAAATTCTTTTTCAGCTTCCGGTTGAATCAATATCGGAGCTTCCGTCAAAATCCTCTTTAGCTTCTCAAAACTTTCCTGTTGCTTGTCTGACCACACAAACGGAACCCCTTTCCTCAGCAACTTGGTCAATGGTGTTGCAATCAGAGAAAACCCTTCCAGAAATCTCCGGTAATATCCTGCTAGCCCCAGAAAACTTCGAATCTCCACCACAGACTTCGGTGGCTTCATGTCTAAAATTGCCTCAATCTTCTGAGGGTCCACTCTAATCCCCTCAGCTGACACCACATGCCCCAAGAAAGTAACCTCGTTAAGCCAGAACTCGCACTTACTAAACTTGGCATATAAACGCTTTTCCCTAAGAATCTGCAACACCACTCGCAGATGTGCGTCATGCTCCTCCTCCGATTTCGAGTACACTAGAATATCGTCGATAAATACTACGACGAACCGATCTAAGTACGGCTGAAACACCCAGTTCATCATATCCATAAATGCTGCCGGTGCGTTCGTCAACCCGAACGGCATAACCAAGAATTCATAGTGCCCGTATCGAGTACGAAACGTCGTCTTATGGATATCTGCCTCCTTTACCTTAAGTTGGTGATACCTCGACCTTAAATCTATCTTGGAGAAGACCGATGCTCCCTTCAGCTAGTCGAACAAGTCATCTATCCTAGGCAACGGATACTTGTTCTTAATCATCAATTTATTCAACTGACGGTAGTCTATACACATTCGCATTGACCTGTCCTTTTTCTTAACAAAGAGTACCAGCGCTCCCCACGGAGACACACTTGGCCGGATAAAACCCCGATCCAGCAACTCCTGGATCTGTGCTTTCAACTCCACCAATTTCTTTGGCGCCATCCTATACAGAGCAATAGACACTGGTGCTGTTCCCGGTAAAAGATCTATACCGAACTCCACTTCGCAATTTGGGGGCAAACCCGGAAGCTCTTCCGAAAAAACATCAATAAATTCATTTACTGTTCGAACATCTCCTATAGCCAGCTTCTTACCTTCCAAAGCACAAACACAAGCCACAAACACCTCACATCCTTTTTTTACCATCTTCTCCGCTTTCAGCGCAGACACCACATTAGATAGGTAATTCCTTCTCTCACCTATCATCACCACCTCTACCCCCTCAACCGATTTCAGCATCATGCGCTTAGCTGCACAGTCCAGTTCTGCCTGGTACTTAATCAACCAATCCATTCCTAAGATTAAATCGAACTCCCCAAAGGGTAATTCCATCAAATCCGCTTGAAACACTACCCCTTGAAGTTCTAGGGGTACATCCTTATACAATTTGTCTACTACCAAAGAGTGTCCTAGAGGGCTAACTACCGTCATCTTCTTAGCAAAAATCTCATGGGCTAAGTTCAAATTTTCCACTATACTACTAGCAACATATGAGTGTCTTGATCCAACATCAATTAATGTAGTATAAGGCAACCCAGAAATTAAAAACGTACCGGTTATAACGTCCGGTGCGTCGCCCTCCTCTCGATGTTTGACTGCATAGACCAACCCAGGCTGTCTAGCATCAGTACCTCCAGCGCCTCAGCCAGGTGCTCCTCGGCCTCGCCCGTTACCATTACCACCCATAGCTGCACCTCGACCCCTCTGTGGCTGCTGACCATCCCTCCTGAATTGACCACGTCCTTGACCCTCAGCTTGAGTCCTAGCTAACTTCTGCGGACAATCCCTTACCTGGTGCTCCATTGACCCACACTCAAAGCACCCTCTATTACCAGCCCAACACTCTCCCGAATGAGACTTCCCACATCTAGCACACTGAGGTGGCCACTAAGCACCAGCAGGCTTTGTAGCTCGATCCGGTCCACCAAATCTAGCCCTTTTCTGAGAACTTCCAGCCGACCCAGATGGCCCAATACTCCTTTTATCCTTGCCTCTATCCTGATTCCGTTTCTCGGTTCGCTTCACCTTCTCAGCTACCTTGGCCTTTTCCACGAGAACGGCAAATTCCCTTTCACACTGAGGTGCAATTAACACCCGCAGCTCATCTCTTAACCCATCCTCGAACCTAACACAGCGCTCATGTTCCGTAGCCATCATACCCCGAGCATACCTACTCAACCTCCAGAATTCAGCTTCGTACTCGAGTACCGACTTATTCCCCTGAACCAAGTTCAAGAACGCCCTACGTTGTGCATCAGTATAACCAGCTCCAATATACTTCCTCTGATAGGCCGCCCTAAAGTAATCCCAAGTGATATCATCGGCTACTGCACCATCCCTAACCGTGAGCCACCACTGATACGACTTATCCCGGAGGAGAGACACTATCCCCTTTAACTTCTCCACAGCCGAGAAGTCCAAATCATCCATTATACGTTCGGTCGCCTCTAACCAGTACTCAGCCGTGTTGGGAGCCACTCCAGAAACTCCCATAAACACTTCTGCTCCGTTAGCCCGAAGTCGCTCAGCCACGGATTTTCGGGCTCTTTCACCCGCGCCTGCCCCGGCAACTCGTTCCAAAACTCGCAGTACAGCCTGAGATACTGCATCGTTACCACCAGTCTGATATTGAAACTCAGCTTCTGCCGCCGGCAGATCCGGCATCACATTTTCGGACCCATGGCCAGACCCTGCTGGCTCCGACAAGGTCATCCTACCCCTACCAGGGCCACGCGGCGGACGTCCACGACCTCGTGTACTCATGCTTCTCGTTCGCGTTTATCTGTTTAAGAATTTTATGGATTATTAATTCTGTTCACTATTTATCCACGAACAATTTTATGGAAGATAGTTTTATAAGTGATTCTTTTGAATTCGAATCTATCTAAAGTTTCAGTTTCAGGCTTATCTCCTAATTCTAAGTACATTCATCACACAGACAGCATCCACAAACCACATTCAACGTGTAGGGGTATTTTTGTCATTTCACTACTCGGGGGTATTTTCGTAATTTTAATCTACAGGGGTATTTTCGTAAATTTTCAAAATAAAGTTTCGGGTGATTTTTCAAAATAAGGGTATTTTGGTAATTTTGTGAAACAAGGGTAATTTGGTAATTTTAAGGGTGAGCGTTCGATCGAATCGATTCGAATCGAATGAAAAAATTTCGAGTTAATCGAGTTGACGAATCATATTTTATCATCCTAATTTGATTTGAAATTTTCTCGAATCGAGTCGAGTGAGATGGAATTCGAATCCAATCGAATCGAATATATTTGGTCGAGTTAAATTTTAAAAAATAATTTTGGGTCCTTTAACCATTGTCACCTATCGTAATAAAATTTGTCCACCTTAACCAATTTTTTTTATTAACTTTCACACCAAATAATTTATTTATTAATCTTTTATATATGGGTTAGCTTCTTTGCTTGTTTAGTTCTTTCAATTATCTTCATATTCTTGTCACTATGTATTTTGGAATTAAAAAAATATTAAACGTAAAAATGTGATTTTTTAGAAAAAGTTATTTTAAAGATAAAATGTGAAATTGATACCAATATAAAATTTTAACACGAATATTTTATGGCATAATTAATAATTCAATTTTAATATAAATATTCAATATGACTAAACAATTCAATAATATAAATAATATAAAATGTGAAATTTAATTTAATAATATAAATAGTAGATATAAATAAAATTATTACTATTTATGTTTAGTGATTTTTTTGGATAATTTTGATTTTTTATTTGAGAGTAAAGGGTGAGAAGTAAAAGTTTAGGGGGAAAATAAAAGTTTTGGAGAATAAAAGTTTGAGGGAAAATAAATAGGGGGAATAAAATTTTAAAGGGAAAATATTAAAAAAAAATTGGAGGGGGGATGGGTTTGGGGTAGATGGGAGGTGTGATGGGAAGGGAGTGAAAGTTTTAGGGGAAAGTGGGAGGGAGTAAAAATTTTGGGGGAAAATAAAAAGTTTTGAGGTTTTTGGGAGTAAAATTTTGAGAAAAAGTAAATGGGAGAGTAAATTTTGGTGGGAAATGGATTTTGGGTAGATTGGGGGGTTGGGATGAGAGGGGAGTAAAAGTTTTGGGGGAAGTGGGAAGGAGTAAAAGTTTTGGGAAAAGTAGGTTTGGGAGTTTGGGGTAAAATGTAAAATATTATAGTTTGATATTTGAATTATTCGAATTATTCGAGTTATTCGAATTCGAAAACTCAACTCGATTCGAACTCGAAATTCGAAAAAAAAAATCGAGTTGACTCGAATAACTCGATTAACTCGATTCGTTTAACTCGAAATTCGAATTTTTTTTCGATTTTTTCGAGTCGAATCGAGTTTTGCTCACTCCTAGGTAATTTTACAACTCGGGGGTATTTCGGTAATTTTGTAAGTTAGGGGTAATTTAGTAATTGTACAAACCAGGGGTGCTTTGGTCATTTTTCAAATTTAGGGTAGTTTTGACAAATCAAGGGGGTAATTCGGTAATTTTCAAAACTAGAGATTTTACAAACAGTGTGGCTGGTCCCTTTCGGGTTTTAATTACTAGGTTTAGCCTGAAAACAAGTCCTCATGGTTAGGGTGAACAGTCACTACGCACCAGGTAGGATTCGAGCGAAGAGGAGGTGAGTCACTAGGACTGCTTAAATACCAAGCTCTTCCTGTATCCAATCCTAGACATGCGCATGGCGGTTGCCACACCCTAACTCGGCGACTTTCTCATAGGTTTGTTTAATTAAGCTTAAGTCTTATGTAATTTCAAAAGTTGTGTAAGCTAGCCCTAAGGTCCATCAGTACTATCATGCCTAACTACGTCTATGTCTAAAGCCCACAAAGCCCAACATATAAATATCACAGCACAAGTTAGGGTACTTACCTGGGTGGATCGGCGCCGGAGACTCAGGTGCCATGCTTTCCAAAAAATTTCGTTTCACCTACTTTTAAAACATATTTTGGGCCCTAAGCCCACAACTGAGCTTTTAAACCTGGCTCTGATACCAAAACGTAACACCCCAAACCCGATTAAAACGCGACAACCGAATCTGGCTTGCCACGGGAAGAAAACATTTGAAAACTATTTTGTTGACTTATATTAAGAGAAAGTTGTTGTATTTTGCAATGTGTAATACATGTTGATACTTGGCTTTAGAAAAAAAACTTGATTGCCTTATTGTTTCTTCCGTATCTATTACTTAGTCATGGTAAAAAAAAACAAGTATTTATTAGGGTTTGAAAACATCCATTTCGTAAATTTATCAATGTATTGAGTAAGAAGTTTAGAATCTACTAAATAATAAAAGAAAACCCAAAATAAAACTTCAGCGGGCTTATTACATAACTGAAAAACCAAAATTTAATAAAATAACTAAGTCCGAATTGAAAACTCTGTAATAAATCAAATGCTGTGCATGGCCACCTTGAGTCCACTCCGGCTCCATATCCACGATCTAAGCCTGATCTGCAAAATATAACGGAAGGGGTGAGTCACCTAGACTCAGTGTATAAATCCCCATCCCAAGAGAAAATATGCTCTTACACAAATTCATACAATAATATGCAAGTAATGCAACCCATCCAACCTAAGTATCCATCCATGTCTCCCAAATCTACCCCTTGTGGTACCAAACCACTGGTGGTGCCAAACCACTGGTAACCGAAGTTACAATAATAACATATGTGGTACCAAACCACTGGTGGTGCCAAACCACTGAGACTTAGTCACAACTTTTATAATACGTGGGGCCAACTCACTGTGTGATACCAAATCACTGGTGACAGTCTGATAGATCATACTCCCCCTCCTCCCATTACCCATAACATATATTCATGCGATCAACATCCGTATGACCATGCTTAACATACAAGTATCATGAATACAAATTATCATGCTTTCATAACTCACAATCAACGCGGGAAAACATAATAACTTACCCGGCATCCTCGCTTTTACCCACAAGGGTATTTAAGTAACCTTTGCCGTCATTTCGGCTTTTAATAACACATAACATTAACATATCAAGTATAGAAAGTGTGTAAGAGTTACACACCTGGTTTTCGTACTACCGCTTTTACTGCTTCTACGCTACTTTGGCGTTGGGTTTACAGATCCAACCCCTCCTACTGCTTGACTGTTATTAGCGTCCATAATAACCCCTTTGGTCACTAAACCAATCAAATCGATAAGATCTAACAGATAATAATAGCATTTAAAAGCAACCCTTACCTAACTATCGAATCCCGAAAGTCCTTACGAACTCGTCACCTTCCAACCTACATTCGGCCAACATCCATTTATTAAATTAATCCCTCAAACGCAATCAGATAAGTACCATAACACATTTAGCCAACCACAAATAAACAAGAAAGGCCATTCGGCCAAACCTACCATCAACCACCCACCTTCGGCTTTCCAAAATCAGCACTTCTGGCTATAGTAAGACAGGATTCGGCTTCTAGGGGTAGAGAGTGAAATCGGCAGAGCCTTAGTACAAATGATTCGGATTAGAAACTTAATAGAAATAGAGAAATCGCAGAGGAAAGAAATCTCGAAACTCACCAGATTACTAAGGAGTATGCAGCTTATGGTGCACCTTTGGGAAACAGAGATCTCACCTGATGATTCAGCTATGGAGGAAGGAATATGAGAAAAAGGGGATTCGGCCTTTAGGGATATGTTGAAAAGGAGAAGAATGCTAGGGAGTTTCGGTTTTAACAAAAAAGCAGAGGCACCAAGGTGAAGAGAATTTCGGTTTGCTCAGAGTATAGGTGAGAAAAGAAAGAAAAATAATGAAGAAAAAGATGATAACTAGCTACTAAATTCGAAAATACTCAAGCACACACACATAGTTGGAATTTCGGCCAACTCTCCCATCTCCTGATAGCCTTTATCTCATCTGATAACTCAACCATTATCCATCCCTTTAAGAGAGACCCACCAAACTCCAACTCTTCCCTCCTAATTATCAGCATTTTTATCATAAAAATAAAAGAATTAAAGCTCCTATATTTTAGCCCTTATGCCGTCCATCCCCCTCCCTCCTATGTGCCAAATTTGACCCATCCATTTGGGCCCCAAGCGGCCACACAAGGCCCAACTCCTCCCCCTTGTGACGCCACCTTCATGCCCACTTCGAGTATTAGTAAATTTTGGGCCACAAGCCCAACTCACCACTAAACTTAATAATTTAAATTACATTACTACTAGCACTATTTTTAATCATTTTAACCCAGATTTTAAGCCCAAGCCTGAACCCAATACACCTCAAAACCTCAAATTGCCAACTTAGCCATGCAACACACCAAATGCACAGACCCACAAAATCAGGGTATTACATTTTATGACTCTAACCTTCCTCCTGGAAATGATTCTTGTATTGATGATGATGATGCAGAATTTTTTCACAATGATGATAAAGTTGATCACTCATCAAATGACAAGATTTAAGAACAAACACAGGATGCTCTAAAGGAGCTTATAATAAAGGAGAGGGAAATCACTCATCTAAGAGAGTTCAACTATGTGAAGGATGGTAAGATTTTCAAAGATCCATCCAAAGGGTTAACCACTAGATCTTCTCTTAGAAATACATGAAATTATGTTGCATTCATTTCATACATTAAGCCTAAAAAAATAAAAACATTAAATGATGGATATTGGATATTGGTTATGCAAGATGAATTGAATCAATTTGAGAGAAGCAATGTATGGACCATTGTAGAAAGACCATGTGATAAATCTAATATAGGCACTGAGTGAGTTTTTAGAAATAAGCAGATGAGAGTGGTAACATAGTGAGGAAAAAGGCTAGGCTTGTTACTTAAGGTTACACTCAAGAGGAAGGAATAGACTATGATGAAACATATGCTCCCATAGCTAGAATGGAAGCCATTAAAATGCTTTTAGCTTTTGCATGTTTTAATGATTTTAAAATATATCAAATGGATGTAATACAGTTTTTCTAAATTTTTTTATAAATGAAGAAGTGTATGTTGAACAACCAACCGGTTTTAAAGATCCAAAATTTCCAAACCATGCTTTTAAACTATCAAAAGCTTTATATGGTTTGAAATAAGCTCCTACATCTTGGTATGAAAGACTATCAACTTTTCTTATTGAGAAAGGTTTTAATAAAGGGAAGGTTGACACAATATTTTTTTTAAAAAGAAAAGATAATGATTTATTAATAGTTCAAATATATGTTGATGATATTATTTTTGGTTTTTTAATTATCTTTTTTGTCAAAAAAATTTAAAACTAATGCAAGGTGAATTTGAGATGAGCATGATGGGAGAACTAAACTTCTTTTTGGGATTCCAAAGCAAGAAAATGAAAGATGACATCATCAACTAAGCTAAGTATACAAGGGAAATGCTCAAGAAGTTTGGGATGGCTGATCTCAAACCACAAGCTACACCCATGAGCTCTTCTATAGAGCTTGACAAAGGCAAAGAAGGTAAATGTGTTGATTTAAAATTATATAGGTCTAAGATAGATTCTTTGTTTTATCTTATCGTAAGTAGACCAGATATTATGTTTAGTATTTTCTTGTGTGCCAAATATCAATAATGCTCTAAGGAATCACATTTACAAGCCATTAAGAGAATCTTTAGGTACCTTAGAGACACTCCTAATTTACGCCTTTGGTATCTTAGAGACTCTTCATTTAGCTTGCATGCTTTCTTATATGCAATTTTGGAGGTTGCAAACTAGATAGGAAGAGCACCTTCGATACTTGTCAATTCTTAGGAAACATGCAAATTTCATGGTTTTCAAAGAAACAAAATAATGTTGCATTGTCCACCACTGAAGTAGAATACATTTCCGCTGGTAGTTATTGTGCTCAAGTTTTATGGATGAAATAACAACTTAAGGACTATGGAATTGAAATAGATATCATTCCTATCAAGTGTGACAATACTAGTGCTATTTGTCTCACTAAGAATCCCATCCAACATTCAAGGAGTAAGCACATTGAAATTAGAGATTATGTTCAAAGAGGTGATATTGTTCTAGAATATGTGGACAGTTTGCATCAATTAGCTGATATGTTTACAAAGCCTTGAGAAAATGAGAGATTTTGGACGCTTAGGAGAGAATTAGGTTTGACCACCTTACCTTGACTTTTTGTTGAATTTTTTCCATGCACTTTGATTGATTTTTAAACTTGTATATTGTTCTTGTATTGCAAAAAACATGATAGTATGATTTTCATGGCTATTTTATGCAAAAAGATAGGGGGAAATTTATGTGGTTGATTGATTTGTTTTGACCTTATCTTGTCTAACATAACTTATTTTTTATGCCATTAAACTTGTTAGAATGGACTTTGTTTGGTCAATATAGTCAATTTTTTTAAACCCATTATGCCTTATGAATCATGTCACATCCCAAAAATCAAGTTAGTAAAAATTGGGTTAATGAACCGAGAGTGGTCACATTTGATCTTTTACTTAATTGATAATAAATAAGTATCAAGTATAGTGGTTGAGTAGTGGTGGAGCTGTCTTTGATGACCTGTGTTCAAATCCCTTCCCTCACATTATTTTCTATGTGGTGCAATTTTACCCCAAACCTTAGCAAATGTCACACCATGTTTTTAAAATACTTGTTGTAGGAACTATAATAAGTAGTGAATAATCAAGTGGTTAAGTGCTTAGTTAATTTCCTAAAGGTCCTATATTCAATTCCCCACATACTCATGTTTTTTATTTAATTTTTGGATCATAAAACTTTGGTCAAAGCTTCCATAACCATCCACTCCTAGTTACCATGCAAAGAAAGATTCTTTCCACCTTTAACTAGTTAACCTACTATCTTTTGCCTCCCATGTGTTCCCCCTTTTCCTTTTCTTCTCCCTATTTTCCTCATTTGCCTTTGAACTAATGTATGCCACCCCAGCACATGAAACCATCCACATTCATTTTTTTTTTATTTTTTCTTTCATCTTTTTCGTTACCTTTTCTACTCTCTTTGTCTCCTTCTCTTTTCAAAAAGTAGAGTGTTGACTAGGTAGTTGTCTAACCCTTGAAGGCTATTCACACATTTTTGTTTTTCATTTTTGCAAAAATCCTCTTTCTCCTCCTTTGAACCACCTTGTGACACCCCTTATTTGTTTGTTCTCTTCCATATTTTACTTATTTTTGATTCATTTTTTTGAGACCACCACCTTCCACCACCATTAATTAACTGTACCACCACTGGACCGCCGTCGGACCACTACCGTGACAATCACTCTCCTTTTTCTTTCTTTTTTATTTTCTCTCATCCCTTTATCTAGTACAAACTCCTTATCTTTTTGTAACAGTCCGGTTTATACCTTAGTCGAAACAGTGGTTTCGGGACCACAAATCCGAGTTTGAACAATATTTTAATATTATTTTCTGTGCTTATGATATGTGTTAGAGCATGTGCTAAATTTCTGTGAATTAATCCGTCCGTCTGCATGCTTAATTTTGACAAAAGGACTAAATCGCATAATGTTTAAAAGTGGCTTTTCATTTGATTAAGTTGTTAAATTGATGTGGCTTCTATTTGTAAGGGCCTTATGAGGCAATTTGCCTATTATCTTTGATAGTGGACGGTTATAGTCCATAATAACCTTAGAAATTATGTTTTGTAATTTTATATTATAAGGTTAAAATCGGAAATTGTTTATTAATGAAATTATGAAAATAAAGCATGAAAATGGACATTAATTCATCTATTTCTTCCACCGAAAACACAAAAGAAAAAGAAAGAACAAAAGCTTCAAGGGTTTCGACTATTCCAAGCTCAAATTTAGGTATGTTTTGGCTTTAGTTTTTGATAATTTTTATGTTTTTGAGATTGTTGCTTAGTCGACTATCAAGCCCATGTCTCAATTTTATGTATTGATGATATTGTGAGTTGTGCCATTGATGATATGGTAAGCTTTATGATGAGTTTAATTGTTAAATGAAAGATATGTGTTTAATGGACATGCTTTGTTCTTGAAATTTTGATGAATTTAGCTAAATAGGGCTAAATTGTGAAAATAGCAATTTGAGGGACTAAATTGCAAATTTGATGGAAATTATGGGCTTGTATAATGTTCATAAGCATTCGGCTAAGCATAGATATGTGATGATTTTGTGTATTTGATATTTTTGAGAAAAATGGTCTAAATTGATAAATTGTGCAAATGTAAGTGTTAATTTGCAAATAACCCTAAATGTGTGTCCTTGGATTGAATTGAATGAGTTAGTGAATAAAAGGGTTAATTCTGAATATGTATAGATCAAGAACCGAGGAAAACAGACTTAGATCGCGGGAAAGCGAAAGTAACCGAGTAGCCGTTTCCATTTCTGTTAAATTGAATCCGAGGTAAGTCATTATGCAAATAAATGTATTTGTATTGAAGTGTGCATATGCATAAGACTATTGATAACAGTGAATGCTTACGAGATACTATGTATATGAATTCCAGGATAAGATCTATATAGTGACAATGTTCGAGAAGTCCCGGAGAAACCTAGGAATAGATTAGATTAGCTATGTCATGACATAGGTGTCAGTTCAGTGATATCATGTAAGACCACGTCTGGGACGTCGGCGTTGATTTGAGATTTCGTGTAAGACCACGTCTGGGACATTGGCATCGATACGAGGTTTACGTGTAATACCATGTCTTGGACATAGGCATCGAATTAATTCGTGTAAGACCTTGTCTTGGACAGTGGCATTGATATATGAGTACATGTAAGACCTCGTCTAGGACGTTGGCATTGTACTACTATTCCGAACGTTCTGAGTATCCTATCAGGTTCCTAACGGTTCAACGTGCAAGTCTGTGATACGAATGGCTATGTGAATTGTAAATCCGTTTCAGGTACGTTGACTTATACACTAAGTGCATATACAAGGTAAGTATCTATATGATCTTACTATAATGAATATGTATATTGGAACAATAATATGATATATGAAAGTATGCATGAAAGAACTATATGTTTTTAAGATTTTTGAATTGATGAATGTGGCAAAATGTGGCCAAGTACATGGACCAAAGCATTCATGTGATAAATTTGCTATGAAAGTTAATTGTGCCAATGTTCCTATATCCCTATATCCCTTTCATGTTAAATTTATTTGTATATGACTTACTAAGCTTTTGGAAAGCTTACTCTGTGTGTGTGTGTGTGTGTTTTCTCTGTTTTATAGATCGTCAAAGCTACTGAAGGCTCGGGGATTGTTGAGGATTGTCATCACACTACTTAACTTGTTTTGGCATATTTTGGAAATGTAACTAGCTAGATATGGCATGTATAGGCTAGAATTTTGGTATAAGTTTGTTGTATGAACTTAGCCATAAGATGCGGCTAATTATAAGTTGATATTTTGCCTAAATGAATATGATATGTGATGTATGTCTGGGTATGGTTAGATGACTTTGGAAATGGTCAAGTTTTTGGGTAAGTATTTGGATGTATTATGTTTGTGAATTCATGAGTTTTAGTCTTATAATTTGTTATGAATGGAGTTGAACTTGAATATAGAGTTTGAATAAGTATCTTGATATGTTTTTGATGACTAATTGTGAATAAATAGAATTGGTAATTTTGCTTGTAGGTAAGACTTAATGTGGGTGGCATATTGGCCTTATAAATGGCCTATTTTTGCCACACGGTCATTGCACACGGGCGTGCCTAGTGACCGTGGGGCTAAGTCAGTAGCTAGCTAAGAGTACACCGCCTTAGCACACGGACGTGCTTGGTGGCCGTGGAGCCAAGTCAGATTCGACCACGGCCAAGGTACACGGGCGTGCTTGGTGGCCGTGGAGTTAAGTCAGATTCGACCACGGGAGAAACACATGGGAGTGTCTAGCTGCCGTGGGAGGCACACGGCCTGCCCACGTGGGTGTGTAAGCCCTGAAACTTAGAATAGTTTTAAAATTTTGAAAATTTCTATATGTGTCCCGGATTAGTTCCGACCCTGTTTCTGAGCATGTTTTAGGTCTTGTTGACCTACAGAGGGGACTCTATGATTGATATTGATGATTTACTTTACGAATTGTCTGATAAAGTTTCCGATCTGTCAGGTAATGCCCTTAATCCTAATCTGGCGACGGACACGGGATAGGGGTGTTACACTTTTACTCCTCTTTCTTTGGGTTCTCATCGGATCACCGCCGTCACCGCCGCGTTGTAACATCCTGATTTTGGGCCTAGTCAGAATAGTGGTTTCGAGACCATAAATCTGAAGTAGAAATATTTATTTTATGATTTTTTTGAGGTCCATGATATGTTTGCATGATTGTGTGAAAGTTTCGTTAAGAAATTTTGTTGATAGAGTGTCCAATTTGATTTTTAGGACTAAGTTGAATAAGTTGAAAAATATATGTTCTAGAAGCTTTGAGTATGAAATTTCCATGGATTTTTAATTAGAGGGTCTTAAATAGCAATTTGACCAATTTCTATTTTTATGGACAAAAATGGGCATGAATAGGTAAAATTTAAAAGTTTAGTAAAAGAGGCATTTTGGTCATTTGGTTAATAAAAAAATAAAAAGGTAAAGTAAGTAAAAAATCTTGTCCATCTTCCTCATGCTTAGCCGAAATTTCTAGGGTCACCATAGCTAGGGTTTCTTCAACTTCCAAGCTTGATTGTAAGTGCATCTTAGCCCCGTTTTTAATGTTCTTTACGTTTTTGAAGTTATCAATCGATCTAGCTATTTCTACCATTTATTTGAGCTAGGGTTCATGTTTAAAAATTTACCCATGTGTGTCATGCATGTATTTTGATGTCTAATGGTAGATTATGCAAGTTTAATGTTAGATAAACAACTTTTGCTAGGTGATTTTTGGTGAAAATTGACAAAAGAACTTATTTGTAAAAAGATTTCAAAATGTGTGTAAAAGTGTGATTAAATAAAAAAAGTGGACTGCTATAAGTATAAAAAAGGTTTGGCTAGGTTTGGGAATCAAAGAAATTGAATAGATTTCATTTTACGAGCCTAGGGACTAATTTTGTAAATTGTGAAAGTTTAGGGTAAAATTGTAATTTTTCCAAAGTATGGTTTTTGGACCTATTTGAATTATGTGATAATTAAATGAGCTAAATTTGCTATTATAGATCAAGAAAAACGAGATTCGAACCTTGATCGAGGGAAAACAAGGTTATCGAGGATTAGGTTCAATTTCTACTATTTTGAACCGAGGTAAGTTCTTATGTAAATAATGCAATGTTGTGATTATTTATTTAATGCTTTGATATTATATGAGCTGTATACCTTTGATATTGTATGAGCTGTATACTTGATTCCATGAATACATTTGACAAGTTCGACAAGTTCCGACACGAGAGAAAACCCAGTTTGAACCTTAGGAATAGAATAGGATACGAGTGACATGTCACTAGGATTTTCATGTGATATATGTGTTTATGTGATCTGGGTGCTGGTCTCGCACGTCTACCAGTGGCTGGGTAGTCCGGCATGTGATTGCGGATAGCTGACAGCTTGTGTGAGCAACATTTTGTAGTTACGTCTTGATTGATAGCTTGTGTGAGCAGGCCCGTGATTAGCTCGAGAGTGAGCCTTATGTGTCATGAGATATGAGGTAGCATTGGCTACATATGTGGCACTTATGTGCAAAGACTTTCCGTGTATCCGATTAGTATTCCAAGTGTTCAACGGGTATGTCAAAGACTGGAAAGAGTATGATATGTTACGAGTTCGTACATGTAATTACAAAAAACTCATAAGAATGAGCTTGGTATGTGATGAGCTTTTGGTAAGGTTAACAATGATTAAGTATGCTTATGAAGTTATGATGATAATTACGTGACTTATGCGGAATTTCTTGTATGAGTACATGTCTATGTTACTTAATGTTGTCTATTATTTGCATTTGAACTTACTAAGCTTTAAGCTTACCCCCTTCCTTTTTATTTCTTATAGTGTTGCCAAGCTAGCTCGGGGATCGAAAGTCGTCGGAGAATCGATCACACTATCAATTTAATCATTGAGGTATATTTGGTTTCACATTTTGAATATGGCATGTATAGGGGAACTTGGTCATTTTGTTACGTGTCATATTGGTTAGCCAAAAGTGTTGGCTCATTAATAATATTATTATTCATTTTGTATATGGCCATGAGATATGGCTTATACTGATTATTGTGTTGTAAGCCTATTTATTCATGCATGCTGGTGCCTATGCTTTTGTGATGTGGTTGGTTGTTGTGTGTATGTGATGAGTTATGTTGTGGCTATGAATGCTTGATGATTAAATTGGGATTTATTTAGTATGATGATCACTATGGCTTAAATGAGAATTGGTAGGTTGGGCTTGACAAAGAATGATGACTTGTGCATATACAAGTTAATAGGATATTGCCATAATCGTGACTTGTTTGAGGATGTTTAAGTATTCAATTATGCCATGTTAAGTGCCTTTGAAATTATGTATATGTTTGAGCAAATAATGGTGGCAATTGGCTTCGAAAATAGCCCTAAAGTTGTCCACACGGGAAGACACACGGGCATGTGTCTAGGCCGTGTGTGACACACGGTTTACCCCTATGGGCATGTGATCAGGCCGTGTGTCCCCTGCACCTTAGTTTTGAGAAACTGAATGTCTAGTAGTAAACACACGGGCACGAGACAAAGTCGTGTGTCTCGGCCGTGTGAGAGACACGACCATAGGACATGGGCATGTGCCCAGGCCGTGTGAAGTCTGCACTTGATTTTCGAAATTTAATTCGCCACACGACCTAAAGACACAGGCGTGTGCCTTGGTCGTGTGACCTTATTTTGTTGATGACTTCATAAACAAAATGTCATCTATTTTGGACATGGCCTGAAGCACGGGCGTGTGATACGCCACACGGGCGTGTGATATGCGACACGGGCGTGTAGCCCTGTAACATGAAAAATTTTCTAAGTTTCGTAAAATCTTCCAAATTTCTCGATATAGTCCCGACTCACTCCTAAAGTATGTTTTGGGCCTCATAGGCTCGTTTAAGGGACGTTAGTAATGTTTATGAAAAGTTTTAAATTTGAGTGGAAATTCATGTCTCGTTTTTATATGAATACTTGCGTATAAGTCCGATAATACCTCGTACCCTGTTTCGGCATTGAATACGAGTAAGGGGTGTTACACGAGTCTTCACACCTCCACCGGTTTTGGTGATTATTTCTCTTTTCTTCACCATTTTTCGATCTCTATCATTCTCTTTAGTAACCGAAAATCCTATATCATCTATTTCAATTTGTTCTTAATTTATTTCCAAATGTTGTATTTAGTGACTCACTTTTCAAGTGATCCTTTTTCTAGTTTCACATCTCTCTCAGATACAAGATCACGGGGATCCTCCAACCCTTTCGTTTCAATCAATAAAGAGTAAGTATAGTGGTCGAATGAAAAACCACTCTTTCCTTTCTTCTTTTCCTTTAGGTCGAATGTATAGTAGTGTATTTTTCCTTCAAATATTATCATATCGTATTCTACTTTACGTTAAAGGGCCGATGGATACCAATCCGAAAAGTCACTAACGTTGGAAACAAGATCACATTATATTTTGGGTCTAGTCAGAACAGTGGTTTCGGGACTAGAAATTCGACGCAAAAAAATTATTTTTATTATATTTTTATGGTCTACAGTTTTATGGAACGGTTTCATGAAAATTTTGTTAAAAAATTTTGACGTTTGGGCACCCAATTTAGTTAAAGGGACTAGATTGCAAAAAGTGCAGAACTTGAATTCTATATGTTAGAGGTGTCCAATTTCTATGAAATTCTAAATTAGAGGTCCTTAGATGGTACCATTGGTTAAGTTGGTGGACAAAAATGGACATGGTTATGTATGTTTCTAAAGTTTTTCATTAAGGGCATTTTAGTAATTTGGTAATTAAATGAATTAAAAAGCCAAAATAAAGCCAAATTTTATCCATCTTCTTCCTCCCTTAGCCAAATTTTACAAGGAGAACCATGGCTAGGGTTTGTCAAGCTTTCAAGCTCGATTATAAGCCCGTTCTTGCCTCGTTTTTAATGCTCTATACATTTTTAAAGACGTTGTAACCCGATCTATCTATTCCTAACACTAATTTAAGATATGATCAAGGTATAGGGTTTTACCCATGTTGAATATGTGTATTTTGATGTTTGATGGTAGAAAATGTATGTTTGTTGTTTGTTAAACGACTTTTGTAAAGTGACTTTTGGGAAAAAAATGTCAAAAAGGAGTTATTTGTAAAAGTATATAAAATGAGTAGAAAAATGTGAATAAATGAAAAATGTGAGCTGTTATGAGTATGAAAATAGTTGCGGCTAGGCTTGAGTGTGAAGAAATTGAACGAAATTCATTTTACGAGCCTAGGGACTAAAGTGTAAAATGTCAAATATTTAAGGGCAAAATGTAATTTTGCCATAATGTGACTTTTGGGCTGGAATGAATAATGTGATGATTAAATGAGATGAATTTTGTATTATAGATCAAGAAAAATGAAGTTCGGGGGAAAACCAAAGTGTTTGACGATTAGGTCCATTTCCACTATTTTTGTATCGAGGTAAGTTCGTATGTTTAATAAGCATTAAATTATCTATGTATAAATGCTTAATTGATATAATTGTGGTAAATTCTATATTATTGAAATGTAATGTGAATGCTATTGAGTACAATACTATGGAAATGACCGACAGAGATTCGATAAAACGAAAGTCCCGGTTGAACCTTAGGAATAAATATGATACAAATGTCATGACATTAGGTTTATTGAGATTACGTGTAAGACCATATCTAGGATATGACATTGATATGAGACTTCGTATAAGACCATAGCCAGGCTATTCGCATCGATATTGTAACGTCCCAAAAATCTAAGTATTTATCTTTGCATGTTTTTAGCACAACTACTTGTTTGCTTCAGTGGTTTGGTTGTGTTTGGGAGGGTTTGAGAAGTCCTCAGTTCAAGCCTGGGCTTGTGCAAAAAGTTTTATTTTTAGGGAATAAACCCTTGCCTATAGTTAGTAGGCTTTTAAATTATTGTGGGTAAAACAAGACATAAAGAGTCTGCTGGTATAGGGGTAAGTAGCGTGTTACCTATGCTAGAGGACTGGTGTTCGAATCTTGGTGGGAGCAGTGGAGTATTTATTTTGCTGCTATGCTGTGGAGGTGTTGGAGTTTGACTGAAACTCTGAAGTGGTTGAGGAGAATTCAAATTGAGTGGTTGAGGGGAGGTTTGATCTGGTGGAGAGATTTGAGGAGGGATTTTAGGAGGAAATCAAGGGAGATGAGGGGAGAGGGAGAGTTATGCCGAAAATGGACTTTGGCACTTAAGAATTTCGGCCAGAGTGGTACTCCTCATTTGGTATGCCTCATTTCGGTTTTGTAGTGTTTTTTCTCTCTTTGGCCGAATGTGGTAGGAGTTTTTGGCATATTCTTTTGTTCACTTTTCTTCGTTTTTGACAACCTTCCTTTTGGCTGAAACTACTCCAAGTGCCTCCTTTCTTTTCTCTCGTTTGCAATTGCTTTCTCTGCTCAAGTCTATTGTATCTCTCTTTCTTTCTTCTTGTTTTTCTGAATTGTGTAAGGTGTGTATTCGGCTAGTCCTCTTCTCTTCTTTTTCTGTTTTTGGCCGAATATACCTTCTGCCCTTCCTTCGTTTTCTTTTCTCTTTCTCCCTTAAACCGATATCTCTTATCATCTTGGTATTCAGGAGAATTACTTCATTCCTCTATCACTACTATGTCTTCGGTGTAGCAACTATTCTCTAACAAATCGGTAAGAGCACTCGACTTCTTCTTGTTTCTCTTAATCTGTAACAAGTCTCCTCCTTTCTTACACTGACAAGCCAAATACTCTTCTGTTCCTTTTGGTTTTTAGAACTTCTCGAGGAGTGAAGGATTTGCAAGTGGTATTGAAGCACTCGAAACCTTTCTTTCATCACTCGGTCAAAGGTAAGTTGTTGTGAGTATAACGATTGGGATAACCTATGCTTATTCGATTAAGTAACTGTTTAAGTGAATAATTGAGGATTGTTGGTCAAGTGTAGGTTTCAAAGGCGTGGGCGGTTTTCTCAGCAAATAGAACCCAGGTGTGTAATAGCACTCTATAAACGCTATCGGTGAAATGCCGAAAAATGTGTGTAAACACTGCCTAAAGCGTGAATCGGCAAAAGCCGAAATGTAACACCCTAAACCCGGCCTAGAAGTTAGGCCCGAATCTGGCGTGTCACATTGAATTGTTTTTGCAAAAACCTTGTTTTCAATGAAAACCCTTCTAGAGAAAAGTTAAGTAAAATCAATTTTGCTTTCAAAACGAGGTGTAGCCAAAAACCATTTCCTTGTTACTATGTAAAAATTTTCTTTGATAGCGGAAGCTCGTTCTTAAACACCATTATTTTCAAAAAACTTGAAATATGCTTAAAAGAAATAAATCCAAGTCCCGTTTTAAAATTTCAATGCATAGTGGAAGTAATGGAATAATAACTAGAGGGAAAACCTTATTACAATTCGAATTAAAATAACTTAAAATAAATAACTTAAAATCTAGAATTTAGATATTAAGAAAAACAGGTCTAATCGTCTTGCTAGTTGGCCACCTCTGAGTCCCTCCATCCGCCGAACCGCCTATTGAGGATCACTTGAGAAAAATAAAAGAGGGAGTGAGTTTTTGAAAACTCAGTGTGTATGACCCTCCTCAAACAAATATCATACATATCATATTATTAACATAACAATATCATACATGCAATGCTATGCAAACCCTCCCCAAATAATCCATCCGGTACACTTCGTCTCCGTCCAACCGAAACACTTCTGTGGGGATTTCTAAATCGACCCACCCATCCAATACACTTCAAGGGTAGCCCGGTTACGGTACTATCGAACGTTGCAGCAAAGCTGCTAATCATATAATAGGCTTAAAAAGCCATCGGTGGATCCACAGTTGTCAAGTAACCATGCGGTCCTCATATACTTCCTCCGTTCCATAATTCCCACCCGTATGCATCCTAAACAGAATATCATATGAATGCAACAAATTTACATGTAACATCCATAAATCTTACAATCAACACATAGGGGTATTTTAGTCATTTCACAAATCAAGATTATTTTAGTAATTGTGCAATTCAGTGGTATTTCAGTAATTCATAACAGTATGGGTCTTAACTATGAACGTTGGCCTGTCAACAAGTCCTCGCGGCTAAGTGAACAGACACTACGCACCAGGTAGGATTCCAGAGAAGAGTAGGTGAGTCATTAAGACTGCTTAAGTACCAAGCTCTCCCTAGATCCAATCCTAGACATGCATATGCCCGTTGCCACACTTAAAGCTTATGACTTGTTCACAGTCACACTTAATAAATTATTAAAGTTTTATGTAAGGTTAAGCAATTTACCAAATACTAAGCCCAAGACCCCTTACAAAGCCCAAACAAATTCACATACGTTCATATGGCCCACCAGGCCTAATCTCATTCGTATGGCCCATTAGGCCAAAATCACATTCATATGGCCCATTAGGCCCAAATCACATTCATATGGCCCGTCTGGCCCAATCACATTCGTATGGCCCATCTAGCCCAAATCACATTCATATAGCCCATTTGGCCCAAATCACATTCGTATGGCCCATCTGGCCCGAATCACTTCCAAGCCATGTAACCATCATGACTAGCTCATCACCTATTACCAAATCATCAAATTCGCCTATTTTGAGCCTACGACCCATCGACCCATTTTGTCCATTCTGGCCCAATTGGCCAAAACACGACCCAAGTCCATGAGATCGCTCATGGGGTCTCCATTATCGATTCCATTTCCCTCATACGAGTGTTCGCACACTCGCAAGACTACAGAAGCCAAACTTTCGGGATTTCGGGATTTCCCAATCCATTGTGTGTGTATAGTGTATGTACACACCTGATAACAAAACGCGCTGCAATCTCCTTAGCCACAATCCTACAAACAATGTCACTCAATGATTAATCACACATACCTATCGAATACTTTACCAAAAGCCGAAGTCTCACCTTAACCTTACTTGAAACACCAAGCCTTAAGAGCTTTTCCTCGATCACTAATCACGAGTACTTCCTAAATCTGTATTAATCTTGATTATTAAAAACTAAAACATAAGTGACTTATATCCATCTTAAGTCACCCTTACATTACTTACGACCATTCGGCCAACCTTCAAAACCAAAAGTGAAGAATACTTACCCAAATCCCGAAACGCATAAAGAGTAATTCAGCAGAGATCTGAAGAATAGAGATTCTGTAACACCCCTCACCCATGTCCAACTCCGGGACAGGGTTCGAGGCGTTACTGGACTTAAATATTCATAATCGTACAAAACAGAGTTACCAAATTTTGCCCAAAATTAAAACTTTTCAAACACATGCCATGGACAGAATAGGCTTACAGGCCAAAATCATTATAAGCCACATCTCATGGCTATAATCAACAAATCAATATAAGCCAATACATTTGGCTAATCACAACAACATCCATCATAAAAAAAAACTAAGTCTCTATACATGCCACTCACTTGAAAACATTTAACATACACATGCCAATACTCCAAGGATAATGGCCCGATAGTGTGATACTGCCTCCGACGATCTCCAACCCTGAGCTGACCTGACAAAACTAAAAGAAATGAAAAGGAGGGAGTAAGCTTTACACTTAGTAAGCTCGCATGAAACTAATAAGCAATATGATAACATGCTATTTTCATATTCTTCCTATTTATTCAAATTCTAGTTAAGCTGTTTTCATGAGTTATAGTCATTAAATTATTTATATCTGGAGCTACTGTACTCCAAATTAAGATCTGATAATTTTCCATGAAACTAGACTCAAATATCTTTTTACCATAAAATTTCCAGAATTTTTGGTTTAGCCAATAAATACAGTTTATTCATTAAAGATTCCCCTATTTTACTGTTTGACTATTCCGACCTCTCTTCGCTACGAATAAATTTTCTCCTCGTACAGAGTTCATATGACCTTATTATTTAGTTCATTTGAAAATAGACTCATTCATAATTTCAGATATATAAATTATATCCCACAATTAATTTTGTACAATTTTTAATGATTTTTCCAAGGCAGAATAGGGGATCACGTAATCATTCTAAACCAGTCTCACAGAAATTCAATTATCTCAAAATATATGAATCATTTGTTTGCTATGTTTATTTTATATGAAAATAGACTCAATAAGATTTAAATAAATATCTCATCCAACTTATAATTCAATCTTACTATTTTTAGTGATTTTCGAAACTCATGTCACTGCTGCTGTCCAAACAGTTTTATTGTAAATTTTTGCTCTCTCTTTCACTTTAGTTGTGTTCATCACTTGCTTACCAACCTTTCCAATTTCCGATTACATATCGAACATATTGTTCATATGTACATTTGCCACATTTCTCAATTGGTCACATTCACACTTGCACTTATTCATAACATGATCGCACTAATCATCATTAGTAAATTATCTCGTTGAACCCATTCAGAAAACACCCGATACGGTGGTCTTAGCACATATCTCCACCTACACATAATTCGGCTTTCTTGTACACATGGTGAAGGTCCCTTATCACCCATGTGACCTAGCCATTCCATCTCGTAGCTTTCTTGTCTACATGGTGTCCAACACTAGGAACCACTCATGTGACCTAGCTACTCATAACCCGTAACTTTCTTGTACACATGGTATACACACAGTATTACACATGTGACCTAGTTACATATGAAATTATTATTCCGTAGCTTTCTTGCACACATGATGAAAGTCCCTTATCATCCATGTGGCCTAGCTACATATCAAATTTTGCCATCTAGTAGCTTTCTTGTGCACACGGTAAAGGTCCCTTATCACTCATGTGACCTAGCTACATATTGTCCGTATCTCTTGGTTTTTCGAAGGTTCAATCGAGAATCTCCCATTCCATTCATTTTCATATTTTAGTTATCACCCAATGATTTGCATAATATCTAGCAAAATAATTATTGTACAAGTAAAATAAATGCATTATTTACATATAAACTTTCTTGTCGAAATCTCGTCAGGTACAACCGTGTAGCAACTCATACAACCCATGTAATATTAATTTAACATTCAATTCTTGTAACATTAATTTGCCATTCAATTTCACATGACACAACAAACATCACATTTTCCATACCATACATACCATCCATCAACTTCTCCTAAACATATTAAATCATACAATTTATGCCATATCAATAGAGAATTACAATTCAAGCATGGTATTGCATTATTATTAACACACGAACTTATCTTGAATGCCGAAACGGTCATTTTACCTTCTCGATTTTTCAATTTTCCTCCAGTTCTAGGTCCAAATCTCAGTTTTCGGGGTCTAAAACATCACATTTCACTTATTTAATTAATGTACTACTCAAAATAGTCCCTAACTCAAACTTTGGCAAAATTACAATTTTGCCCCTAAACTTTTGCATAATTACACTTTTGCCCCAATACTCGAAAATTAAACTTCAGCCCTTATTCTTATGTTTTATAACATGCAAATCATTTTTCTCTTCTATGGCAACATCAAATTCTCACTCTAACATGTACTTATGAACATTAGGTATTTTTACCGATTATGTCGTTTTACTCGTTCACGTAAAATCGCTTAGTAAAAGTTGTTTAACATTATTTCAGCCTTCATATTCTATCATAAAACATCAAAATAAACACATTTCACCTATGGTTATTTTTCCATATATGAACCCTAGGTTAAATTATTGCTAGAATAAGCTAAATCAAGTTACTGGGACTCCAAAAACGTAAAGAACATTAAAACCGGGGCTTGGAATCACTTACTATGGAGTTTGGAAGCTTGAAACAAACCCTAGCTATGGATAACCCTTGTAATTTCATCCTAATGAAGAAGATGGACATATTTGGCATTTAAATTTTGTTTTTAATTCATTTAATTCATTAAATTACCAAAATGCCCCTTAAAAAAATCTTTTGAAACATACCCATCCATTTCCATTTTTGTCCACCAACTTAACCAATGGTCTAATTATCATTTAAGGACCTCCAATTTAAAATTTCATAACAATTGGACACCTCTAACATGTAGAACTCAACTTTTGCACTTTTTACAATTTAGTCCTTTTGACTAAATTGAGTGCCCAAACGTCAAAATTTTCGAATGAGATTTTCACGAAATCATTCCGTTAAATTGTAGCCCATAAAAATATAAATAAAATAAATTTCTCAACATCGGATTTGTGATCCCGAAACCACTGTTCCGTTTAGGCCTTATTTCGGGATGTTACAGATTCGATATCAATCCCCTACCAATATCAATTTAGAGAGAGTGAGGGAGAGGAGAAGTCGGTTCGAGCAAGATCAATTGAATGAGTAAAGTACTTACACAAGAATCGGCTAATTTGAAGAAATAGTGACGGCACAAAAAGAATTTCGGCAAAGGGAGGGTGGAATTATTCGGCTTTAGAGGGTTTGGAAAAGGTAACAAGAAGAAAAGAAAAAGATCAAATGTGCTTGTGTGAGGGTGACTACATGATATTCAGTAAAGAAAAGAAAGACTGACCTATTTGCAAAACTCTCCAAATGCCGAAAGCTGCAATGAAAATTCGTAATACCCCCTAAAAGACCCAAAAACGACACTCATTTACCCTCCTAAGCTGAATTTATACACTTTCCACTTCCCAAAACGGCAACAACTCTTCACACTTTTCAGCTCCTAACTTTTCTCCCTGATAACTCCTCAATCTTATCCTAAATTTTCTCTAAGATAAGCTCCTCTTATCCCTCCTTTATTTCCTCCACAACCATCTCACAAGACCAATTCAAACTCTCCAAAGATAGAGTTCAAATCCAACACAAACTCTGGTCGTCCAATCTGCAAAATAAATACCCCAATAAAATACCATGCCACTACTCGAACCTTGGACTCCCTTTCCTACTAATGACGCCACCTCCCTGCTCCCTAAGTGGCGCCACTTTGCAACTACACCACGAGCTCTTTTGTGTCATTTTTCTTCTTCATTTATTTAAAAGGGTTACTAACTGAAGTCACAATTCCCTTGGGGCTAAAACCAAAATGTAACAGTCTGGTTTATACCCTAGTCAGAATAGTGGTTTCGGGACCACAAATCTGAGTCTGAATAATATTTTAATATTATTTTCTGTACCTTTGATATGTAATTAAGCATGTGGTAAGGTTTCGTAAATTAGTTTGTTCGTCTGTGTGTTTAATTTGATGAAAAGGATTGAATTGCATTGAAATGCAAATTTGCATGTTTTATGAAAAGATTCCTATTTGTTATGTCTTTATAAGTGTGAGGACTTATGTGGCAATTAAGTCGCTACCATGGTTAGTGGACGGAAACATGCATATATATATTATGCTTTTATATGTTTATTTTATAAGTTAAGTTAATATTATGTATTATAAGATATTATAATAAAACAAAGGCATTAAAAAGCCATTATCCTTATGTTCATCTTTCTACTATGACCGAAACAAAGAAAAGGAAAAGAAAATAAGAAAGAGTTAGGGCATTTGGCCATTTCTAAGCTCAATTCAAGATCAAGATTTGAGGAAAACGGACTTAGACCGTGGGAAAGCGAAAGTAACCGAGTTACCATTTTCGTTTCCGTTAAATCAAATCCGAGGTAAGTCATTATGCAAATAAACGTTGTATTGAATTGTGTATGTACATATAAATATTGATAAATATGAATGTTTATGAGATGATGTGTACGTGAATTTTGAGATAAGAACGACATAGTGGAAATGTCCGAGAAGTCCCATACGAACCTAGGAATAGATAGGATTAACTATGTCATGAAATAGGTATCTGTTCTGATATATCATGTAAGACCACGTTTGGGACGTTGGAATTGATTTGAAAACAATTATTGAGGTTTTAAGAAAGTCCCAAGTTTCATTGCTTATAACTTGTAAACCGTTTGTTAGTGTTTTGGAAAATGATTATTTACGTTTTTAGGAAAAACCTCGTACTGATTAATTTCATAAAAGGTAATTAATGCGTTTAAAAATAACACCAAATCCAAAATACCAGTGGCCTTATTACAGAACAGAACCCCAATTTAAAACAAATTAAAAGAAAAGTAAAATAAAGTTTACTAAATAAATAGTGCATGGCCACCACGAAGTCCGCCTCGGCCCATATTCGCAGAACTAAGAATCACATGCAAAGATTAAGCAGAGGGGTGAGTCAAAAGACTCAGTGTGCAATTCCCCACATGAACCATAACTGGGCCCGAGCCCATTCAAATGCCATATGGGCCGTAAATCACATTGGGCGAAGCCCATACCGAAACGAACAGGGCCTTAGCCCTAATAACATGTCATAGCAAATAATGAGTGCAATACGATGCAAACCCAACCCAACCTAATTTTCCATCCGCTACACACCACCCATTCCTGCCAAACACACTAGTAGGGATTTCTACAATCAACCCTCACCGCTACACACCATCGATGGTAGTCATGCTGCAGTCAGCTGCTCATCACTGAAATATGTGTCATAGCCACCAAAATAATGTGACCACGTCACCGAAATATGTGGCAAAGCCACCGAAATAGTGTGACCATGTCACTGAATCATGTGGCAAAGCCACCGAGATACACTGCCCCTTTCATCAATATCATATCCCAAGGACCATGCAACATGTTATCATATTATGATGAATGCAATCGTATTTCCAGTGTACAACCGATAATCAAATCATACATTTATTTTAGGCTATGTCATTCAAAAGGCAAAATCGTAAGGGTACTTACTTGATGTCTCCAACCTTACCCATAAGGGTATCTCGACTGTCGATATAGTCATTTCGGCTTCCAGCCAATATAGTTATTAATGCAAATTAATAAAAGAAGGTCTGAGAATTACACACTTGATTACGCGAAGAACTAGACACTCTATATCATCGACACTCTCACTAGTAGGAATAACCGCGATTTGTCTATCCCAGGCAGATGTCGGCTCTCTACCACAACCCAGCGAAAAGTCTCGAACCGCCGACACAACATGTCTTTTGAACTTAGGAACAGAGACTACGAGTCTACTCTCCTCAGGCTCCTTTAACGATACCCCCTTGGAATGGCTAGCACTCGCATCCATGAAGAGACCCTTGATCAGTACTCAAAGAGAAATGATGGTTGTCTATTAAAGAGATTGGTTTATGGCAATGAAGGAGAAAAGACCATGGATAAACCGCAATCAAGAGAACTTCTTTACCTTGGTAAAAGAATAAACTGGTCACAGACAGACTTGGCTAAAGATTCTAATCCGACGCGAACATGCCACGTTAAGAGGAGAAAAGAAAAGATTAACCGCGAACTACATCAAGAACAAAATGCCATTCGGCTATGACCACATAAAACTGAAAGAAAATAGAGAAAGAATCGAAAGGGTCTCCCTTACCTTGCACAAATAGAAACTGATTGAAGAGAAGACCTTCGGCAACCAACAAGCCCTTTGGTTCTTGGGGTTTGGCTAAAGGACAAATGAAGAAACAAACGGGGTTATAAGAGATGGAGTAACCAACTTCGAAAGATAAACCGATTTGATCTATGATCATCGCATAAGTGATCGCTTTCCTTAGAAGGAGTAAAAAGATAATAAGAATGAAGGAGGAATTCTTTACCTTCAACCGAGAGAAGCTGAATGGAGTCTAAGAAGATTTGGCACCAGCGGCAAATGCCAATGGTTTCGGTTCAAGAGAAGAACAAGGACCGAAAAGAAAAGTAACGAAAGTAGAAGCAGTGTAGAAGGAAAGAGGGTTTTGGTTTAGTGAAGAATGTAGAGAAATGAAGGAGAAAGGTTTCGGCTAATGTGTTGCTAAAGAAGTATGCTTCGAATGGGAGAAGAAGGGAATTCGACTATGCTTGAGAACTTTAGGGAAAAGGGAACGAAAGTTGAAAAAAAAAGAAGATGAAAGAAAAAGAGTAGAAGTAAGAATGTGTGCTACGGTTTTTGGTAACAAAGAAGTGACACAAGGTGACCGAAATGCAAAAGAAAAGGGAAGGCTCCTAGAATGGTTTCGGTTTTACTCATCTCTCAAAAGGTATTTCGAAAAATGGCACTCCACCACCCCTTATGACTGAAAATACTAGTATGAAAATGCCTCAACACACAAAAGAGAAATTTGGCACCCACCTATCCTAGCTAAAACCGAACATGCTCCCATAGTATTTCCAACATTCGACCAAACTCTCATCCAGCTCCTCACTTCCTTGATTTGCTCCTTGTTTCACTCTCCATCCCCCATTTGAATTGTTTGACCAATTCGACTCCCCCAAGCTCTCTTGTCCATCCATTTGAATGCATTTGACCCATTCAACAACCACCTTTGAAGAGTCCCAGCGAATGCCAACACCACTCCATCTTGGTGCCAAAAATAAAGCTCCACAATGTGGAAGATGAGATTCGAACTCCTCCCGTTTTGCTCCTACAAGTGACGCCACCTCCACTCCACCATAAGCTCATCTTGTGACCTCAAATGCAATTGAATATTCTTAAAGCCTACCTCCCCTAGCTCTCCCCCCTTAAGCCCAAAAACCAAGATTTTACCAAGGCTCCGGCTTGAACCCGAGCCTTCCCAAGGCCCCCTCAAACACACCAAACCAACAAGCAAAGCTAGGCAAACACATGAAAATAGTTAAAGCGCAGAACCCTTAATTCTAAGATGTTACAGTTCTACCCACTTAAAGAAATTTCGGCCTCGAAATTTACCTGATCAAAAGAGGTGAGGGTATTGCTGTCGCACCACATCTTCTGGCTCCCAAGTGGCTTCTTTCGAATATTGATTATGCCATAAGACTTTAACCAATGAAACTAATTTTTTTCTCAAAACCTTAATATCCCGGTCCAAGATTTGCATTGGTTCTTCTTCAAAAGACAGGTCGGGTCTTACTTCAATGTCTTCCACCGGTACAATGTGAGACGATCCAAACGGTAGCGCCTTAACATCGAGACATGGAATACGATATGGATCTGACTTAGCTCTGGGGCAACTCAAGCTGATAAGCCACTGGCCCCACATGTTTGATTATCTGATACGGCCCGATGAATCTGGGCTCAGCTTGCCCTTTTGACCAAACCTTAAAATCTTCTTCCAAGGTGAGACTTTCAAAAAGACCAGATCCCCTACTAAGAATTCTATTTCCTTACGCTTCAGATCTGTATACGATTTCTGTCTGTCGGACGCTTCTTTCAACCGAGCCTGAACCAACTTAACCTTTTCCTCCGTCTCTAAGATCAATTTCGGACCCAACAATCGCCGCTCACCCAACTCTGTCCAGCAGGTAAGGGTACGACACCTACGACCATATAATGCCTCGTAGGGTGCCATCTGAATGCTGGATTGATAGCTGTTATTGTACGCGAATTCAGCCAACGGCAGGTAATCTTCCCAACTACCTTTGAAGTGAATTACACAGCCCCTTAACATGTCCTCTAGAATCTGAATTACCCTTTCCGACTGACCATCAGTCTGTGGGTGGAATGCTATGCTGAAGTCTAGCCTTGTACCCAAAGCTTCATGCAACGTCTTCCAGAATCGCGATGTAAACCTAGGATCCCTGTCTGATATGATAGACACTGGTACCCCATGCAATCTCACAATTTCTGCTACATATAGCTTGGCCAACTTCTGCAATGAATAGTCGACTCGAATGGGTATGAAGTGGGCAGACTTCGTCAACCGATCGACAATCACCCACACCGAATCTTTCTTAGTAGGCGTCAGGGGTAGCCCACTAACAAAATCCATCGTTATCCTCTCCCACTTCCAAAGTGGCATCTTCACCGACTTCAGCAATCCTGACTGTAACTGATGTTCTGCCTTCACCTGCTAGCATGTCAAACACTTACTCACAAACTCGGTAACTTCCCACTTCAAACCAGGCCACCAGTATAGTTCACGCAAATCTCGATACATCTTACTTCCACAGGGATGCGTAGCGTATGGGCTACTATGCGCTTCCCTCAGAATCATATGTCTCAACTCATAGTTCTTCGGCATACAAACCTTTCCATGGAAACATAACACCCCTACACTGTTCAGACTAAATTCCCCCACTTCACCATTCTTCACTTGCTAAAGTCAAGAACTTAACACATCGTCCAATAACTACTTCTCTTTAATCTGACTTACCCATGTCGGCTTCACTTGAAGTTCGGCTAAGAGGCTACCGTCTTCATACAGACTGAGATGAGCAACCATTGCCCTCAAATCTGATATCACCTTATGACTTAACGCATCCGCCACTACGTTAGCTTTACCCGGGTGATGCTCGATCAAGCAGTCGTAGTCCTTCAATAACTCGATCCACCTCTGCTGCCTTAAATTCAACTCCTTCCGGGTAAGGAGATATTTCAGGCTCTTATGATCAGTGTAGATAATTGACTTTTCTACATACAAATAGTGTCTCCAAATCTTCAGGGCGAACACTACCGCAGCTAGTTCCAAATCGTGAGTGGGATAATTCACCTCATGTGGTCTTAATTGCCGAGACGCATACGATACTACCTTCCCTTCTTGCATCAACACACACCCTAACCCTGTGTGCGAAGCATCACAATAAACAACAAACTCCTTCCCAGCCTCAGGCTGAACCAATACCGGTGCCTCGGTCAAAATCCTCTTTAGCTTCTCAAATCTTTCTTACTGCTTATCAGCCCAAACAAATGGTACCCCTTTCCGTAACAACTTGGTTAATGGTGCCGCAATCAAGGAGAATCCCTCAACAAACCTTCTGTAGTATGCAGCTAACCCAAGAAAACTTCGAATTTCTGCTATAGACTTTGGCTTTCCAGTCCAGAACAGCTTCGATATTTCAAGGATCAGCCCTAATCCCCTCGACAGAAATAATGTGTCCCAAGAAGGTGACTTCCTTCAGCCAAAATTCACACTTGCTGAATTTGGCATACGGTTGCTTCTCTCTCAATACCTGCAGAACAACCCGAAGATGCAAATCATGCTCCCCGTCCGCTCTTGAGTACACCAGGATGTCATCTATGAATACTACCACAAACCGGTCTAGATAGGGTTGGAAGACCCGGTTCATCATGTCCATAAAAGTAGCTGGTGCATTCGTTAACCCGAACGGCATTACAAAGAACTCGTAGTGTCCATAACGAGTTCGAAAAGCAGTCTTATGAATATCCTCCTCCTTGACCTTCAGCTGATGATACCTAGATCTCAAATCTATCTTCGAGAACACCGAAGCTCCTCTTAGCTGATCGAACAAATCGTCTATCCTTGGCAACGGGTATTTGTTCTTAATCGTCAACTTGTTCAACTGATGGTAGTCAATGCACATACGCATCGACTCGTCCTTTTTCTTCACGGACAACACCGGCGCTCCCTACGGAGATACACCAATAAATCCACGATCCAACAACTTTGGATATGAGCTTTAAGTTCTACCAGCTCTTTCGGCGCCATCCTATATGGGGCGATGGACACCGAAGCCGTTCTCGGAAGTAGCTCAATTCCAAATTCCATTTCGCGATCCGGAGGTAACCCCGGAAGCTCTTCAGGAAAGTCATCCACAAATTCCTTCACCGTTCTAACATCCCTTACAGACAATTCTTTTGCATCCAAAGCACTGATGAAAGCTAGAAATGCCTTGCACCCTTTCCGCACCATCCTGCAGCCTTTAGTGCAGAAACCACATCGGACAGGTAATTCCTTCTTTCTCCTATCACAATTACTTCTTTATCCTCTGAAGTTCTTAACACCATACGCTTAGCAGCGCAATCCAAATTTGCACGATGCTTTACCAGCCAGTCCATGCCTAAGATAAGGTCAAACTCACCGAATGGCAATTCCATCAAGTCCGCCGGAAATACTACTCCTTGAATTTCTAAAGGCACATCCCTAAACAACTTGTTCACTACTACGGATTGTCCTAAAAGGCTAACCACAGACATTTCACTAGCGGCAATTTCAGATTTAATTCTTAAAGTCTCAGATACGGTACAAGCAACATATGAATGGGTCGACCCAATATCAATCAAAGCAGTAAATGGTTTATCAACTATAAGAAATGTACCGGTTATGACGTCCAGTGCGTCGCCATCCTCTCGTCGTCGAGCTGCATAGACTAAACCCGACTATCTTGTATCTGCATTATCGACACCCCTGCCCAGTGCTCCACGACCTCGACCAAAACCATTTCCTCCTCTGGCCAGACCACGACCTCTCGGCGGCTGTTGACCACCCCTCCTGAACTGAGCAAAACCCTGACCTATTGGTCGCACCTTATCTAATTCTTGTGGACAGTCTTTTATCATATGATCTTTAGATCAACACTTGAAACATCCCCCAGTTTTTCTCCAACACTCCCCCAAATGCATTTTCCCACACAGAGCACATGGTCAAAACTGATCTACCGTAGAAGGCATCGCAACTCGAGTTGGCCCATCAAACCTAGACCTCTTTTGAAAACCCCCAGATGATCCCGACGACCCCAAACTCCTCTTATTTTTACCCCTATCTTTATCCCTGTTTTGCCTCTCAGACCGCTTTACCTCTTCGGGTATTTTAGCTTTTTCAACCAGAATGGAAAAATCTCTTTCTCGCTGCAGAGCTATCAGTACTCGCAGCTCATCTCGCAATTCATCTTCGAATCGTACACAACGCTCATAGTCAGTCACAACTATTCCTTGGGCGTAACGGCTCAAGCGCGGAAAGTTCGCCTCGTACTCAGCCACAGATTTACCCCCTTGAACTAGATTCAGAAATGCTTTTCTTTGGGCATCCACGTAGCTTGCCCCAACATATTTTCCTTGAAACGCTGTCTTAAAGAAACCCCAGGTAATACGATCCGCTGGAGTACCCTCCCTTACCGTGAGCCACCACTGGTATGCCTCATCTCGAAGAAGAGACACCGCTCTTTTCAATTTCTCCTCTGCCGTGCAGTCCAGATCATCCATAATTCGCTCAACTACCTCCAGCCAATATTCAGTTACGTTTGGGGCTACCCCAGAGATACCCCTGGATATCTCCGCCCCATTTGCTCGAAGTCGCTCAGGGATAGACTTCCGAGCTACTGATCCCGTGCTTGCCCCAGCAACCCGTTCCAGAACACGCAACATTGCTTGGGATAAAGCATTATCCCCTCCAGATCGATCCTGAGACCTCGCTTCCACTACTGGTGATACTGGCACTTCGCCTTCCGGCTCATGTCTTGATTCTGAGGATCCAGCCTCAGGACCCCGGCCTCTACCACGGCCGCGTGTACCACGTCCACGTCCTCTAGCGCTCATGTCTACTGAATCGTCTTAATCTGATTAGAATTTTATGAATTAGTATATCATTCCACTATTTATTAATGGATATCTTATGAAGACAAATTTAGAAGTAGTTTTCGCAAACCATATTTCTAAAGGTCTCAACCTCTAAAGTCTTAATTCTTATAACTAGCAATCACAATACAGTAGATAGTTTTCCTCTAATCATTTCATAAAATCAAATAGAATCAGAAGACTTACGGATTTCGTGCCGGAGACTTGAGTGCCATACCTCAAAAATAAAACATATATTTCTTAAACAATATTTTAAACAAATTTATAGAAAAAGTTGTCGAACCCATTCCACAACTGAGTTTTGCAACCAGGCTCTGATACCACAAAATGTAACACCCCAAACCCAGCCTAGACATTACGACCGGATCTGGTATGTCACATGGAAAGGTTGTTTAAAGAAACTTCGTGATTGCTTAAAAATTTTGCGTTTTGTGTTCATTTTGAAAATCAGATTCGTTTTTAAGGTTCCCTTGCAAAATGTTGTGAATATTACTAACTACCAAAAACTTGTTTTACAATACGAGATTTGAAATTGGTGGATTTTAGGATGTGACATTTTGAAAACAACTATTGAGGTTTTAAGAAAATCCCGAGTTCCATTGCTTATAACTTGTAAACCATTTGTTAGTGTTTTGGAAAATGATTATCTTCGTTTTTAGGAAAAACCCCGTACCGATTGATTTCATAAAAGGCAATTAATGCGTTTAAAAATAACACCAAATCCAAAATACCAGTGGCCTTATTACAGAACAGAATCCCAATTTAAAACAAATTAAAAGAAAAGTAAAATAAAGTTTACTAAAGAAATAGTGCATGGCCACCACGAAGTCTGCCTCGGCCCATATCCGTAGAACTAAGAATCACCTGAAAGGATTAAGCAGAGGGGTGAGTCAAAAGACTCAGTGTGCAATTCCCCACATGAACCATAACTGGGCCCGAGCCCATTCAAATGCCATCTGGGCCGTAGCCCTATTAACATGTCATAGCAGATAATGAGTGCAATGCGATGCAAACCCAGCCCAACCTAATTTTCCACCCGCTCCACACCACCCATTCCTGCCAAACACACCAGTGGGGATTTCTACAATCAACCCTCATCGCTATATACCATCGATGGCAGTCATGCTGCAGTCAGCTGCTCATCGCCAAAATATGTGGCATAGCCACCGAAATAATGTGACCACGTCACCGAAATATGTGGCAAAGCCACCGAAATAGTGTGACCATGTCATCGAATCATGTGGCAAAGCCACCGAAATACACTGCCCCTTTCATCAATATCATATCCCAAGGCCCATGCAACATGTTATCATATTATGATGAATGCAATCATATTTCCAGTGTACAACAATCATACATTTATTTTAGGCTATGTCATTCAAAAGGCAAAATCATAAGGGTACTTACTAGATGTCTCCAACCTTCCCCATAAGGGTATCTCGATTGTCGATACAGTCATTTTGGCTTCCAACCAATACAGTTATTAATGCAAATTAATAAAAGAAGGTGTGAGAATTACACACCTGATTATGCGAAGAACTAGACACTCTATATCATCGACACTCTCACTAGCAGGAATAACCGCAATTCGTATATTCCAGGCAAATGTCGGCTCTTTACCACAACCCGATGAAAAGTCTCGAACCGCCGACACAGCATATCTTTTAAACTTAAGAGCAAAGACTACGAGTCTACTCTCCTCAGGCTCCTTTAACGATACCCCCTTGGAATGGCTAGCACTCACATCCATGAAGAGAGCCTTGATCAGTACTCAAAGATAAACGATGGTTGTCTATTAAAGAGATTGGGTTATGGCATCGAAGGAGAAAAGAACATGGATAAACCGAAATCAAGAGAACTTCCTTACCTTGGTCAAAGAATAAACTGGTCACAGACAGACTTGGCTAAAGATTCTAATCCGACGCGAACAAGCCACGTTAAGAGGAGAAAAGAAAAGATTAACCGTGAACTACATCAAGAACAAAATAGCCAATTGGCTATGACCACATAAAACCGAAAGAAAATAGAGAAAGAATCGAAAGGGTCTCCCTTACCTCGCACAAACAGAAACCGGTTGAAGAAAAGACCTTCGGCATCCAACAAGCCCTTTGGTTCTTGGGGTTTTTCTAAAGTACAAATGAAGAAACAAACGGAGTTATAAGAGATGGAGTAACCAACTTCGAAAGAGAAACCGATTTGATCTATGATCATCGCATAAGTGATTACTTTCCTTAGAAGGAGTATAAAGATAATAAGAATGAAGGAGGAATTCTTTACCTTCAACAGAGAGAAGCCGAATGGAGTCCAAGAAGATTCGGCACCAGCATAAATGCCAACAATGGTTTCGGCTCAAGAGAAGAACAAGGAACGAAAAGAAAAGTAACGAAAGTAGAAGCAGTGTAGAAGAGAAAGAGGGTTTCGGTTTAGTGAAGAATGTAGAGAAATGAAGGAGAAAGGTTTCGGCTAATGTGTTGCTAAAGAAGTAAGCTTCGAATGGGAGAAGAAGGGAATTCGGCTATGCTTGAGAACTTTAGGGAAAAGGGAACGAAAGTTGAAAAAAAACAAAGATGAAAGAAAAAGAGTAGAAGTAAGAATGTGTCCTACGGTTTTTGGTAACAAAGAAGTGAAAAAAAATGAAGATGAAAGAAAAAGAGTAGAAGTAAGAATGTGTCCTATGGTTTTTGGTAACAAAGAAGTGACACAAAGTGACCGAAATGCAAAAGAAAAGGGAAGGCTCCTAGAATGGTTTCGGTTTTACTCCTCTCTCAAAAGGTATTTCAAAAAAAGGCACTCCACCACCCCTTATGACCGAAAATACTAGGATGAAAATGCCTCAACACACAAAAGAGAAATTCGGCACCCACCTATCCTAGCTAAAACCGAACATGCTCCCATAGCATTTCCCACATTCGGCCGAACTCTCATCCACCTCCCCACTTCCTTGATTTGCTCCTTGTTTCACTCTCCATCCTTCATTTGAATTGTTTGACCAATTCAACTCCCTCAAGCTATCTTGTCCATCCATTTGAATGCATTTGACCCATTCAACAACCACCTTTGAAGAGCCCCAGCCGAATGCCAACACCTCTCCATCCTGGCGCCAAAAATAAAGCTCCATAATGTGGCAAATGAGATTCGAACTCCTCCCCTTTTGCTCCTACAAGTGAGGCCACCTCCACTCCAGCATAAGCTCATCTTATGACCTCAAATGCAATTGAATATTCTTAAAGCCTACCTCCCCTAGCTCTTCCCCTTAAGCCCAAAAACCAAGATTTTACCAAGGCTCCGGCTTGAACTTGAGCCTTCTCAAGGCCCCCTAAACACACCAAACCAACAAGAAAAGCTAGCCAAACACATGAAAATAGTCAAAACGCAGAATCCTTAATTCTAGGGTGTTACACTTAGTGACCATGGGGCTAAGTCAGTAGCTGATTAAGGGTACACAGCCTTGGTACATGGTCGTGCCTGATAACTGTTTGATTTAGTTAGAATCAACCACGACCAAGGTACACGGACGTGCTTGGTGGCCGTGGAGTAAAGTCAGATTCAACCACGGGGAAGAGACACGGGTGTGTCTGGTGCCCATGGAAGACACACGGCCTGCCCACACGGGCGTGTGTCCTGCATAACTTAGAAAAATTTTAAATTTCTGAGAATTTCTGTAAGTGTTCAGCCTAGTCCCAGCCCTACTCTAAAGCATGATTAAAGTCTTGTTTACCTATTTAAAGGACACTATGATTATGATTATATATGATTTTCGTGTAATGTCTGCAAAAGTTTTTGATCTCTCCGGTAATACCTTTAACCCTAATTCAACGACGGACTCGGGTTAGGGGTGTTACATTTGGTTGGTATCATAGCTACAATTTAGTCAATTCTCAGACTAACGTAGCGTGTCAGAGTCTAGCTATACATGCTGTATATTTAAACTGTGATAGTGTGATGAATCCTAACTTTAAAATGTAATTTTCGTATAGTAATAGATCCCGAAAGAGCTGTAGTTGACGATATAGAAAGTAATGCGCCTGCTCCCGCGCAAGGGACATCGTCCTCTAATTCGAGACCGGCTACGAACGGTCAAGAGGGAGAAGTTAAAAAAGTTTTCTTTCAGATGATGAGTGAGTGGTTCACTCAATTTATTAGAAATAACCCGATTGTTTTGCAACATCCGCCCCCGCCTAATCACCCTCAAACATCTGCTATGCCTCCGACTATGAATCTGAATCTGTTGAACAAGCCTTCGGTTGATAAAATCTGTAAGTATGAGGCTGAAGAGTTCAGGGCTACTAGTGATGATGATGCTGAGAAGGCTGAGTTCTAGTTAGAAAACATGATCCGAGTATTCGATGAGATGTTCTTGACTCCGTAAGAAAGTATTAAATGTGTTATTTCACTGCTTTGAGATGCAGCTTATCAGTGGTGGAAGACTCTGATTTCTGTTGTTCCGAAAGAACGGGTGACATGGGACTTCCTTCAGATTGAGTTTCAGAAGAAATATATTAGTAAGAGGTTCATCGATCAGAAACGGAAGGAATTTCTGGCAATGAAACAGGGCTGTATGTCTATTACTGAATATGAATGAGAGTTTGTCAGACTGAGTCAACATGCTCGTGAATGCGTATCTACTGAGGCAATAATGTGCAAAAGATTCGAAGATTGCCTTATTGAAGATATTCGTTTGTTAGTCGGGATATTAGAAATAAAAGAGTTCATTGTACTTATTGATCGAGCATGCAAAGCTGAGGCACTAGGGAAAGATAAAAGGAAAGCTGAGTCTGAAGCTAGAGATGTGAGAAAGAGATTTCAGAGTAGATCATTTCAGCCTGTTTCGAAGAAATTTTGAAATAAGCATAGCCGTTAAAAGGCTAATGTTGGACAATCGAATAGAGATCGAGCTAGATCACAAATGAGCTCCAAAAACCCAGCAACTTCAATAGCAAGTGTTGGAAATGTCCGTTCTGAAAGACCCGAGTGTAAGCATTATGGAAAAAAGGCATTCGGGAAGTTGTAGATTGAATGACCGGGCTTGCTTCAGATGTGGATCATTAGATCATTTCATTTGAGATTGCCCAGAGTTAGTTGAGCCAGAGACTATTCAGAATCTGAGATCTGATAATGCTCCAATGAGAGGTAGACTATCGAAAAATGGAAGAAATGCTAGTCGTAGTCAGAGAACTATGAGAGATATTGTTGCGAGATCCGAAGCTAAAGTGCCTGTCAGAGCATATGCTATCCGAGCTCGTGAGGAAGCTTCATCTCCAGATGTTATAACGGGTACTTTTATACTTTATGATACTTCTGTGGTTGCATTGATAGACCTGGTTCTACTCATTCGTATATATGCATGAACTTAGTATTCTGTAAGACTTTGCTTGTAGAGTCTACTGAGATTGTTATAAAAGTATCGAACCCCTTAGGTAAAAGTGTCCTGTTGACAAAGTATGCAAGAATTGTCCGTTAATGTTTTGAGATATCTGTTTCCCTGCTGATCTGATGCTACTACCGTTTGATGAGTTTGATATAATTCAGGGTATGGATTGGTTGACATTGCATGATGCGATTGTGAATTGCAAAAGAAAGATCATTGATTTGAAAGGTCAGAATAATGAAATAGTTCAGATTGAGTCTAGTGAATTGAAAGGATTGTCTGCAGTGATATCTTTGTTGAAAGCTCAGAGTTATATGAAAATGGGCTACGATGCTTATTTTGCTTATGTGGTTGATTCGAAAGTATCTGAAAAGGAAGTTGAATTAGTGCCAATTGTTTATGAGTTTTCTGATGTATTTCCTGAAGAATTGCTGGGATTACCTCCGATACATGAAGTTGAATTTGGTATTAATTTGTTGCCTAGTACAACACCTATTTCGATAGCTCCGTATAGAATGATACCAATAGAGTTGAAAAAGTTAAAGTCGCAGTTGCAAGAGTTAACTGACAGAGGATTCGCCAGACCGAGTTTTTCATCGTGGGGTGCTCTAGTTCTGTTTGTGAAAAAGAAAGACGGCAGGATGAGAATGTGCATTGACTACCGTCAATTGAACAAAGTGACCATAAAGAACAAATATCCGTTTTCCAGGATTGATGATTTATTTGATCAGTTAAAAGGAGCTACTGTGTTTTCAAAGATAGATTTGAGATCGGGATATTATCAGTTGAGAGTGAAAGATTTAGACATTCTGAAAACGACTTTCAGAACGAGGTACGGGCATTATGAGTTTTTAGTTATGCCATTTGGACTAACGAATGCTCCTGCTGTTTTTATGGATCTCATGAACAAAATTTTTAGACCATACCTCGATCGATTTGTTGTTGTGCTTATAGAAAATATTTTGATCTATTCACGTGATGAAAACGAGCATGCTGAACATCTGAGAATCGTGTCGCAAACTTTGCAAGAAAAGCAGTTGTATGCGAAATTTAGTAAATGTGAATTCTGGTTACGTGAAGTCAGTTTTCTAGGACATATTGTATCAGCCTCTGGAATGCAAGTTGATCCAAGAAGATTTCTGCTATTCTGGATTGGAAACCTCCGAAGAATGTGTCTGAAGTCTGCAGTTTTCTGGGACTAGCTGGCTATTATCGTCGGTTTGTAAAAGGATTTTCAGTGATAGCTACTCTGTTAACCAGATTTCTTCATAAAGATGTGAGATTTGAATGGTCTGATAAATGTAAGAAAAGTTTCGATTAGTTGAAAACGCTGTTAACTGAAGCTCCAGTCTTGACATAGCCATAAATGGGCATAGAATTTGTAATATACAGTGATGCTTTGTTAAATGGTCTGGGATGTGTTTTGATGCAAGAAGGCAAAGTAATAGCTTATGCCTCGAGACAATTGAAGCCTCATGAGAAAAACTACCTGACACACGATCTTGAGCTAGCTGCGATTGTGTTCGCATTAAAGATTTGGCGCCATTATCTTTTTGGTGAAAAATGTCACGTATTTTTGGATCACAAAAGTTTAAAGTATCTGATGACTCAAAAAGATTTGAATCTGCGACAGAGAAAATGGATAGAGTTGTTGAAAGACTACGAGCTTGTGATAGATTATCATCCGGGTAAAGCAATTGTTGTTGCCAATGCACTGAGTAGGAAATCATTGTTTGCACTTTGTGCCATGAATGCTCAATTAGATTTGTCTGATGATAGTTTAGTGATAGCTGAATTGAAAGCAAAACCGTTGTTTTTACAACAAATATGCGATGCTCAAAAATTTGATAATGAAATAATAGTGAAACGAGCTCAGTGTGATTTGAATTCTGATTCTGAATTTGAAGTCGTTGATGATTGCTTGAGATTTCGAGATCGTATTTGTGTTCTGAGAAATTCTGAGTTATTACTGTTGATTCTGAGTGAAGCTCATAACAGTTGTTTATATGTTCATTCGGGAAGTGCAAAGATGTATCATGATTTAAAACAACATTATTGGTGGTCTGGAATACAACGAGACATATCCGATTTTGTGTCAAAATGTTTAGTTTGTCAGCAAGTCAAAGCTAAACATCAGGTTTTGTCTGGGTTGTTACAACCGATTTCGATTCCTGAGTGGAAATGGGATAGAGTAATGATGGACTTTGTTTCTGGATTGCCTCTGACTCCGAGAAAGAAAGATGCGCTTTGGGTTGTGGTTGATAGATTAATGAAATCTTCCCATTTTATTCCGGTACGATCTGACTATTCACTTGATAGATTAGCCAAGCTTTACATTTCTGAGATTATGAGATTGCATGGGGTGCCACTATACATTGTGTTAGACAGAGATCCGAGGTTTACATCACGATTCTGGAGGAAATTATAAGAAGCTTTAGGCACGAAATTGCATTTCAGTACCGCTTTTCATCCGCAAACGGATGGTCAATTCGAGTGGATCATTTAGACTCTTGAGGATATGCTGAGATGTTGTGTTCTTCAGTTTAATGATACGTGGGAACAATACTTACCCTTGATTGAATTTGCTTATAATAATAGTTTTCAGTCAAGCATCAAAATGGTACCTTATGAAGCTTTGTACGGACGTAAGTGTCGTACACCTCTGTATTGGACTGAGCTTAGTGAAAACAAGCTACACGGGGTTGATTTGATAAAAGACACTAAATAGAAAGTGAAAGTAATCCCTGATAGCCTGAACTCAACATCTGATCGTCAGAAGTCTTATGCGGAGTTGAAAAAGAAAAGATATTGAATTTGAAATCGGTGACAAAGTATTTCTAAAAGTGTCTCCATGGAAGAAAGTGATCCGATTCGGACGTAAAGGCAAGTTAAGTCCGAGGTTCATCAGACCGTATGAAATTATTGAATGTGTTGGGCCTGTTGCATATAAATTGTGGTTGCCCTCTAAGTTAGAAAAGTTACATAATGTCTTCCACGTATCGATGCTCCGTAGATATTGATCTGATACGTCACATGTAGTTGCTCCGTCAGAAATTGAAATCCGATCTGATATGACTTACGAAGAATAACCGATCCGTATCTTAGCTTGTGAAGTGAAAGAATTAAGAAATAAAAGAATTCCGTTAGTTAAAGTATTGTGGCACCGACACAGAATAGAAGAGGCTACGTGGGAGCCTAAAGATTTAATGAGACAGCAATATCCGAATCTGTTTAATGGTAAGATTTTTGGGGACGAAAATCTCTAAGGGGGGAGAATTGTAACAGTCCGGTTTATACCCTAGTCGGAACAGTGGTTTCGGGACCACAAATCTGAGTCTGAATAATATTTTAATATTATTTTTTGTACCTTTGATATGTGATTAAGCATGTGGTAAGGTTTCGTAAATTAATTTGTTCGTCTGTGTGTTTAATTTGATGAAAAGGATTGAATTGCATTGAAATGCAAATTTGCATGTTTTATGAAAAGATGCCTATTTGTTATGTCTTTATAAGTCTGAGGACTTATGTGGCAATTAAGCCACTACCATGGTTAGTGGATGGCAACATGCATATACATATATTATGCTTTTTTATGTTTATTTTATAAGTTAAGTTAATATTATATATTATAAGATATTATAATAAAATAAAGGCACTAAAAAGCCATTATCCTTATGTTCATTTTCTACTATGACCGAAACAAAGAAAAGAAAAAGAAAATAAGAAAGAGTTAGGGCATTCGGCCATTTCTAAGCTCAATTCAAGATCAAGAACCGAGGAAAACGAACTTAGACCGTGGGAAAGCGAGAGTAACCGAGTAGCCGTTTCTGTTTCCATTAAATCAAATCCGAGGCAAGTCATTATGCAAATAAACACATTTGTATTGATTTGTGTATGTACATATAAATATTGATAAAGATGAATGTTTATGAGATGATGTGTACGTGAATTTTGAGATAAGAATGACATAGTGGAAATGTCCGAGAAGTCCCGTACGAACCTAGGAATAGATAGGATTAACTATGTCATGAAATAGGTATCTATTCTGATATATCATGTAAGACCACGTCTGGGACGTTGGCATCGATACAAGATTTACGTGTAAGACAACATCTGGGATGTTGACACAGATACGAGATTTACGTGTAAGACCATGTCTGGGACATTGGCATCATATTGATTCGTGTAAGACCCTGTCTGGGACAGTGGCAATGATATCTGAGTACATGTAAGACCTCGTCTGGGACGTTGGCATTGTACGACTATTCCAAGTTTTCTAAGCATCCTATTAGATTCCGAACAGTTCAACGGGTAAGTCTGGGATACAAAAGGTTATGTGGATTATAAATCTGTTTCAGGTACGTTTAATAAGTACTCAAGGTGTGTATGAGAGGTAAGTATTTATATGAACTTAGTAAAATGAATATGTGCAATGGAATGATGAGATGATATGTGAAGTTATGCTTAGATGAACTATGTACATATGTGGTAATGAGTTGAAGTATGTGATAAATTATGGCTAAACAATTGAGCCAAACTCTATGTGAAATGTATATGCTATGAGAACCATTATTGTTATTGTATAAATATGCTATGTGCATTTTAAGTTAAGTTTATTTGTATATGGCTTACTAAGCTTTTGGAAAGCTTACTCTCTGTGCGTTTTCTCTGTTTTATAGATTGTCAAAGCTACTGAAGGCTCGGGGACCATCGAGGATCGTCATCACACTACTCAACTTGTTTTGGTACATTTTGGAAATGTATATAGCTAGATATAGCATGTATAAGCTAGATGTATGGTTAAGAATGAGATATGAATTTAGCCATGTGATTTGGCTAGTAATATGTTTTAATGAATATGATATTTGGTGCATGTTTTGGTGTAGTTGGGTAATATTTGAAATGGTTGAGATTTGATAAGTATATGGACAAAATTAAGAGCATATATGTTTGACAAAAGAATGAGTTCACGAAAGGTAAGTATGGATGAATTATGCTTGTGATTACATGAGTTTTAGTCTTGTAATTTGTTATGGATGGGGTTGGATTTGTTTGTAAAGACTGATTGGTAGTCTTGACATGTTTTTTGGTGACTATTTGTGCATAAATCGATTTGGTAATTTGCTTGTAGGTAAGACCCTATAGTGGGTGGTATTTTGGCCTTGAAAATGGCCTATTTTGCCACACGGTTGTGGAACATAGGTGTGCTTAGTGACCGTGGGGCTAAGTTAGTAGCTGATTAAGGGTACACGATTTTGGTACACGGACATGCCTAGTAACCGTGTGGTTTAGTCAGAATCGACCACGGCCAAGGTACACGGGCGTGCTTGGTGGCTGTGGAGTAAAGTCAGATTCAACCACGGGGAAGAGACACGGGTGTGTCTGGTGCCCGTTGAAGACACACAGCCTGCCCACACGGGCGTGTGTCCTACTTATCTTAGAAAAGTTTTAAATTTCTTAGAATTTCCGTAAGTGGTCGGCCTAATTCCAGCCCTCCAATGCATGATTAAAGTTTTGTTGGCCTATTTAAGGGACACTATGATTACGATTATATATGATTTTCGTGTAATGTCTGCAAAAGTTTTCGATCTGTCTGGTAATACCTTTAACCCTAATCCGACAACGGACTCGGACACAAAATTTTTCCTATACCCTTACTTGATCCCAGGACATCTCCAACACCCTTAGACACTCCGAATTCATTAACCCTCAAAGCCCACATGTCAATTGTCATTTTCTCGCTCACTTAACAATTTTCTGAGACCCAAAGCCCAATTCATCTAGGCCCAAAATTTCGGGGCGTTACAACTCTATCCCTTTAAAGAAATTTCGTCCTTGAAATTTCCAACTAACTATTAATCGCACCGCTCAAGTCACACCACTATGCTTTCGCTACGCATTCTGATTTTAATAACACTAACACATTTTAACTCTAATTTATCTCTCTTACACTTACCCAAAAAATAACCTACCCACTGGAGCAGATAAACATTGCACGCATACAATTTCTATACCCAAAATATCGTATCCACACAAAACATACCTGACATAATGGTGATTGAACAGTACCGAGCCTGATGCTCCTCAGACCCGCATCTGAAACACGCTCCTGACTTTCTCCAACATTCTCCCGGATGAAGCCTTCTGCAATATTCACAAGCCAGAAAGTTTGGACGTACCTTAACATGCTTCACAGGACGAGACTACAGCCCTAGAGAAATGCGATCTCTTTTTTTCTTACAGTCCACACACCTAACCTGAAGTGTTTCACCAATTTCTTTAACCTCCTCCAGTACCTCCCTTACTAGTTGCGTCAGCACATCAGTAACGAGTTCCGGGTTACCACTACTCGAGGCTGGTGGCCTCACTCTGTCCTCTATCTCCTGGACCATCTCATGCTCTGGTGAAGCTGGTGCCTCCCTAGCAGATGTGTGGTCCGATGCTGATGACCCAGCCCTAACAATTCCACGGCCTCTACCGCGACCCCTTATACCTCTTCTTGCACTCATCGTTGATTCTCATATTATCTGGATTAGGAATTTTATGAAATTTTAGTTAGTTTCAGTAATTAAGCCGATGTTTGATGATAGTATTAAGTAAAGAGGTTGTTTTAACAAATCCTCTACAGTTTCAAGTTCCTACAGGCTTTAGTTTCACTCTAACTAAAAAGCTTAGTATAATCATCTAAAGTATCCTGCTAACTATCTATAGTATATCAAGTTAAAAAAGCTTAGTAATAAGAGAACTTACTTGGTTCGACGTCAGAGACTCGGTGTGCCACATCACAAGAATTTCGAAAACATTTCGATCCAATCCAAAAATAGTTTTTTTTTTTAAAACCCAAGCAATAATGTAACACCCCAAACCCAGCCTAGAAGTTAGGCCCGAGTCCGGCGTGTCACATTGAAGTGTTTTAGCGAAAACCTTGTTTTCATTGAAAACCCTTCTGGAGAAAAGTTAAGTAAAACCCAGTTCATGGCTGTCTTCCAAAACAATGTGTATTAGGAAATCTGTCTTTTCGATTGTAAGTTAACAATTATTTAAAAATAAAACTTTTTACCAGCGGAAGCTTAATTTTGAATAAATCACTTGTTTTTAGAAAATTTTGATATAAATCTTAGAAGAAATAAAGTAAAACATTTAATGTAAAGTTAAGCAGAGGGGAAGCCTTATTACAATCCAACTTAAAATGATCAAAGTACTTAAAACTATAAAGAAAATCAAGTAAAACAAAACATCTTGCTAGCTAGCCACCTCCAAGTCCCTCCATCCGTCGAACCGCCTACTAGGGATTTCCTGAGAAAATAAAAGAGGGGGTGAGTTTCGAAACTCAGTGTGTACAACCCTCAGCAACCAAATAGCATACAAGCAATCAATTGGGCCTAAGCCCTTTTCATAATAATAACATAGCAACGTCATACATGCAATGCTGTGCAACCCTCCCCAAGTAATCCATCCGCTACACATCATCTCCGTCCCCCGATACACATCATGTTGGGATGTCTACATCAACCCACCCATCCGGTACACATCAATGGTAGCCCGATTGTGGTACTACCTGCGTTACAGCAAAACTGCTAATGGGCTTAAAAGCCATCAGTGGATCCACGGTCGTCAAGCAACCATGCGATCCTCATATACTTCCTCCATTCCATAATTCCCACCCATATGCAACCTAGGCAGTATATCATACGAATGCAGCATGTAACATCCACAAATCCTAAGTTTAACACATAGGGGTATTTTAGTCATTTTCGCCCTTAGGGGCATTTCGGTCATTTTTAAGTATTATGGATTTAGTAGTTACCTGGGTCCGTTAACAGATCCCTGTTGGCCAAAGTGAACAGGTACTATGCACCAGGTAGGATTCCAAAGAAGAGGAGGTGGGTCATTGAGACCGCTTAAGTACCAAGCTCTCTCTAGATCCAATCCTAGACATGCACATACCTATTACCACACTTCAACATTATGACTTGTCCACGGTTACAATTATGTGTTCAAGTTTTATGTATGTTTTAGCAGTTATCAGATACTAAGACCAAACCCATATGCAAAGCCCAAATAAGCCTACATACATGCAAACGGCCCACTAAGCCCAATCTCATTCATATAGCCCATTAGGCCTAAATCACATCCATATGGCCCATTAGACCCAAATTCCATTCATATGGCCTATTAGGCCCAAATCAATTCCAGATCATGTAACATGCATGACTAACTCAATTCATAGAACCAAATCAAACAATTTCACAAAACTTAGCCTCAGGGCCCATCGGGCCCATTTAGCCACTTTCGACTTTCCAGCTTTCTGGCATTGCCGACATCATGTGTGTGTGGTGTTTGTACACACCTGGTAATAACGCGTGCTGTGATTTCCTCTTAGTCACGAATCCACATTTGATATTACTTAACAATTAATCACAGGCTAAATACAAACTTTTTCAAAAACCGAAGCCTCACCGTAACCTTACCATGTGCGACAAGCCCTAATAGCTCATTTCTTTAACACCAACCGTGATTAGACCCTATATTTGTACCAACTTAATCATTAGAGCCTAAGTAATAGATGACTTGCATCCAACACAAGTCACCCTCACAACATATATGACCATTCGGCCAACCCTTAAACCAAAGTAAAGAACACTTACCCAAAACCCGAAACGCAACAAGAGTGAAATGGTAACGACCTTGGAGAGAAGAGATCGATGCTAAATCCCAAGAATTAATCGGCCAAAGCTGAAGAAAAAGCACAGAGAAGATTCGGCCTAAAAATCGGAGTGGTACAAAGGGATATTCGACACCTAAATGCAAGGTAAAGAAAGAAGATGAAATCGCAAAAAGCAAAGAAGAACCTTGAGGGAGAATAGAGTTTATTCGGTTTGTCAAGGAAGAAGAGAAGAATCAGCTAAAAAGCAAGAATAAAGGTTTAGAAGGTAGGAGAAGAGTGAAGAATCAGCAACAAGGCAAGGTATTTTTGGTTGTGGAAAAATAAGGTTTCGGCAAAGAAAAGAAAAAGAATGGAAAATTTGGCATTACCTAGGACCCCAGATTCGGCACACACACATTTATATAGCCTATAGTCGAAACTTAGCTACCCCTAAAGTCCAATTCGATACCACTTCATCCACTTCTCATCTCTTAATTTTTCTCCATGATATCTCCCTTATCCTTCTCCTAAATTCTCTCTACTGATCACTTCTCCTTAGAGTCCCTCTACAAGCCACTTCTAGCCTTCTAGAAGCCTAAAATTAAACTCCAAAATAAAGCTAAGCTAGCACTCGAACCTCAAACCTCCCTGCATGCATATGTCGTCACCTCCCTACACCCTAGTGGCGTCACTTAGCCACTTCTCCATAGGCTTCTTTGTGCCATTTTTCACTTATTTTTGTTTAAAAGCCCACTACCCACAACCTTGGTTCCTTAATTAATTAAATTAAGAATCCTCCACCACAAAACTCGAACCCAGACCTTCTCTAACACACCTAGACACTCCAAATTCATTAAACCCTTAAAGCCATCATGTCATTTATCATTTTCTTACTCACTTTAAAATTTTATGAGACCTAAAGCCCAAAGCCCAATTCTCTAGGCCCAAAATTTAAGGCATTACAAATAAGGCCCATTTCACAGCCCTAGCTTTGCAATCGGGCTCTAATACCACTAAATGTATCACCCAAAAGCCGGCTTAAAAGTTAGGCCCGAATCTGGCGTGTCACATTGAAGTGTTTTTGCGAAAACCTTGTTTTCATTAAAAACCCTTCTAGAGAAAATTTAAGTAAAATCCATTTTGCTTTCAAAAAGAGGTGTAGCCAAAAAGCATTTTCTTGTTACTATGTAAAAATTTTCTTTGATAGCGAAAACTCGTTCTTAAAACACCATTATTTTCAAAAAAAACTTGAAATATGCTTAAAAGAAATAAATCCAGGTTCCATTTCAAAATTTCAATGCATAGTTGAAGTAATGGAATAATAACTAGAGAGAAAACCTTATTACAGTCCGAAATAAAATAACTTAAAATAAATAACTTAAAATCTAGAACTTAGATATTAAGAAAAACAGGTCTAATCATCTTGCTAGTTGGCCACCTGTAACACCCCAAACCCGACCTAGACGTTACGACCGGATCTGGCATGTCACAGGGAAAGGTTGTTAAAGAAACTGCGCGTTCGACAACACTTCGTAATCTTATTGAGGTTTCGAGTTTAGGTGTTTTAATGTAAAAACCCGACTCATTCAGCGTCCATTTTAGAAAAGTGTTTTTAATTTTGAAAATTGCCCTTGTCATGAGAATCGATTTTGAATAAATTGCGGATATGTGATATTTTGAACACTGTTTTCGCCGTTTAAGAAAAACCCAAAGTTTCATTACTTTTAGCTTGTAATCGTTTATTAACATTTTTGGAAAAACCCGTTATTTATGTTTTTGGAAGATCCCGAGTTTGAGCATTCAAAAGCAATAAGTAGTAATCTAGGTTAAAAGCTAAAACCAAAACGAAATACCAAAGGCCTTAATACAGAATATAATCCCAAATTTAAAACAAATTTAATGTAATGAAAAAAATAGAGTTTACGAAAGAAATAACGCATGGCCACTACAGAGTCCACCTCAGTTCCAAATCCTCAAACTAGGGGTTACCTACAAAATTAAGCAGAGGGGTGAGTTACAAGAACTCAGTGTGTAATCCCCCACACGAACGATAACTGGGCCTGAGCCCATTCAGTTACCAAATGGGCCTTAGCCCTTACGAAATCAGATTGGGCGAAGCCCATACAGAAACAAACTGGGCCTTAAGCCCTATCAGCATGATATAGCAGATAATGAATGCAATGCAACCCAACCCAACCTAATTATCCATCCACTACACACCACCCGACCAACCAAAACACACCGGTGGGGATTTCTACAATCAGCCCTCATGAGCTACACACCATCAATGGTAGTCACACTGCTCATCACCGAAATTGTGGCAGTGCCACCGAAATAATGTGACAGAGTCACCGAAATATGTGGCAAAGCCACCGAAATATGTGGCAGAGCCACCAAAATATGTGGCAGAGCCACCAAAATCATAATCGGCACATAGACATCAGCGACTGTAATATAATCGGCACACAGTCTTGGGTAAATATGATCGACACAGAGTCATCGATATATAAGTTAGGCACATAGCCATGGTAAATACGATTGGCATAAAGCCATAATATTGGCACAAAGCCTTCAGTATTGGCACAAAGCCCATAAGTACGGCACGAAGCCATATTAATGGCACACAGCCCTCAGTAACATTATCGGTGCAGCCTGGCTGCTCCGTGGCTAAAAAGCCTGCGGTGGCTATAAAGCCTTCGGTGGATCCACAGTCGTCAAGCGACCATGCGATCCTATTAGCACTTCCTCCATATTAATAATCCCAACCCCATGCAATATGTCGTGTATGTTGTGCTCGATCATTACACGTGTATGCAAAATGGCCATGCTTAGTAACAGTCATTTCAACACATATTAACAGTAAATCTGACACACGCCCACAGTCAAGTCAGTTAAAACACAGTCATACAATCACAGTCAACTCAGTCAAATTCACAGTCTAAATCAGTCATTTACCTACAAGGGCAAAATAGCCATTTACCCTATAAGAGTATTTCGGTAATCCTACCCTTCAAGAGTATTTCGGTAATTCTACCCTACAATGGTATTTCGATAATTCTACCCTATAAGGGTATTTCAGTAATTTTACAAATCGGGGATATTTCGATAATTTCATAAATTGAGGGTATTTTAATAATTTCGCAAATCGAGGGTATTTTGGTAATTTTGCAAATTAGGGGTACTTTGGTAATTTTGCAAACTGAGGGTATTTCGGTAATTTTCCAAATTAAGGGTATTTCAGTAATTTCACAAATTAAGGGTATTTCGATAATTTTGCATTCTGAGGGTATTTCAGTAATTTCACAAATCAGGGGTATTTCTATAATTTCACAAAACAGGGGTATTTCGATAATTTTACAAATCAAGGGTATTTCAGTAATTTTGTAAACTAAGGGTATTCTAAACAGAGATAACGATACAAATGGGCCTAAGGCCCATTCTCGGCCCAAGTGAGCCCACACGCTCGCATGGCCTATTTAGCCCAAATCTAGCCACAGATATAAGATTCACATAGTCTAATCCAACATCTACTACACAATCATACAACTTATTCATATGGGCCCACGGACCCATTGGGCCCACTTGGCCCCATTCGGCCCATCGTGGCTCAAACAGCATCAGCCCACAAGAATATACTCATGGTGGCCTCGACTATCACGTCGAAGCTCCCACACATGTGCTCGCACACTCATGTGGCTACCATCGTCGTGTGACCGGCATTCCGGCATTTGCCGCTCTATAGCTAAAGTAGGGCGAAATACACACCTGATAGGAATCTGAAGCTATTAATCCTCGCTCCGAGCGTTCCTATGCCCAAACGCCCACCAAGGTATCCTTCCTCTCCTCATAGACAGCTCTATATATAGCCAGCTTCTCACCTTCCCTCTTGCTAGCTTTCCGATGTGGGATCCCTCCTTCAGTAGAGTTTAAATACAACACAACTCTGGCCGCCCAATCCGCAAAATAAATACTCCCTTGCTTGTCATGAGATTCGAACCCAGGCTCCCCTGTAGCATAATCGACGTCGCTAGCCACTTTACCAACTTGCTCCTTGTTGTCTTAAAACATGCGCAACTAAATATAAATCTATGGGCCAAAGTCCAAGTTCACTTAAAAATAAATCAAAATGAAATGCCAGCGCCAAGGCCTGAACCTTGGACCTCTTGCTTCCTTGTGGCGTCATTCCCTTGTCTCTTATGTGGCGTCATTTGCCACTAGACCACAACTATTTTTGTGCCATTTTCCTCCATATTTTATCCTTAAAGCCTACGTACCAAGTTCCAGGGTTTTATTCACCTAAAACCAAAATTTTCCTAAAGCCCAAGTTTGATCCCGGGACTTCATAGAAGCCCCCTAACCTTCCAAAATCACTCACCTAATAGGTCCAACTTGCATTAAAGCCGTTCTCTTGTTCTCAAAAATTTTAAACGTTTCCACGCCTAAGGCCCAATGGGCCTAATTCTACTAGGCCCAAATTCGGGTCGTTACACCACCTCCGAGTCCCTCCATCCATCGAACCACCTACCGAGGATCACCTGAGAAAAATAAAAGAGGGAGTGAGTTTTCAGAAACTCAGTGTGTACGTCCCTCGTCAAACAAATAGCATACATATCATATTATTAACATAGTAATATCATACATGCAATGTAGTGCAAACCCTCACCAAATAATCCATCCGGTACACATCGTCTCAGTCCAACCAAAACACTTCTGTGGGGATTTCTAAATCGACCCACCCATCCGATACACTTCAAGGGTAGCCCAGTTGTGGTACTACCTAATGTTGCAACAAAGCTGCTAATCATAGACTGGGCTTAAAAAGCCATCGGTGGATTTACGGTCGTCAAGCAACCATACGATCCTCATATACTTCCTTCGTTCCATAATTTCCCAACCCATATGCAACCTAAATAGAATATCATATGAATGCTGTGCAAACCCTCCCTAAATAATCCATCCGATACACTTCGTCTTCGTCCAACCGAAACACTTCTGTGGGGATTTCTAAATCGACCCACCCATCCGATACACTTCAAGGGTAGCCCGGTTGCGGTACTACCGAACGTTGCAGCAAAGCTGCTAATCATATAATAGGCTTAAAAAGCCATCAGTCTATGCGATCCTTATATACTTCCTCCATTCCATAATTCCCACCCATGTGCATCCTAAACAGATAATCATATGAATGCAGCAAATGTACATGTAACATCCATAAATCTTACAATCAACACATAGGGGTATTTTAGTCATTTCACAAATCAAGAGATTTCGGTAATTGTGCAATTCAGGGGTATTTCAGTAATTCATAACAGTATGGGTCTTAACTACGAACCTTGGCCCATCAACAAGTTCTCGCGGCTAAGTGAACAGACACTACACACAAGGTAGGATTCCAGAGAAGAGGAGGTGAGTCATTAAGACTGCTTAAGTACCAAGCTCTCTCTATATCCAATCCTAGACATGCATATGGTCGTTGCCACACTTAAACCTTATGACTTGTTCACAGTCGCACTTAAAAAATTATTAAAGTTTTGTGTAAGGTTAAGCAATTTACCAAATACTAAGCCCAAGACCCCTTACAAAGCCAAACAAATTCATATACATTTATATGGCCCACCAGGCCCAATCTCATTCGTATGGCCCATTAGGCCCAAATCACATTCATATGGCCCATTAGGCCCAAATCACATTCATATGGCCTGTCTGGCCCAATCACATTCGTATGGCCCATCTAGCCCAAATCACATTCATATGGCCCAAATCACATTCGTATGGCCCATCTGGCCAAACCACATTCATACGGCCCATCTGGCCCAAATTACTTCCAAGCTATGTAACTAGCATGACTATCTCATCACTTATTACCAAATCATCAAATTCACCTATTTTGAGCCTACAGCCCATCAGCCCATTTTGCCCATTCTGGCCTGATTGGCCAAAACACGACCCAAGTCCATGAGATCGCTCATGGGGTCTCTGTTATCGATTCCATTTCCATCATATGAGTATTCGCACACTCGTAAGTCTACTGAAGCCAAACTTTAGGGATTTCGGGATTTCCCAATCCATTGTGCGTGTATAGCGTATGTACACACCTGATAACAAAATGCGCTGCAATCTCCTTAGCCACAATCCTACAAACAATGTCACTCAATGATTAATCACATATACCTATCGAATACTTTACCAAAAGCCGAAGTTTCACCTTAACCTTACTTGAAACACCAAGACTTAATAGCTTTTCCTCGATCACTAATCACGAGTACTTCCTAAATCTGCATTAATCTTAATTATTAAAAACTGAACCATAAGTGACTTATATCCATCTTAAGTCACCCTTACAACCATTCAACCAACCTTCAAAACCAAAAGTGAAGAATACTTACCCAAATCCCGAAATGCATAAAGAGTAATTTGGCAGAGATCTGAAGAACAGAGATTCGATATCAATCCCCTACCAAAATCAATTTAGAGAGAGTGAGGGAGAGGAGAAGTCGATTCTAGCAAGATCAATTGAATGAGTAAAGTACTTACACAAGAATCGACTAAGTTGAAGAAATAGTGACAGCACAAAAAGAATTTCGGCAAAAGGAGGGTGGAATTGTTCGGCTTTAGATGGTTTGGAAAAGGTAACAAGAAGAAAAGAAAAAGATCAAATGTGCTTGTGTGAGGGTAACTACAAGATATTCGGTAAAGAAAAGAAGGACTGACCTATTTGCAAAACTCTCCAAATGCCGAAAGCCACCATGATAATTCGTAATACCCCCTAAAAGACCCAAAAACGGCACTCATTTACCCTCCTAAGCTGAATTTATACACTTTCCACTTCCTAAAACGGCAGCAACTCTTCACACTTCTCAGCTCCTAACTTTTCTCCCTGATAACTCCTCAATCTCATCCTAAACTTTCTCGAAGATAAGCTCCTCTTATCCCTCCTTGATTTCCTCCACAACCATCTCAAAAGACCAATTCAAACTCTCCAAAGCTAGAGTTCAAATCCAACACAAACTCTGGCCGTCCAATTTGCAAATAAATACACCAATAAAATACCATGCCACTACTCAAACCTTGGACTCCCTTGCTTGCTAATGACGCCACCTCTCTGCTCCCTAAGTGGCGCCACTTTGCCACTACACCACAAGCTCTTTTGTGTCATTTTTCTTCTTCATTTATTTAAAGGGCCTACTAACTGAAGTCACAGTTCCCTTGGGGCTAAAACCAAAATTTTTCCTATACCCTTACTTGATCCCAGGACATCTCCAAAACCCCTAGACACTCCAAATTCATTTACCCTCAAAGCCCACATGCCAATTGTCATTTTCTCACTCACTTAAAAATTTTCTGAGACTCAAAGCCCAAAGCCCAATTCATCTAGGCCCAAAAATTTGGGGTGTTACACAAAAAATATGACCATTGGTACTATAGAGTGTGCGCTCGCTCATGTGATAATCAAAACGCGTAAAATGTGGACGTTCGACTATTGAGACCACTATGAGCGGTTTCATGGTCTTGGGTAATTTTGGGCAATGTTGGGCCGAAATGGGTCTTGTGGACCCAACAGGCTCGTGGGCCTCACACGAGTAAGCCACACGGGCATGTGGAGGAAATTGAGCCAAACTATGTGATTTGCATGACCGAGACCAATTATGGGCTATGTGGGCCAAACAAGCGTGTGGGCCCACATGGGCCTACATTATGGGACTTGGGCCCATTTTCACTGTTTGACTGTTAAGGTTGCATGGGCCGCCCGAGAGGACTGTGGACCTACTAATGGGTCGGTAAGTTTACCTAGACCCCCAAACTGATGTGAAATGACTATTATGCCCTATGATATGAAATGACTATTATGCCCCTATGATATGAAATGACTGTTATGCCCCTATGATAAAAAAATGACTGTATGCCTTATGTTATGTATGACTGTATATGAGCATGCCACGATCTATATGTTACATACATGTATGATATGTTGCATGGGATGGGATTATTATGATTGGAGGAAGTGTACTGTACTGGTAGCTTTGTTGCAAATAATGTTTAGTGCCGCAACCGGTGTTAATTTTTGGAGTGTAGGGACGGGTGGGTTGATTTTATCCCCACATGGAGTGTAGGGTGGACGGAGTGGAGTGTAGAGGCTAGTTGGGTAGGATTTCTGATTGCATGCTTGAACTGTTAGTGTCACTGAAATGGGCTAAGGCCCACACTGCTACTGATACTGTTATAGGCTATGGCCCACACTGATACTGATACTGAAATAGGCTAAGGCCCAACTGATCTGAACTGTTATTGATGGGCTTAGGCCCAGACTGTACTTGCCTACGGCCTGATTGGCCATTTTTCTTATATGAGGTTACACACTGAGTTTTCTCAAACTCACCCCTCTGTTTATCTGTACAGGTAATCCCCAGTCTTAGGCGGATCGGTGCTACAAGGGATTCGGAGGTGGCCACACAATCGCACCTGTTTTTATATTTGAGTTTTATTTCCAATAAATTTAATTTGGGTATTTGTTTTGTAATAAGGCCTCTTCAGATTTTAACTTTTAATTTGGGGATTTTACTTATTTCAATTCACATTTGAGTACTAGTAGGACTCGATTTTTCAAAAGATAATTGTTTTTCAAAACACCACGTTTTCGTAACATACTATAAAAGCTTCCGCATCAAACATTGTTTTAAAGTATAGTAACAAACTAATATGATCAACGTTCTACTAAAACCAACTTGAGTTTTAAAAGAAAAAGATACCCTAAACTTTTTCGTTAAAATCATAAACGAGATTTAATAACAGAATGGATTTTCCAAAGAAACTATGTTTTTGAAAAACACTTCAATGTGATACCGCCAGATTCGGCCATAACGTCTAGGCCGGGTTTGGGCTGTTACAGTTATGAGATTACATGTAAGACCATATCTGGGATATGGCATTGGCACGGTATTGTGTGTACGAGATTTCTGAGTATCCTTTAGTATTCCAAATGGTTCAACGAGAAAAGTTGATGAAATGTGGTTACAAGTGATGGTATGACTCAGTCAAGGTACTCGTGATAGAAATCGATAAGTAGGTGTTAAAAAGTGAAATTCATATGATGCGTAAGTGGAAAATTATGAGAATTCATATTGTTCAATTGAGTATTCATAAATGTGATGTCTATTGAATTGAATATAGATTATTTCTATTTGCTTATACTTATGTAAATGTGAATGAATCGATAAGAAGTATAAAAACCATGTAAGCATTGAAATGAATAAACCTGTGAAATTCTTGGTTAATTATGTAAACAAATACATGGCATAAAGGTGGAATTATACAAGTTATATTATAGTATTTATAATGGCTTAAAATGTGTTTATTTGATGAGATGAGTTATTATCATACGAGCTTACTAAGCTATATAGCTTACCCCTTTCCTTTCCTATGTTTTATAGTTAAGCTAGCTCAGATTGGAGATCTCCGGAGATCCTATCACACTATCAAGCTATCACTTTGGGTATTGATGAATTCATGTATTTTGAGTTTATGGCATGTATAGGGACTTGGTCATTTTGTTATATGTGTCATTATGATTGTAGCCAATGTGTTGGCTTGTAATTTCCAAAGGCTTGTTTTGGTATTTGGCCATGTAGATTGGCTTATTTGGGCTATCATGGTTGTAAGCCTAAGTATAGATATATATATATATATATATATATATGCAAATGTCTTTGGTGATATGGTCATGGTATACTTGGTGAATGATAGAAATGTGATTTATGACATGAATGTGAAATGTTTGGCAATGTGGTTTATTTATGAGACGATAAAGTGGTGTACAATTAGGTATCTTGAAAGTAGTCAATTGTGGCTTAATAATTGTTATGAGTATGATAGATGTTGATATTGTGTTGGTCATAATTGTGGATGTTTTGGTTGTCTATGTATGTTATGTTTGTGCCTTGAATTGGTGTAAGTGTATGTTTGAACGAGGGTGGCAAATGGCTTGGTAAATAGCCTTTATTTTGTCCACACGGGTAGACATACTGGTGTGTGTCTAGGCCGTGTGTGACACATGGTCTACCCCATGGGCATGTGTTCCGACCGTGTGTCCCCTGCACCTTAATTTTGAGAACACAGAACATACAGAATTGAGCACACGGGCATGTGTCTCAGCCGTGTGTGCTACACGGCCTAGCACACGAGCATGTGGCACGGTCGTGTGGCACAAGTTAGAGAGCACCCTAATTTGAACACGGTCTGAAGTACGGGCATGTCCCCAGGGTCATACGAGCGTGTGAGCCCTACTTCTAACAAAAAATTCTTAAGTTTTTTAAAAGTTTCCTTAGTTCTCGGTTTAGTCCCAAACCACCTTCAAAGCTTGTTTTGGGCCTCATAGGCTCGTATAAGGGATTGAATATGAATGGCTTTAATTTTGGACGCAAACTTATGACTCAGAATTGTGTGAATGCTTTTGTTGTAAGTCCGGTAATGCCTCGAGCCCTGTTCTAGCGTTGAATACGGGTAAGGGGTGTTATAGATTTTTATAAGAGCAAGTGCTGATGGGAGTTTGTAACACCCCTAACCCATAACCATCACCGGTTTAGGGTTAAAAGGCATTACAGACAATCGAAAACTTTTACAAATATTTCATAACTTAATCTGACAAGCCACATCAAAGTATCCCTTAATCAGGTCTTTGAGACCTTTAACATGCTTTAGAATAGGACCGGGACTAAACCGAACACATATAGAAATTCTCAAAAATTTAAAATTTTTTCTAAGTTACAGAGGTCACATGCCTGTGTGGGCAAGCCGTGTGCCTCCCACGGCCTCAGACATGCCCGTGTGTCTAAGCCGTGTCAAAACAGGGCATACATACTGACTTGTCCACACGGCCATGGACACGCCCGTGTGCCTCACCCGTGGTCGCTACTGACTTGCACCACACGGCCAGTCACACGCCTGTGTGTCCAGCCCGTGGTCAAGTCTAACTTGTTTTAAAATACAACCACGAGAGACACGGTTGAGCCACACGCCCGTGTGCTCAACCGTGTGGAAAATTATAGGCCATTTGCAAGGCCAAAATTCCACCCACACTTTGGGTCATTCCTACAAGCACATACAAGCATTATTCCAAACACCATTGGCAACCAAAAACATATCAAATTGATCATCTATTATACTCATTCAAGAACTTTACATCACCACATCATATATGCCAATTAGCCCAACTAATTCTCATGAATTTCCAAACATGATTCATCCACAACCTACCACAATAACAATATATCTTCTCATCAATGATATACCAACATTGCATCCATAAGCTTACCATTTCCTTGACCATTTCATTCACTAACCAACCATATTAAACTAATCATCATATAACTTGACTATTCATTCGTAACACAACCATTTATCTAGCCATATCACATGGCTATGTACATATCCCAAACATATTCCAAAATAACTAGCCTATACATGCCATATTTAATTATATACACATTCAAAAGTACCAAAGTAGAGTTTGATAGTGTGGTGACGATCCTTGACGATTCCCGAGCCTTTTGTAGCTTCAACGATCTATAAAACAAAGCAACACACACATAGAGTAAGCTTTCAAAAACTTTGTAAGCCATATACAAATAAAATTAACATAAAATGCATGTAATCATACTATGCAATGTCATTAATATTTCTCATTTGCAATTTCATAACATGATCCTTGGCTCATTTGTTTAGCCATAATTGCCAACATATCGCATCTCAAAATATCACTTATGCTCATAGCACATTCAAATATATATAACATATTATCTTATCAAATTCCATACACATAATCACTTTGGTAAGTTCATATATGCACTTACCTTTCATACACATACATAGTGTACCTTTCAAACGTACCTGACTCGTTTATACATTTCACGTAGTCTTTCATTTGTCAGATTTTCCCGTTGAACCATTCAGAATCAAATAGGAAATTTAGAGTGCTCGAAATAGTCGTACAATACCAACGTCCCAGACGTGGTCTTACATGTAACCAAATATCGATGCCACTGTCACAGACAGGGTCTTACACGAATCAATAGGATGCCAATGTCCCAGACATGGTCTTACACGTAAATCTCATATTGATGCCAACGTCCCAGACGTGGTCTTACACGAAATCTCGAATCAATGCCAACGTCCCAGACGTGGTCTTACATGATATCACTTATCAGAAACCTATGTCATGACATATGTAATCCTATCTATTCCTAGGTTCGTACGAGGCTTTTCGGATATTGACCATTTGTCGATACTTTCTCAGATTTCAAATATTTGTCATCTCATATACATTCATCACAATGTAATTTCAATATACATACATAAATCAATACAAATATATTTATTTGTATATAGACTTACCTCGGATTCGGATTAACGAACGGATTCGACTATTCAATCACTTTCGACTTTCTGCGATCTAAATCTGTTTTCTTCGATTCTTTGATCTATACATATTCCAATTTAACTCATTTATTCACCAAATAATTCAATTCAATCCAAAAACACATATTTAATGCAATTTACAAATTAGCCCTCATATTTTCACATGTTGACATTTTAGCCCATATTTCACAAAATCACAAAATACACATAATTTGCTTGTACCCATGCTTAGCCGAATATTCACTATAATCATACAAGTCCATACATTTCATTTATTTCAAAATTTAGTCCTTGAAAATATTATTTCCTCAATTAAGTCCAAATTACTCAAATTTATCAAAAATCCAAAGACAAAATATGTTAATCTATCACATATCTTCCATATTTCATCTTCTAACATCACAAAACTCATGGATTCATCAATGGAATATTTCAAAATCATCATAACACAAAGCAACGATTACAAAAACATAGAAATTATCAACAATCGAAGCAAAACATACCTTGAATCAAGCTTAGACTTAGCCGAACCCTAGCTTTCTTTTTCTTTGATATTTTTGGTTGATGGATGATGATAATGGCTTCATTTTAATACTTTGTTATAATAATAACCTTATTAAGTCATTTACTTATTTAGCCTTTTAATAAACATATAAAACTTATATACATTAAGGCTATTTATGTCCATTAACCATATTAATGGTTTAATTACTTCATAAGGCCACCAGCTTTATAAAGACATGACACTTAGGTGCTTTTAACTTATGGCATGCTAATTTAGCATCCTTCACAATTAAATCCTTTTATCAAATTAAGCACCCAAACAGATAAATTAAATCACAGAAATTTCACACATACAAATTCACATATTGTAGGCATAGAAAATAATATTAAAATATTTTTCTAACTCAGATTTGTGGTCCCGAAACCACTATTCTGACTAGGGTCTAAACCGGACTATTACAGAGTTTTATTAAATTGACTTATTTTATAAAGCGTTAAAAACAACCTCCCTAATGAGGAATCACGTTTGTTGATAAGTAGGTGACCTATCGATTAGATCCAAGTGTGGGTGTTCTTTAAGGGGTGATTTGCTTTGGATCTACTATCATGTGTGGGTCTAATCTAAAATAAAAAAAAAATTGATATACATTAATTCTAATAATTAAAGTGTGGGTGTTCTTTAGGGGGTGATTTCCTTTGGATCTACTATCATGTGTGGGTCTAATCTAAAATAATAAAAAAATTGATATACGTTAATTCTAGTATTTAAATAAATATTATTATTTATATTTTTTATGTGAATACATAAAGTATTCCGAAAAGGGAGATTAAACCCATCGATGTGTATTATACCAAGTAAGTGGCCCAAACCAACTAGCTTATAAAAAGTATGTTGTGTGGTTATGATTTTCACTGTTTGAAAAGTATGTTATTCTCATTCTCATGTTATGTGATATGATGGAATAATCAATTTTACATGACAAATAAATTGTGATATTTTGATATCTTAAAATAATAAGTGAAACTCATGTTAGACATGCCCTACATGATATTATATTTTAAGAAATTTTATTTGCATGTTTCAACATGCCCAATGTGACAAGTGATATCTTGAAATGAAAAATATGTATATATATGTTTATTGTGGCCATACCACATGAATGGGGTGGGACACTGTAAGGAGGAAGAATTGGTGGCTTCGTCCACAACCTTCATGGCAACTTGTCTGCAAATTTGGAGTGTTTGGATGGACGAGTTCTCGGGAATTCAATTTTAGAGTGTAACGCCTCGAAATTTTGGGCCTAAAAGAAATAGGCTTTGGGCATAGGAGCAATTGGATTTTAGTTGTGCGAGAAAAATTTTACAATTTCATGTTGGGCATGCAGGCTATGTGCTTTAGGGGAGATTGGGGGCGTTTGGGAGGTCCTGATTTCCAATCTAGGCTTTAGCAAAAGATTGAGTTTTTCCCTTAAGTTAAGTTGGCGTTAGCTGGAAGGCCTTATTAATATTCATGGTTAAAATATGACACAAGGAAGCTTGTAGTATTGTGGCAAGGAGGTGTTAGGAGTATGCATGTGGTCTGAGGATCAAGTCATAGCGTGTGCAGAATTTTTGGTGTTCTTGAATGAACCTGGATATCGGCAAGAAGGCTTTATAAATATTTGGGATAAAATGTGTCACAAGATGGCCTTGTGGTCTAGTGGCTGTGGCATCATTATGATGGCAAGGGATCTTGAGTTTAAGTCACCCTGTGCACAAATGAGTATTTATTTTACTCCTTTGCTGTGAGGTGGTGGAATTCGAGTGAAAGACTGCTGGGGAGAAAGTTTGAATTGGTCTTGAGTTGTTAGGAGAAGATTATGCAGCAAATCAAGGAGGAATTTATGGAGATGTTTAAGGAATTTGGAAAGGGGGAGAAGTTGTAGCCGAATGGGAGTGTTGGTATGTGCAAATTTGGTTAGAAGGTTTTAGGTGCTTACGTTTTGCTTTGTTTGGCTTTCAGCATTTTGTTTTGTGCTCTTCAAGTTCTTTTGATGTGTCGAATTGTGTTTTTGGGGTAGCCTTTAGCACCGTTTTTCTCTCGCTTTCTTTTTTGGTGGCTGAATAATGCATTTTGAGTATTTTATGAGTGGTCGATTTCTCCTTTCTTAATTTTGTCGAATCTTTCCTTTCTTTTGGCTTCTCATTTCTTTCTTTTCTTTCCATTGGGTTGGCCGAATCTCTATCTTTCTCCTCTCATATTTCTAAACCGATTATACCTTTCTTTTCCCTTTATTTTCTTTGCTGAATCAATTATTCTCCTTTTCTTATCCTAAGTTAGATACTCTTTTCTTTCTTACACCTAAGTACCTTGAATCTGTTGGTCGAATATCACATCTTGTAGCTTGGGTTTTGTGTTGACTGATTGTTGCTCTTCTTTTCATCTCTATTATTTACTTCAGTTCTGGCCATAGGTTTTTGACCGGTTCTCTTTCTCCTCACCTATTCATCTCGTTTTGGCTTGACAATGGTTCTTTGGTAATTGTAAATATGATCGAATCTTGCTCTATTTCTTTAATTTCTTTTTTTTTTTTTGTTTTAAGAGACCTCACTCTTTGGTTCTGCTTAAAACCGAATGCCATTTCTCCCTATCTCTAGTTTTGAGATTTGGTTGGACAATGGGTTTTGTTTCAAGGCTTTGGGTATGCGAGTTTTGTTAATGGGTGGCGCGTTTCGTGTGTAGATACTAATCAAGAAGTGGTAATTGCTTTTAATCAGCAGTTTAGTTGCAAGTATCCATTGGTTCAAGCAAGGTAGGTGACTGTTGTTTGAGTGATGAGGTTTGGTTGATTAAGGCTAGTTATGTTTTGTTGATATGCATGTAATCATGTGTTGTGAATAATTATAGGTTGGTGATCGAAGGCAGTGCGCGAGTGTTCACAAGCAGGTGTGTAACTTTGTGCTCTGTTGATGATCGGCTGAAAAGCCGAAAGTGTGTATTCCAGACTGATTGGACTGTAGATCAGCAAAAGTCGAAAAGCCGAAAAGTCAAAAAGTCGAAATATAGCGGTTGATACCACACGAGCGTGCGATCGCACGTGTGGTTATTCAAGCCTACAAATCTTAGGCGTAGGACTGTAGAGGCTGTTATGGGCCTCGATGGGCCGTGTGGGGTGGGCCCACTAGGCTGGTGCGCCCCACACGGATAAAATGCATGTTATATGGTTTCTATTGGTTTGAACTATGCTGTTTATTTAGCCGAGGCTATTTCTGGGCTAATTGATCCACACGAGCGTGTGGGCCCACTTGGGTCGAGTAATGGGCCTTAAGCCCATTTACACCGTTGTGACTGTCTAGGTTACTTAAGTCGCTCGAGGCGACGGTGGACCTTCTGTTGGGTCTTTGAGACTCTGATTTACGAAAATTACCGAAGTACCCCCAACTTGTGAAATTACCGAAATACCCTTGGTTTGTAAAATTATCGAAATACCCTCGATTTGTAAAATTATCGAAATACCCCAACTTGTGAAACTACCGAAATATCCTCAATTTGTAAAATTACCGAAATACCCTTGATTTGCAAAATTATCGAAATACCCCAATTTGTGAAATTATCGAAATACCTTCGGTTTGTAAAATTACTGAAATGCCCCCGATTTGCAAGATTACCGAAATACCCTCGATTTGTGAAATTACTAAAATACCCTCGATTTGTAAAATTATCGAAATACCCTCAATTTGCAAAATTATCGAAATACCCCCAACTTGTGAAATTATCGAAATACCCTTGATTTGTAAAATTATCGAAATACCCTCGATTTGCAAGATTAGTGAAATACCCTCGATTTGTGAAATTATCGAAATATCCTCAATTTGCAAAATTACCAAAATACCCTCTATTTGTAAAATTATCAAAATACCCTCAATTTACAAAATTACTGAAGTACCACCGATTTGCAAAATTGTCGAAATACCTTGATTTGTGAAATTACCGAAATACCCCTGTAGGGTAGAATTACTGAAATACCCCTGAAGGGTAGGATTACTGAAATATCCTTATAGGGTAAAATGACTGTTTTGCCCCCATGGGTAAATGATTGTTTTATGCTATGATTTGACTGTGACCGTATGACTGTTTTAACTGACTTGACTTGGGTCGTGTGACTGATATGCTGCTAATATATGTTTAAATGACTGTTACTGGGCATGGCCATTTTGCATACACGTGTAATGATTGCGTGTGACATACATGACATATTGCATGGGGTTGGGACATTGATACGGAGTAAGTTCTGATAGGGTAGCACGGGTCGCATGAGACGACTGTGGATCCAATATTGATCTATTAAGGTCGTACGTGTCGCATGAGACGACTGTGGACCGATGGATGGCTTAAAGCCGCGTAATCTGATTATGGCTCTATGCCAATCTAGGTATGGCTCTGTGCCATCTTGATTATGGCTTTGTACCAATCGTATTTACCCGTGGCAATGTGCCTAACATATATATTGATGACTCTGCGTCGATCATAATTACCCGTGGCTGTGTTCCGGTTATACTACCGTCGCTGATGGTTATGTGCCAAACTTATTACAGTTACCGATAGCTTTGTGCCATCCTAATTATGGCTCCGTGCCATCCTGATTATGGTTTATAACCATTCTATATACGGCTTTTAGCCGTTCTATTAACTGGTAGTGTTGCTGCGATATTTATGGCTTTTAGCCGTTCTGCCCACAGCGCCGAGCCGTTCTATTGAATTAGTGCCGCAACCAGTGCTAAGCTTGGTGTGTTGGCTGGGTGGGTCGGTTTTATCCCCACAGGAGTGTAGGGTTGGTACGGGTGGTGTGTTGGCTGGATCGGGGTGGGATGCATCCTCATACTGTTACATATTTGTTTATGAGATTTGTCATTGTACTGGGCTTAGGGCCACTTGTTCTGTATTGGTTTGGGCTGGGCCCAATTGATTCTGTTATGGGCTATGACCCAAATGATATTGTAGTGGGTGTTGGCCCACATATGCTCTGAACTGACTGTACTGTTACTGTTAAAGGGCTTTGGCCCAGACTGTTTCGATTTCTATTTTTGTATACTGACTGTTACTCTAGTAAGGGGATTACACACTGAGTTTTCATAAACTCACCCCGTTTTTAACTGTGCAGGTAATCCCTAGCCTTAGACGAATCCGAGCTGCGAGGGACTCAGAGATGGCCACACAACTGCTTCTGTTTTTCTATTAAGTTATTTATAAGTACTTTATTTTGGTTTGGTTTGTAATAAGGCCTCTTAAAGTTTTTGGACTTTAAATTTTAGGTTTGGTTTTATTTTAATTTATATCTGTTAGAAGTAAATCACGGTTTTTCCAAAATGATTACTGTTTTCAAAACACTACGTTACAACAACTATTTTCGGTTATCACGTTTCCTCAACATTTTAAAAAAAAAAGCTTCCGCAGTTGAAGGAGATTTTGAAGGAACCAATAACGTTTTAAAAGTGAACAACTTTTTTCAATGAACCCCGTTTTGAAAATAAATGAATGCAAGTTGAGGCTTTACACAAGTTTTAAATGGCAAGAAGTTTCTAAATATTAAGAAGAGAGTTCCAACGAAAACATGGTTTTTGAAAAACACTTCAATGTGACACAACAAATTCGGGCCAAACTTCTAGGCTAGGTTTGCGGTGTTACATGGAGTGTAGCGGCGATGGGTAGGATGTTTTAAAAAGATTTGCATAATTGTTTTACAAAAACTACATTTTCATGATCATGTGCATGAATATTGGATATTTTGAATAATGAGTATGTGCTTATATTTGTTTTGTATATTGAATTTCTGCTTAATACTTGAGTTAAGACTCACACTAAGCTTTATAATTCACCCCCTTTAGTTTTTTTATTTTACAATTAACCCCGAGGTTAGGATTCGATTACGACATTTGGAGAAGTTCCTCAAAATTCTTTTTAAATTAAAATAATTAAAGTTTATTTTAATATTTTGATATTTTGGGATTGTCATAAGTTTCAGTATGGATTGTGGCATGAGACTTTACTTTGGGGATTTTTCATTCTGATATGCATGAGTTGATTACATGATATTAAGTTTTAAAAACTGCATAAATTTGTATTTAATAAGAATACGCATGAAACTTGGTTTCTATTAAAACTTGACAAAATTGTTATTTTCCTCTTCGACAATGAAAATGAGTTTTAAAAAGAAAATATGACTTGGTTTTTGAGGTTTTAAATTGTCTATTGTTGTTTTATCGAATTTACACTATTACTTTTGCTTATGCTATATGACTATGGCTTTTTGAACCTTTGATCGTTATGTCAGAGTCTTAAAAATTTATAAAAAAGAATGATCGAGCCTAAAAACTAACTGTGACAATGATTGAAGCAAGCTCACCTACCGAACAGTAGTATAGTTTAGTGGTAAGACCGGATTGTCGAACCCAAAGGAACCAAAAGTACTAATACTAACTTTCATTTTATTATTTAGCCTAAGAATTAAGGGAATTATTAATTAATCTAAAATTAACTAACTATTAAGCTAAAGATGCAAAGACAAAGAGAATGAATTTGGGGAAAATACTTGTAGGAAAAACCTATTGATTAAGACAATACCCGAGGAAGAATCCACCTAGACTTCACTTGTTATTTAACTCTGAACCAGACGATTTATTCACTTGACTTGATCCGTAGGATTCCCTAATTTATATTAATACCTCTCTTGAGGCTACTAACGTCTAACCCTAGGTTGATTAATTGAAATCTATTTCTAATTAAAACCCCAAGGATTGCATTAACTCGATTTATGGACTCCAATATTAGGTTTGACCTTAATCCGGCAGATTTTCGTCATCCTATGTCTAGGGTTGCGATCAACTTCGCTTAATTGTGCTAGATTTACTCTTAAACAGGGACTTTTGCTCCACTGCCTAAGCACATCAATACTTGAATTAATATCATGAAATATCAAAGCAAGAATTAAGAACACATAGTTAAGAACAAATCAAGTATTTATCATATAGTTCAGAAAACAATAACAAGATCCGTCTTAGGTTTCATCCCCCTCAGGTATTTGAGGGTTTGGTTCATAATAATAAAAGAATACATCTCAGAAGTAAAAATAAAACAAAACATAAGAAAAACCCTAAAACCCCCTGAAGGAATTGAAGAGATGATCTTCTGTCTTGAGTATAATTTCGGCTTCTTGAGATGAATCAACCAGCTTTCTTCGAGTAAATTCCACAATTCTAGCCTCTCTAGCTTGGCTCTTCGGCCTAACTGGACGCCTACTGGACTCCCCCTAGAAGGTTGGCCTCTAGGGTGTTTATATAGGCTTTTGGAATGGCTTTCTTTGCTTCTAAGTACCCTAATCTGAATGAAACTCTTCTTTGTTACGGCAAGGACACGCCCATGGCACACGCCGTGTGAGTCATGACCAGGCCATGTTCGGGTCTGTTAAGGTGGCTTGGCCGTGTGGTCTTGGGCCCAGGTCGTGCTGATTTCGTGATATGGCGCATTTACTCCGTTTTAGGCCCGTTTCTCGTTCTTTTCCTCCTCTGGTGCTCTCCTAAGTATAAAACATGAAAACAAAGGATTAAGAGCACCAAATTATACATTTCAGGGAATAAATCATCCAAAAGTATGCTAAATGTGAGATTAAAATATGTTTATATTACGGTTTATCAAATACCCCCACACTTAAGCATTTACTTGTCCTCAAGCAAAATTCTCAACTTACAATTAAAATGAACTTCCTTTATTCATAATATTCATCAATAATGTTTCATCATAATTCAAAGATAATTCTTACATTGATGATTTAAATAGAAGGATCCTAAAGATTCAAACAATCAAAGTTATAGTTTTTGTAGCATGAAAATATAGGTGTTTCCCCTTACCTAAGTAATCACCTTTGGTTCAAAACCAACGAGAGTTGACATCCTCATTAAAGATTCGCTCAAATCACTCAAAGTGTTTAAGGTTCAAAATTAAGCACTCAAAAGTCGAACATGAAAAGTTAATCCCATAAGCTTGCCTGAAAATCAAATCTCCACCACTGTAAAATGAGATGATACACAAATCAAAAGGTCTTTAAAAAGGGTTGTAATAGGGCCTGGGTTAAAGGTGTGGATAAAGGCTGAATTAGAGGGTTAGAATCGAGATTGAATTGAAAATTTACCTAACTAGAAAAATGAACTAATCCTGAATAATTACATCAATTGAAAACATGAAATACTAATAACATAAGCTTCTTCTCAAGATGTGGAATTTAAACGTATAAGCTCAATAGAGCTAATATTGAATATACTCTTTTTTATTTAAGAACAAATCAAGTCATAATAAAAGATGAATTTAACTACTGAATTAAAGATTATAGTTAGGCAACTGATCAAATCAAATCTCGATATAAGGGTGGTCAAGAGGAATGGTGATAACAAATACAGACTGGGTTTTTGGGTTAATATTAGTGGGTGAGTCAATAAAAAGGGTTGTTAGGATCAAAGGGGTTCACTAGGGGTTAATTGTGAGGGTAAGCTTTTTTTAGTGGAGTGAGTGGGTTAAATCCTAAGTGCCTTTGTCATCTCAGTATATCAAATCAATTAATGTGGTCTCGACATGTATAATCGAAGCAAGTTCTAGAATAACAGCTCAATGTTGACACGTTCATAATCACAAGGTGAGCACGAAAGAATGTATGCTCTAAAAGGCTCAAAATCTCACAAAATTATGGTTTTTGATATCAACCTTGTAAATTTCAAACTTCAAGGTAATAATTAGATTCAGGTAGACAACCTAACAAAATTTTAATTTTTGAAAATGGACTTATCATGCTTGATTCTCTAGTCTCCTAAAGTTTAAATCATCACTGCACAGTTATTAATGACTTATTCGAAAACATATCAATAAAAATCATGAATCACAGGAAATTTCATTCTAATTAGTAATATGAGAAAATTACTTAAAGACAAGATATCATTCAGGGATTTGAGAATAATGCAGAAAGTTAGGCACTTTCTCGAAATAAATATTCACCCTCCCCCCCACACTTAAGATGTACATTGCCCTCAATGTACAAAGATATATATGAAATTTAAGAAAGCGAGAGGTGAAACTTCCTAAATTTGGATGGCTTCCTTGAGTTGGGAGTGTCGTGGTGTGGTGCCTGCCGACAATCTCTATGCTGGATGAAGAAATTGGAAAGCTCGTGGAGAATTAGCCAGGAAATGATGATAATAATTCAAAATATACTAAATATATATTTAAAGACAAGAAAGATAAAGAGAAAAAAATAGAAAGTAAAATAAAATTAAAAGAAAAGACTAATGGACCAGGTAGCCCTTATCGTTCGATGGTTAGCGGGCTGAGTGTGATTTCTAAAGCTGTGGTGTCGTGGCTATGGTCGTGGTGTGGTGATTCCCAAGCAGTCTTTAGAACCTAAATCAAAGAAAACGAAATAAAATTGAGTAAACTAAGTAAAATAAAAATAAAGAAAAGGAAAATAAAGGAGAAGGGAAACTAAAAAAGAAAAGTTAAATGGACTCAAAGGTCCTTTTTCCTGTCGAGTTAATAAAGCGGCCGGCATGAACTTATATAGATCGGTCTCACAAGGGGAGACTGTGCTAGGGTCCTTCTGTTTCTTCGACATGGATGTGATTAGATCTAGAGTTAGGGGGAATGAAGAAGAATGGGAATGAAAAAGAAGGGGAGTGTAAAGGAAGAAGAAGGGTGGGGAGTAGGTAAGAAAGAGAGAAGGGTGGTTTAAATAGAAATTCAGGTCTGGCACATCCCCACGCTCGTGTACAGTGGGCGTGTCGAGTCACACGGTCATGTCGCACGGTTGTGTTATACTTCGTTCGTTTCTCCCACGCCCATGTGCAGGTCACCATGCCCGTGTTGTTAAAACAGTGTCGGTCACGGCCGCATCGCATGACCGTGGTGTTCAGTTGGGGCCCGTGGCTTGAAGATATTTTTCGTCCTATGTCATACTATCTTTGCCATGTCAGTACGTACATCCGTAGTATCCACACGGTCACGGCCACGGCCGTGTGGTATGGAAATCTGCACTTGGTTAGTTTTTAGTTAGGTGCTAAAAGTAAAAATGAAAAGAAAATAAAAGAATAAAATAAAAATGTGAAAATTAATGGGGTTACTGCTCAGGTCCCGAGAAGCGCTCGTTTATAGTCTTAAGCTAGACTTACCTCTCATTCGCACATTCAGGGTGGTTTCAGGAGTTGAAAGTCCTTCCTCATGCTATCATTCCTATTATCAGTATGTAATTCGAGTCGAGTAGCGGTTACTTTAAAAGAATCGAATGTAGGATTACTTACCTCGACTGTTCCGTATGGGAAAACATTGAGTACCCTGAAAGTGATTTCTTCGTTTGTATTAGGGTCAGGAGGAGTTATTCGAGGGTTTGCCTTATCTAACAATACCTGATCTCTGATCTTAAATTCGTTTGTCCCATAGAATGGTCTTGGTTCTGCTTTGTGTATTCCTAATTTCTCCTTGAAATGTGTCTTCCACTCGTCTAGCTCATCGATCTGAAGGCTTTGTTCCTCATGAGTTATTTCCTTGTTGGCATGAGGTCTAGGGTCTGGCTCAGTTGGGTAGTTCCGTGGTGCTTCCTGAAAAGAAGGTTTAACCGAATGGTTATTAACAGAATTTATGTTCTCACCTTGACTACTCGATGTCCTAGCTGAGTCGAGAGCTTGAAGACTGATTAATTCATCACCTACACAAAGTATGAGTTCACCTGCGCTGACATCAATTTTAGTTCTTGCAGTTGCTAAAAAGGGCCTTCCTAAAATTAAGGGGATACTATTGTCCTCATCCATGTCTAAAACGATGAAGTCTACTGGGAATACGAATTTATCAATTTTCACAAGACCATCTTCAATTATACCCCTAGGAATTCTAACAATTTTATAAGCTAATTGAATGTTCATCATAGTTTGTTTGGGTTTCCCCAGACCTAGTTGTTTAAACATTTTATAAGGTATAACGTTTATGCTTGCCCCTAAATCAGCTAAAGCATTATCAATAGATAAACTACCAATTAAGCATGGAATTGTAAAACTCCTTGGATCTTTTAATTTTTGTGGTAGTTTGTTTTGCAACATTGTTGAGCACACTGCATTTAATTCTACATGTGATTCCTTGTCTAACTTCCGCTTGTTTGTTAACAGCTCTTTTAAAAATTTCCTTGAATCTGGCATCTACGAAAGAGCTTCAAGAAATGGTAAGTTAATATGTAATTTCTTTAAAAGTTTAAGAAATTTACCGAATTGTTCGTCTATATTGTCCTTCTTCATCACATTGGGGTATGGTATACGAGGTTGGTACTCTTTAATTACCAATTTGGCTTATCATGACTTACCTCAACTTTTCCTTCCTCTACCACATTCTCTTAGCTTACCTTGGGCTGATCTAACCCTTCACTATCGTGAGCAGTTATGGCTTGAAGTTGCTCCTTTGGGTTAGTCTCAGTGTTGCTTGGCAAGCTGCCTTGTGGTCGTTCAGAGATCAGCTTAGCGAGTTGTCCTAATTGGTTCTCAATCCCTTGAATCAATGATTGTTGGTTTTTAAGTGTTGTCTCAGTGTTTTGGAAACGAGTTTCTAACACCGCGATGAATTTTTTCAGCATCTCTTCAAGGTTCGACTTCTTTTCCTATGGGTAGGACTGTTGTTGGAAGTTTGGAGGGGGTTGTTGTCTCTGATTTCCTTGACCACCCCATGAAAAATTGGGGTGGTTCCTCCAACCTGGATTATAAGTATTACTATAAGGGTTATTTTGAGATCTAAAATTGTTGCCCATATAGTGAACTTGCTCGTTCTCAGCGCTCAGGTTGTAAGGTGGATATTCCGTATTGCTCATCCCTCCTCTATTCGTATCGCACTGCATGACTGGATGTACCTGCAAAGAATAACATAAGCCATTAATCTTTTTCTTTAACAGTTCTACCTAGTTTGATAGCATGGTTACTGCGTCGAGGTTGAAAACACTGGCTGCTTTTGTTGGATTTGTCCTTGTGACTTGCCACTGATAGTTATTCAGTGACATCTCTTCAATGAATTCATAAGCAGCCTCAGGTGTTTTGTTATTCAAGGTTCCGCCGGTGCCTGGATCAATCAATTGCCTAGTTGAAGGGTTCACACCATTGTAAAAAGTTTGGACCTGTAGCCATAAGGGTAATCCATGGTGTGGGTACCTTCTCAATAGATCTTTGTATCTCTCCCATGCATCGTAAAGTGTCTCTAAATCCATCTTTACAAAAGAAGAGATATCATTCCTCAACTTAGCCGTTTTAGCCGGCGAAAAATATTTTAATAAAAATTTTCCGGTCATTTGTTCCCATGTAGTAATTAATCCTCGTGAGAGAGAATACAACCACCGTTTGGCTTTATTCCTTAAAGAAAAAGGAAATAACCGAAGACGGATGGCATCATTAGACACGCCATTTATTTTGAAAGTATCACAGAATTCTAGGAAACTCGCCAAGTGATTGTTTGGATCTTCATCCTGCAAACCATCAAACTAAAAAAAATTGCTGTATCATCTTAATAGTGTTAGGTTTCAGTTCAAAATTATTAGCAGCAATAGCAGGTCTAACAATACTTGACTCAGTTCCTGTTAAATTAGGTTTAGCATAATCATACATAGTTAGAGGAGGATGATGTTCGACCACCACCGGAGGTATCGGATTATTCTCAGCCATCTCTTCGGTGGTATTGGTTTCGATTTCTTGCTCTTCTTCTATGTAATTTAAGCTTCACCTTATTTCTCTACGATTTCTGTGAATAGTACCTTCAATGCCACTTACGTCAATTAAGGTTCCTATCGAGTTCCTTCTAGTCATAAACTAGATGTACCTGCTAAGAACAAATAAAAGAGGGAAAATTAGAAAACTTAAAAGAAACATAAACAATAATAATTTGCAAAAATAAAAATGGCTAAAGTAATAAAAATTGAGCGTTCCTAATATTTCAGTTCCCCGGCAACGACGCCAAAAACTTGATCGTTATGTCAGAGTCTTAAAAATTTATAAAAAGAATGATCGAGCCTAGTTCTGTGACAACGACTGAAGCAAGCTCACCTATCGAACAGTAGTATAGTTTAGTGGTAAGACCGTATTGTCGAACCCAAAGGAACCAAAAGTACTAATACTAACTTTCATTTTATTATTTAGCCTAAGAATTAAGGGAATTATTAATTAATCTAAAATTAACTAACTATTAAGCTAAAGATGCAAAGACAAAGATAATGAATTTGGGGAAAATACTTGTAGGAAAAACCAATTGATTAAGACAATACCCGAGGAAGAATCCACCTAGACTTCACTTGTTATTTAACTCTGAACCAGACGATTTATTCACTTGACTTAATCCGTAGGATTCCCTAATTTATATTAATACTTCTCTCGAGGCTACTAACGTCTAACCCTAGGTTGATTAATTGAAATCTCTTTCTAATTAAAACCCCTAGGATTGCATTAACTCGATCTATGAACTCCCATATTAGGTTTGACCCCAATTCGGTAGGTTTTCGTCATCCTATGTCTAGGGTTGCGATCAACTCCGCTTAATTATGCTAGATCTACTCTTAAACAAGGACTTTTGCTCCACTGCCTAAGCACATCAATACTTGAATTAATATCCTGAAATATCAAAGCAAGAATTAAGAACACATAATTAAGAACAAATCAAGTATTTATCATATAGTTCAGAAAACAATAACAAGATTTGTCTTAGGTTTCATCCCCTTCAGGTATATAAGGGTTTAGTTCATAATAATAAAAGAATACATCTCAGAAGTAAAAATAATACAAAACATAAGAAAAACCCTAAAACCCCCTGAAGGAATTGAAGAGAAGATCTTCTATCTTGAGTATAATTCCGGCTTCTTGAGATGAATCAACTAGCTTTCTTCGAGTAAATTCCACAATTCTAGCCTCTCTGGCTTGGCTCTTCGGCCTAACTGGACACCTACTAGACTCCCCCTTGGAGGTTAGCCTCTAGGGTGTTTATATAGGCTTTTGGAATGGCTTTCTTTGCTTCTAAGTACCCTAATCCGAATGAAACTCTTCTTTGTCACGGCAGGGACACGCCCATGGCACACGCCATGTGAGTCGTGGCCAGGTCGTGTTCGGGTCTGTTAAGGTGGCATGGCCCTGTGGTCTTGGGCCCAGGCCGTGTTGATTTCGTGATATGGCCCATTTGCTCCGTTTTAGGCCCGTTTCTCGTTCTTTTCCTCCTCTGTGCTCTCCTAAGTATAATATATGAAAACAAAGGATTAAGAGCACCAAATTACACAATCCAGGGAATAAATCATCCAAAAGTATGCTAAATGTGAGATTAAAATATGTTTACATTACTGTTTATCAACCTTAATGTTTTTATTAGTATTTTAAGATACTTTGGTGATTTTTTTACATGTTAGTTCACTTGATCTATATTTTTATATTTCTATTCTCGAATTAATAATTTTGTTGCTCCTAAGCTTTACTTGATTTCTTTTTTATAAAAAAGGGGGGGAGAAAGCAAAGGTAAATTGTTGATAAGTAAAGGTAATTCGGTTGATTAATATTTGATTTTGTGCTAAACTAAATTTATGCAGATTATATAACCATTTGTTTTCTTTAAAAAAAGGACTTCAAATTGAAAATAACTTTCATAAAGGAGGAGGAATTTATTCAAAAACAAATTTACCAAATATTTTGTTATATCAAAAAGGGGGAGATTGTTAAATCAAGTTTTATTAGATAATGTGTTTTGATATAAAAATTTAAATCTTTTTTTTAAAAAAATTAAAGTTGAACAAAATTGACAAAATAATATTTCAAATGAAGTCTAAGAGATAAAATTTTGAATATTATATTTTGAACTCTTAAAAAAATTTTAATTCAGCTTTTAAATCAAGTTAAAAAGATCTCAATCAAAGTTAGATTTTTGTCAATAAGTTAAACTATTTTTAAACAAGTTAGAATAGCTCCAAGCCAAAAACTATCAATACTTTTTGGCCTAGTATCAATAGTTTTCAAAATAACGATACCCCTTTCAAAAATGATACCAAATTGACATTTTGTTTTTAACAAATTCAACTAAGTATCGATCCAGTATTGATAATTTTTCATATATTATCGATAAAATTCCTCTAGTATCGATATCTTTAGCTCCAACAATCACTAAATTTTGTATTAAATGCAAAATATATCAATACCTCATTTGTCAGTATCAATACTTGTAGTTGCAAGTGAATTTAATGCACTAGTTACTTTATCCCCAACGACTCTGTTCATGTCTCCAACAACCTCAACGATTGAAAAACAATTAGGGGGTATAAATACCAACTTCTAAATATCCTACAACAACAAGAGAGATAATCAAGCAAAAAGATCAACCAAAATCAACCTTGTGCTTACAGTTCTCAACATTTTTCTTTAAACACTTGTGTGCTTTCATTGTTTTTATTTAGCTCAAGTGTTTCTCTTTGTAATTGAGCTTAATTTGCAAACATTCTGATATTGTAAGGGTTCTTTCTTTGTTTGCTCATTAGTATCTCTTTGAGAAGGGTTTGTGTCTTAAGGTTGAGGTAGAAACCTTAAGGGAGCTTGTAAGGTTAAATTTTGTCCTCAAAGGATTGAAATTAGTGAATTTGAGAAATTTTCTTAGTAGTGGAAAGCTAAGGTAGTGGAGTAGGCAATTGAGGCTGAACCACTCTAAATTATTGTGTCAAAATTTTCTATCCTTATTCTCTAGCTTCCACAATTTTTTTTAAAATCAAATTCACCCTCGGCTTGACAATTTCAGTTTGATTATTAGAGCTAACACAGTACAGCAGATATGACCCAAGTAGAATAGATCCTGATTCCGTTTATGAATTTATTCACTTTTGATGTTCATAGTGTGGCATACCTTAATTATGAGTAAATAGTGAATTATGTATACGTGACTCATATATTTTGATACAAGTAAATACCCGATTTTAAATAGATATGGAACCAAAAGTTGATGCGTTAGGTATACGACTTCTAAAGTATGTAGTACTATTCACAATAGTGGAATTTATAACCTAAGAAATGGGTAAATGATGTCCTTTCATTGGCATTACATTATAAATGAAAAGTAAACGTGACCACAGGTTATTTGTCTTTGTGATGAATGACTTAATTACTATTCCATAGTAATTGACTTTTCATGAAGAAAGATATAATGGTTACCATAAGATGAATAAGGTCATATTGGGTGAATAAATTTATCCTAAACAGATTAAGGATATCCTATGAGAGTAACACACTTATGACAAAGTCTGTAACACCCCACACCCGGTCTAAACGTTATGACCAGATCTAGCGTGCCACATCATGTGTTGTTTGAAAACTTTGTGTTCATTGGAAAAACTCAACTACAACTCATAGCTTTCTACCGTTTAAAAATCCCAAATTTACGTTGCTTATTAACAAAAAAAGTTTTACTCGAAATCATTTCCTTTTGTAAAACCTTATTATGCATTTATTATTTTGCTTTTAAAAACTTGTCTGTTATGGAAACTTGATTTAAACCGTTGCGAAACCATGATATTTAAAAATAGATGTTATTATTTTAAAACCCGTGTTTAATAAATTTGCTGTAATTAAGGAAATACCAAATAAAAGTTAAAAACAATTCCAATGGCCTTATTACAGAAATTATTAACCCAAAAAATTAAAGTAAATTAAACTAAATTAAAATTACTAAATTTAACCCCAAGAACGTATAGGACACGTGTGGCCACCTCCAAGTCCCTCGCAGCTCCAAATCCTTTAATGCTGGAGATTACTTGCATAGTTAAAGAGAAAGGGTAAGTTACGAGAACTCAGTGTGTAATCCCCTTATTATACCCACGGTTTGGGCCCAAGCCCGTACAGTAACAATTTGGGCCTAAGCCCTATACAGTAACGGTCTGGGCCGAAGCCCTATTTAGTAACAGTCTGAGCTGAAGCCCTATTCAGAAACAGTCTGGGCCGAAGCCCTATGTCATGCAAAACAATTATCTACCCAACCCAACCCAGTCCAACCAACACACCTGTGGGGACCAAGTCAACTCACCCAACCAGTACACCAATAACGCAGACTAGCTGCTAATACAGTATACGTGGCTGAGCCACTAAATCAGTATAACGTGGCAGAGCCACTAGTACAGTGCTACCTCCAAATCCATAACCCAACCCATGCAATATGCCTTGTCATAATTAAATCATGTAAACAAAGCATCATCATAGACATCAATCAACCAGTTACTACTCATACATCGATGATCCTACCACTAAGGGTAAAACTGTCATTTGAGGGTAAACCAGCAATTTCACCCCTTGGGGGTATTTCGGTAATTTTACCCACCAAGGGTATTTCGGTAATTTTTCTCACTAAGGGTATTTCAGTAATTCACCCACTAAGGGTATTTCGGTAATTTACCCACTAAGGGTATTTCGATAATTACCCACTAAGGGTATTTCAAAAATTTTACCCCTACAACGGCCTTTCCAAAGGCCTAATGTCGCCTCGAGCAACTCAGTTTCCATTTTCGGTCAATACAGTGCTATTGGGCCTAAAACCTGATTTCGGCCCATACGGGCCCACACGCTCGTGTGGCCCATTCTGTTCATTTTCAGTCTCGGTTCTGTGGACTTCGCAGTCACATCAATCAAGTTCCACTTTTCATCGTTTTCGCTCATATGGGCCCGTTAACCCGTTGGGCCCATTTAGCCCGCATCGGCTCAACAATGCACATTTTGGCCTCAGTTCCACGAGAGCGTTCGTGACACTCCCAACGGTCTATCGCCATCACTAGTGGCTCGATTTATCCCTACGAGCGCTGACACGCTCGAGTGATCTCAGTTGCCGGTATTCTGGCTTTTTAGTACTTCGGCATTTAGCCGATTCACAGATCATGGCAATAGCAGTTTAAGCAGAGGTGTGAGATTACACACCTGTGATGATTTGCGGTTCAAGACACTATCCGAGGCACCTGAGATCACAGTTGACTACTAATTAGTCTTCACCTTTGATAAACCAAAATATAGAAATACCTTACCTACTATCATTGCTTACCAGAGAATGAAAACTCCTTGCAGTGGGAGGGAGTTCGGCCTACCTCTCCTGATTAAGGCAACAAGCCCCTAACGAAAAAGAACCCATTAGAACAAGGAAACTAGACAGAAAAACAGTCTTTCAGCCCCCCACAGAATCCAAACTGAGATTGAGAGGAACACAACAAGTCTATATTCGGTTATAGCCACACTTACCAACCAATTACTGAAGTTCGGAGATTGACAGAACGAAAGGGAGTACACACATAGGCCCCACTAGATTCGGCTTGCACCAAAAAGGGAAACCAAGGTTAAATGTTTCGGCTTTAACCTTGCAAAGAGAGTGAAAAAGATAAGGGAAAGGAAAATGATACCTTCAGCTAGACAAGAACCGAATGGAGAAGAGAGGTTCGGCAGCAAGGAGTAGTACCCGTGAAAATAATGGAGAACGATGAAGAAAAGAGAGTGGAAGAGGGAATGCCTATCAGTTCATGAATGGTCAAAAGAATGTGAAGAAAAGTTGAGGAACCAAAAGAAGAATTGGATTCGGCAGAGCCAAGAAAAGAAAAGAAGTAAAAATGACACGAACTCGAAATGCTAGAGAACAAAATACCCGAGATGCAAAAACTCTACAAAACACAACCAAAGAGATTCGGCTTTACTCTCACCCTCACCAAAGAAACCGAAATTCCCTATTCCACTTCCCTACACTCGGCCAACTCTTCCCCTCTCCTCTATCTCCACGATTTTCTCCACCAAAGACTCCTAGAATAGCTCCCCTCCATCTGTTTGAACCATTTGACCAAGTCTCCAACTCCCTTAGTAGAGTTTGATTCAAACTCCACTGCTTGCTCCCTCAGGACATCATATAAAAGTCACCCTTTTTGCTATTCATGGGATTCGAACTCCTCCCCTCCTTGCTCTCCACTTGACGCCACACCACTACACCCCATGCTCAACTTGTGTTAGTAAAACACACACAAATTTACTTAAGCCCTACAACTTCCAATCCTCTTCACTTTTGGGTCAAAGATCAAAATTTTTCCAAGGCTCAGACTCGGACCCAAGCCTCTTTAGGACCGCTAAACACCCTCAAATAGGTAGCCAAATAAGCACAACCATGAATTTAAGCAAAAACCACAACCCCTAATTTTTGGGATGTTACAACTCTACCCCCTTAAAGAAATTTCGACCTCGAAATTTATCTGAGCAAAAGAGATGAGGGTATTGATGTCGCATTGCCTCCTCAGGCTCCTACGTGGCTTCCTCTGAACCATGATTACACCACAACACCTTGACTAACGGAACAGATTTCCGTCTCAACACCTTAACCTCGCGATCCAAAATCTACACCGGCTCTTCTTCAAATGTCAGGTCAGGTCTTACTTCGATCTCCTCCACTGGCACTACATGAGAATGATCAGAACGGTAGTGCCTCAATATAGAAACATGGAATACATCATGTATCTGGTTTAACTTGAGAGGCAGCTCAAGCTGATAGGCGACCGGTCCCATACGTTTTACTATCCGGTAAGGCCCGATGAATCTGGGGCTCAACTTGCCCTTCCGTTCAAATCTCAAAATCTTCTTCCAAGGTGAGACCTTCAAGAAGACATAATCCCCCACAGAGTACTCTATTTCTTTACGCTTTAAATCCACGTACAACTTCTTCCTGTCAAATGCTTCTTTCAACCGATCGCGGATAAATCTAACCTTCTCCTCAGCTTCAAAAATTAACTCCGGACCCCACAGTTGCCGCTCACCCAATTCTTTCCAACAAGTAGGGGTACGACACCTATGACCATATAACGCCTCATAAGGTGCCATCTGAATACTGGATTGATAGCTGTTGTTATAAGCAAATTCCACTAATGGCAGATAGTCTTCCCAACTGCCCTTGAAATCAATCACACAGCTTCTCAACATGTCCTCTAAAATCTGTGTTACCCTCTCCTGACCATCAGTCTGCGGATGAAATGTTGTGCTGAAATCTAACCTTGTACCCAGAGCTTCGTGTAATACTCTCCAAAATCGAGATGTGAATCTAGGGTCCCTGTCTGAAATGATAGACACTGGCACCCCATGTAACCTTACAATTTTCGCCACATATAACTTTGTCAACTTCTGTAACAAGTAATCAGTGCGAACCAGTATGAAGAGGGCAGATTTAGTCAGCCGATCAACAATTACCCACACTGAATCTTTCTTAGTAGGCGTCAGGGGTAGCCCACTAACAAAATCCATGGTTACCCTCTCCCACTTCCAGAGTGGAATCTTAATAGGTTACAGCAGTCCCGAAGGCAGTTGATGCTCAGCCTTCACTTGCTGGCATGTCAAATACTTATTTACAAAATCAGTCACCTCACGCTTATGTCCTGGCCACCAGTAAAGTTCACGTAGGTCTCGGTACAATTTGTTTCCACCAGGATGCATAGCGTATGGGCTACTATGCGCCTCCCGCAAAATTGATTTCCTTAACTCAGAGTCCAGCGGTACACAAACTCTTCCACGGAAGCACAATACTCCTTCATTTTTTAGCCCAAAATCCTCAGTTTCTCCCTTCTTCACCTGTTGAAACCGAGGAACCAACGACTCGTCCAACATCTGTTTCTCTTTAATCTGACCAACCCAAGTCGATTTCCCCTGCAGTTCTGCTAACAAACTACCATCCTCAAATAGCCTGAGATGAGCAAACATTGCTCTTAGACCAGATACCACCTTACGACTCAGTGCGTCTGCTACCACGTTGGCTTTTCCCAGATGTACTCAATCGAGCAATCATAATCTTTAAGCAACTCTATCCATCTTCGTTGCCAAAGATTCAACACCTTCTGAGTAAGGAGGTACTTAAGACTTTTATGGTCGGTATAAATGATCGACTTCTCCCCGTACAAGTAGTGTCACCAAATCTTTAGTGCGAATACCACCGTAGCTAATTCTAGATCATGAATAGGGTAATTCAATTCGTGCGGCCTAAGCTGACGAGACGCATAAGCCACTACTTTACCCTCTTGCATCAGCACACATCTTAAACTCGTGTGCGACGCATCACAATAGACAATGAATTCCTTTCCAGCCTCAGGCTGAATTAATACTGGAGCTTCAGTCAGAATCATCTTCAGTTTCTCAAAACTCTCCTGCTGTTTATTAGTTCAAACAAATGGTACTCCCTTACGTAGTAACTTAGTTAAAGGTGCAGCAATCAGTGAGAACCCTTCAACGAACCTTCTATAATATCCGGCCAAACCCAGAAAACTTTGAATCTCAGATACCGACTTTGGTGGCTTCCAATCTACTACAGCCTCAACTTTTCAAGGATCAACCCTAATCCCCTCGGCAAACACGACATGCCCCAGAAATGTTACCTCTCGTAACCAAAACTCGCACTTGCTGAATTTGGCATAAAGCTGCTTCTCTCTTAACATTTGTAGAATAATCCGGAGATGTGAATCATGCTCCTCCTCAGTTCTTGAATACACCAGAATATCATCTATAAACACCACCACGAACCAATCTAAGTAGCGTTGGAAAACCCAGTTCATCATATCCATGAAAGCAGCTGGTGCATTCGTTAATCCAAACAGCATGACCAGAAACTCGTAGTGTCCATAACGAGTTCGAAATGCAGTCTTGTACACATCTGCCTCCTTAACCTTTAGCTGATGATACCCCGATCTAAGATCTATCTTGGAGAAAACTGCGGCTCCTCGCAGCTGATCAAACAGATCGTCTATTCTCGGTAAAGGGTACTTGTTCTTAATCGTCAGTTTATTCAATTGACGATGATCAATACACATGCGCATTGACCCATCCTTCTTCTTCACGAACAGTACCAGTGCTCCCCACGGTAACACACTCGGTAGGATAAATCCTCGATCCATTAGCTCTTGGATCTAAGCCTTTAATTCTACAAGCTCCTTCGGTGCCATCCTATAAGGGGCGATAGACACCGGAGCCGTTCCCGGAAGGAGCTCAATGCCGAACTCGACCTCATGATTTGGTGGCAACCCCGGAAGCTCTTCAGGAAATACATTCGAAAAATTCCTTTACAGTCCTGACATCCCCAACAGACAAACCCTTAACATCAGTTGTGCTGACATAAGCTAGGAACGCCTCGCACCCCTTGCGAACCATTTTCTCGGCCATTAATGCGGAGATTAAAGTCGATAAATAATCCCTTCGCTCCCCTATCACGACCACCTCCTCAATATCCAAAAACATCAATACCATACGCTTAGCAGCGTAATCCAAATTTGCACGGTGCTTCACTAACCAGTCCATGCCCAAAATGAGATTGAACTCGCCAAACGGTAGTTCCATTAAATCCACCGGAAAGACAACCCCATGAACCTCTAAGGGCACATCTCTAAATAGCTTATTCACTATCACCGACTGTCCTAAAGGACTAATCATCGACATTTCTCTATCAGCAAGTTCAAACTGTATACCTAATGTTCCCGACACAGTACATGAAACATACGAGTGTGTAGACCCAATGTCAATTAAAGCTGTAAATGGCATATCATAAATGAGAAATGTACCAGTTATGACATCAGGTGCGTCGCCATCCTCTCGACGCCGAGCAGCATAAACCAACCATGGCTATCTCGCCTCTGTATTACCAACACCTCTGCCCGATGCTCCTTAACCTCGTCCCAATCCATTTCCCCCTCTGGCTGGACCATGGCCTCTCGGTGGCTGCTGACCACCTCTCCCTAGCTGCACATAACCCTGACCTGTAGCTTGCATCTGAACGGGCCTCTGAGTACAGTCTCTAACCTGATGATCCTTGGAGCCACATCTGAAACATGCCCTAGTTCTTTTCCAACAGTCTCCCAAATGATTCCACAATCAGCGCAAGGCTGCCGTCCGGCTACAACATTAGAAACCCCAACTCGGGCTGACCCATCAAACCTAGGCCTTTTTCTAGGCCCACCAGAAGAACTTGAAGGCCCAAAATTCCCCTTACTTCTGCCCCTATCCTGCTCACGGTTCTGACGCTCTGAGCGTTTCACATCCTCGGCAGGCTTAGCCTTCTCAACCAAAGCAGTAAAGTCTCTTTCCCTCTACGAAGCTATCAGTACACGCAACTCATCTCGGAGACCATCCTTGAACCGCACGACTATGCCCCGAGCATACCGGCTCAATCACAGGAACTCTGGCTCATACTCCGCTACAGACTTATTCCCCTGAACCAGAATCAAAAATTCCTTTCTCCGAGCATCCACATAACTTGCCCCGACATATTTTCCTTGGAAGGTTGTCTTAAAGAAATCCCATGTCACATGGTAGGCCTGCGTGCCTTCCCTCACGGTAAGCCACCATTGATACGCCTAGTCTCACAGTAAAGACACTGCTCCCTTCAGTTTTTGCTCTATCGTGCAGTCAAGGTCATCCATTACTCGCTCTACCGCCTCCAACTAGTATTCTCCTACATTCGGGGCTACACCAGAGATGCTCCTAAAGATTTCTGCCCCGTTAGATCGGAGTCGCTTAGAAATTGACCCTCGGGCCACTGATCCAGTACTCACTCCAGCAACCCTTTCCAGGACTCGTAGCATCGCTTGGGACAGAGCATCATCCCCACCGGCTCGGTAATGAGACCCCGTTTCAGTCACTGGTGATGCTGGCGCTTCCCTTTCAGGCATATGCCCTGATGCTGAGGATCCAGCCCTATCACCACGGCCTCTACCACGGCCACGTGTATCCCGTCCATGACCTCTTGCGCTCATATCGTTGTAGCATATTTTCTGATTAAAAAGTTTTATGAACCAGCTTATAATTCATGTAATTATTAACAAATATCTTATGAAAAGTAGTAATTAGATTTGTTCTCGCAGATTGCATTTACTACAATTTCAGTCTCCTATAGTCTCAGTTTCTACAACTAAGGAGTTTCAGTATACTACTACTATCCCTATTATTTCTGTAGTATAGTCATATCAACCTATATTAAGGTATAGAGTAAAGAGACTTACGGATTTGGTGTCGGAGACTCGGTGTGCCACACGTTCAGTAGCATCACTATTTCTAAACTAGAATTTAGATAAATACAAAAAATTTCAAAACCCATTCCACAGCCGAGTTTTGCAACCAGGCTCTGGTACCACTAAATGTAACACCCCACACTCGGTCTAAACGTTATGACCGGATCTAGTGTGCCTCATCATCTGTTGTTTGAAAACTTTGTGTTCGTTGGAAAAACTCAACTACAACTCATAGCTTCCTACCGTTTAAAAATCCCAAATTTTGGTCGCTTATTAACAAAATAAGTTTTACTCGAAATCATTTCCTTTTGTAAAACCTTGTTATGAATTTATTATTTTACTTTTAAAAACTTGTCTGTTACGGAAACTTGATTTAAACCGTTGCGGAACCGTGATATTTAAAAACAGATGTTATTGTTTTAAAACCCGTGTTTAATAAATTTGCAATAATTAAGGAAGTACCAAATAAAAGTTAAAAACAATTCCAATGGCCTTATTACAGAAATTATTAACCCCAAAAATTAAAGTAAAGTAAACTAAATTAAAATTACTAAATTTAACCCCAAGAACGTACAAGACACGTGTGGCCACCTCCAAGTCCCTCGCAGCTCCAAATCCTCTAATGCTGGGGATTACCTGCACAGTTAAAGAGAAAGGGTTAGTTGCGAGAACTCAATGTGTAATCCCCTTATTACACCCACGGTTTGGGCCCAAGCCCTACCAGTAACAATTTGGGCCTAAGCCCTATATAGTAACAGTCTGGGTAGAAGCCCTATTTAATAACAGTCTGGGCCGAAGCCCTATTCAGAAACAGTCTGGGCCAAAGCCTTATGTCATGCAAAACAATTATGTACCCAACCCAGTCCAACCAACACACCACCCGTACCAACCAACACACCTGTGGGGACCAAGTCAACCCACCCAACCAGCATACCAATAACGCAGACTAGCTGCTAATACAGTATACGTGGCTGAGCCACTAAATCAGTATAACGTGGCAATAGCCACTAAATCAGTGTAACGTGGCAGAGCCACCAGTACAGTGCTACCTCCAAATCCATAACCCAACCCATGCAATATGCCATGTCATAATTAAATCATGTAAATAGTGCATCATCATAGACGTCAATCAACCAGTTACTACTCATACATCGATGATCCTACCACTAAGGGTAAAACGGTCATTTGGGGGTAAAATAGCAATTTCACCCCTCGGGGGTATTTCGGTAATTTTACCCATCAACGGTATTTCAGTAATTTACTCACTAAGGGTATTTCGGTAATTCACCGACTAAGGGTATTTCAATAATTTACCACTAAGGGTATTTCGATAATATACCCACTAAGGGTATTTCGGTAATTTTACCCACTAAGGGTATTACGGTAATTTTACCCCTACAATGGCCTGTCCAAAAGCCTAATGTCACCTCGAGTGACTCGATTTCTATTTCCTGTCAATACAGTTCTATTGGGCCTAAAACTCGATTTCGGCCCATACGGGCCCACACGCTCGTGTGGCCCATTCTGTTCGCTTTCAGTCTCGGTTCTGCAGACTTCACAGTCGCATCAATCAACTTACACTTTTCGTTGTTTTTGCTCATATGGGCCCGTTAACCCATTGGGCCCATTTAGCCCGCTTCGGCTCAACAAGGCCCATTATGGCCTCAGTTCCACGAGAGCGTTCGTGACACTCCCAACGGTCTATCGCCATCACTAGTGGCTCAGTTTATCCCTACGAGCACTCGTACGCTCGAGTGATCTCAGTTGCCGATATTTTGGCTTTTCAATACTTCGGCATTTAGCCGATTCACAGATCATGGCAATAGCAGTTTAAGCAGAGGTGTGAGATTACACACCTGTGATGATTTGCGGTTCAAGACACCATCCGAGCCACTTGAGATCACAGTTGACTACTAATTAGCCTTCACCTTTGATAAACCAAAATATAGAAATACCTTACCTACTATCATTACTTACCAGAGAATGAAAACTCCTTGCAGTGGGAGGGAGTTCGGCCTACCTCTCCTAATTAAGGCAACAAATCCCTAACGATAAGAACCCGTTAGAACAAGGCAACTAGACAGAAAAATAGTCTTTCGGCCCCCCAAAGAATCCAAACCGAGAATAAGAGGAACACATCAAGTCTATATTCAGTTATAGCCACACTTACCAACCAATTGCTGAAGTTCGGAGATTGACAGAACGAAGGGGAGTGTACACACATAGGCCCCACTAGATTCGGCTTGAACCAAAAAGGGAAATCAAGGTTAAATGTTTCGGCTTTAACCTTGCAAAGAGAGAGAAAAAGATAAGGGAAAGGAAAATGATACCTTCGGCCAAACAAGAATCGAATGGAGAAGAGAGGTTCGGCAGCAAGGAGTAATACCCGTGAAAATAATGGAGAACGATGAAGAAAAGAGAGTGGAAGAGGGAATGCCTATCAGTTCACGAATGGTCAAAAGAATGTGAAGAAAAGTTGAGGAACCGAAAAAAGAATTGGATTCGACAGAGTCAAGAAAAGAAAAGAAGTAAAAATGACACGAACTCGAAATGCTAGAGAAAAAATACCCGAGATGCAAAAACTCTCCAAAAGACAACCAAAGAGATTCGGCTTTAGTCTCACCCTAACCAAAGAAACCGAAATGCACTTCCCCCAAATGGCACCCTTTTGCCGAAATTCTCTATTCCACTTTCCTACATTTGGCCAACTCTTCCCCTCTCCTCTATCACCACGATTTTCTCCACCAAATACTCCTAGAATAGCTCCCATCCATACGTTTGAACCATTTGACCAAGTCTCCAACTCCCTTAGTACCGTTTGCTTCAAACTCCACTACTTGCTCCCTTATGACATAAAATAAAAGTCACCCTTTTTGCTACTCATGGGATTCGAACTCCTCTCCTCCTTGCTCTCCACTTGATGCCACACCACTACACCCCATGCTCAACTTATGTTAGTAAAACACACACAAATTTACTTAAGCCCTACAACTGCCAACCCTCTTCACTTTAGGGTCAAAGATCAAAATTTTTCCATGGCTCAGACTCGGACCCAAGCCTCTTTAGGACCCCCCAAACACCCTCAAATAGCTAGTCAAATAAGCACAACCATGAATTTAAGCAAAAACCACCCCTAATTTTTGGGATGTTACAAAGTCATTGGATGAAAACTGATCAAGTAGCTTTCAGAATGATATGTAATTTGGGAGAGTTCAATCATAATACTATATTGGAATTAATAGGCAAAAAGATGAAACTTAATTATAAAAAATTTGAACCCTAATTACATATGTCCAATCAGTCCCTCCGCTAGCTCGTTGAAACCAAAAACGAATTGCATTTAGAATTAAATTAACATAAATGGATAGAAATGATAGAGTTAGAGAAATTGGTATCATTCGGAAATGAAAGTGGTTCCTTATTAAGTATGGAAATGACCTAAGATTTAATTTAAGTTTTTCAAATTATTGTTTAATAATTGAAGTTTGAAAATGGAATTAAATTATTTGGTCATTGTGAATCTGTTGAGTATAAAAATTAAATATATTTTCTACTAGATTCATTTACGATAAAATTGACATGACTTTAACAGAATTAGAATTTGTTTGAGTGAATTATTTGATTGAGAAATTAATTTATTTAAATTAATAAATAATATTTATTTTGGAAAATAAAGACACATGTATTGGGTTCAATTATATTATAAAGTGTTGGGTTAGAAGTTCCGGAAACACATATAATTGGACCTATTATAGGAGAGGCCCAAAACTCCTCATAATTTGTATGAGAGGTGGCAACCATAGTATAATTAACTAGGGTTAGCTGCCACTCTCTCATAGTAGAACTAGGGGACTTATTTTGTAACAACTTGTTTTTAGTCAAATCGGAACAGTGGTTTTGGGACCACAAATCCAAAGTCAAAATATTTATTTTGTTATTATTTTAATTTCTACGACATAAAAATATGATTGTGTGAAATTTTCATTAAGAAATTTTATCGTTTAAATGCTTAATTGGATAAAAAGGACTAAATCACGTATAGTGTAAAAGTTGTGTTCTATTAGCTAAATGTGTTTAATAGCTATAGAACCTTAAAGTTAAGGTCCTTAAATGGTAATTAGACCATTTTAATTGTGAGTGGAAAATTTTGGGCATATATTAAGTGATTTTGGTGGTTATTAATCAAGGTTAAATTGGTAAATAAGTTAATAATGATAAATTAAGCAAAAAAAAGATGGCTATCATCTTTTTCCTTCATACACCATTGAAATTAAAAGAAAGAAATGACCATGGATGCATGCTAAGTTCGACCAAGCTTCCTAGCTCAATTGTAAGTCCGTTTTTGTCTCATTTTTAATGATTTCTATGTTTTTGAGATCGTTGCAGTTTAGTCTAGCTAGCCCAAGGACTAATTTGCAAAATTGTTAAAGATTTAGAAAGTTTCCATTGATGAATTGATGATAGATTTTGACTATTTGAAGATAGTTATACAAGTTTTGTTAAGTGATTTTTGGTGAAAATGCAAATTAGGGATTAAATTGTGAAATGAGGAAACTTTATGGAAAATATGGGCTGCTAAAGACCTAATTGAAATTCGGCTAGCATGAGTTGTGATTGAATTGTGTGAATTTGTGATTTTATGAAATAAGGACTAAAGTGTAAAAATGTGAAACATTAGGGGCAAAAGTGTAAATATGCCTAAATGTGTATTTTGGACTTAATTGCATAAAGTAGGGATTGAAAATGTTGAATTTGATATTATATAGATCAAGAAAAGCGGAATACGAACTTAGATCGAGGAAAGAACAAGATCTCGAATTAGTTGACCCGTGTTGTCATTTTTACGTCCGAGGTAAGTTCGTATGTAATAAGCATTGTTATAATTATGCTTTAAATGCTTTGATATTGCATAAATTTTGTACACGAGACTACAGTCATGTTTGACGATGAGTCGGCTATGTATGGCACTTAGTGTGCGAGATTAAGATAGCTTCGGCAATGTAAGGCACTTAGTGTGCGAGATTGAGATAGCTTTGGCAATGTGAGGCATTTAGTTTGTGAGATTGAGATAGCTTCGGCTATGTAAGGCACTTATTGTGTGAGATAGAGATAGTTTCGGCTATGTATGGCACTTAGTGTGCGAGATTAAAATAGCTTCGGCTATGTATTAGCACTTAGTGTGTGAGATTTCAAGTATTCGACATTATTCCAAATAGGTATGAGTTCGTTACAGATTGGTACAGGTATGTACATGAATCGTATGTACATGAATCGTATGAGCTTTAAATCGAAGAAGTTATGAAGTTTGCATATAAGCATATGATTAAGCATGTGAAAGGTTTATTAGTTATCATGAATTACATGTTAATATGTTCAAATTGATGATTTGTGTATTTATGATTAGTTGAGTTTATTTCATACGAGCTTACTAAGCTATAAAGCTTACTTTGTTTATTTTCCATGTTTTATAGTGATTTCAAAGCTACCTCAGATTCGGGGATCGTCGGAGACATCGTCACACTATCTAACCATCACTTTGGTATTTTTGAGCTTATGGTTTTATCATATGGCATGTATAGGATTATGGTCATTTTGATATGTATTTTGGTAGTGATTTTGCCATTTGAGATGGCTTGTGAATGTTCATGTTTTGGTTTGTATATATATCCATGAGACTTGGCTTAACTTGGTTAGTTTGGTTATATGTGTGTGTGTGTGTGTGTGTGTGTGTGTGTGTGTGTGTGTGTGTGTGTGTGTGTGTGTGTGTGTGTGTGTGTGTGTGTGTGTGTGTGTGTGTGTGTGTGTGTAAGTGTGCATATGGCTTATGTTATGTAATTGAGGTTGGTTTTGCAATGTTATTGATAGTTGATATTATAGATGTCAAATGGTTGATAATTGAGAAGCTATGTGCTTGTGGATTGGTGCATGGTGATGCATGTTTGGAAAAAAATATAATTGGTATGATTTGAATAAGAAAAACATGATATTATAAGCATGTTGGTTGTTGGAATTGAGAGGTATGAATGATGTTTGATTGAGGTTGTTTAAATGATTTTAAGTGTTATGTTTTGGTGCCATGGAAATTGGTATAGGTGTGCATAAGATAGGGTGGCAAAATGACTTGGTAAATAGTCTATTTTTGTCCACACGGGCAGAGACACGGGCGTGTGTCTCAGCCATGTGTGACACACAGTCATGTTACACAGCCATGTGTCCCTTGGTGTTGAAATTAAAATCAAGTCAGTATGCTCCACACGGCCTCACACACGGGCGTGTGACCTGGCCATGTGGTATAAGTCAGTATACCCTACAGGTTTGGCACGGCCTAGCACACGGCTTGGCACACGAGCGTGCAGGGCCATTTGTAGGGCACACGGGCATGTGTGTTGGTCGTGTGACCGAAGTCAGAGAGTTACACGGGGTCAGACACGGACTGGAACATAGCCATGTGCTCCTATTTCAAATGTCCACACAGCTTGTGACACGGGCATGTCTGTTGGTCATGTGAGACACACGGTCGGGCCACACGGGCGTGTGTCCCCTGTTTTCGAGAAAATTTTATAAATGTTTGAAAAGTTTTCAAAGTTATCGGTTTAGTCCCGAACCACTCCTAATGAATGTTTAAGGCCTCGTAGGCTCGTATTAGGAACAATATGAATGTGTTGATTGATTTTTGAATGACATTTGGAAATGTATGAGAAAATGTATGTGTAATTGTGTTATAAGTCCGGTAATGCTCTGAAACCCTATTTCGACGTTAAATACGGGTGAGGGGTGTTACTGTTTTCTATTAGATAAGTATTATTTGTATTATATTAATTCAACCAGAATTATTCAATCTCTCCCTATAAATAGATGACATTGGTAGAGCTAAATAGACAAGTTTGAGATATTGTTATTCTGCTCGAAAACAGTGAGAATTTATTTTCTAAGTATAAATTCTTTTTTTTTTCGAGGAATAACAATTCTATTGGTTTTTATAGAGAGAAATTTACTTTCCTATTGAATGTAAGAAAATTATTTCTAATTCTATGTTTGATTCGTGATTATTCGAGCCCACACTCGAAGCGGTTGTGGTACGAGTAGAACATCAAGGATTCGTCTCACAAAAAGCACAAGTACGTTTCGGGAAAAGTTTATTTCTATAAATATCACAAAGATGCTCGATTTTCAAATTTTTAATTTTTTGCTGTGATAGATAACCTTTTTAAAATTGGATTTTTTTCCCAACAATTGGTGTCAGAGTTAGGTTGTGCTATGTTTATAGTATAAACCAATACCAAAATTTTCTCCGTTCTTCATATTTGGTTGATTTTTTTATATGTGACATTCTTATAATTATTAACATGTTTTGTGTTATGTATATGAATGAATATATTTCTTTTTATTTTATTATTTATATGATAAAGTAATTTTTTTCGAAGTTGTGAGTCTTAGAAATTAAAGTGATTGTAATTATTTTTTAATAAGTTTTTGGTATATGTAATTAGTTTATAGAATATCATCTCACGTAGGTTTTATTTATTTTAGAATAATTCATGTGAGTTAGAAATGGAAATAAGTGTTATGTAACCAAATTTCTCGATGAATCCCGAAGAACTGAGATGCATCCAAGACTAATCGAGACAATGCAAACCTGACCCATCCAACTGGCAAAAGACTGAATGTAACATCTTGTTTTTCAGTGGTACTGAAAATGGTGATTCCAGAACCTCAATTTTCGATGATTGAGTCAGTTAATATTATTTTATAATATTTATGAATCTAATATAGAGTTAAACTAAGTTTCGATCTGGTAATTTTAGCAATTGAGTTGTAATGCCCCAAACCCAATCCTTAATGAGGACCCAAGATTAGCGCGTCATTGCCTTAAAATCTTTTCCTTTAAACTGGTAATGGGCGTGGTCTTCATAAAAATATAATTCCAATAAATATGATTTATAAACCCTTGGAGAAATTAAAGATAAATAGGGTTATGCATTTCCAAGGGAGATGAAAAACATAGTAGTGCTTGAGATTGTATTTGGCATAGACCTAATTTAATTACGTGTTGTATACATACACCTATAATTAGACAAACATTAATTATCTGAAGTAAATAATTCGACAATTTTCAAAATATAATCACTTTACTAGGGTTTTATTAAAATAATATGTAACACCCTCAACCCGATCCGATTCGTCGAATCCGGATCCCGAGTGTTACCACTCTAACACAAACTTGTACTTAACCAAAACATGCATACTTTCAATAATACATCTTATTTAGTAACACTACCCAGCAAAATTATGTCTGGGCATACAAAGTGTACTTACAACCATTGAACAGAACTTTTCACTCGACGATGACTGACAAGTACTTATTTCCTACTTAATCTGCCTCTAAGCAATATTACTAACATCGTATATAATACTAGCACATTTTGTACCTGCCACAAGGCTTATAAACAATTTTTCATGACTTATTCATGATATTTCTATCAGACTTGAATACGACACTCCCCTCGCTCTGTATGCATAATAACCCATTCTCGCCACTTCCTTGGCATAGCCTTGGCATTGTCCCTCTTGGCATTGCCATTAATCCACTTACCAGTGACATAAAGGCACAGAGGTAAGTTTGATAAAACTTAGTGAGTAAATCCTAATTTACCAGAATCTTATTCGAGAATATCTATCTCCTTGTTCTTATTCTTTAGCTTGACTCTAGCGAATATGCCTCCAAGTTCTATTCATCATGCCATAGTTGTCACACCTTACACAGCGATCATAACTTGCCTTTCACCTTATTGTTACACCGTTCACGTTTTTCATTTGTCCATTCATTATTCTTTAACCTTTTCCGTTATAAAGGACCATATAGAAAGAACACTCTTGATTCGCCACACACACCTGGTGTGTTTTAGTTTTATTGCTCATATGTAAAACTATGTAGGATTCCCTTGTCAAGTCATTCCTTCAGAGTGCACTGTACTATTCCTTCAGGGATTGCCATATCTATATATCATACTATCAAAGTTTGCTATACTTACCATTTCTTTAGAGTTAACCATACATATCATTCTTACAAAGTTCATCACACATACTTTTCCTTTAGAGTTCACCCCGAAGACATTTCCTTCAAATATTTTCCGTAGGGCCCATTTTTTAGATTGCGTTACGAAGGGTTACTTTTTCTAGATAGCCACAAAGGCTTCCTTTGACGAAGATTGCCACAAATACCTCCTTTAATAGGTCCGCCACAAAGGCTTATCATTCTAGAATTTTTCCACAAAGGTTGTCCTTTAACAGGTTCGCCACAAAGGTTTTTCTTCTCTTGGTGATTTGGGTGATAGGGATTTGCCTAGACTCACACCTAGTGAGGTTTGCCCCTCATCATCCAAGGACACATAGAAAACCATATTAAGTAAAAAATTTCGTTAAATTATTCTATATAATACGATACCCACCAGTTACTGTAACATCTCAGATTTTAGGGTTAGAAATTTTGAGGTTTGTGGTTAGGGTCAATGCGTAGCTTGAGCAATTAGGTTTGTAGTTGCATTTTGATGTCAAGAATGAGTTTGCTGGTTCACTAGTTAAGCATCTGTCTGTATTTTGTTTGGTTCTATGTTCGAATCTTAGAGTATGCAATTAGTATGCAATAAGGAAATAATTTCTCTAGTTTTTGTTTTTAAGTTTAAAATAATTATTTATTTTGATTATTTTATTTTATTTTATTTTGGAAGTAGAAAGTTACATCAATTTTATTTTTCACTTTCTTCCCACTTTTCCCACTTTGTTTTCCCATTACTTTCATGTTCTTTCCCCAAATATTCAGTTTCTTTTGATTTGTTTTATTTCTTCTATTTTATCGTTAATTGTTGTCTATCAAGGGAATTTTGTCCTCGTAGGTTCGTTTAGTCAGAATTGAAGAATGTAGGTTCTATTTTTTGGGGGGGGTTATTGATTGAATCACTTTCGTTTGTCTATTTTATTTTGTTGAATTGAAATTCTAGTGTAGTTGTGTGTGAAAATTGAGGTCGTCAAATGGTGTGGTGGGAGCGAATCGATCCATTTTGGTGTCAGGGTTCCAACTTAAGGTATGTGTTCCAAAACTACTTAATTGTGCTATCGATTAGCTATCGAATTCCGTGGAATTCGATGATCTCTTGAGTGTTTTTGAAATCAAGGTGAGTAGGGTCATTCTGATGGAGGATTTCCTAATTTTCAATTGGTTTCGGTATTGGTTTTTAGCACTACTGATGTTATGAATTCGTTCTATTGAAGAAGTTCGCGTTTTTGGCCTGTTTCAGTGAGGTTTTGTGACCACATAGGTGGCCACATGGGCATGTGACGCACATGGACGGTCCACACGACCGCTTGAAATTGGGAATTAGGGTTTTTTTTAGTAATTTTTGGAGCCACACGGCCATGTGGCTGATATTTGGGGATTTTCTTGATTTTCACACAGGCATGTGCCTTGGACACACGGCTGTGTCCCTTAGCCACACGGGCGTGTGAGATTTCTACACAACCGTGTCTACTCTGCACTTAGTTTTGGCACTTTTGGACAGTGAGTTACACGGGCTACTCACACGACTATGTAGCTCGATCACAATGGCGTGTGTAGCTTTCACATGGGTGTGTAGGCTTCTACACGGCCGGGGCACACGACCGTGGGGCCCTGTTTCGTAGATTTTGGTTCTGTGTTAGATTTTGACTCGTTTTGTGTTTCTGTGTGTTCCGACCCTCGATTAGGCCTAAGTAAGGTTGGTTGAGATTTTGATCAGCTCAGATTTGTGCGTATGTTCGTAACTGTTTTGTTAATTTATCAGTTTGATTAAATGTTATGTGATGTTACTATTAAATAGTTACAAACATAATTAATTCTGAATTTGATCGTTTGAGCTTGTGCGTTTCAGTTTCTGTATAAATGTTTATATGTTGTGTGCATTTTGCAATCGCATGAAAATTTTACAATTGACTGACTGAATATGAGCTTCTGTATCTGTGAGACTGTTAGTGTTTGATGTCCATTCATACATGTGCATAAAATTGGGGTTTTGGTTGTGACGAGAAGGGAGTCTGATATTTGGGCAATTTAACTGCAATCTTTTGTATAGTAGTTTATCGTACTATACTAATAGTATACCAGCACAGCTGTATACTTTTACTCAAGTGGCTTAGTTTCCACAAATGTGTTGTGTAGGGTGGATGGCCTTTCAAGGTCCTATGTGGTGTGTAGGGTTGGTTGGGCTTTCTATAGCTCATACGTGGTGTGCAGATGGGTCGTAGAGGTGTTCGATTGGATGGGTAGGATTTCTGATTGTCGCATATTTTACACATTTGGATCTATGTCTGTTTGTATGATCTTTGAGACATTTATGAATGTTTTGAATAGTTTGTTGTGATTGGATTACATGAGTGTTTGGAATGACACTATAAATGTGTTCGGTTTGTTAATGGTAACTTTTCGTATGTCGAATTGTCGTTTGAGATATTTGTATGTGGTTTGCAAACATATGCTTTACTAGAATATACGTTGAATTACTCCGTCTTTTGCCTTTTTCTTGTTTCAGACTCACACTGAGCTCGTGTAGCTCACCCCTTTATTTTTCACCCTTTCAGGTACTCTCATGTTCTGAAGCTGGACTTGGGAGCCGGAGGTCTCGGATGGATCAGCTTTGAATTAATCAAATAAAGTGAATTTTCAAATCTTGATTTGTGAACTATTTTGGACTGTAATTAATTATAAGAATTGTGGTATAAGTTTGATTTTGGGCTTTCGTAAATTGATACGCCATATCGTTATTTCCTAAATATTTTAACACCATTTAATCTCTGTTTTGAATCTTACACTGTTAAACGACTTAGTTCGTTTTTAGCAAACTGTTTTGTAAATGAGTTTTAAACAAGCCTTTGTTTGTAAATTACTTTTAGATCACTTCGGTGATCAATGTGACCTCTGAGATCTGGTCGAAAGTTATAGGCTGGGTTTTGGGGTGTTACTGTTATGGTCTTACATGATATGGTCCTTCAGTGCCATGGCCATGGACTTGTCCTTTCAGAGATTCGTGTTTTTAGTCTCGACGGACCTTTTTAGACAACTCCGAAGACAGACATTGTCACATCCCAAAATAGGGCCTAGGAGTTTTAGGGGTATTTTAGGAACTTTGGCATTTATGAGATCATAATTTCTTAAGGTTGGTACTCGATAATGCTTGCGACAATGGTTTTCATAAAGTTAAGTCAATTTTTGAAAACGATTTTTAAATGCCTTTAATTTTAGAAAAAGATTAAATTGCAAAAGGGGCGAAGTTATGCTTTTCTTCTCATTTGCTTGTGTCGTTTCTTGTTCTCCCAAATCCCTCCCACTTGCTTTTGATCTTCAACTCCTAATTCTTTTTGAATCCTATCACCCTTGAGCCTTAAATCTCCATTAAAACCAAGAAAATCACCCAAGAATTCCACCATCTTCATCATCTTCTCCAAAACGTGAGTTTTTCGGGTTTGAGTGAAAGCTCGATTTTCTTGCGCTCAAGGTAACCAAATGGTTTCCTATTATATTTAAATGTTATTTGGTTCTTTAAACTGATTTTTTAGCCATTAAAATGCATGTTTTAGGTAAAAGCCGAAAATTTGGTTTTTAATGGTGAATTTCAAGTTTGTGGATAAAAACTTGGTTTTAGAGTGTTTTTCAATTGGTTTTAACCTAATTACAAGATTTCTAAAGTAACTTTGAAGTTTTGTTAAGGATATCTCGGGTTTTAATGAATTTTCGTTGTAATGGCCAAAATTTTTCAAAAATTTTGATACCTTAAAACGCGTAGTTTTGTGAAATTTTAAAGGTTGAGAATTAGTCATAGGTGAACATGTAGATGAATGGAATTCGTTTCATGTGAAAAGATTAAGTGTAGATTGAGTTATTCAAAAATTTTAAGTTTGTTGTGCTAAAGGTTTTGGTCAAAAAAGAATGTAGCTTAGGTTTGTGTTTGTGGTTGTTTGAGGTGAGTTATTGACTGAATATGTGTGGTTTGCCTTGTTGAAGTGTCAAAGTTATTAGGACCTTTAACGAGTAGAGATAACGACAAAGGGAAGCTTGTCTATGCTTTTAGTTTTTCGGCAAAAAAGAATATTTCAGTGAGTGTTCTGGAATAGTTGCTTGTAAGCAATTCATTATGTATTTGAGAATTTAGAGGTAGCCTAAACCCCTTCTCTAAATTTCGAGCGTAAGTGTTCTTTTACCTATGCTAAATTTGTGATAAATATGTTTTTGATTTGTGATAAAAAAAGATTATGATGTGATGAAATATGAACATGTTGGGATGACTGTTATGGCGGTAAATATGAGGGTATGTTATTCATGACATGTGACAGTGTGTATAATGTGCTAATGATATGACATTATGGATATTTTGGCCTAGTGACTTAATGAACCATTGGATATAGTTTACATGCCATAAGATTGTGAGTACTCATTTATTTGTGATTGTGATATATGGGGCGCTGAGGCTAAAGGACAGTTTTGGAGAGATAAGGGAATGTGAGCCAAGCTTTATTCATTGAGATATATATGTGTGGTGTGTTGGAGAGCGTTAGCTATATGCTTCGCTTATGGGATATGTTTGATTCTACGAGTCTATGTGTGGTGTGTTGGGAGATCTATGTATCCGATGTGTGGTGGTAGAGTCCATTTTATGTTTCATAAACTCAAGAGCCAAATTATCACACACTGTGACTAATGTGACTAAATGTAATTATATGTGATTGATTTGTGTCAGAAAATTGATATATGCATGCCTAAACGTTCATATAAATAAGGTGTAAAATAATGCATGGAATATGACTAAATATGTGAATCATGATGATGTTTGGAAATATGAAGTATGTTGTTTGGTTGATGCGTGACGACTTGTTTGCATAGTGGTTGTTCTAGGCATTCACTAAGCTTGTTAAGCTCACCCACTCCATTTTTTCATTTGCAAAGTAATTGCGTTCCCAATGTGAGAGGTGTGGCCATCGAGGGACTGATCCAAGCCATTCTTTACTCATTACAATAGGTGTTTTGCTTATTCTAGTTCTAGGGAATAAAAAGACAATGTGGTAGACATTTATATCGATTTATTAAGATGTAGTGGAGATTATCTGTATATTGCGTATGTTTGGGAAGCTTTTGAACTTGGACATGGTGTTTGGTTTATTGTATGTGGCTAAGTGAATGAAACATGATGTTTAGGGACTAAGTTTGAATGATTTAAATTCTCTTATATGTTGAATTTTTGTAACTTGAAGCACATGTATCGATATTAAGGCTTTTAGATCGATACCTCTGTATTTTCGAAAGTGTAGAGAGTCGGAATATCATTTTGGTATTGATACTCTTGAATAAACAATCAATTTTTGATAAATATTTACTTAACAAATAAATCAGTTTAATTACCAAATCATGTAAGATATAAACAAAGATAATAATGAAAGGTAAATAAAAGAATAGAAGAGATGAGAGAATGCTTATGAATAAATTTATTGAAGTCCAGATCTGGAACAATCCTCGCTTGCAATTGTCTTCACATCGGAATAGAAAATTAACTATAGCGACCAATTTGCAATTTTTATTTATTTGAAGTGACTAAATTGAGAAAAAAAAATTGAAGTAACCTAAATAAAACAAATCATATTTTAGAGTGACCAAAAAGAAACTTAAGATTTTATTAACTCGTGAAAATGTTGAGAAAACCTGAACTGATTGGCCACTTGAACCTCAATAAGGAATCTGCGGTCTGTTCGAAAATCCAATAAACCAGAAAATAAATCGATTCAATCGATAAATATCGAATTAAACTGAAAAAAAAAGAAAAAAAAAAAAAAAGAGAGAGCTCTATGTACACGGTAAGGCTTAAATTACATTTCTTGTATACTGTTGAGGTAAACTATCGCTTACAACAAACTGTAAGCAATAGTTGAGATGAATAAACGCCATTCATGCTATTAGAAAAAGACTACCTCCTATTCCTATGATCACACGTACCAGAAAACAAAATAAAGTTGCAAGTAGGTAAAGTGAAACTAAGAAGAATATTACAATCCAAAATCACAAGATTCGAGAATTTACAAAGGGTACTCAACACCATATGAGTCACATTACAGGACTATAGACATCGAATGGGGAGCTGCACGTGGTAATCTAACTCAAAAAGAACTAGTCCACTCCTTAAAATACATAAAGACTTAAGCTGTGAAAGGTTTGAAACCTAGTACCTTGACATGAGATGCTACACTATGTTACTTGGACTTGAGCATGTCGGATAAGAAGTTTTCCCAAGTATTTGAAGGATCAATGGTCATATCCCCACCATGTCCCAAAAAGTATACTCTTAAGAAAGATGAAAATCAGAGCAACAATCGATGCACATAACTCAGATGAACTACTACCTCTTTAAAATACATAAGATTTCCGCTGTGAGTATAAAAACAATTTATTTAGGCTCCACTGCTTACATGATACATTGCATCTCGACAGCTCCTCCAATCTGATTTAAGATATCCTGCCAACAAATCTACTTCTTAATCCACCACCAGCAATTTTGGAATTCTAGAAGAACCTGCAAATCTCATCAGCCAACAAATAATCAATAATCAAGTTCATAAAAGCAGTTAATAAACCCTCTCTTAAAGAGGCAAATTTTAACTCACCCCAGATGCTATTATCAGTAATGGGCCATGGCTTCATCCTTCTTCATCCTCGGATTTAGATGAAGTATTTGACATTAAGTCTACCTCCACTGGATGCGGGGATCCACCTGTAACGTGGTGGAGAATATTACAGTCTGCCATTCATAAGTTTTTTTTTGGTTCATTACCATTCATAAGTATTTAGTAAAAGGAAAAGGGATCTTATGCACGTTCTCGATGAAAGCTGTTTGGTGGAGAAATCTTTCTCCACAACCCTTTCTAACAGCTGTCACGGGCACAGCAACCATATAACTTAATCCTAAAATATTCTGTCAATTATTAGGTATAATATAAATATAACAAGAAGGAACACCAAAAATACATACATCATGAAAGCCAATTAAGCTTCAAACCTTCTACAGAAATCCTACTACCTGAAGACCTTGGGAAAACATTGCGAAGCACAAAGAGATGCAGAATGGTACATTCAGAAGCAAAAAAGTTAGTCGGGAATTTCAAATGACTCATTTGAATTGCATTTGTACACAAAAAACAGCCATAATAAGGTACAATTTACAGGATACAAAGGTGTTTTCTCTCCATTAAAAAGCAAGTGCTTAACTGCTGTTGAGTTTACTACTTAAATCTTAATAGTAACTTCTCAAGCACTAAATTTCAACAACACTAAAACAATGGCGAAATCTTATTGACAGAGATGCCCGATGCAAATTAACGAACAAGTATCTTCCGGTCAGAAAGACAAAATCAAAATAAGCACGCCATCTAGTTAAATTGGCGGAAGTCTACTTATATTTTTATAGCAATGCGTTCTTAAAATTTTAATTTTATTCATTGTAAAGGTAAGTTTTTGCCATTACTTAAAAATAGAACCCACAACAAAATTGAAAGAGGAAAATAAATCAAAATTACAGAGGAATTGGCAATTGAAATTACCTTTGATAAAATAGTCAGAGGAGGGCCAGCCTCGGGCGGAAGTGGTGGACATGGATTCTTCCGAGGTCAAAGGGTTTGCCAATTTCTCAACGAGCTGGGCAAGGCCGTAAGATTGGGCCGTGGACGGCGGGACCCAGTAAGAGGATCCGGGGATGAAAGGGAGCCAATCGGGAGCGGAACGGCGAACGATAATCCGGTGGATGGCGTCTTCAAGTTTCCGCAGGAGCGGATCAGAGGAAGAATCGGATGAAGCATCGGAGGAGTCGGAAGGGTTGGGTTGGTTGGATTGGGTTCGGACGGCAAGGAGACGAGAGGAAGAAGGGTGAGGTTCGGTGATTAGGCGAAGCTTGAGAACGGATTGAGAAAGGGAACGGGCCATGAATATGGTGAATCGAATTTCTTAGATTCTTGATATTTTATTTTGGAGAGAGAGAGAGTGTGGGGAATTCGGTTGATGGATAAAGAGAGAGTGCTAGGAAAGTATTTGCTTACAAATTTTTAATTATAAGGAGCAAATAGGAAGGTGGTAGAATTTGAAGAAATGAAAGGTGGAGAGAGATTCGGGTTGGACTGCCTGTAAATTTTGGTGTGGATTCAGCCTAACTCTAGGCTGGTGGCCTGCGATCCATTTACAATTTTATTTTATTAGAAAATATAGGGCTAAATGTTTAATTTTTGACATAAACCTTTGACTCCGTATTCACACAAGTATCAAATATTCAAAATATAATTAAACCTTTTTAAACCAGCACACATGAAAGATAATTTTTTTCAAATTGATCAACTAACGATCACACCTTTTTGGACTTGCTTAAATAAGGACTAAGGTTTATTACAATTAGTAAAGTTTGTATGCTCTAAAAAGTGGACCTTTCTTGTTGTAACTGGGCTAAAATGCAACACTAATGCAATTGTTGGTCGATCGAGAATGAATGAGGTTATGTTTTTTCATAGTTAAATACTTTAGGATCAATAAGGTGGGGATTGAAACAAACTATTTAGAAGTTTATCGAGCTTTATCTTTGTAGGAGTTAGATTTGCCAAATTCTGGTTTAATTATAAGAGATGTATTTTCCTTAAAAATCAATTCAATAATGTGTCTTTTTATTGAGCACGCAAGGAAGCTAATAAAGCAACTCATGCCTTGGCTATGACTTTATTTAATGCAAATCTTCACAACTAGAACATACTCCCAATGTTTTCATATCATATTAAAAAAGATTATATTTTGGAATGAAATTGCTAGACATATTAGCTTAGGTTAGTTCATCCTTCCATTTTCATTAAGTTTGTTATTTCTTTTTGTTGGGTTAAACTTGAATTATGCAACGAACAAGAATGAAAAACGAGAAAATTGGACACAAAAATTTACGTGGAAAAATTCCTTTGAAAAGAATAAAAAACCACGGGCAAAGAAAACTTCACTAAAACGGAAAAACCTAAACTAGGAGTACAAGATGGAGAAACAAACAAATCCCAAACCCAAAATATCAAGTTTTCCCGAAATTCTCACAAACTCTCTCTTAATTTTGTTGTTGTTATTCTAAACCATCTAGGGTTGCTAAAATGCCTATTTATAGGTTGAAATTCCTGTGAAAACATGAATAAAAAATCCCTAGAGTAATCAGGGTTAGATTGGGAAAAGATAACAAAGTTTAATTGGGAGAAGAAACCCAGTTGAGTAAGGAACACGTTGCCACGTCATGACGTCGCTATCAGCTTAGTAGGACATCACTCGTCACGTCATTGAGATGACATGTTCTTCTCATCGGGATGTGGTGTGTCGTATCGTCGGGACGTTGGCTTTTCCTAGTCACGATGTTAGTTATGTTTCATCCGAAATGTGAGGCACATTCCATAAGTCTCCATCTTGACTCATATTTCTGAAATGCTTTTTTGTTGAGCCTCGTAAGGGGCCTAACTCGATCTCTGTTCAATGCTTACCAAATCTAAACAATGCTTGAACTTGGAAATTGGAAGACTTTTTGTCATCATGCCTGTTAGGTTGTTTTTGTTAGAGTATACTCAAAGACCAATCATGAGATGATTGTAATCACATACTCGTTTTACCTTATTTATTAATATAAGACACTGCCACTATTATTTCAATTTTTTTCTGTGTATATAAATAAACTGAATTGTAAGAAAGCCCTAAGAAAATGTGATTATTCTTAAAAAGGTCATTAGTTAAGTATTATTGTAGGCTTGAACAACAATAATGCATTGAGACTAGTATGTAGTTGATTGATGAGAAAGAATTGTCATTGACATAGGGATGTCAAAATCAATACATGAGTATGTGTTAGAGAACAACATATTGGACTAACTCGCTATGAGTATGTTTCTTGGATTATTATGTAATAGTCACAATATTACTCATAGTGATAACTATTTATATGATCCTTAGACTTGAGATCATCATTGTCTTAACATCGTGAGTCGTATATTTTGATACAATCAAAACATCTAACATAACAGGTTGTACTATAAAGATTGATGTTGGATATACAGCAATCCATGTAATGGAATATGGTTGATCAAGATATAATTTATCCCTCCTACATAATGGGAGCAATATCTTAGGCCTCTTGATGGAGTGAGACTAGAAATGCATGGCCATGCTCGAATAAGTTGATATGAGATATCATACTTATTTGTTTATTGTAGTCTGCTAAAAAAAATCAAGAAATATGAGATTGACTATACAAGTGTGATTATTCCATAACTTGTGTCCAGTCTAGATATTAAGGATAAAAGATATCATACATGAAAATATTATCATAGAAAGGTTATGTAGAATCACGACTTCTTCTAACTTGGGTGACAATGATGCATTGCTAGATATCACTCATTGCTTGTAATGCTAGAAATGTTCTAGTATTACTACCAACGTTACAAGAGCCTATAAGGTCACATCCTATAGTTGAAACGAACAAAATCCAAATACATTTGGTATTGTATTTAGTTGTCATATGAATTCAATTAATTGTTGAATTAATTTAATTTGATAGCTAAACATTACACACATTATATGTACAAACTTGTTGTACACAAATAAAGAACATAAATATGATTAATATATGAATTTGATTCATACAAAATATTAATTGTATATATTCTACCGATTTTATTAATATAAATAGTTATATTAATTAATTTCAGTCAAAATATAAAAGACTTGGAAATTAATATTTTTTTTAGAAAGAATATAATTCCTTTTTTCTAACTTTCCATTTGCCTTCTCTATTATTAAGGGAATAATCCTAGTTTTCCTTTTTAATATGTGACATCAAAGAGGATAAAAGGATGATAATTCCTTAGTGTGTTAAGGTTACCAATTTAATAATTTAAAAGGCCTAGCAACCATTTTTAATTCTCTCTGAAAAGCTCAAGAGATAGTGGTTGTTCGCTTTTGACGAGGTGGGCTACGTAGAGGTCGGGATGTTTTCGTTGTGGCTTGGAATCGACATTGAATTAGCAACATCCTTTCAATGTTTTCAGTGAAGAAGGTATATTTTCAACCCTATTTCAAACCAATTCGTTCCTCGTACATGGATCCTTGTGGAACGGTGGAGATGTGCAAGTGTACACAATCGCAACAAGTAATAAAGTGACAAGTAAATGTCGAGTTATCGTACCCACAGTGACTGTAAAAAAATTATTTATGAAAATGATTTCAAACACTTTGGTGAAGGGAAAATATTCGAATTTAATAAAAATTTAAAAACTAAAAAAAAAGTAAAATAAAATAAAACAAAGTTCTAATGCGCGATTTCAAAAGCTGATTTTAATCAAGATGATATAATAGAGTTGGATTGATTACATTTCTTACCTTAGAATTGTTAAACTTATGCTCATAATTGTTACGAATAAATCATGGCAACTCGGTAATTTGCTAACTTATGAACATATTTACAAATCAAAAATCCATTCATCTCTTGTACATATTCCGATGTCAATTCGACCGATAAAACATATTTATAAAAGTAAACATGTTATTGCACATACATACTCATTAAATTAAACAATCTCTTGCATATTCCTATGTCGATTCAAATGATTAGTTCAACCTAATAAGCATATAAAAGACTATGTGAGGTAACAAAGTATCCTTACTTTGAAACAGTTTAATCACAACAATCTTGCAAGCTATGCAAGGCATATGTATCGCCAAATACAATGCTAATTTAATCTTCAGCTATCTTAGAAGAATTAAACATGCACTGACTAAGTACTGTGTCCATTAATTACAATTTCAATGCGTTTAAATAATTAATTCTTTAGTTATCTAAACAATTATAATGCCAGAATAACTTAAGCATGATTTTACTTAATCAAGCATTTTACCGAGGCCTATAACAGCATAAACACAATTTTAATAATTTAAGAGGACGAAATGCAATCAACCCAACACGAATTAAATTCAAGCTAAGCTGATTAAATTAACAATTCCAATAGCATAAACATTCATAAACATGTTTGTCAAAACAACAACAAAATTTAAAGAGTTAGGGAACAAGAAACAAATCCGGTGTTTCTCCGTGGCTTGACTGATTGCTCCGTTCTTCGTTCTCCGTTGTCCTCGACTATCAAGGTGGCTTATGAACACTCCAATTTCTGCTCCAAATGGCTGAGAAAACACCTCTTTTCCAAGAAGAGAAATCGGCACAAGAAGACTTGGTTTTGTTTTTGGAGATAAAGAGTGAATGGAGAGAAGAGAAGTGATGAGAGAATGAGAATGTTGAAGGCTTGAGGGATGATTTGAATGATCAGCCAAGGGTGGTATTTATAGCTGAATGTGGCAGCTAAAGTTTGCTAAAAATAGCAGCCAAAGAGCCACATCTTGGCCGGCCACCTTTGTGGCAAAGTTGATGGCTTCAACTTTGCTAAATATGGCATGGGGCAAATCTACAAAGCCACTAATTGTGGAGGGGGTTGAATGCAACTTTGACAAGTCTTCAAGGGCTTCTTTGCAAGCTTAATTAATCAGATAATAAGCTGATTTGGGCCAACATATGGACGGTTTGGGCTGCCCAATTGGTGGCTGGTTCGGTTCATTGAATTCGGTTCAACCAGTGCGGTTTAACTGAACCCTTTTTCCATAATTAATTAATAATAATTTATTTAGCCCAAATTAAATTTGGAATAAATTAAAATTAATTATATTATGATTTAATATTCATAATTGGACCGTCTTGGGCTGGAAATTATTTCACCTTGTTACTTCGAATTGCTTCTCGGTTTTGTTCTTCGAGCAGTGTCTGCCGAGCCAATTTTTGCCCTTTGTGCGAATCTGTCGAAAATAGTCAAAATTAATCAAAATTAACTATAAAATTAATTAAAATTCATCATGTTCATATTTTTAACACAATTTAATTGTTTTATAATATTTAATTATTTTTCGACAATAATTTAACCAAAACTGCATGAATTTGAGTTAAAAAGGGCATGAAAAAGTGTGTATATTTTCGTGTTTCCACACCACCAAACTTAATTCATTGCTCGTCCCGAGTAATGCACAAATTGAAAAGAATTTCTCGGAAACACCTTTTGAAAAACTTATTCAGAACAACATTCTTCCCAAAATTATGAATTAGGTATACTTATGCTCAAGAACAAGAATTTTGATAATTATGTTACTTAAGAATACATATCGTTCAAATTACCTCCAACAACTATTATACTAGCAAAATTAGACTAAATGTTTCTTAATAAAGACATGTTACTCACTACCAATTTGATTTTAATTCCTTATTTCAAAATTAAGATGCAATCATTAAGCTTAACTGATATCTTCATATGTTGAACAGAGCAATTTCTCTCCACTAATGTAGGTAACATTGGAACTTTGAATCAATAGGTCTTTAATAAGGTTGTAACGTGGCTGGGCTTAGGGGTAGGTAAAAGATAGACACATTTTTGGCTTAAAAACCCTAGGCTCAGCTTAAAATCGAACCTTCGAAATTCTTACCCTTGATACACCAACTTATGCTCTTTTGACCATTTATTTTATTTCGAGTACATGTTTTTTTTTTGAATTTTCAAGCTCAAATTCGAGCACTTGCTTCATGTACTACAATTTTCGAGCAATTGATACTTCTTTTCAACTCCCCCAAACTTATTTTAAATGATATTCTGAATAGCACTGAGTCTAGTGTTTGGGACAATTTTAAAAGTAATGAAGGAAAAATTGATGGCTAAATATAGCATAGGACCAAATAAAATTAGGCCATATAGTCTCAAAGTTGGGTTTCAAAGGGTAATTTTATCAGGGTTGAAACACCCCAAACCCGGCCCACGAGCTTTGACCAGATTTGGTATGTTCCTCAAGTAAACCGGTTCCAAATTCTTTTGTTACTTAAAGAAAAACTTGTGTGATTTTAAAAAAATATTGTTTGGGTTGGGCTTGTGTTGAAAACAAACTGGATTTTTATATTAGAAAACCCTTTTTTTTTTTTAATTTTAAGTAATAAACATATCGAGTATATTTTAAAATAAAATACTTAGTCTTTAACTTAATCAAAATTTGTAACACAATAAAACAACAAGTAGAAATAAAAATCGTTCATCATGGCCTTATGGCCTTATTACATCAAATAGTTTCCAAAATATTTCAAAGTACTAAAATAAATTCAAGAGTCCATAAAAACATAAACTTCATGTTGAGCATGGCCACCACAAGTACTGCCGTCCCGGTCCATCATTGTTCATCACCTGAAAAATGTTCCCCAACGGGGTGAGTCAACAGACTCAATGTGTACACGACACTAAATCATAATAGAATCAGGCATACAATAGTTACACATTCAAAACATAAAATACAAGTTATGATGCATTCCCAAACCCAAACCTAATTGTCCATCCGCTACACACCCCCGTACCTGCCAGTCACACCGTGGGGACTACTAAGTCGACCCTCCTTCCGCTACACACCAATTTGCGGGCTTAAGGCTCCGCATCTGTGGTTTTAGGAAACCACTTTTCAGATTACTGTGGTCTTAGATCACCACTTTTCAGATTACTGTGGTCGTAAGTCACCACTTTTCAGATTACTGTGGTCTTAAATCACCACTTTTCACTTCCCCTTTCAATATACAACCAAATGCCCCATTAATATGCATAATATACCATAGTTCAAATTCTTATCATATTCTCATGTTACGAATAACATATTTCGTAATCCTAGTAGGAGTAGGAAACGTACCTGAGTACTTAGTACCATAACACGGTACTTTAGCCATGCTCATATTTTTATTAACATATATTTTAATATATGCAACCATAATTCATATTACAAAGATAGTGTGGAGTACACACATTCTTAATAATACATTTAATTTAAACATAGCCATGAACCTATCAAAACATAGGGTAGGGTACACACCTGATTTGCTTAACGAATTCCTTGAAATCCCGAAATCTGATCTACTGCCTTAGATCTCAAATTCCTACATTTGATTAATCACTTACTACTTTAATAAAAAGCCATTCGGCCATAAATCCAAATCCTAGTAGGATTAGTATTCTTAAAACTTACCTTGAAATTCTCAAATCCCGAAATCCTTGTATCCCTCTGTCGAAATCCCTATAACTTCATGTTAGATCAATTTCTAACATTTATTCACAACAAATAACCCTTAGCCGTATGTTAAATATGACTTACCTTAGATTCTTAAATCCCGAAATTCACCGAATAACTAGGGAACACGTGGCTTATGGTGTACCTTCGGGAAAAGAACTTCTCCTTCCTTGTAGTCGACACTTAGTAAATCCCGAAAGATTTCCTTACTTTAGGAATCGACAATCCTTGCTTGAGCCTTTAACAATATTCGGCTATGGCCTTGATGTGGATTAAAATTTCGGCTTCTTGATGAACAGTAGAGGATTTTTGGTTTTTCAAAGAAAGAAGAGGAAGATATAAAACTTAGGAAAATTCGGCAAGACTAGGGGGATTCTGCTTTCGGCTTTGTGAAGAATTGAAAAGAGAAAGAAGAACAATGACAGAGAGAATTCGGCAGAGAGAAGAGAATTTGCTTAAGAAATTCGGCAAAGGAAAAGTGAATGAATGAATGGCCTCTCTTTTCCTTTTATAGCCAAATTTACTAGGCTAGAGTCCCTTACTTGGCCACCACTCTTCTTTATTTGATAGCTTTATCTCTTTAATTTAAAATAATTAAAGAAATATCCTTTATTATCTCTTATCTCTTAATAAAAATAATAATAATAATAATCCTCTTTTATCTCTTCCTTATCTATCAAAATAAAAGGGATAAATCCATATTTATCCATCTATTATCTCTTCAAAAAATAATCCAATAAAAATCCTTTATTATCACCTTATTAATCACATATTTATGAAAATAAAACACCTCCTTTTCTAGAAGCATGTGCCGTCCACCTCAGCCTTCTGGAAGCCAAAATAAAACCTTATTTATTTACTTCTCAAGTGACTCGAACCCAGGCCCATTCCTCTTGTACATGGCGCCATTTCCATAGGCCCTAAGTGACACCTTCAGGCCACTTTTCCAAGCCTGTTTGTGTGTCAAATCTTACCAACTTTTTCTTTTAAGGCCTCCTTGCCCTAATTTCCTATTTTAAACTTTAAAATTCGACATTTCTAGGTCATTTCTAAGTTTCCTAAAATTTTCGATCGGCTCTGTATACTTGCCATTTTCTTACATTTCCAAGTTTCCAGAAATGTTCACTTTCCATTTTTGAACCATTTCCTTACATTTCCAGGTTTCCAAAAATGTTCATGTCCATTGCATTTCCAGGTTTCCAAAAATGTTCATTTCCAATTTATTTTCATACATTTCTGAGTTCCAAAAATATCAAAAATTTATTCATAATACTTAAAACTTGTCATTTCGTACAATTAAACCGAAAATGCATAGGCCCTTTCCAGGATGTTACAAAGGTCAGCTTGAAAGGCTCAAACGGTCCAAACAATAGTTGCCTAAATCATTTTCAATATTCCATGCTTCGTAGGATTTCGCCTCAAGAAATTACTAAGTCAATTCTAAAGACTTAAACTTTCATGCATGCCTAATTTTTTTGTAGGGAATTAAAAATTTTATGGTATGAATTTGCATGTTTTATTAAAAATACATTCATATCATTATTAAGCTAACATAATAACTTATTGAAATAATAGAACTTTATTAATACTGAGTTCAGCATACTTAACAAAATATCAAATTATTGAACAAAATATATCCTAATCATAATTAAAAGAAAATTTTATTCGGGGTGAAATTAATTCAAATTTTTGGTCCCCCTACATAAAGTGAACAATGTCCTCATTGTTTAAAGTGAATAGATACTATACACCAGGTAGGATATTTAGAAAAGAAGAGGTGAGTCAAATTGACTGCTTAAGTACCGGGCTCTCTCTAAAATCCAATCCTAGACATGTATATATCTATTGCCACACTTTAGCCTTTGTGACTTGTTCAGATTTTATCCATGATTCCTATCTCTTGTTTTATTGTGCAAAAATAAAAATAAAAATTCCTAATTAACCTAATCCTAGAATACTTAAGAATAAAAATAAACTAAAGTTGAAGTCCTCCCCTTTTATTTGTTTGCCGATCCTTCCGAATTTGACTCATCTTTTGCCCCATCAGTATTTCCTTTGCATGAATCGCCTTGCTCCCTCTTTGATGATGAAATCCATGGTTCAAATATGAAATCTGGAAATTCAGGCACAAAAATAAATGGGTCATTATAAATTTTCTTGAGGGCACTCCTCATCGAGTCATCTCTTATTTTTGAGTATCTCTAGTAGGCTTGTTGCTGCCATTGCATGTGTTGCATTAAGTCCATTAGCTTCAACAGCTCATCACGATGATCTGGGCTAGGCGGTGGAGCTCCAAACATTGAGGGTTCGATATCAGGTTCAACTTTTGGTTCCATTGATTCTACCTCATTAGGGACTTCAGTTGATTGATCTGACGGGATTTCTGTGGGATCATCTTCTGCTTCTTCGGGATCCTCGCTCTCTTCAACTCATTGCTGTAGAACAGAACCTCTAGCTACTCGGTAGAGGTCCCAATCGGTGATTGTGCTTTGACTATACTCTGTCTTCTTCACATCCGCAAGGAGTTTTGCTTTTAAGCATAAAATTGTTATCGTAAAGGGGAAATAGGCTGGGCCAGAATGTCTAACGGCACAATTTCGCATTTCTCTTAGGATGATTTTACCCACATCAATGGTCTTTCTAGTTAGAATTGAGTATAATAGAACCATTCACTTTAATGAGATAGTAGTCCCGTGCGAATTAGGCATAAGGCTGAAACGGATGAAATAGAACCATACCTCTGCAAGTGATGTCAAATACTGTCTTCGACACGTGTGGATTCCTTGCTTTGACACAGTCCACTTAGAACTTGGAACTGTAAGTTCCTCGAGAATTTCTTACAAATTTTCAGGCTTAATGTTGCTCAACAGAGAAGAATATTCATCGTTGTCGAAATCAGGTAATTCAAAGAATTCATTAATAGCATTTGAATTTATTGTACCTTGATTGCGCAGACGGGAACTTCGATCAATTCGCTTGAGGTTAAGTTCGCGTAGAATTCATGAACTAGTTCCTCATCCATACTTGGTCTCTTTTCACAAAACAATTCCCAATTGAGGGCTTCAGCAACTTGACGAATACGTGCCATAAAGTCTTTGTAGTTACTTTCCTTCAATATGAAGCCTTTCTCTGGATGCATCTGTTGATTTTTGAAGATACTTTCGTATCTTACTTTGGCTTCTTCACGGTGAAATTTGTTTTGTGCTTCGTCAATTTGGGCGGAGACACGAGTTCTCTTGCGAGGCATGATTAACTTGAACATAAGATGGAAAAAATTATTTTCTCAAAAATTTAATTAATAAAAATTACCAATAATTCAATAACTTGAAAAATTAAATAATTGGATAAAATTTAAATTCAAGAGAAAATTCGGTCTTACCACCTTCCTTGTAAGAATAAAGGAACCCTAAAAAAAATAATGGAGAAATAGATAGCAAAATGGGAAGAGGGTTGGAGGGTTGCTAGGTGCACAGGCGGATGAGTGCGTGGGCGGATGGGTGCATGGTAGGGGCTACACACAGGCAGCAGCGCGTAAGGCCTTGAGGCAAGTAGGCCACGGGTGTGCGCAGGTGCGGTGCGTAGGAGAAGGACACCGCCTGGGCAACTGCTGAAGCCGAGGCGTGCGGTGATCGTCGAAATTAGAGCTTTAAAATTTATAATAAAAATGATCGAACCTGGAAACTAACTCTGACAATGATTTTAAGGCAAGCGCACCTATCGAACAGTAGTATAATTTAGGCAAGACCGGAATAACGAATCCCAAAGGAACCAAAAGTACTAATACAAACTCTCTTTCTATTATTTAGCCTAAGAATTAAGTGATTGTTATCTAATCTAAATGTAACTATCAACTAAACTAAAGACACAAAGACAAAAATAATGAATTGGGGAAAATACTGTTGGGAAAACTCAGTTGATTAAGACGATACCCTTAGGAAGAATCCACCTAGACTTCACTTGTTATCTAACACTGAACCAGACGATTTATTCACTTGACTTGATCCGTAAGATTCCCTAAGTTATATTAAATCCTCTCTCGAAGTGAATAACGTCTAACCCTAGGTTGATTAATTGAAATCTCTTTCTAATTAAAACCCCTAGTGTAACATCCTAAAAGTTAGAGTATTATCTTATTATTGGTGTTGGCTCGAGTATGAATTTTGTGTGATTAGCATAGTCTTATGAAGGCTTGATTTTATTTATGAGGCTAGAATAATTCTTAGTATTAAATTTAGTGAAGTGGATTAGGTGAACCTGGCACTTAAGTTAATTTAAGTGTTAAATTTTAGCACATGAGGAGTTAGTGGCAAGGTGGTTAGGGCACATGAAGGGTTGCTTGAGGGAAGTGGTTCGAGTAGCATGGATTGCATTTGGAAGACTTTATTTTTATGTATTCTAACATTAAGTGTCGGCCAAGCTCTAATTATGGTAAGTTGGACTTTAAAATTTTTATGGCAAGTTGAATAATAGTTTTGGTAAGCTTGATGTTTGGGAAAGAAATCAATTGATTAAAGGATGATGTGAGGACATGAGGCATGATATAAGGTGTCTTGTTATGGAAATTTTTGTGTGGATAGGTTTGACTTTGAAGTCCATGAATTTGGACGGTTTTGGAGCCTAGGGGGGAGTGGCCGAATTTTGGTTTTATTGGTAGCTAGTTGGTGCCAAATTTTCCTTTGGTTGGTGGTCATTTTCGGCTAGTTTGGAATGCTTTCATTCTTTGTTTTGAGCCATAACCAAAAACCCTTTGAACTTTACCAACTTTTCTCTAATGCACCAAAGTGAACCATAGCCGAATGTCCTTAGGTGTTTGTTGTTTTTCCTCTTAGGCATTTGGTCGAAACTCATTTGGAACCTCCCTCTCATCTTTTAATTCTTTGTAGCTGAAAAGAACCTCTTTTAGTTCTCATCTTTCTTTTCTTTTCTTCTCATATTTGTTAAAACTTGCAATTCTTCTTTTACTTTCTTTTGGCCGAACCTTTTTTTCTTCTCCATTTCACTTGGTTTTTCTTCCATTGTTTGCTAAAGCCGAATCTTTTCTCTCTCATTTTGATTTTCTTTGCCACTCACGTACTTCATTTCTTTTTATTCACATATCATTTGCTTTCTTCTTTCAAAACCATAGCCGAAACTTCCCATTTCCTTCTTGATTTGACTTGGCCGAATATCAACAAGGGTAGGTCTTCATTTGGTTTTCTTCAATCGGTTTTGGTAGATAGGTAAGTGTTCATGGCCGTATTTCCTTTATTTCTTTTCTCTTTTCTATGTCGTTTTCTTGAGGGCAATGGCCGAATTTTTTGGGCATTTGTTTGCAAGGTTCTAACTATTCTTAGGAACCTAATTCTTTTAGGCTCTTTGGGACTTTGGAAGCAATCGATCTAAGCCTTATTTCTCTAGCAATAAAAGTTGGACAAGGTGATCTAGTGCGGTAGATCGGGTCTTCGGATTTTAGTACTTGCGTTAGTGACAGGTGTGTACCTTACACACTTTATAACTCGGTAATATATATAAATAAACTAATCATGTTATTAAAGCCGAAAACTGTGAGATCTTGATATGATACCTTGATGGGTATGAGCAAGGATTCGGGTAAGTCCGTTTCGATATGATGTTGCTTTATGTTGATTAATATCATGATCTACGATATATATTTGTTATATGTTCATATTAAAGCATGATGGCATGATTTACACTCGTAATACATTGGTTTGGGTGATATGAGAGGAGGGGGAAGATTTGATATCCGTGTCTTTGGGACACCAGTGGTTTGGTACCACAGATTATTTTGTGACTTTGGGTCACCAGAGGTTTGGCACCTCATAGCGACTCATCCCAGTGGCTTAGCACCACAGTGGGTTGGCCCCACATTTGGTATTACGGGATTGTCGCCAGAGATTTGGTATCACAACGTGGGTTGGCCCCACAACTTGATTATTCGTGACTTTGGGTCACCAGTGGTTTGGCACCACATTATTGGATATCGTGGCTTTGGGTCACCAGTGGTTTGGCACCACCAGTGGTTTGGTACCACACGGGGTAGAAAAGGAGTTATGGATGGCTAGGTTGGGTGCATTAATTACATTACTCGGTTATGAATTGTGTAAGTATGTTGCATTAATCGGGGGAAGGATTTATGCACTGAGTCTTGGTGACTCACCTTCTCCCTTATTTTTTTCAGGTGATTCGTAAAATCACGGATGAGGAGCCGGATGAACTCGAGGAGGCCATGCAATAAAAAATTGGTTTTTTAAGAACTTCGATTTGGGTACTTTATTTTATCTTAATTTGGTTTACATCTTTATTTGGATTTGTAATAAGGCCTTTTTAATTATGTTTTTGGATTATTTATATGCTTTGGACTTGTTATAAATATGGATTATAAATTACATGGTTTATATATTAATTTGAGCACAAAGTTTTCTAAACTACAAAACGAAAAGGTTTTCAAAACGTTACCATCGGGAAAAATAAATCATTTGATAATCTTTAACAACTTTAGTGTTTTCGATAACTTATACGATTTACCAAATCTTAAGTTTCCAAATTTCAATTAGAAACGGTTTTCAAACTAATCGCTTGGGTTTCTTTTAAAAGTATAAAAGGTTTTCTAATCTATGGATCTGCAACTAAGTTTTTAAGATTTTATTTACAGAATTTCAAAGTAAATTATCAGTTTTTTTTAACTTATTATACACCTGATTTCTACAAGCCTAGAACAACAAAGAATTTTTCACTAAAATTTAATCGTTAACTAGAATTTCTTCAAAATGTTTTCCTCTGTGGCATGCCAGATTCGGTCATGGCGTATTGATCGGGTTTGGGGTGTTACAAATTGGTATCAGAGCTAAGTTCAAAAGCTCGGCTGTGAGCCCGAGGCCCAAAATGATTTAAAGTATAATCTTAAAATGTTTTAGTTTAAAATTATATGATTTGAAAGGCATGGCATCGAGTCTCCGGCACCGATCTGCCCAGGTAAGTATCTCAAACTGTTAATTTTGATGATACGATTATTATGATGGTATGACTGTATAGTAGTAGGAACTACTTTAGAGACTCAAAACTATAGGTTGGATGTACTCACGAAACAACTTCTTATTAAAATTATTCATAAAATTGTGTTTTAAAGATAGTGGAATAATGGCTAATGCATAAAATTTTTAAATCAGATAAGTCGAGACTTTAGATATGAGTACTCGAGGTCGGGGTCGTGTTATGCGTGGACGTGGTCGAAGTAGGATGGCTGTGTCTGAGCCAGTGAGGTCTGGTCAAGGATCCGAGAATGAGGTACCACCACCCTCACCACCAGCGGTTGGAGTTGAGCATCAGGATCAAACGGGGGATGACTCAGTGTCTCAGGCGATGCTGCGAGTTCTTGAGAGGGTAGCTGGAGTAGGTGGAGGCACAGGAGCTCAAAAATCTGTACCTGAGCGACTCCGAGCCGATGGAGCTGAAGTATTTCGAGGTGTTTCGGGTGTGGCTCCCAGTACGGCTGAGTATTGGTTAGAGGCGACGGAGCGAATCATGGATGAATTGGATCTGAATGCTGAGGAAAAGCTGAAAGGGATAGTGTCGCTTCTTCGGGATGAGTCATATCAGTGGTGGCTCACGGTGCGGAATAGTGCTGCGGCGGAGGATCTCACTTGGGACTATTTTAAGGCAGCGTATCAGAAGAAATATATTGGGTCTAGTTACGTTGATGCGCAACGTAAGGCATTTCTGAGTTTGGTCCGGGGGAGTAAGTCCGTATCAGAATATGAGGCAGAGTTCTTAAGATTGAGCCGGTATGCTGGAGGTATCGTGGCTTCGGAACATGAGCGATGTGTCAGGTTCGAGGACGGTTTGAGAGATGAGCTGAGGTTGCTGATTGCTCCACATCAGGAGCGAGAGTTTGCTGCGCTAGTTGAAAAGACTAAGATAGCTGAAGGGATAAAGGAATCTGTAAGGCAGAGTCACGACAGGAATAAGCATAAGAGAGGTTTTGGATCATCCGGGTCAGCCGGTAATTCTCAGAAGAGGGTTAGGCAGAATGGGCCGAATCAGTCTGGGAGGCCTGTTACTGCTAATCAGGGACCAGCACAGTGTAACCGATGTGGAAAATTTCATTGGGACGAATGTTGGACCGGAGGGAAAGGATGTTTTGAGTGTGGCTCGCTGGATCATCGTGTGAGGGACTGTCCACGTAAGCTAGCCAGGAATCAGACTGAGGGTCAAGATCGTGCTCAGTTCAGAAAGGAGGGACCGTCATCGCAGAGAGGTCATGGTAATGGTAGAGGAGGTAATGGTTCTGGTCGAGGCCGCGGAGCATCGGGCAGAGGTGCAAGTAACACTGAGGCAAGACAGCCTGGTTTGGTGTATGCAGCGAGACGTCGAGAGGAGGGCGACGCACCGGACGTCATAACCGGTACGTTCTTAATCTTTGGTGTACCATATACTGCTTTGATAGATGTGGGTTCGACGCATTCGTATGCTGCTAGTAGCATAGTAGAGACCATGAATTTAGACTTTGAGACTACTTCTAGGAAGATGACAGTACTTAGCCCTCTAGGTCACTCTGTAGAAGTAAATAAGCTGTATAGGGATGTACCCCTAGAAATCCAAGGGGTAGTGTTTGTAGCTGATCTGATGGAACTGCCGTTTGGGGAGTTCGATCTGATTCTTAGGATGGACTGGTTGGTTAAGTACCAGGCAAGTTTGGATTGCGCTGCTAAGCGCATGGTTTTGAAGACAGCTGAGGGTAAAGAGGTGGTCATGATAGGTAATAGAAGAGATTATCTATCCAATGTGGTATCTGCGTTGAAAGTTGTGAAGATGGTCAGGAAGGGCTGTGAGGCATATGTAGTCCATGTGTGTGTGTTGGAGGCTAAGGAGTCTACTGTAGGGAATGTCCAAACGGTAAAGGAATATGCTGACGTATTTCCAGAAGAACTTCCGGGACTGCCTCCGAATCGTGAAGTTGAATTTGGTATAGATCTGTTACCCGGAACTATGCCAGTGTCTATCGCTCCATATAGGATGGCACCGAAGGAATTGGTGGAATTAAAGGCTCAGATTCAAGAGTTGTTGGATCGAGGTTTTATTCGACCAAGTGTTTCGCCTTGGGGAGCGCCGGTACTTTTTGTCAAGAAGAAGGATGGTACGATGCGGATGTGTATAGACTACCGCCAGCTGAATAAGCTGACGATCAAAAACAAGTATCCTTTGCCGATGATAGATGACTTGTTTGATCAGCTTAAAGGGGCAGCGGTTTTCTCCAAGATTGATTTAAGGTCTGGGTATCATCAGTTAAAGGTGAAAGAGGCTGATATCCATAGGACGACATTTCGCACTCGGTATGGGCACTACGAGTTTCTGGTAATGCCGTTTGGGTTGACTAACGCGCCGGTAGCATTCATGGACATGATGAATCGGGTATTCCAGCAGTTTTTGGATCAGTTTGTTGTGGTATTTATAGACGATATTTTGGTATACTCGAAGTCAGAGGAGGAGCATGATGCGCATTTGTGAGTAGTGTTGCAGATTCTGAGGGAAAAACAGCTTTATGCCAAATTTAGTAAGTGCGAGTTCTGGCTTAGGGAGGTGACTTTCTTGGGTCACGTAGTATCAGCTGAGGGGATTAGAGTGGATCCTCGAAAGATCGAAGCAGTGTTGGATTGGAAGCCACCTAAGTCAGTGGTTGAGATTTGGAGTTTTCTAGGTCTGGCGGGGTATTACCGGAGATTTGTAGAGGGATTTTCTTTGATCGCAGCACCAATGACCAAGTTATTGAGGAAAGGAGTTCCATTTGTGTGGACCGAGAAGCAACAAGAAAGTTTCGACAAGTTGAAGAAGATTCTGACTGAAGCTCCGGTTTTGATTCAACCTGAGGCAGGCAAGGAATTCACGGTTTACTGTGATGCATCACATACTGGTTTGGGATGTGTGCTGATGTAGGAAGGAAAGGTACTGGCTTATGCATCTCGACAGTTGAGACCACATGAAGTTAATTATCCGACGCATGACTTGGAATTAGCTGTAGTGGTTTTCGCTTTGAAGATATGGAGACACTATTTGTATGGAGAGAAGTCGATAGTCTACACGGATCACAAGAGTCTTAAGTATCTTTTGACTCAGAAGGATTTAAATTTGAGGCAGCGCAGATGGATTGAGTTGTTGAAGGACTACGACTGTTCGATTGAGCATCATCCGGGCAAGGCTAACGTGGTGGCAGACGCGTTGAGCCGTAAGGTTGTATCAGACTTAAGATCGATGTTTGCTCGTCTTAGTTTGTATGATGATGGGAGTCTTTTGGCTGAATTGCAAGTCAAGCCGACTTGGTTAGAGCAGATCAAGGAAAAACAGTTAGAGGATGATAGTTTGAATGATCGGAGGTTGCAGGTTCAGAATGGTGGTATAGAGGATTATAGTTTGTCCAGTGATGGAGTATTATGTTTTCAAGGGAGAGCTTGTATGCCGAAGGATGTTGAGTTGAGGCAAAGAATTCTTCGGGACGTACATAGCAGCCCATACGCTATGCATCCTGGAGGTAGCAAGATGTATCGGGATTTAAGAGAGCAGTTTTGGTGGCCAGGTCTGAAGCGGGAGATAACTGAGTTTGTGGGTAAATGTCTGACGTGTCAGCAGGTCAAGGCTGAACATCAGTTGCCGTATGGATTACTTCAGCCGGTGAAGATTCCACAGTGGAAGTGGGAAAGGATCTGTAACACCCTGGTTTTAGGGGTTATGCATCTAGTGCATATCTCAGGTGTTGGTAGGCTTCTTGTGTGCTTAGGCAAGTTTTTAGGGGGTTTGGAGAACCCTGGAAGATAGGGAAGACTTTAAGAAATTTTTGGTTTTCAGTGGTTAGGAGGGAGCTTGGCTTTTGGGGGTCTTAAGAGAATTAATTGGAGGTTTTTAGCACAAGTTGGGTTTTGGTAGAGTGGCAAGGAGGCGCCACTCTAGAGCTTAGAAGGTGACACCTCAAGGTGCTTTGGGGGTCTCAGGTTCGAGCTGCTAAGGCAGCAATTCTGGCCTTTATTTTGGCGTCATGAAGGGAGGAGTTGGACGGCTAAAGGGCTCTTTAAAGGATGAGGTAAGACTTGGTCTTCCATTTTAAAATTCGGCTAGGAAGGAAGGATTAAAGTTTGACTCATTCAAACTTTTTAAATGGGTGATTGGGAGGTGATTTAGGAGAAAATCGTGGGATGTTGAGAGGGGTTGAGTTGGTGGCCGGTTTTGGGAAGCTAGGGAAGGGTATTTTTGGTTTTATTAAGGGTGTTAGGCAGCTAGTAGTATAAGTAGGGAGGTGTTCACCCTTTTGGCCCCTTTTTCCCCATTTGTTCCCTTTGCTGAAAGTGGTTCTCCATTCTTTTTAGGTGCTGAATTCCTTTGAGTTTCCCCTAGTCTTGTGCTGAAAATGAGTCAAAGAAAACCCTCTTCTTTTATTTCTTTGTAGCAAAAACCGAAAACCCCAAGTAACCTTCACCTTGCCGAAAGTTGCATTTGTGTCTCCTAAAGTGTTGTAGCCGAATGCTTTTGAGCCTCAAGCTTTTACTTCTCTTGATTCTTGGCCGAACCATATACTCACTGTCTCTCTCTTTTCTTTCCCATTTGTGCTAAGCCGAAACTAATAACCCTCTTTGTTTCATACTTTCTTTCTTCCTTTCTTGAAACCTTGGTGCCGAAACTTACTTGATTATCCTAGCTGAATTTTCCCTACTCTTGTGTGCCGAATTTCCCTTTTAGTTTGTACTTTGGCCGAATAGTAAGTGTGGTGTGGATCGCTTTTGGGTTTTGTTTTCAAGCGCTGGAGAAGGTAAATAGGTAAGGCCGAATGCTTTTGGACTATCCTCTATTCTCTGTCGACATCTTCAAGGGTAAGAGTTGGTTTTGGCTTTTGTTTGGGAAGATGTTAATCTCTTATTTTGGTAACTGATCTCTTATTAGGGCCTTTGGATTTTGGTGGCGATCAAGTGAAGCAGTCACCTTTGTTGGCCGTTTGGTAAGTGGTGGTAAGAGGTTAGATGTTGGTTTATTCTTTTAGTCATAGCCTTGTGAGACTGATTATTTGTGCTTTAGAGGAAGGCTGATTGTCAGAAGAACCACCGTTTGGTTCGGGGTTTGGTAGGAAACCAACCCATTTGCAAGGAGCGAAGGTTATCGAGGTTATCAAGGGTCTTAGTTGGTTCTTCGGTTAAGGCTTGCAGGTGTGTACATGCACACTCTTTTCTATTGATAAATGTGTTTCTTTATGATGTGTGTTGTTTGGATCCATGAAAAGGTGGATTAAATACCATTAAGGTATAAGGCAAGGGGTCAGGTAAGTCCCTGTTATGATGCTTTTGGTAAGCATGATGTATCTGACATGTGCTATATTACTTGGTTGATGATAAACCATATGTATGTTGTAAGCGAGCATGTTGGTATTTGTCTGTTAAAAATGCATATCATTGATGATTGATGTGGGTTGTACGAGTGGAGGGGGCAGTGATATTCGTGCCGACGGGCACCAGTGTTTTGGTAACACAACTTGTGACTTTGGGTCACCAGAGGTTTGGCACCTCAACGTCTCGTCCCCGTGGTTTCGCACCACAGTGGGTTGGCCCCACAAGGCGGTATTGAGGGATTGACGCCAGTGATTTGGTATCACACGATGGGTTGGCCCCATCATTTGATTCGTGACTTCGGTCACTAGTGATTTGGTATCACATTCGTGTCTTTGGGACACCAGTGGTTTGGCACCATATTGACGGATACCGTGTCTTTGGGACACCAGTGGTTTGGCACCACATTGATGATTATTGTGACTTTGGGTCACCAGTGGTTTGGCACCACCAGTGGTTTGGTACCACACGGGGTAGAGAATGGTGTTATGGATGGTTAGGTGGGGTGCATATTAATTGGATGCATGATGATCATGTTTATGTTTACATATGATATTTTACTGATCCGGGAAAAAGGGTTGCATACTGAGTCTTGGTGACTCACCTTTTTCCTTTAACTTTCTCAGGTGTTGCATAAAGCTGGACCGGGATCAGAGAGGACAAGGTGGCCCATGCCGAAGATGATGATTAATTATATTATGCTTGATTTTGATACAAGTATTTCATTTTAAGTATTGGGTTGTAATAAAAGGCCATTTTATCATTTTGGTATTACTTTAACTATGGTTGAATTAATTTAAATTGCTATTGATAAAATGATTTATGGGTGCGACCTGTTTAGTCAAATTAGTTTATATACTAAAGTTTTAAAAAGGAATAAGTTTTTAATAGCACAGTTTTACTCATAAGCTTAAGTGGATATGTTTTCCAAAAATTCAACAAACTACAATGTTTTATACTAAGTTAGAAAGATTTTCAACCGTTTTCCCCAGTGACATAACCAGATTCGGTCGTAGTGAATGGGCCGGGTTTGGGGATGTTACAGGATCACTATGGATTTTGTCAGTGGATTACCTCTTACGCCTAGTAAGAAGGACTCAGTTTGGGTGATTGTGGATCGTTTGACTAAGTCAGCTCATTTTATTCCGGTAAGGGTGCATTACTCACTTCAAAAGTTAGCTAAGTTGTATGTGGCGGAGATAGTGAGGTTGCATGGTGTGCCAGTGTCGATCATCTCAGACAGAGATCCTAGATTTACGTCGAGGTTTTGGAGAGCATTACATCAGGCTTTGGGTACGCGGTTGGATTTCAGTACGACATTTCATCCACAGTCTGACGGGCAGTCGGAACGGGTTATACAGATTTTAGAGGATATGTTGAGAGGTTGTGTTTTGGATTTCAGAGGTAGCTGGGAAGAGTTTTTACCATTAGCTGAGTTCGCATACAACAATAGTTATCAGGCAAGCATTAAGATGGCACCATATGAGGCGTTGTATGGTAGGAGGTGTCGCACACCTACTTGCTGGACAGAGTTGGGTGAGCGTCAGATGTTAGGACCAGAGTTGGTTGCAGAGACTGAGGATAAGGTTAAGTTGATTCAGGCTCGTTTGAAGGAAGCTTCGGATAGGCAGAAGTCATATGCCGATCTCAAGCGGAGGGATATAGAGTTTGCCATGGGTGACCAGGTTTTCTTGAAGGTCTCGCCATGGAAGAAAGTGTTAAGATTTGGGAGAAAAGGCAAGTTAAGTCCAAGGTTTATTGGGCCGTATAAGGTGTTGAGACGACTGGGACCAGTAGCCTATCAGCTCGAGTTGCCAGCAGAATTGAGTCAGATTCACGATGTGTTCCATGTCTCTATGCTTAGACGCTATCGTTCTGATCCATCGCATGTTGTGGCAGTAGAGGAAATAGAGGTGAGTCCAGATTTGTCGATAGAAGAAGAACCAGTGCAGATTCTAGATCGAGACGTGAAAGTTTTGCGTAAGAAGTCAGTTCCTTTAGTGAAGGTATTATGGCGAAATCATGGCGTAGAAGAAGCTACGTGGGAATCAGAGGAGGTGATGAGACAGCAGTTCCCTCAACTCTTTTGATCATGTAATTTCGAGGACGAAATTTTCTTAAGGGGGTAGAATTGTAACATCCTAAAAGTTAGAGTATTATCTTATTATTGGTGTTGGCTCGGGTATGAATTTTGTGTGATTAGCATAGTCTTGTGAAGGCTTGATTTTATTTATGAGGCTAGAATAATTCTTAGTATTAAATTTAGTGAAGTGGATTAGGTGAACCTGGCACTTAAGTTAATTTAAGTGTTAAATTCTAGCACATGAGGAGTTAGTGGCAAGGTGGTTAGGGCGCATGAAGGGTTGCTTGAGGGAAGTGGTTCGAGTAGCATGGATTGTATTTGGAAGACTTTATTTTTATGTATTCTAACATTAAGTGTTGGCCAAGCTCTAATTATGGTAAGTTGGACTTTAAAATTTTTATGGCAAGTTGAATAATAGTTTAGGTAAGCTTGATGTTTGGGAAAGAAATCAATTGATTAAAGGATGATGTGAGAACATGAGGCATGATATAAGGTGTCTTGTTATGGAAAGTTTTGTGTGGATAGGTTTGACTTTGAAGTCCATGAATTTGGACAGTTTTGGAGCCTAGGGGGGAGTGGCCGAATTTTGGTTTTGTTGGTAGCTAGTTGGTGCCGAATTTTCCTTTGGTTGGTGGTCATTTTCGGCTAGTTTGGAATGCTTTCATTCTTTGTTTTGAGCTATAACCAAAAACCCTTTGAACTTTACCAACTTTTCTCTAATGCACCAAAGTGAACCATAGCCGAATGTCCTTAGGTGTTTGTTGTTTTTCCTCTTAGGCATTTGGCCGAAACTCATTTGGAACCTCCCTCTCATCTTTTAATTCTTTGTAGCCGAAAAGAACCTCTTTTAGTTCTCATCTTTCTTTTCTTTTCTTCTCATATTTGTTAAAACTTGCAATTCTTCTTTTACTTTCTTTTGGCCGAACCTTTTTTTCTTCTCCATTTCACTTGGTTTTTCTTCCATTGTTTGCTAAAGCCGAATCTTCTCTCTCTCATTTTGATTTTCTTTGCCACTTACGTACTTCATTTCTTTTTATTCACATATCATTTGCCTTCTTCTTTCAAAACCATAGCCGAAACTTCCCATTTCCTTCTTGATTTGACTTGGCCGAATATCAACAAGGGTAGGTCTTCATTTGGTTTTCTTCAATCGGTTTTGGTAGATAGGTAAGTGTTCATGGCCGTATTTCCTTTATTTCTTTTCTCTTTTCTATGTTGTTTTCTTGAGGGCAAAGGCCAATTTTTTGGGGCATTTGTTTGCAAGGTTCTAACTATTCTTAGGAACCTAATTCTTTTAGGCTCTTTGGGACTTTGGAAGCAATCGATCTAAGCCTTATTTCTCTAGCAATCAAAGTTGGACAAGGTGATCTAGTGCGGTAGATCGGGTCTTCGGATTTTAGTACTTGCGTTAGTGACAGGTATGTACCTTACACACTTTATAACTCGGTAATATATATAAATAAACTAATCATGTTATTAAAGCCGAAAACTATGAGATCTTGATATGATACCTTGATGGGTATGAGCAAGGATTCGGGTAAGTCCGTTTTGATATGATGTTGCTTTATGTTGATTAATATCATGATCTACGATATATATTTGTTATATGTTCATATTAAAGCATGATGGCATGATTTACACTCGTATTACATTGGTTTGGGTGATATGAGAGGAGGGGGAAGATTTGATATCCGTGTCTTTGGGACACCAGTGGTTTGGTACCACAGATTATTTTGTGACTTTGGGTCACCAGAGGTTTGGCACCTCATAGCGACTCGTCCCAGTGGCTTAGCACCACAGTGGGTTGGCCCCACATTTGGTATTACGGGATTGTCACCAGTGATTTGGTATCACAACTTGGGTTGGCCCTACAACTTGATTATTCGTGACTTTGGGTCACCAGTGGTTTGGCACCACATTATTGGATATCGTGACTTTGGGTCACCAGTGGTTTGGTACCACACAGGGTAGAAAAGGAGTTATGGATGGCTAGGTTGGGTGCATTAATTACATTACTCGGTTATGAATTGTGTAAGTATGTTGCATTAATCGGGGGAAGGATTTATGCACTAAGTCTTGGTGACTCACCTTCTCCCTTATTTTTTTCAGGTGATTCGTAAAATCGCGGATGAGGAGCCGGATAAACTCGAGGAGGCCATGCAATAAAAATTCGGTTTTATAAGAACTTCGATTTGGGTACTTTATTTTATCTTAATTTGGTTTACATCTTTATTTGGATTTGTAATAAGGCCTTTTTAATTATGTTTTTGGATTATTTATATGCTTTGGACTTGTTATAAATATGGTTTATAAATTACTTGGTTTATATATTAATTTGAGCACAAAGTTTTCTAAACTACAAAACGAAAAGGTTTTCAAAACGTTACCATCGGGTAAAATAAATCATTTGATAATCTTTAACAACTTTAGTGTTTTTGATAACTCATACGATTTACCAAATCTTAAGTTTCCAAATTTCAATTAGAAACGGTTTTCAAACTAATCGCTTGGGTTTCTTAAGTATAAAAGGTTTTCTAATCTATGGGTCTGCAACTAAGTTTTTAAGATTTTATTTACAGAATTTCAAAGTAAATTATCAGTTTTTTTTTAACTTATTATACACCTGATTTCTACAAGCCTAGAACAACAAAGAATTTTTCACTAAAATTTAATCGTTAACTAGAATTTCTTCAAAATGTTTTCCTCTGTGGCATGCCAGATTCGGTCATGGCGTATTGACCGGGTTTGGGGTGTTACACCTAGGATCGCATTAACTTGATCTATGGACTCCCATATTAGGTTTCACCTTAATCCGGCAAAATCTCATCACCCTATCTCTAGGTGTGCGATCAACTCCGCTTAATTATGCTACATCTACTCTTAAGCAAGTACTTTTGCTCCTCCACCTAAGCACATCATACTTGATTTAATATCCCGGAAATATCAACACAAGAATTAAGAACACATAATTAAGAACAAATCAAGTATTTATCATATAGTTCAGAAAACAATAACAAGATCTGTCTTAGGTTTCATCCCCCTCAGGTATCTAAAGGGTTTAGTTCATAATAATAAAAGAGAACATCTCAAAAGAAAAGATAAAACAAAACATAAGAAACCCCTAAAACTCCCTGAAGGAATTGAAGGAGATATCCGCTGTCTTGAGTAGAATTCCGGTTTCTTGAGATGGATCAACTGGCTATCTTCGAGTGATTCTCCACAAATCTGGCCTTTTCGACTCGGCTCCTTGGCCTAGCTAACCGCGCTCTTTCAGGTAATACTTAGGGGGTTTATATAGGCTTTCAAAATAGGTTTCTTTGCCCCCAAGTATCCAAATCCGAATGAAATTGCTCTTTCCTGCGACAGGGACACGGCCATGGCACACGTCCGTGTAAGTCGTGGCCAGGCTGTGTTAAATCCTGTTGAATGAGGCACGACAATGTGAATTGGGAGATGACCGTGTTCTAGTAGGACGGGAGGCACGGTAGTGTGGTCTTGGGCCTAGGCCATGTGGATTTCGTGATATGGCCCATTTACTCCGTTTTGGGCCTGTTTTCCGTTCTTTTCATTCTCGGGTGCTTTCCTAGGTATAAAACATGAAAACAAAGGATTAAGAGCACCTTTTTACATAAATGGAGGCTTAATTCATTCAAAAGCATACTAAATGTGGGCTTAAAATATGTTACTTTTACGGTTTATCAAATACCCCCACATTTAAGCTTTTGCTTGTCCTCAAGCAAAATTCTCAACTTACAATTAAAACGAACTTTCCATAATTCATAATTCCTATCGACAATGTCTCATCATAATTCATAGATAATTTATACATGGATAATTTAACTCAAAGAGTCCTAAAGATTCAAACAATCAAAGTCATACATTCGTAGACGTAGGTGTCTCCCCTTATCTAAATAATTACCTTTAATTCAAAACTGACACAGAATGACATCCTCACAAAAGATTCACTCAAATCACTCGAAATGTTTAAGGTTCAAAATTAAGCACTCAAAAGTCGAACCTGAAAAGTTAATCCCATAGGCTTGCCTGAAAATCAAATCTCCACCACTATAAAATGAGATGATAAACAAATCAAAAGGTCTTTACAGGGTTGTAACCGGGCTTGGGTTAAAGGTGTGGATAAAGGTTGAATTAGAAGGTTAGAATCGAGATTGACCTACCAAATTACTAAACTAATAATAAGTAATTACATCAAATGAAAAATTGTACTACTAATACTCTAATACGAGCTTCTTCTATAATATTTGGAGTTTAACGTATAAGCTCACTTATAACACAAACTGAATATACCTCGTTTTTTTAAGAACAAATTAAGTAATAATAGAAAAAGGACTTTTACAACTGAAATATAAAAAATAATTAGGCAACTGTTCAAAATCAACTCTCGGCAAAAAGGGTAATCAGAAGGATGGTAATAACAACTACAAAGGGTTTTGGTTTAATATTAGTAGGTGAGCCAATAAAAAGGGTTGTTAGGATTAAACGGGGTTCACTAGGGGTTAATTTATGAAGGTAGGCTGTTTAGTGGGGTAAATGGGTTAAAATCTAGGTGCCTTAATCATCTCTGTATATCAAATCAAAGGTGTGGTCTCGATAGTATGAACGAGGCAAGTTCTAGAATAACAATTCAAAGTTGACACACTCATAATCAAAAAGTGAGCACGAAAAAGAATATATGCTCTATAAGGCTCAAAAATCTCACAGAAATTATGGGTGTTTGATATCAACCTTGTAAATTTCAAATTTCAAGATATCATTCAGATTCAGGTAGACAACCTAAAAATTTTAAAATTTTTGAAAAATAGACTTATCATACTTGATTCTCTAGTATCTTAAAGTATAAGTTATCAATGCACAATTAACTATGACTTAATCTAAAACATATCAATAACAATAAGAAATCATCAGAAATTTCATCCTAATTAGTAATATGAGGAAATTACTTAAAAATAAGACTAAATTCAGGGATTTGAGAATGATGCAGAAAGTTAGGCACTTTTACCCCCCACATTTAAGATGTACATTGCCTTCAATGTACAAAGATAGATAATATCAGTTATTAGATAATCAAAAGAGAGGGGAAAAAGTGACACTCCCTGAATTATGGATGGATTCCTTGGAGGATATGTAGAATACGTTGGAGGTGTCGTCTTTTGTTGTGGCGGTTACTAACGAGCTTGCGCTAGATGAAGAAATTAGGGAGCTCGTGAAGAATTAGCCAGGGATTATTAAGACACATTTAAAATAAACTAAATATATAACTAAAGACAAGAAAACTAAAGAGAAGGAAAATAAAAAATTAAATAGAGTTAAAAGAAAAGCTGGATGGACCGAGGAGTCCTTATTGTTGGATGGTTCGCGAGGTGGGTGTGACCTCTAAGGCTGCGGAGGTGCTGGCGGTGGCGGAAGTGGCGTGGTTATGGTCATGGTCGTGGTGATTCCCTAGCAGCTTTTTGAACCTGACACTAAGAAACTAAAATATATTAAACTAAATTAAGCATAAGATTGTCAAAGGGAAGGAAATTGAAGCAAAAGAGAAAAGAAAAATAGAAACTAAATGGTCTCAAAGACCCTTGGCTTGTTGTTTGGATGAAGCGGCCGGCATGAACTTATGTATAGGCATCTCCCTTAAGGAGACTACGCTTGCCTTCTTCCGCTTCTTCATCATGGATATGTGTAGCTCAAGAGTTTGGAGACTTTGTTATGGAGAGGGGAGAAAAAGGAAGAAAAGAGGATGGGTGTGGGAAGAATGGGAGGGGGTGGTTTAAATAGAGTTTTGGAGTCTGATGTTCCCCCAACGCCCGTGGACCATGGGCATGTCGATTCACATGGTCGCCTCGTATGGCCGTGTGTCTAGGCATGTTGATTCACCTACGCCTGTTTTACGAATTGCCGCGCGCCCATTTCTGAGAAGTCAGTGTCGACCACGGTCGCGTCGCACGGCCGTGGGCTTTTGTCGATACCCATGTTGGAGTGGTTGGGTCCGTGAACTTCAAAAATTAGTTGAGTCTGATTCATATCGCCTCTGTCATGTTAGTACAAAGATTCTTGAGGTACACACGGCCACTGCCGTGTGGCCTGGAAATCTGCACCCTTGGTTAGTTTAAAGTTAGGTGATAAAAAGAAAGAATAAAATATAATAGATAAGATAAATAAAAATGTAGAAGTTAATGGGGTTAGTACTCGGGTTGCCTCCCGAGAAGCGCTCGTTTATAGTCTTAAGCTAGACTTACTTCTTATTCGCCTATTCATGGTGGTTTTAGGAGTTGATAGTCCTTCCTCATGCTAGCAGCTCCTTTATTATGATAGAGTTTAAGACGAGTAGCATTTATTCTTAAAGTACCAAAAATAGGGTTACTTACCTCGACTGTTTCGTACGGAAAAACATTGATTACCTTGAAAGGGATTTCCTTGCTGGTGTTAGGATCAGGAGGGGACACTCGTGGATCAGCTTTATTTAGAAATACCTGATCTCCAATTTTGAACTAGTGCGCCTCATAGGGTGGCTTTGGTTCTGGTTCGGGTATTCCTAGTTCTTTTTTAAGATGCGTCTTCCCCTCCTTTATTTCATCAATCTGAATCCCTTGTTCCTCGTGAGTTATATCTTTGTTGGCACAGGGTTTAGAATCGGGTTCAATCGTGTCCTTTTGTGGTGCTTCCTAAAAAGAAGGGTTAACCGAATGGTTATCAATAGATTTGACTCTCCTACCTTGGTTCTTCGATGTTCTAGCGGAATCGAGGGCTTGAAGAGTGATTGTTTCGTCACCTACACAGTATAAGTTCGCCTGCATCAACATCTTTAGTTTTGGCAGTTGCTAAGAATGGTCGTCCTAAAATTAGGGGGATCGTGTTGTCCTCATCCATGTCTAAAACGACAAAGTCTACCGGGAATACGAATTTGTCAATCTTCACAAGTACATCTTCAATTATTCCCCTAGGAACTCTAATAGTTTTATCAGCTAGTTGAATGCTCATCCTAGTTTGTTTGGGTTTCCCTAGACCTAGTTGTTTAAACAATTTATAAGGCATTACATTTATGCTTGCCCCTAAATCAGCTAACACATTATCAATAGTTAAACTACCAATTAAGCATGGAATTGTAAAACTCCCTGGATCTTTCAATTTCTGTGGTAGTTTATTTTGCAACATTGCTGAGCACACTGCGTTCAGTTCCACATGTGATTCCTCGTCTATCTTTCGCTTATTCGTCAATAGCTTCTTTAAAAATTTCCTAGAATCTGGCATCTGTGAAAGAGCTTCAAGAAGTGGTAAGTTGATATGTAATTTCTTTAAAAGCTTAAGAAACTTACTGAACAGTTCCTCAGTGTCATCTTTCGTCATTGCTTCGGGATATGGTATGCGAGGTTGGTACTCTTTGATTACCGTGTTTGACTTTTTATTGACCTTGACCATATCTTCTTCTACCACATTCTTTTGCTTCAAATTAGGCTCGTCTAACCCTTCACAATCTTGAGCTGTTATGGCTTGAACTTGCTCCCATGGGTTAGTCTCAGTGTTGCTCGGTAGTCTTCCCTGTGGTCTCTCAGAAATCTGCTTAGCAAGTTGCCCAAATTGATCCTTGAATTCCTGTGACAATGCCTCAAGTTTTGTTTCTACCTTCTGAAAACGTGTTTTTGAGGCTATTATGAAGTTTTTCAGGACCTCTTCAAGGTTCGGCTTCTTTTCCTGTGGGTAGGATTGTTGTTGGAAGTTTTGGGATGGTTGTGATCTTTGATTTCTTTGACCACCCCATGAGAAATTGGGGTGGTTCTTCCAACCTGGATTATAAGTATTACTATAAGGGTTATTGTTAGATCGGAAATTATTACCCATATAGTTCATCTGTTCGCTCTACATGCCCTGTCCGTAGGGTGGGTACTCAAGATTCACCACTCTTTCACTTGCGTCGCACTGCATTACTGGATGTGCCTGTGAAGAACCATAGAAACTATCAAATTTTTTATGTAACAATTCCACCTGATTTGATAACGCGGTCACTTCATCAATGTTGAAAACTCCGGCTACTTTAGCTGGCTTTGTCCTTATAACTTGCCACTGATAGTTATTCAGTGACATCTCCTCTATAAACTCGTAGGTTGCTTCAGGAGTTTTGTTGTTAATGGTTCCACCGGCAGCTGAATCGATTAGTTGTCTTGTTGAAGGATTCACAGCATTATAAAAAGTTTGGACCTGTAGCCAGAAAGGTAATCCGTGGTGTGGGCACCTTCTCAACAAATCTTTGTATCTCTCCCATGTAAGAGTATGCCCAAAGATCAATCATGAGATGGTTGTAATAACATACTTAATTTACCATGTTTATTAATATAAAGCGTTGTCATTATTATTTCAGTTTTTCTTTCTGTGTGTATAGATAAACTGTTCTATAATAATGTCCTGAGAATAATATGATTATTCTTAAAAGATCCTTAGTCGAGTATTATTGTTGACTAGGACAACAATAATGCATTAAGACTAACATGTAGTTGATTGATGATAAAGAGTTTTCATTGATATGGAGTGTCAAAATCAAAGCATGAATATGTGTGTTAGAGAACAACATATTGGATTGACCCGCTATGAGTATGTTTCTTGGATTATTATGTAATCGTCACAACATTACTCATAGTGATTAATATGTATATGATCCTCAGACTTGAGATCATTATTATCCCAGCATCGTGAGTTGTATATTTTGATACAGTCAAACGTACACCGTAACAGGTTGTTCTATAAAGGCTGATGTTGGATATACTACAATCTATGTAGAGGGATATGGTTGATCAATAAAGGATAAGTCCCTCCTACATAATAGGAGTAATATCTTAGGCCACTTGATTGAGTGAGACTAGAAATGCATGGCCATGCTCAAATAAGTTGATATGAGATGTCATACTAATTTGTATATCATAGTCTACTCAAGATATCAAGAAACATGGGATAGACTATGCAAGTGTGACTATCCCATGACTTGTATCCGTTCCAGAGATAAAGGACTTAAGGATTAATGCATGAAAGGTTAATCACAAAAGGTTATGTCGAATCATGACTTCTTGTAACTTAGGTAGCAATGATGCATTGCTAGATGCCACTCATTGTTTGTGACAATAGAATCGTTCTAGTATTACTGCTAACGTTGCAAGAACCTATAGGGTCACACCCTATGGTTGAAATGAACGGAATAAAATATAGTTGGTATTGTGTTTGGTTGTCACATAAATTAAATTAATTAAAGAATTAATTTAATTGGACAATCAAATATTGAACATATTATATGTACAAGGATGTTGTACACATAATGATAACATAATTTTATTAATACATAAATTTGATTCATATATGAATTTAAATAAATATAGTTTACCGAAATCCTTATTATAATTAATGTAATTATAATTTAAGGATATAATTAATGTAATTATAATTTTCGGTTAAAAACTTTATTGTATTTATTTAATCTTATAATACATTCAAGAGATACCAATTATAAAAGGCCCAATTAAAAGGATACCAATTATAAAAGGCCCAATGAAAAAGACACCCATTATAAAAGGTATTAAAAGGAGACAAAGCTGAAGATGAAAAACCCTAAGTGATTGCTTGTTAGGTCTAGCAGCCGTCAAGCAAATAAACCTCCAAAAAAGTTTTGGAGATTTCTTCCGTTCATAGTCAAACCGGGTGGATTACGTAGAGGCAGACATCGGAAAAGGTTGTGGCTTGATTCGACAATAGATCAAAACTCTTGTTGCCAAGGCGTCGCTGTCTACTTAGATTGAAGTTTTGGTAATTTCGAAACCTTTATTTCACCCCGATTCGTTCCTCACACATGGATTCATGGTTTGGATCGCCGGATCTAATTTTATTTTGCTGCGCCATAGGGTACCGGCGTTCCAACATCCCATGCATCATAAAGTGTCTCTAAATCTATCTGCACAAAAGAAGATATATCATTCCTTAACTTGGCCGTTTTGGCTGGTGGAAAATATTTTAATAAAAATTTTTCGGTCATTTGATCCCATGTAGTGATTGATCCTCATGGAAGAGAATGTAACCATTGCTTGGCTTTATTTCTCAGGGAAAAGGGAAATAACCGAAGACGTATGGCATCATCAGAAATGCCATTTATCTTGAAGGTGTCGCAAAATTCTAGGAAATTTGCTAAGTGTGTGTTAGGATCCTCATCCTGCAAACCATCAAATTGAACAAACTGTTGTATCATTTGTATAGTGTTAGGTTTCAGTTCAAAATTATTTGCAGCAATAGTAGGCCTAACAATACTAGACCCAGTTCCTGTTAAACTAGGTTTAGCATAATCATACATAGTACGTGGAGCATGATGTTCGGCCATCTCTGGAGGTGGCGGATTATTCTCAGCCATTTCTTCCGTAATATTTATTTTGGCTTCTTGGTCTTTGTCTATGTAGTTTAGGCTTCGCCTTATCTCTCTGCAATTTCTGCGAATGGTACCTTCAATATCTCTGTCGTAAAGTGAAGGTCCTGTCGGGTTCCTTCTAGTCATAAACTAGAGGTACCTGAAAGGGACAAAAGAAAGAAGAAAGAGAATTTAGAAAAACAAAAATAAAATTTAATTGCAAAAAATAAAAATAAATATGGCTAAAGTAATAAAAATTAAGCTTTCTTAATATTTCAGTTCCCCGGCAATGATACCAAAAACTTGATCGTCGAAATCTAAGCTTTAAAATTTATAATAAAAATGATCGAACCTGGAAACTAACTCTAACAACGATTTTAAGACAAGTGCACCTGTCGAACAGTAATATAGTTTAGGCAAGACCGAAATATCGAATCCCAAAGGAACCAAAAGTACTAATACTAACTCTCTTTCTATTATTTAGCTTAAGAATTAAGTGATTGTGTATCTAATCTAAATTTAACTATCAACTAAACTAAAGATGCAAAGACAAAAAGAATGAATTGGGGAAAATACTGTTGGGAAAACTCAGTTGATTAAGACGATACCCTTAGGAAGAATCCACCTAGACTTCACTTGTTATCTAACACTGAACCAAACGATTTATTCACTTGACTTGATCCGTAAGATTCCCTAAGTTATATTAAACCCTCTCTCAAAGCAAATAACGTCTAACCCTAGGTTGATTAATTGAAATCTCATTCTAATTAAAACATCTAGGATCGCATTAACTCGATCTATGGACTCCCATATTAGGTTTCACCCTAATCCGGCAAAAACTCGTCACCCTATCTCTAGGCGTGCGATCAACTCCGCTTAATTATGCTAGATCTACTCTTAAGCAGAGACTTTTGCTCCTCCACCTAAGCACATCATACTTGAATTAATATCCCAGAAATATCAACACAAGAATTAAGAACAAATCAAGTATTTCTCAAATAGTTTAGAAAACAATAACAAGATCTGTCTTAGGTTTCATCCCCCTCAGGTATCTGAAGGGTTTAATTCATAATAAAAGAGAACATCTCAAAAGAAAAGATAAAAACAAAATATAAGAAATCCCTAAAACTCCCTGAAGGAATTGAAGGAGAGATCCGCAAAGGAAGCCAGTGAGGCAGCAAAGGAAGCAGTTTGGATCAAGAAGTTCATTACTGGACTAGGGGTTGTGCCTAGCATATCAGATGCTATAGAACTCCGATGTGATAACAATGAAGCTATTGCACAAGCTAAAGAACCCAGATCTCACCAGCGATCCAAACATATACTTAGACGATACCATCTTATTCGAGAGATTATTGATCGTGGGGATGTATAGATATGCAGAGTACCTTCAGATGATAACATTACTGATCCCCTGACCAAGCCTCTGACACAGCAAAAGCATGATCGTCACACTAAGTCACTTGGTATTAGATATATGAGTGATTAGTCTTAGTGCTAGTGGGAGATTGTAAGAGTATGCCCAAAGATCAATCATGAGATGGTTATAACATACTTAATTTACCATTTTTATTAATATAAAGCGTTGTCATTATTATTTCAGCTTTTCTTTCTGTGTGTATAGATAAACTGTTTTATAATAATGTCTTGAGAATAATATGATTATTCTTAAAAGATCCTTAGTCGAGTATTATTGTTGACTAGGACAACAATAATGCATTAAGACTAACATGTAGTTGATTGATGATAAAGAGTTGTCATTGATATGGAGTGTCAAAATCAATGCATGAATATGTGTGTTAGAGAACAACATATTGGATTGACCCGCTATGAGTATGTTTCTTGGATTATTATGTAATTGTCACAACATTACTCATAGTGATTAATATGTATATGATCCTCAGACTTGAGATCATTATTATCCCAGCATCGTGAGTTGTATATTTTGATACAGTAAAACGTACACCGTAACAGGTTGTTCTATAAAGACTGATGTTTGATATACCACAATCTATGTAGAGGGATATGGTTGATCAATAAAGGATAAGTCCCTCCTACATAATAGGAGTAATAACTTAGGCCACTTGATTGAGTGAGACTAGAAATGCATGGCCATGCTCAAATAAGTTGATATGAGATGTCATACTAATTTGTATATCATAGTCTACCCAAAATATCAAGAAACATGGGATGGACTATGCAAGTGTGACTATCCCATGACTTGTATCCGTTCCAGAGATAAAGGACTTAAGGATTAATGCATGAAAGGTTAATCACAAAAGGTTATGTCGAATCATGACTTCTTGTAACTTAGGTAGCAATGATGCATTGCTAGATGCCACTCATTGTTTGTGACAATAGAATCGTTCCAGTATTACTGCTAACGTTGCAAGAACCTACAGGGTCACACCCTATGGTTGAAATGAAGGGAATAAAATATAGTTGGTATTGTGTTTGGTTGTCACATAAATTAAATTAAGTAAAGAATTAATTTAATTGGGCAATCAAATATTGAACATATTATATGTACAAGGATGTTGTACACATAATGATAACATAATTTTATTGATATATGAATTTGATTCATATATAAATTTAAATAAATATAGTTTATCGAAATCCTTATTATAATTAATGTAATTATAATTTAAGGATATAATTAATGTAATTATAATTTTCGGTTAAAAACTTTATTGTATTTATTTAATCTTATAATACATTCAAGAGATACCAATTATAAAAGGCCCAATTAAAAGGCCCAATTAAAAGGATACCAATTATAAAAGGCCCAATGAAAAAGACACCCATTATAAAAGGTATTAAAAGGAGACAAAGCTGAAGATGAAAAACCCTAAGTGATTGCTTGTTAGGTCTAGCAGCCGTCAAGCAAATAAACCTCCAAAAAAGTTTTGGAGATTTCTTCCGTTCATAGTCAAACCGGGTGGATTACGTAGAGGCAGACATCGGAAAAGGTTGTCGCTTGATTCAACAATAGATCCAAACTCTTGTTGCCAAGGCGTCGCTGTCTACTCAGATTGAAGTTTTGGTAATTTTGAAACCTTTATTTCACCCCGATTCGTTCTTCACACATGGATTCATGGTTTGGATCACCGGATCTAATTTTATTTTGCTGTGCCATGGGGTACTGGCGTTCCAACAGTGGTATCAGAGCCACTTGTGTGATACGAACTCGGGTTTAAATACTTGGGTGATGCAATTGTATGAGATGCATGTTTTGATCTTATTGTATTTTCGATTGTTTAAATCGTTTAAGCATAACTTAATAACTGTTCCTTTTGGTAATTGATTAAATGTTAATCATGGTGTTGTGGCCTATTCGATTTTATGTTATTACTGTTAATTATTAACAAATCTGTAATAATACGACGGTGGTATTTATAGTTTCCAGTAAGAGTTAACTGGCTAGTGGAACAAGGGTTGTTCCGATATGAAACCTTAAGGATTAAAATCCTAAAAACACGATTCTGTTGATAAAAGTTATCAAATCGTGAGGTTTCATTTGACTGGGGTATGCGATTCGTACCGCGGGGGCTCTGCCCCGCACCCCTGGTCTATGACGCGGGGGTTTCGCCCCTGCACCCCCGGGGATGGGGTCTGAGGATGGCTCCGGCCGCAGGCCTTCGGCCCGCTTCCTCCGACCACCTCAGACCCCATCTTCTTATTATGGTAAGTTTTGTTAATAAAAGAAATTTATAAACTTGATAGGCCACAAAAGGTTGAAAGGATATTTTATAATTCACCTTAGCAAAAAAAAAAAAATTGAATTATGTATGCTATTTTTGACATGCACGGTGTTTGAAATGCATAGTTATAGCCCAATGACCCATTCGATAAAAGGTTGTATTTTTTTTATAAATACGGCCTGCGTGTCGTGCCTTACTACTATTTTCTTATATTTCTCTTCTTATCTTATTCCCTCCTATGTAAAATGAGTTTCTGCATATTGTAATTTGCAAGAGTTGCTGTGGGCCAAACGAGAAGCAAGGTGGGACAATTATTGTGGATTGATAGCTTGTGAAATAGCTTACACCTTTAGGTTTCTTTTTGGTTTTCCCATTGGCTTGGGTTGAACCACCTTAGTTTATGGGCTATAACTATTGCATTTATTTATTGCTTTATTTATTCATGTATGAGATGCTATGGATGTCTAAAGCATGCCAATTATATATATATATATATAATTGAAACTTGATGATAATAAACCCTATTAATTGATGAGATCGATTAGAAGACTAAATGGGCTAAAGTAGACCATAATTGGTGAGATGCAACAACCTGAATAAAATCCCTCTATTAAAATATTAAGTCAACATGGCCTTCCAATTTTACCCTCGTTAAGGCCTCAATCAATACTATGTAGGTTCTGCCAAAGCGAAGTACTAGTATTTATCTTGGTTAAACGCGAAGAATAAACAAGTGATATTCGCTGGTCAAAAAATTGGTTAATGACTTAACTAGGTTACTCAATAGGATTAGAAACCTAGAGGCAAGTAAATTGGATAAATCATAAGATGATTAGAACAAGAGTTGTTCACCAAATATTAGGAGTTACATATGATGTAATTAGCAAATGTTGCTTACCTAAATAACCATAATCTTAAAAGTAAAGCCAAAGCTGACTTAAGAGGTGGTGAAATATGGATCCTTAACCTACTAGAAATACTTTTGAGAAAGTTTTTCCGAAATTAATATAAGAGGGTTATTAATTTTGAAATAAAATAGTGGGAATATCATTTAATAAAGTCTTTTTAATGATTGATATAAAATTGGTAAATTTACTCACATGCATATTTAATTGTTGTATATATATTATGGCTGCAAACACTAGCACACTCTCATTGCGATCGGTCCTTGAGAAGGACAAATTGAATGGTTTGAATTTTCTTGATTGGTTCCGTAACTTGAGGATTGTCCTTAAACAAGAACGGAAATTATATGTCATTGAACAACCACTTCCTAATGAACCACCCGCTAATGCCTCGAGGACTGATAGAGATGCTTACAAGAAGTATCTCGATGACATGATAGATGTTGGATGTCTTATGCTTGCCACTATGAATCTTGAACTTTAGAAGCAACATGAGGACATGGTTGCTTATGATATGATCGAGCACCTGAAAGAACTTTATCAGGGGCAAGCACGGCAAGAGAGGTTTGATATCTCTAAGGCCCTATTCCAATGTAAGTTGGCTGAAGGAAGCCCAGTAGGACCTCATGTCCTTAAGATGATTGGCTATATTGAAAGCCTATCTAAGCTTGGGTTTCCATTGAGCCAAGAGTTGGCCACTGATGTTATTTTACAATAGTTGCCGGATAGCTACAGCCAGTTTGTCCTCAATTTCAATATGAATGAAATTGACAAGACTCTACCACAATTGCTCAATATGTTACGAACTGCTGAAGGCAACTTGAAAAAGGTTGGACCCAAGCCCATACTGATGGTCCGTAATAACAAGGGCAAAGGAAAGGCCAAAGTTCAAACAAAGCCCAAGGGCAAATGTAAGCCCAAATTTGGAAAGAGAAAGGCTGCACTGAAACCTAAAGGTGGGGTGTCTAAGGAAGGAAACTGTTTTCATTGTGGTGTGACTGGACATTGGAAACGGAACTGCCCTGTCTATCTTGAAGAAGTCAAGAAGGCTAAAGCAAGCGGAATGTCTGCTTCAGGTATTTATGTTATTGATATTAATTTATCAACTACTACTTCTTAGGTATTAGATACTGGTTGTGGTTCTCATATTTGTACTTCTGTACAGGGACTACAAAGGAGTAGGACTTTGGCTAGAGGAGATGTGGACCTACGAGTTGGAAATGGAGCAAAAGTTGCTGCATTAGCTGTGGGAACATATACTTTATCTTTGCCTAGTGGACTTGCTTTATGTTTAGAGGATTGTTATTTTGTGCCCAGTTTGACTAAAAACATTATTTCAATTTCTTGTTTAGACAAAATTGGTTTTGAGATAATTATTAAGAATAATTGTTGTTCATTTTATCTCAATAATGTTTTCTATGGTTCGGCACAATTGATTAATGGCCTCTATATTTTAGATCAAACGAATCCCATTTACAACATAAATACTAAAAGATCTAAAATAAATGACTCAAATCAAACTTATCTTTGGCATTGTCGTTTGGGCCACATAAGTGAGAAACGCATACCCAAACTCCATAAAGATGGTCTCTTGAATTCATTTGTTTTTGAACAATTTGAAGTATGTGAATCTTGCTTATTGGGAAAAATGACTAAATCTCCTTTTACTGGTAAAAGTGAACGAGCTAGTGATTTATTGGACCTAATACATTCTGATGTATGTGGACCAATAAATACACAGGCCAGAGGTGGATTTCACTACTTCATTACTTTCACTGATGATTTCAGTAGATATGGGTATGTTTATCTCATGCGCCATAAGTCTGAGTCCCTTGAAAAGTTCAAGGAATTCAAAAATGAAGTACAAAATCAACTAGGCAAAACTATCAAGTCACTTCGATCTGATCGAGGCGGAGAGTATTCGAGCCTAGAGTTTGATGATCTTTTGAAAGAATGTGGGATTGTCTCACAACTTACTCCTCTTGGTACTCCTCAACGGATTGGAGTATCTGAGAGAAGAAATCGAACGTTGTTAGACATGGTTCGATCTGTAACAGCCCGAAATTGACCCTAATCAGAACGGTGGTTTCAGGACCACGAATCCGAGTCTAAAATATTTTTTAATATTATATTCTATGCTCATTATGTGTGAATTAATATGTGTGAAAGTTTCGTAGAAAAATTTTATCGTTTAAGTGCTTAATTTGATTAAAAGGACTTAATCGCGTAAAGTGTAAAAGTGGCATAATAAAGTGAAATGTGCTAATTTGAGCATGGCTTTATAATATGAAATATAGAAAGGGTAAATAACCCATTTTATGAGTTAGTGGCCGGCCATGGACAAGTTTGTCCTTAAGTTATATTATTTGGTTATTTTAATTTTAAGGTTAGTTAGGTAATTTAGTAATAACTTAATATATGTTAAAGTAAAACAAAAGAAAATGCTATTATCATCCATTTTTTCTTGGATGAACCTTTGCATGAGAAGAATGGTTTTATTCCTTTAAAATTTCAGCACTTCGAAGCTAAAATTCAAGGTGAGTTTTTAGTCGGTTTTCGATAATTTTTACGTTTTTGAGATCGTTGCTTCGAACTGTAGCTGACCCATGTTAAAATTTTTAAGAATAATCATGTACGATGTTCGGACTTTGCTATGTTCTTGTGATTTTTGATGTTTTATGATTTTATGTAAATGATATGTTAAAGATTAGTATATGTTGAATTGGAAATTTTAGTAAATTTGAGTATTTTGGACTAATTTGTAAAAATAAAATTTTAGAGGGGTTTATTTGCAAAATAAATGAAATGTAGGGACTTATATATATATGGGGAAGATTCGGCCTAACTACAATGTTGTGAAATTTTGCTTAATTTGTGTTTTGTGCAAATAGGACCAAATTGTAAAAGTGTGAAATATTAGGGGCAAAATGGTAATTTGCCCATTTAGGTGTTTTTGGATTAAATTGAAATGAAATGTACTTGAATGAGCTTATTTTAAATATGTTTAGATCAAGAACAAAGAAAATCGGATTTGGATCGGGGAAAAGCGAAAGTTCACGAATAGTTGATTTTTGTCGTCCGTCGATAGTCGAGGTAAGTTCTTAAGTTTAAGTACAATAAAGAGATAATTATGAAATTGTTGAATGATATTATTTGATTCATTTGAGTAGTGAAATAGATGATAGCTGAATGTTAAGGGCATATATTGGACTAAATGTGTTTTGAATGTGAAATAAAGAAAAACTAGTACATGTGATATGATAAGTGATTGTGGTTTATGTACATGAATTGGAAATGATGTAAGTGTTAAGATTTTAAGTTGATGAATTATTGATGTGTTATTTGGGCTTAAAGCCTAGCAGGCCTTGTGCCGGTGTGTTATTCGGGCTTTTAGCCTAGCAGGCCACGTGCCGGTGAAGCAATTCGGGCTTATTGCCTAGCAGGCTTAATGCCGGTGATTTACTTCGGACCTTGAGTCCAGCAGGCCTAGTGCCGGTGAATGTGATTTGAGCTTTAAGTACATGAGAATCAAGTTACGAACATATCAAGAAATTTAGGCTTTGAAACATGATTCGTATTACTTCGACAGGGAGGTACGTATTTTATAGTCATGTTACTCAATAAAATGATGAACAAGTACATGAGAAAGTGAATGTCTTATACATTGATTTATTAGAGATGAATGAATATGTATATACATGTTATATCGTGTGATAGTAAATTATTGAAAGCATGAATGGATTAAGTCGATTGGATAAGCATATGATATGTACATATGTCTTTGATATACTTGATGATTGGTGTATATGAGTAAGAAAGGTAAAGCTTTTGTATTAAATGCATCAATGATATTTAGATATTTCGGCTTTATAGGTAAAAGAAACTATGTTTTATTTATGTTTGAATTGGTGATAGAAGATATTGAATTGAATGGTTGGATGTATGTTATATATATATAAGTATATGTTTTCTTAAGACTTACTAAGCTAGCAAGCTTATCGTGTGTGTTCTTATCTACCTCTGTTTTATAGATCTTTGATTCAAGCTACGGACTCGAAGGATCATCCGAGAAGTCAATCGCACTATCAAATCTTTTGGTATACCTAACTTAGTTTAATTCGAAAGGCATGTATAGGTTAGACTAAAGTGTTAACTATGAGATTTTGGGTGATTGTACATAACTATAATACAGCCTTGCGAAAAAGGCTTAGTTCCTTTGGATAAAAATTAAGTTCTACATGGTAATAGCTTGCATGATAGTACTATGGATGTATGATTGTGTTCATGGCTTAGTTCATGTTTGAAAGAAGAATCGAATGGCCTATGTGTGTGTATATATATATATGGTGTGGTAATTGATAATGTGTTTAGCTAATAGGTGAAGAAATGGATGTTTATAGGTTAAAGCATGTAGTATATTAACTTGGTAATATGATTAAAAATGAAATTTGATGTTTGTATTATTGACATAGAATTCGGTGACATAGTCAAGTTGATCCCATGATATATTCGGCAATGGTGTATTGTATGTTAGGTTCAAGTAGATTTTGATCAGTTACTTGTAAATTGAATGTGGTAGAGATTATTTATTTTCAGTATGGAGTTGTGATGTGGGATCATGCATATCTCTTTTGGACAAATTTGTCGTTTTATGCACACTTATAATAATGAATAAGTCATATTCTTAAGTCAAGAAAAGACATAGGATTATTGTTTAAATTGTAAATTTGAGAGTTCATGTTTGTATTATATGAATAAATCAATATAGTTATGCCTACTCGAAAATGCTAGTTTATTTCAATGCATGTGAACTGAGTGGCAAAAATTATATAGATATGCAATACATGTACTTTATAGACATTTTAGATTCAATTGGATACGCAAATGAATTCATGTGAGCTTTGCTTTGATAAAAGAATGAGTTTCGCCAAATGCATGCAATGATCTATGTATAGTTCGGTAATGCCTCATAACTCAAATCTGGCGACAGGTATGGGTTAGGGGTGTTACATTTGATTGGTATCAGAGCTTATGGTTTAGTCGATTCTAGGACTACCATAGCGCGTGAGAGTCTAGCTATACATGCCTTTATTGTATATTTGATAGTGTGGTGACTTCTGACATTTCGAACTGTGTTTTATATAGTAAATGGATCCTGATCCTGACAGAGTCGTAGCTGATGACGTAGAGAGTGTAGCGCCTGACCGTGCACGCGGATCAGTGCCAGTAGACTCTCGACCAATTTCGGGTAGCCATGAGGGGGAGGCTAAACAAGCCTTCTACCAGATGATGAACGAGTGGTTTACCCAGTTTATTCAGACTAACCTGGCTGTACAACAACCTCCACCCCCGAATAATCCAACTCCGGTACCCTCAACACCACCGATGATAGATCCGATGAGATCTAGTACGCCTCCTGTTGATAAAATTCGAAAATACGGGGCCGAAGAATTCAAAGCTAATGATGATGATGACGCAGAGCGAGCCGAAATGTGGCTTGATAACACTTTTCGGTACTTGATGAGCTATCCTGTACTCCAGATGAATGCTTGAAGTGTGCTATATCTTTACTTCGGGACACTGCATATCACTGGTGGAATACACTAGTATCAGTGGTTCCGAAAGAAAAAGTGACGTGGGATTTCTTCCAGAATGAATTCCGCAAGAAATATATCAGCCAGAGGTTCATTGACCAGAAACGAAAAGAATTTCTGGAGCTAAAATAGGGCCGCATGACTGTAACTGAATATGAGCAGAAATTTGTTAGATTGAGCCGATATGCCCGAGAGTGTGTATCCACTAAAGTGATCATGTGTAAAAGATTTGAAGACTGTCTGAATGAAGACATAAAATTGCTTGTAGGCATTCTCGAAATCAAAGAGTTCGTAGTACTTGTCGAGCGAGCTTGCAAAGCCGAAGAACTTGGAAAAGAGAAAAGAAAGGCTGAAATAGAGGCTAGAGACACTCGTAAAAGATCATCGAGTAAGGCTTTTCAATCGGTATCTAAAAAGTTCAGAGATGACTTAAGCTGACATAAGACTACTTCAGACATGCCTAGACGAGATCGACCTGTTGGTAATGTGCAGCAGGACCGGGTGGAGTGCAAGCATTGTGGAAAATGGCATTCTGGGAGTTGTAGATTCCGCGACCGGTCGTGTTTTAAATGTGGATCGTCAGACCATTTTATTCGAGAGTGCCCGATGCTAGCTTAGCAAAATACTACTCAGAACACTAAACCGAGCAACGCGTCAGCACGCGGCAGACCACCCAGACATTCGAGAAATATAGGTGGTAGTCAAAAAGGAACGAAGGATACGGTAGTTCGATCAGAGGCTCGAGCACCTGCTAGAGCATATGCTATACGTACCAGAGAGGATGCTTCTTCTCTAAATGTTATCACCGGTACTTTTACACTTTATGATACTACTGTGATTGCATTGATTGATCCTGGTTCGACTCATTTATATGTGTGTGGAACTTTAGTATCCAGTAGGACTCTACCTGTTGAGTCTACTGAGTTTGTGATTCGTGTGTCCAACCCCTTGGGTAGATGTGTTCTTATTGATAAAGTGTGTAAAGGTTGCCCGTTGATGATTCAGGATTCCTGCTTTCCAGCTGACTTAATGTTGTTGCCTTTTGATGAGTTCGATATAATTTTGGGAATGGATTGGTTAACTTTGCATGATGCAGTGGTGAATTGCAAAAGAAAGATGATTTATTTGAGATGCTAGAATGGTGAGATCATCTGAGTTGAATCTAATGATTTGAGTGGGTTACCGGCAGTTATATCTTCAATGCTAGCTCGAAAGTATGTGAGAAAAGGATGTGAAGCTTACTTGGCTTATGTGTTGGATAATAAAGTGTTCGAAAAGCAGATTGAATCGGTACCGATTGTGTATGAATACTCAGATGTGTTTCCTGAAGAATTACCGGGATTACCACCAGTACGAGAGGTTGAGTTTGGCATTGAATTAGTACCGGGGACGACTCCAATTTCAATAGCTTCGTATCGGATGGCACCTACTGAGTTGAAAGAATTGAAAGCACAGTTGCAAGAGTTGACAGATAGGGGCTTTGCACGACCGAGTTTTTCTCTTTGGGGTGCACCAGTTCTTTTTGTGAAAAAGAAAGACGGGACTATGCGAATGTGTATCGATTATCGGCAGTTAAATAAAGTGACAATAAAGAATAAATATCCGTTGCCTCGAATAGACGAATTGTTTGACCAGTTGAAAGGGGCTTCAGTGTTTTCAAAGATTAATTTGAGATCGGGGTATTATCAGTTGCGGGTCAGAGATTCTGATGTGCCTAATACTGCATTCCGAACGAGGTACGGACATTTTGAGTTTCTGGTTATGCCTTTTGGACTTACTAATGCACCTGCAGTTTTTATGGATTTGATGAATTGGGTATTCAGACAGTTTTTAGATCAGTTTGTAGTAGTGTTTATTGATGACATACTGATCTACTCCAAAAATGAAACTGAACGTGCCAAGCATTTGAGGTTGGTGCTACAAACTTTGCGAGATAAACAGTTGTACGCAAAGTTTAGTAAGTGTGAATTCTGGATGAAAGAAGTTAGCTTTTTGGGTCACATCGTTTCAGCATCAGGTATTCGTGTTGACCCGAGCAAAATATCGGCTATTCTTGATTGGAAATCCTTCAAAGAATGTTTCTGAAATCCGAAGCTTTCTGGGACTTGCGGATTATTACCGACGATTTGTGAAAGTCTTTTCTATAATAGCTACCCTGTTGACAAAGCTATTACAGAAAGATGTCAAGTTTGAGTGGTCGGAAAAGTGTCAGAAAAGCTTCGATCAGTTGAAAGCCCTTTTGACCGAAGCTCCAGTGTTAGTTCAGCCTGAATCAGGTAAAGAATTTGTTGTTTATTCTGATGCTTCATTGAATGGTTTAGGCTGCGTTTTGATGCAGGAAGGCAAAATTGTAGCCTACGCTTCAAGACAATTGAAGCCACATGAAAGAAATTACCCGACGTATGATTTAGAACTCGCAGCTATTGTGTTTGCATTGAAAATTTGGCGTCATTACTTGTACGGTGAAAAATGTCATGCTTATTCAGATCACAAAAGTCTGAAGTACTTGATGACTCAAAAAGATTTGAACTTGAGACAATGCAGGTGGTTAGAGCTGTTGAAAGACTATGAATTAGTAATTGATTACCATCCAGGAAAATCCAATGTTGTTGCGGATGCCTTAAGTCGGAAATCATTGTTTGCTCTTCGTGCGTTGAACGCACATATGGCAATGCTGGGGATGGTTCGATCATAGCCGAGTTGAAGGTAAGACCGATGTTTATTCAGCAAATTTGTGATGCACAGAAAATTGACAAAGATTTGATTACTAAACGAGCTCAGTGTGAGAATGATGCAGAGTCGGAGTTTCAAATTGATACAAATGAGTGTTTGATCTTTAATAGCCGAATATGTGTTCTGAAGAACGTGGATTTGATTCAAATGTTTTTGTGAGAGGCTCATAATAGTCGATTATCGTTACATCCGGGTAGCACGAAAATGTACAATGATTTGAAACAGTTCTACTGGTGGCCTGGCATGAAACGAGATATATCTGAATTTGTCTCGAAGTGCTTAGTTTGTCAGCAAGTAAAAGCAGAACATCAAGTGCCTTCAGGGTTACTTCAGCCAATCATGATACCTGAATGGAAATGGGATAGAATCACTATGGATTTTGTATCCGGATTGCCTACGACACCGAGCAAGAAAGATGCAGTTTGGGTTGTACTGGATAGACTGACCAAATCAGCTCACTTTGTGCCAGTTTGTACAAACTATTCACTTGATAAGCTCGCTGAATTGTATGTATCACAGATAGTGAGGTTGCATGGTGTGCCGAGTTCCATTGTTTCAGATAGAGATCCAAGGTTCACATCGCGGTTTTGGAATAAGTTGCAAGATGCTTTGGGTACTAAACTCCAATTTAGCACAGCCTTTCATCCGCAAACAGACGGTCAGTCTGAACGAACCATTCAGATACTTGAGGACATGTTGAGATGTTGCATCCTCGAGTTTGAAGGCACGTGGGAAAGATACTTGCCTTTGATTGAATTTGCTTACAATAATAGTTTTCAACCTAGTATCAAAATGGTGCCCTACGAAGCTTTGTACGGTCGCAAGTGTCGAACCCCATTATACTGGACTGAGCTCAGTGAGAATCGAATACATGGGGTTGATTTGATTAAAGAAACAGAACAGAAAGTGGCTATAATCAGAGATAGTTTAAAAGTTGCATCTGACCGTCAAAAATCTTACGCTGATTTGAAACGTAAAGATATTGAATTTCAGGTCAGAGATCGAGTTTTCTTAAAAGTTTCTCCGTGGAAGAAAGTACTCCGATTTGGTCGGAAAGGCAAGTTGAGTCTGAGATTCATCGGACCATATGAAATCATCGAACGTATTGGGCCTATTGCGTATAGATTGAAGTTGCCCTTTGAATTAGAAAAGATACATGACGTATTTCACGTTTCGATGCTTCGTAAATATAGATCAGATCCGTCGCATGTGATCACTCTGTTAGAGGTTGAAATCCGAACCGATATGACATATGATGAAGAACCGATCAGTATTTTAGCTCGGGAAATGAAAGAGTTAAGAAACAAGAGAATTCCATTAGTGAAAGTACTATGGAAAAGGCACGGAGTTGAAGAGGCTATGTGGGAGCCTGAAGATTCAATGAGGCAACAACATCCGACTTTGTTTAACGGTAAGATTTTCGGGGACGAAAATCCCTAAGGGGGGAAGCGTTGTAACAGCCCGAATTTGACCCTAATCGGAACGGTGGTTTCTGGACCACGAATCCGAGTTTGAAATATTTTTTAATATTATATTCTGTGCTCATTATGTGTGAATTAATATGTGTGAAAGTTTCGTAGAAAAATTTTATCGTTTAAGTGCTTAATTTGATGAAAAGGACTTAATCGCGTAAAGTGTAAAAGTTGCATACTAAAGTGAAATGTGCTAATTTGAGCATGGCTTTATAATATGAAGTATAGAAAGGGTAAATAACCCATTTTATGAGTTAGTGGCCGGCCATGGACAAGTTTGTCCTTAAGTTATATTATTTGGTTATTTTAATTTTAAGGTTAGTTATGTAATTTAGTAATAACTTAATATATGTTAAAGTAAAACAAAAGAAAATGCTATTATCATCCATTTGTTCTTGGCCGAACCTTTGCATGAGAAGAAGGGTTTTATTCCTTTAAAATTTCGGCACTTTGAAGCTAAAATTCAAGGTGAGTTTTTAGTCGGTTTTCGATAATTTTTACATTTTTAAGATCGTTGCTTCGAACTGTAGCTGACCCATGTTAAAATTTTTAAGAATAATCATGTACGATGTTCGGCCTTTTTCATGTTCTTGTGATTTTTGATGTTTTATGATTTTATGTAAATGATATGTTAAAGATTAGTATATGTTGAATTGGAAATTTTAGTAAATTTGAGTATTTTGGACTAATTTGTAAAAACAAAATTTTAGAGGGGTTTATTTGCAAAATAAATGAAATGTAGGGACTTATATATATATGGGGAAGATTTGGCCTAACTACAATGTTGTGAAATTTTGCTTAATTTGTGTTTTGTGCAAATAGGACCAAATTGTAAAAGTGTGAAATATTAGGGGCAAAATGGTAATTTTCCCATTTAGGTGTTTTTGGATAAAATTGAAATGAAATGTACTTGAATGAGCTTATTTTAAATATGTTTAGATCAAGAACAAAGAAAATCGGATTTGGATCGGGGAAAAGCGAAAGTTCGCAAATAGCCGATTTTTGTCGTCCGTCGATAGTCGAGGTAAGTTCTTAAGTTTAAGTACAATAAAGAGATAATTATGAAATTGTTGAATGATATTATTTGATTCATTTGAGTAGTGAAATAGATGATAGCTGAATGTTAAGGGCATATATTGGACTAAATGTGTTTTGAATGTGAAATAAAGAAAAACTAGTACATGTGATATGATAAGTGATTGTGGTTTATGTACATGAATTGGAACTGATGTAAGTGTTAAGATTTTAAGTTGATGAATTATTGATGTGTTATTCGGGCTTAAAGCCTAGCAGGCCTCGTGCCGGTGTATTATTCGGGCTTTTAGCCTAGCAAGCCACGTGCCGGTGAAACAATTCGGGCTTATTGCCTAGCAGGCTTAATGCCGGTGATTTACTTCGGACCTTGAGTCCAGCAGGCCTAATGCCGGTGAATGTGATTTGAGCTTTAAGTACATGAGAATCGAGTTACGAACATATCAAGAAATTTAGGCTTTGAAACATGATTCGTATTACTTCGACAGGGAGGTACGTATTTTATAGTCATGTTACTCAATAAAATGATGAACAAGTACACGAGAAAGTGAATGTCTTATACATTGATTTATTAGAGATGAATGAATATGTATATACATGTTATATCGTGTGATAGTAAATTATTGAAAGCATGAATGGATTAAGTCGATTAGATAAGCATATGATATGTACATATGTCTTTGATATACTTGATGATTGGTGTATATGAGTAAGAAAGGTAAAGCTTTTGTATTAAATGCATCAATGATATTTAGATATTTCGACTTTATAGGTAAAAGAAACTATGTATTATTTATGTTTGAATTGGTGATAGAAGATATTGAATTGAATGGTTGGATGTATGTTATATATATATAAGTATATGTTTTCTTAAGACTTACTAAGCTAGCAAGCTTATCGTGTGTGTGTTCTTATCTACCTCTGTTTTATAGATCTTTGATTCAAGCTACGGACTCGAAGGATCATCCGAGAAGTCAATCGCACTATCAAATCTTTTGGTATACCTAACTTAGTTTAATTCGAAAGGCATGTATAGGTTAGACTAAAGTGTTAACTATGAGATTTTGGGTGATTGTACATAACTATAATATAGCCTTGCGAAAAAGGCTTAGTTCCTTTGGATAAAAATTAAGTTCTACATGGTAATAGCTTGCATGATAGTACTATGGATGTATGATTGTGTTCATGGCTTAGTTCATGTTTGAAAGAAGAATCGAATGGCCTATGTGTGTGTATATATATATATGGTGTGGTAATTGATAATGTGTTTAGCTAATAGGTGAAGAAATGGATGTTTATAGGTTAAAGCATGTAGTATATTAACTTGGTAATATGATTAAAAATGAAATTTGATGTTTGTATTATTGACATAGAATTCGGTGACATAGTCAAGTTGATCCCATGATATATCCGGCAATGGTGTATTGTATGTTAGGTTCAAGTAGATTTTGATCAGTGACTTGTAAATTGAATGTGGTAGAGATTATTTATTTTTAGTATGGAGTTGTGATGTGGGATCATGCATATCTCTTTTGGACAAATTTGCCGTTTTATGCACAGTTATAATAATGAATAAGTCATATTCTTAAGTCAAGAAAAGACATAGGATTATTGTTTAAATTGTAAATTTGAGAGTTCATGTTTGTATTATATGAATAAATCAATATAGTTATGCCTACTCGAAAATGCTAGTTTATTTCAATGCATGTGAACTGAGTGGCAAAAATTATATAGATATGCAGTGCATGTACTTTATAGACATTTTAGTTTGAATTCGATACGCAAATGAATTCATGTGAGCTTTGCTTTGATAAAAGAATGAGTTTCGCCAAATGCATGCGATGATCTATGTATAGTTCGGTAATGCCTCATAACTCAAATCCGGCGACGGGTATGGGTTAGGGGTGTTTCACGATCCATGATGAGTCATGCTGATCTACCGACTTCCTTTTGGGGACATGCACTTGAGACAGCTACTTTCACACTAAGTTGTGTTCCATCTAAATCGGTTCAAAAGACGCCATATGAGATGTGGACTGGGAAACGTCCTAGTATGTCTTTTATGAAAATTTGGGGCTGTGAAGCTTATGTTAAACGTCAGACGTCTACTAAGCTTGAACCCAGATCTGAGAGGTGTATTTTTGTGGGGTATCCAAAAGAAACCAAAGGATATTATTTCTTTAATCCCACTGAGAACAAAATGTTTGTTGCTCGGACTGGTGTCTTCCTAGAGAGAGAATTTACTTCTAGAAAAGGAAGTGGGAGAAAGATTGAACTTGAAGAAATTCGAGAATCACAAGATACCACTGAACCAGAGATTGAACAACAACAAATTCCACAAGAAATTGAGGAACAAACAACTACTGTAGAAACACAACCACCGCGCAGATCTTTAAGAGAACGCCGTGCACCCGAGAGGTATGAATTTCTCATTACAACGCATGGTGACGTTCTTCTTATAGATTAAGATGAGCCTAGGACTTATCAAGAAGCGGTCACAAGCCCAGACTCTGAGAAATGGCTTGAGGCCATGAGATCTGAGATGGATTCCATGTATGAAAACCAAGTTTGGACTTTGATTGACCCACCCGAAGGGGTTAAACCTATAGGGTGCAAATGGGTTTTCAAAAAGAAAACAGACATGGATGGTAATGTACAAACATACAAAGGGCGATTAGTCGCTAAAGGTTTTCGCCAAATTCATGGTGTTGACTATGATGAAACCTTTTCTCCTGTAGCTATGTTTAAATCCATCAGGATCTTGCTCGCCATAGCTGCATTTCATGATTATGAAATCTGGCAGATGGACGTCAAAATAGCTTTCCTTAACGGGAAACTTGAAGAGGATGTGTATATGACACAACCTGAAGGTTTTGTAAGTCCAAAGGATGCTAGAAAGATATGTAAGCTACAAAGATCCATTTATGGATTAAAGCAAGCTTTTCGAAGTTGGAATCTTCGTTTTAACGATGCAATCAAAGAGTTTGGTTTTATCAAAAATGAAGATGAACCATGTGTTTACAAGAAAGTTAGTGGGAGCACTATCACATTCTTGGTACTATATGTGGATGACATACTTGTCATGGGAAATGACATACCTACCTTGCAGTCTATTAAGACTGTAATATCCTGGATTAGGGCATATGCATAATTGCTTAATTAAATGTGAAAGCATGCCTTTGTGTGTATGAATGTGTTTTTATGAATTTTGGGAACCTTAGAATAGGGGAGAATGATTTAGAAAATATCGTACCTTAAGTTTTAATAATGGAGCTAAGCTTAGTAGGGCCTTAAGAGAAATTGTATGTGAAATTTGACACACAAATAGGCTTGGTTAAGTGGCTTGGAGGCGCCACTTAGGGCCTCTGTAAATGACGCCACAACAGGTGCAAGTGGGCCAAGGTTCGAGTCGCGTGGGAAGCAATATTTTGGGGCTTTTATTTTGCATGTTTGCGTCAAGGAAAGGTGGAGGTAGTGGACGACATTAAGGCACTAAAGGGATGAGTTTTATCCTTTTTAAAATTCGGCTAAAGGGGTGTGATAATTGAGGATTAATTCCTTTTTATTTTGAATAGATAAAGAAGAGATAAATGTGGATTATTTTTATTAATTTTAAATGAAGAGATGAAGAGAAAAAGCTAGGGACTTGATAGTGTTGGCTGAATAGGGGATTCTCTTGGTGATATTTTCGGCCAAGGAAGTATAGGAGGCCATTTTTCATTCTTTTCCTCTCTTTTGAATCTCTACCGAATTCTCTAGGCAAATCCTCTCTTTTTCTTTTGTTTGACAAAACCGAAAATCCTCTTCAATTCTTTCTTTCTTTTCTCCTCTAGCCGATTCTTTCTAAGCCTCATATCCCTCTCTTTTCATCCTTGTTGAAGCCGAATCTCATTAGTAATCATCAAAAGCCGAAACTTGTTGATCATTGCATAGCCTATAGCCGAATATTGCTAAGGGTCCAAGCAAGGGGTTCAATCGAATTCAATTTTAAGGGTAATGATTCTTCTATCATCGTTTCATCTCTTTTTCTTTTGCCGAAATCAAAGTGCTAATCCCCTTCATGTCTTTGGCCGAAACTGTGAAGGATTCTTTCGAGATTCTTGCTATAGTCGACTATAAAGGAGGAGATCTTCGGGATTTGATTCATCAAGGTAAGAGTATAAGTGTTCGGCCTAAGGCCACTTCCTAATACTTTTGGTATAGAAGCCGATTCTAACATTGGTTAAGCAGGGTATTTCGACATCTCCTTGGTTAAGTGACTATTTCCGGGATTTGGAATCACAAGGTAAGTGAAGGTACTTATTCGGTCATATGGGTTACTATGTTAGCCGAATCTAACTAAGGATATGTAGGGGGCAGTCGACAGTGGTATACAAGGATTTCGGGATTTCAAATCGTAGGGTAAGTACATATGTAAAATCGTCCAAGGCCATAGTAAAGTTATAAATCTGTTTCTTATGTTATTCAAAAAGCCGAAACTAACTAGTTCAATGATTAAGTGTATAGCCGATTGTAATAAAGAAGCATCACAAAGTTCCGGGATTTGTTTAGGAGTCAAATCGACAGCAAGGTAAGAATTTGATTGTGATAAATCCTTCAGGATTTGGTCTTTACATGTTAAGATTGGCCGAATATATTAGTTAAAGATCTAAGGCATTAGATCGGGCTTTTCACTAAGTGTATTAGGTGTGTACCCCACCCTAAGCCCTAATAGTTTTATGGTACTGTTTATATGCATGTGTTAATAAGAATGTGTAACATGTGGCTAAGAGTACCATGCAATGGTACCAAGTACTCAGGTACGTTTTTCTACTCCTACTATGAGTATGATTTATGGCACATAAGTGAATGTGATAAGAATGTGAAATAAGGCTTAAGGCATAATATTGCATGATATGTATGACATGGGACATATGGGTGATTATGAAAGGGGAAGTGAATGTGGTGACTTATGTCACGATTCTGAATGTGGTGACTTCGGTCACATTATCTGAATGTGGTGTCTCATGACACAAAATGTTATCTGGTGGCTAAGCCACAAAATTTATAAGGGCGATGAGCACGTCGACTGCAGCGACTGCCTTCGATGGTGTGTAGCGGATGGAGGGTTGACTTAGTAGTCCCCACGGTGTGCAAGTTGGTACGGATGATGTGTAGCGGATGGCATCTAGGTTTGGGTTCGGGAATGCACCATGATTTGTAAATTGTGATATGTTTATGTATGATTTGTTGTGCCTGAATCATTATGACTTAGTGTTGGATGTTCACATTGAGTCTGTTTGACTCACCCCGTTGTGGGAACATTTTTCAGGTAACGATCAGTGATGGACCGGGTCGGCAGGAGCTTAGTGGTGGCCATGCTTAGCAAGGAAATTTATTTTATTTGGACATTTTATTTTATTTAAGTACTTCAAAATTTATTTTGGGTTCGTTTTGATGTAATAAGGCCATAGTATGAACTATTTTATGCATGCTTGTTAACTATTCTCCTATGATACGAGATTTTTATCAAATTAAAGACTAAGTAAATTTTAATTAAGAATGAATTCTAAAAGTTTTGACACCTAAAAGAAAATGATTTCTAACTTAAAGGTAAAACCTAAAACAATTTCGGCATATCTTTTAACTTAAAGTTTTTGAAACTTAAGCAATGGAATTTTTATAAAACTTATATTTCAAAAATAAACTAGTTCCAACTTGAGCCCAACCCAATTCGAGTTTTCTCCTAAAATCACTCAAAGATTTTCAAAAGATACAAACCAGTTTTGAATCGTTTTTACTCGAGGAACATACCAAATCTGGTCGAGGCTCGTGGGCCAGGTTTGGGGTGTTTCAGCTTGGTATCAGAGCCCAGTTTTAAAACTTTCGGCCTTGGGTTTAAGGCCCAAAACGTTTTCAATAGTTAGGCCCAAAAGAATTTTGTGAAATAAGCAGGTTTTCTGGCATGGCACCTAAGTCTCCGACCCGAAGTCCACCAGGTAAGTACTCCTATCCATTGTGTGATTTATATTATGATTTATAGAAGGGTAGAAATGGAACGTAGATTAGTATGATAGGTACTTGAACCCTAGGACTAGTTTACCCCAACAGTTACATAAAACTTTAATCCCTAATTAAACAAACCTGTGACTAAGTCGCCGAGTTAGGGTGTGGCAACCATTGTGCGCATGTCTAGGATTGGTTTCGGTGGGAGCTTGGTATTTAAGCAGTCCGCGTGACTCACCTCCTCTCCACTCGAATCCTACCTGGTGCGTAGCTACGGTTCACCCTAACCAAGAGGACTTATTCACGGGCTAAACCCAATAACTAAAACCCGAAAGGGACTAGCAGTATTTTTATAAAAAGCCCTAGTTTTAAAACTCTTAAAACTACCCTTTTAATTTGTAAAAAAAAAACTATTTTACAAAATTTTTCCAAAATATTTCTGATTTACAAAATTACCTAAATACCCCTAGTGGTAAAATTACTAAAATGCCCTTGGTTTCCAAAATGACCTTACTACCCCCGATTTCAATAACATTCTCTGATTTTGCAAAAATATCCAAAAACTTTATCGTTACAAAATACTAAGGTACCTTGATTTGAAAAATTTACGAAATTACCCCTGCTTTACAAAATTACCAAAATGACCCCCGATTTCCAAAATTTCTGCAACAACACCGGTTTGGAAAACAAATTCGCAAAAGGAACCTTAAGTTTCGTAAATTTTGAAATACCCTTGAGAATTTTCAAATTGACCCAGGATTATTACCAAAAATACCCTTGTAGGACAAATGACGAAAATACCCCTGGGGTAGGAATAGACAAAAATGTACGAAGAGTGAATGTGTATGGGAGATATTACAGAATGGATGTGTTTTCTTTGAATTATATTAGAAGACTTGAAACTTTGATTGATCAAAAGAGCTACTACTAAACTCTTTACATAAAATTTCTTCGCGGATAATCAGTGGAATAAAGGCTAATTCATAAAACTTTCTTAATCAGATTAAAGCGCGATCGTAGAAATGAGCTCTAAGGGACATGGTCGTAACATACGAGGATGCGGTAGAGGCAGAATGACTGTGTCGGAACCCGTTAGATCGGGTCAAGGATCTGAGAATGAGGTACCACCGCCACCACCACCACCAGCTGTTGGTGTTGAGCAGCAAGATCAGACGGGGGATGATGCT